>OY728146.1:733673142-734923142 GCA_963277665.1 Viscum album | reverse complement strand
TATATTAAAACACAATGATTAGTATTTCAGCCAATGGAACCCCTGTATTCTAATATGTCAATTATTCACATGCTTGGGTGGAATCCTACCAAAGTGGTGTGATGAATAAATTGGTCATCCTTCTGGAAAAACCGTGTTCTTCATTGAACTCCTTGTTTGTAGAAATAATTGAGTTGACTCTTGATGTGGGTAGTCCATTTAGGATGTTCCTTTATCCTCGTTATGACCATCCAACTATTGGGGAACTATTTGATGAGGAATTTGGTACTTATATACAACTGATTGATGGTGCATCTTTTAAGGGAAGAGGATATGTTACTTCCTCTCTTGATTCTTCATTATCTCTACTAATATTTACACCTCCCCATGTACCTACACAACATGTTTTATTGGAAAAACACAATTCAATATAATATGGAATAAAATTCATAACATCATGACTGAGACTCCCACGGAATCCTTTGGTGGAATTGTGGAATGATTTAACCGGGAATTTCATGATATGGGGGAGGGATACATTTAACTCCAACCATTATATGATATTATGAGATAAAATTGTACTAACCTACAAACAATTGGGTAGTTGTGAGGGGATCCTTGATGATTTGGATGACATAAACCCCAATAAAACTAATAAGGGAGTTTTTGGAGGTTTTGGAGTAAATTCATCAGATAATATAATAGTTTCATGCCTAGAATGATGCATTGATTGTTCATATAGTGAGACATAAAGATATCATATCTCTTTTAATGTTTAATACTTCAGCATAACCATCCTTATTAATCACTTCTCATAAAATATTTTAAGAGGTATATTCTCTTATGGAGATTATTTTTTCGTTGGGAAGCCTTAAAAGATGTGGGGTGGGTGAAACATTGGTGCTCAATCAATTACTCTTTCTATACTCTCTAAGAATTGTAAAATAACTCTAATAATGTTTTTTTTTATATTTTGATGAAAAAAAGATTCTTTTTTCATGGAATAAATTGATTGGTTTAAGAGTGTATACCTTCTTTTTTTTCACGATTTCAATGAATCAATCTTTTGGTCTTTATATCTCATCTTCCATCATTCTTTCATTTGTGATGAGCATGAAATTTCACTGATCTAATATCACATATATCATCAACGATACCTATCCTTTGTATATTATCATGTAATCCTGAATACATGGATTTGAATTTCCATATTACAATAAATGTTTATTAATAAATTATCATGAATTCACATCGATATGATATTCCTCATTGATGTACCAAATCTATTTTTCATGAGAACACCTGATTTAGAGGGTTAATTTTAGTAATATATGTGCCTCTATGTGAGGATAATATATCTTTGGATAATGATAATATACATAGTGAGCATATCCATAATTTTTTATATGAATAACTGATGATAAAAATTTAATTTTAATATATTTTATTTATATTCCACAAATATTTTCATTACATTCATATAGGTGAAGGCCAGTAGGTCTGGAATTGGATTTTTCTTTTGTCGCCCTCTTATAAGATTTCAGTAGGAATTATTTTGTGACTTTTTTATTTATGAGTGCTCACTATTTAATGGATTTCTAAAAGCTCATTTATAGTGAGAAAAGACTCAAATTTTTTAATGGATTCCTTTATCGAGATTTCAAGTAGGTGGTGGGCATTGGGTCTCTCTAGGATTGATGTCTTAAGGTTTTTAAAACTATACCACTTCTATTTTTTAGTTTAGGGTCTTCCAGATCATAATTTCTATCAGTATATTTTATTATATTTTAGTTTTAAACTTCAATTTATAGTAATATAACATCCAAAAATTAATGTTTTCCTTTAATTTTAATGTCATGTGTTAAGGATACCATTCTTGTATTTTTAATGTCATGTGATAAGGATGTGAAATGTTTGATAGGTTATTGTTTTGTTGTCATGACATGATTGATGAATATAGAATGGTTATGTCATATATAGGATGAACCAAAACACCCTAATGTGATGTGTTCTTCCATGATGTGTACAAGGATCATGATAATTAGTGTTACTATTCTATATGGAAGAGATATCTCTAGTTTGTTGGTCATAAAACCATTTGAACGGGCCCATATAGATTACATGAATGGTCATTCAAAGAGGATTCCAAGTCTTTTCCAAGATCCTTGAATGATTTATTGGTAGAGTATTAGTTAAAGGTAAAATATTATAGATTAAAAGTATAAATAAAATGTTGGATTATATATTTTGTTATTCATTATAAAAATAATATTGAACTGATGAATAAGAAATGGGGAAGACATTCTGTGGAATACCCAAAACACGGTAAGGTTCTACGTTCCATCATGGTGTTGTTGGGGCTAATGGTGATTGGAATTTCTTTCCAACAGGGAGAATAATACTCTGGTTGGTGGGTCTTAACCCCTTATGCATGATAACATAGGGCATATATGAATGGTTAAGAAAAGATGACTTCCACCCTTTTCCGAGTTCCATGAAAGATATGTGAAGACTCAAATGACTAGGTGATGAAGTTGGATATGGATTGAAATATATCCATGTAGGGTTCTATATCACTATTATAGTTTTTTTGATTTTGTAGGTTTATAACCATGTAATGTAGTTTCTCTTCATGTGTGGGTCCATAAAAAAGTCATGAATGGAGTATTGCATTCATACATTGTGAAAGGGCACAAAACACGATGAAATAATGTCAAAGATATCAAATCAGTTTAAAAAATATAGATACGTGAGTTTTAAAATGAGGATAAATGTTCTATGGTCCTGAGTGGTGACATGGGAAAGTCATGTTACGGATGGAAAAAAATAATATTAGGTGATATGTTCCTACATGGTGATGTCATAGCATACAATGATTCAAAATAACCTTTTTCATGTTATAAAACATTTGGTTGATAGTGGTAGGCTCATATGTAGGAATCATTGGAGGAAATTCATAGTCAAAAAAAGGTCCCTTGATGTTGGGTTTCTTTTTCCAAGGGCCATGGAAGGATGGTGGTGACCTGAGACATTTTCATAATGATGAGTGATTTATAGAAAACATTATACTCAACAAGGGTTTGAGCATGCTCAATGTTTGGTTTTTGTATAGTGAATGTGTTATCAAGGTGGGGAGATGTGAAAACCCATTACTCTAACTTTTTAATTATCTTGGTGGACCAGTGATAGTACCTGAACATTTATTAGGGATACAATGTGTGCCCCATGACTTTTATGAATTTTTTATTTATCAATTAATTTTTCTCAAAACTCTATAGATAATTATTTTTTCATGTACAGACTTGAATTTTTATTTGTCTACACTTTCCATGTTTTCATCCTAACATGTTTTAGGTTTCTTTCACTATAATTTTAGGTTCTTTTGTTTTGAACTATCCTAGAATCGTGTTTATGGATGTATAACAATGTTCAATGTTTATTAATTTTATGGTCAAGCTGAAAATAAACCTATAATGATGCTAATGTTTCAAAACAAACTATTCAGGATACCTAGGGTCAAGATCTATCTAAAATCATATCGAGTGTGTTGTTGAAACATTATAATTGATGTCTCAAGGATAATGAGTCATGAGTAATGATTTAGTACAATCATGTTGAGGATGTACCATAACTCTTTATGGTGTTGAGTTCCACCAGTGTGATTTAAGGCTCATATGGATCATAAATACCTTTCATTTACTCCAATATGTATTTTTTCTATCAGTTAAAGTCATTATGTATCAATACAATCATCAAATAGTGAGATCACTTTTCCTTTTAGAGGACTATCAATGGTTTGTGGAAACTCAATGTCCATAAGAAACAAATTTTGATTAATAGGTTGAAGTTCCTAAATGATGATGAGAGCATCATGTACTCTCATTGACTAGGTTTAGGTTCTTCAAGTCATTTTAAAAGGAATGATGATGGGGATGACCAACACATTTTAAAATCAGGTATTTGGGATGTAACTATAGTGAAATTTAACATCTTGTAACAATGATGTTTTCCATAAATTTCAGCATCATGTGGTGAAGATTTTTTCCAGGAAGTTTAACATCATCCCATAAGGATATTTTCCTGATAATTTTTCATTATGTAGTAAGTTCTTTTTTCTAAAGGTTTAAGGTCACAATATTGGGATTTTTTCCATCAATATTAACATCATGTGTTAAGGAATTTTTCTATTTAGTTTCCCATCATATGGTAAGGATGTGGCTTCTGATTGAAAGTGTGCCTCATTCACATCAAGAAAAGATACCTTCCAGATCAAAAATTCTCCAAAGAGTTGTGCACATCATCATAAACAATGGATGGTAGTCAATGAAAATACTTGATAGTGGGTCTTAGAAATATCACTCCATAAGTACCACCCAAACGTAGAGGGGGTGTATTTTTATTTTATTTTACATTGCAGGTGAATCCAATATTAAAGATACTGGTGTCAATATGTATCCTATGGTGATAAAAATTATTTCCCAATTTAGTCCTTGAATAAAATATCTCTATAGAGGTTTGACACATACATGGAGAGGGGGGTTAATTTTTATTAACTGTTGTTGTTGGAAACATGATATCATATTCAAGAGTCAATGTATATCTAGTAATAATATGAATAAAGACAAATGTAGTTCATAAATTAGAAACACTCAATGTAGGTATGAACCATATCCAGAGGGAAAATATTCATGTCAATTGATGGGACTGGACCAAAGTATTTCTAGTTGGGTGTTTATACTTCTACATATCTCATTATTTTGATAATCTAACCAATTAAAAAATTTATTTAAATTAAAAATTGATTCAAAATAAATATTTCTCTTTTAATTCTTTAATTCTTCTATTTTATTTATTAATTATAATAAAAAAATTAATTTTATATTTGTTTATGTTTTTTATGTGATGGAGTCATAAAATATTAGGTTGTCTAAACAATCCCCTTGCTCTCTCCCTACATCAACTCTTAGGGGTACCCAATTATCAATACTCACGTGAGTTCCATCACATGATACCTACTCAAAGGTAGGAACATGAATAGTGCATCCAAAGATCAATTGGGGTCATTTATATGGCATGTGGATCATGAAGGATTTGGGATAAATCACCCAAGGGACCCATGTATAAGGCTCGTGTATATGCATAGTGGGTTGTGATTGATGTTCCTCCACTGACCTTATGAGGTGAGGCATGCAAAACATGTAGGATATACAATTCCCTCAACCAACCATCTTTTTGATTTGGGGTGCGGTCGTACGGACACTATCCATCTAATTTTTAGAACCTCAATATAATTAAATCTGTATAAATTTTCCAATTTCAACTATTTGATTAACTTTTGATCTCTCGTGAATTTTTTTATACCATTCATTATGTGCTCAAATTTTCAATTTTCATCATCCTTAGTCATCCATCAACATTCATTATGTCAATCTCTATGCACCAGTGAATTTCATGAAACCTATTCCCAAAATGTTAATTGGTATATGTCTCTATTTTCTTATCATCATGTTCTAATTTAACTTGTATAACAATTATTTGAAAGAATTTATTACCTTAAAATAATAAATTGTTATTAATTGTTTCTCAACATCATTAGGATCATCCTAGCAATCTATTTTCCATAGATCAATCATTAATTTCCATACAATGTTTTTTTCCTTCAATATATTTTTCCAACATGAAGACATCACCGTTCTTGATGATGAAAAAACTATAAATTGATGTTATCACCATTTTATTGTAACACAATTCGACGATAGCTTCATTAGATGATAGAAAAATTCAGAAAATGGTTACTCTCCTAAGGGTAAGATAACAACGATGGTAGTAGTCTTTTAAGGATTCATTGCATCTTGTTTCTCAATGGTTTATCCCTTGAATAGACTCATATGAAAACATAAAAATTATCCAACAAGAATATTTTTTCATGACTATCTATATTTTGATTATATATAATATATAAACTTAAATATTATATCACCATATAATAATGGTCGATCAATCTACCATTGTACCTCTTCAATGGTTGATTATATATTTTTCATGTATTTGACTACAACGGTAAACACTCTATTTGTATACCCTATGACACCAATAGTAGATGCTCTGTTCCCACAGTACAAATTGTTATAATCCACCATTAGTTCAGAAGTCGTTTCTTAAATTTTTATTCATAATTTTTAATTGAGGTTACTAAAATAAATATTTTATTAAATATTATATTTTATTTAAATATAATTGTAATTTCTGTAAAAAGTATTTGTATTCATTATTTTATGTACATGTACACATACAGGTAGAATTTTCTATAATGATATATTTTATAAATGTTTTATTGTTTTAAAAACTGTAATATTAATCTATTTATTTTAATTGATTTAGAGAGATTAATTATATAATGTTTTTGTTATTATAGATTTGTAATATTATAATATTTCATGTTGAAATAAATAGAATGAATTTTTTCTGATTATCAACACATTATTTACAATCAATGGTAAAGCTAGATTTATTTTCTATTATACACTAAAATGTGTTATGAATCAATTGGAAACATACATGTTTCCCAAAGATAATTTGATTATTGAACCAATATTAATCCTTTATGGATGAAATCAAGTGACAAAATAACTTCTACTTAGATCATTCAATATAAAATTATGATGTACATTTTTTTACTATGATAAAAGCATGGAAATTATGACCTCTACGCATCTGTTGTGATAACTAATGATCTATATCATTTTCATATTCCACTGCTAATGTGATCAAATAATATGATCTGTATCTAATTTCAACATCATCTACTCATCTATTGTTATCAATTTTTACGTTATATTTCCATTGAAATTCATCCTATGACTTTTTCCCCTAGATAATGGTTTAATATTTTCCTATCCAAAATCCATCTCATTTTGTTATTTCTCTCAAATAAAAGAAAATTTTGTGTTGTTCCTCACATAAAAATAGAATTAGGTTGTGGCCCTTTCAAAATTAAGGGGTTATAACTCTAGGTGGGAAAAATGTATGTTTCATTTAAATGTAATTGGGTTTTCAATCCATTTAAAAAGTTAAGAACTATTTAATACAAATATCCATGAAAAGCGGAGGATTTTCATGATAGAACTAGTATCTTGAAGAAATGAACCTCAATAAAAACATAATGGGTTATATGTTTTTATTTATGCTATTAATTTAACAATATACTAATTATTATATAATAATAATATTAAAAATACATTAAAAGGTATTATAAGCCACGATTTAGTCACTACAAACATACCATGGGAGATAACATCGGGATTGGAGATTTTAGAATCACAACATATCATGTGATGATAGGAATCAATCCATCTATAGTGCTCGAATGGGAAATAGGAATCATGAAACATGTATTTCTCAAACGTGAACCTGTCTATGGGGGTATGATTCATATATAGTGGGGAAATTTTTCCCATGGATTGTTTCATCTTTAAATGAGATTAGAGATTAAAGAGTCACTATATATCTTATGATAATATAAATCAAGAAACATTTAGTTATCTAATGGTAAACCATCCATGAGATATTAACTCATACACCGAAAGGGGAATTTTTTACATTTATTATTGCAGCTAGACCTGATATTGGAAAAATGGGTTTCATTATGTATCCTTAGATGATAATAATCATTCCACATGTTGATTTAGAAATGTCACTCTCCGTGAAATTTGGAACCATATATAGAGCAGGGAAATTGTCCCATTGCTTTTTGAAATGGACCCACAATAAGAGATCTGAGCCTCACTGCTCATCATTTAATGATAGGAATCAATCGACATGTATATCTCAGATGGGTAACTACCCATGAAGGTCTGAAAAATACACAAAGTTGGTTATTTTTTCCATTGATTGTAGAAGTTGGACCCGGATTGTAGATCCATATATCACTACATATTATGTGATGGTAGGAATCAAACAACATCTAGTTAATAAAAAAGGGTGTGTTGGAAGACTAATACAAAGTATAGAGGTCCTCTCGAGAGAGATTCATGATAATGAATAGTTTTATATCATGAAATAGAGATCACCAATACATTTTACTGTCATGTGATAAGGTATTATTGTGTTCCTTTTATAGTTCACATCTAGGATCATGGTGGTGATATATTAAACTAGTATATCTCAATAGATAAGGTAATCCTTTAACATATTTCTTAATCTCACATGGAATATGTTTAGTGTGAGAAACAAGGAATGTAAAATGGTCATTTCACCAAATTATGTAATTAATGGAAAGGGCAGTGGTATTTTTTTGTCTTGTGGTGGTTGTTCCAATATATAGGATATAAGATTCCTTAAATATCTCAATGGAATTATAATAAATCAATGGATTGTTATTGAAAAAAATATATTATTTTATTGTGTTGATGATAGTAGCCATGTAGTTTAACGTCATTCCATATAAAGAAAGTTGAATCTATGAAAAAAATAATTACAATTGTTGATAGACATTATCCTAATGTTTTGGGCGTCACAATGTATCATGTAAGGTAAGGAATCGCACCACACGTAGTTATTGAACAATCATGTAGTTTTGTTTCATGCATCTAGGAAATTATCCATGCAGTTTAACGTAATGTGGTTAGGTTGCAGGTTTCCCAACATTAAAATAAATAAGGCATGAATCACTTTAAATAATGTCTAGGAATTCATGAATTCTTCTAATTAGATTCATATCATTTTTTTGATTCAAGGATTCTTTATCTAGTTTCCCAAGGTATCATTTTCTTAGATATAATGGAAATACTACCTTTTAACATCCTATGCTAAAGAAAATGTCACACTATTTAATATATTGTGATTGTGACATATTTGTTTTCATTAGACATATGATTTGAGATCTGGGTATCACTATATATTAAGTAACTATATTAATAAAGACATACATAGTTTTTAAATAGAGTAATTCCATATGTGGATCTAACAAACACATAAGGAAAGGGAATATCATTTATCATTTGTATAGATCTAGTTCATGTGTAGTGAATCATTGATGAGATGAGGTTTCCCATGTAGTTTAACATCATGAAAGGAGGATGTCGTATGTTATGATTAACTTCAATTTTTATGTACATATAAGATAGATTCACATAATGTGACATGGATAAAAGAAGTTTTAATGTGAATTATATTCTTCCATGAGATCTTTTATTCAGTGTATCATGTTGTGGTCATAGAGAATTCTTTGTAGTTTAATGTTTTATAGTCTTGCATTGTTATGTAGTTTAGCATCGTGTGACTTGAATGTATCATGTATTTAATCATCATATGATGTGGAAGTATGATGTTTTATGGAATATTTGAAATGTATTTCTTGATAAATTTCTGTTTGGTAGGGGTGTGATGCATTCCCAATCTATTATGTCAATGAGTAAGCTCCATTAGAATAGACCATATATATGACATAATGTACATCCCATTTGGGATGCAAATTTGGATGTTTCATTCCTCATATCATTGATGGTCTAAGGGACAATCCCGATTATCCATGAATTAATTAACAATGATAAATTTTTTTGAATGATAATGTGATACAATTATTATGGAATTTAAGGTTGTGTAGTGTACACAACATTTTCAAATTGTGTTGTTCAAACTCAAACAATAGATTTTGTGATTTATCATCATCTGAGATTTTTTCAATGAAATATATTTTAAGTTATGAAAAATATAATTATATGGGAAACACTTACATTGTTCTGTAAACCAATGTTTACGGTGTTTCTTGTGTAGCTGTGCATGTGGTGGTATAGTAGACCCAAAAAGCATGAAGTGGATTTTCAGGATAGGACATATTTTCTATTTCTACAATCATCTAGATTATATTTGAAATAGTCAAATTAAAGGCTTATGCCTATAAATTTTATACTAATTGATATCATGATGGGGTTTTTCTCGATGTTTCAATCCTTGTACCATTTAATCAACATAGTAGAATACTTGTTGGTATCATTTTACTTCAATATCATGTGAGGGATACTGAATCTGTTTATGATTTTGGACATCATGATGTTAATGATCTTATTCATGAAAACATCTTTGAGTGTTATATCTTTATCAAATTTTAAAAATTAGTCAATAGCACTAAGGATATACATAATCGATTTATATGTAGCTGGGGGATATGGGTCTAAAACATCCATCCCCCAAGTGGAAAATGGAATAGAATATTAGTTGTATATATAAATTACTGGAGTTGATGGACCATTATTTCAAAATCTACCATGAATGAAATTTCCTAATGAATACCACATATTCCTATATCACTGTTTTCATGCTGTAACCAAACATCCTAATTTGAAGGGAGAATATGGTCCCAGACTCATGAGTGCTACTAGATTTTTCATGGACTTCATCCCTAATATAGGTAAAATCGCTATCTACTATGCATCTAATGTGGATTCCTATCATGACTCATTTTTACAGGACTCTTTTGAAATTTGGATCATCCCTAAGGGTAATGTTCACTTTTCGGTGCTGAGTATTTTCCCATACATCCCCATATATCAAGAAGATCTCATGTTAGTGATATTCAATTGTTGGATCCATCATTCTGGGGATGAATATCATTTCATCATGCCCTATGGATGTGTTGAAAAGATGGAACTCTTTCATGTTGCAGAGGATGATCAATGACACCAGTATTCGATGTGTGATGAGGAAAACCACCTCATCATAATTAGATTTGGTACTATAGATGCATGATCCAGTGCATTGGGATGATAATTTTTGATCAAGTAATGTGATTCCATGCTTGTTAAAAGTAAAATAATCCATAATTCCTCTAACATAGCCAGTTAGAAGATCCAATTCTCCCATTTCTTATCGTATAATATCCATTTATTTTTTATCACCAGCTCTAAATCACCTTTGACATTCAGGTATGCAATGTTTATTAATAAGGATAATTATAATCAAGTGATGATGACTTGGGTTTCTATCTCATTATTAGTGTAGTCTTTAGAAAATGAGAAATTATAAGTCAAATTTTCTTTTTTAGAGTATCAAATAAAATCCCTACTAAAACCTAGTTTATCGTCATATTTTCCAACCTCTTAAAAACATGAATTATGGAGACAACATGAAAATACATCTCTCTTATTAAAGAACTATTTTTCGAGTATAAAATATCTTCATCAGGAAGTTCAGTGTCCAGTAGTGTAGTATTTGGAGTGGGATTTTCCAGGATTAAATCATCCAAGTTCTTTCCATTCATATAAATATGTGACAAGAATAATATTTCATATTGTTTCATAATGACTATCCATCAGTCCAAGAACCCTGTCAACATAGGAAAAACAATAATCTATTTGAGTGGGTCAATAATAGTTTCTAATTAGATTTTGTGATGCTTCATGTAATGTCTTTGTATTTTCCTAACAAAGATGAGCATAAGGATGTTATTCTCAGTATTGTAATACCTATTATTAGAACCTAAAAAAATCTACTTAGGTAGTAGAGACTTTTCTCATTCCCTGAATCATTTTTCTATGCAAGTAGAGCACTAAGAGATCATTAAATAGTTTCTACATATAATATTAGATGATTTCCTTCCACCATATGAATCAAGATATTTTGGTGCATCATGTGTTGATTGAGAGTTTAAAACGAACCGTGTAATTATTCATCCCATCGCTATGTTATTCATTTCATCATTATCTTTGAAAATGGGAGAGTTTCTCTGGTCTGGTTAGCTACAAAAATACAAGTACAGATGATGATCCTTTGGAGAACCATCGAGGAATTGAGATTTTTAGGGGGTGACATATCTAGGATTTCACTAGTATTTTTAGGGTCAATTTCAATGAATCAATAGAATACCACACAACCAAGGAATTTCTATGATGTTACACCAAAATAACACTTTAGTAGGTTAATCTTTAGTTTTGTCATTTTTATTGGAAGGTTTTTTTATCTTCTATGAATTGATCACATCACTATTGAAATTTTATTACTAATATATCAATAAAACCATTATACTATTCATACCAGAAAATATTTAAATATATGATGCACTGAATATAGATAAGTAGTGGTAGTATTATTTAATCAAAAGGGAATTACCTAGTATAAAAATACCTCTACAGGTTCTCTAAAGATGCTTCCTTCCTTGGCTATAGGGTAAAATTTATTTTATTATACCACAAATAACCATCCATGATGTAATGATCATGGAAGCTAGTTGTTTCATCAATCATGAGTTTTATAGTCCATAATGGGAAATTTTCCTTCAATAAATGTCGATTAACATATCTTAAATCAATGTAGACCCAAATATTGATGTTCTTTTTCTAGATGTGATTGATGTGGAGATCCGTATTGGGTTTTTCACTTCCATGTAATAAAATTGTTTGATAAATTTTTTATCTTTTGATTGTATGTTATCAACATGATAGTAGTGAATCCTTTTGGTTTCTTTCTTAAAACCTCTATTGTGACTGAGTATGTTAAGATGGGGTGTAGCCACATTGGGTTTTTGCTCTAGAATTTTCCTATATTTCCAATTAAGAACATATCAATTTTTATTAAGAAATTAAATAAACATCTCATTCCCCATGGGAGGCATGGTTTCACTAATCCACGTATATTTCATATCTTGTTCTATTTACATATACACGTGAATGAGCTCATCGATGGAGGTGGAGATTCTTTCCTCAAATACAAGAGGGATGTTCCTCAGCTTATCCTTATCTTATCCCATCTCTGATTATGTGGATTCATTTTTTGGTATGGTAGGTAATCAGTGTGAATATTTACCACTATATATGTGAGAAAGGCCAGGGAAAATAACATTTTCAACCCAAAATACCCGAGATATTCCAGATAGATTCCAGTGTTGATTGTTTTATTCAATGATGTCACTAGGTACATGAGAATATTTTTCATCCAAGATTATGTATAATACCTCAATCAAGTATATGGGTATAACATAATCATTTTCGTGCATAGTCTTGGGATTTGTAGCAGCGACCCTCAATAAATTGGGTGTAGTAACCTATAAATTGAAATCTTCCATTAGTTTTGTGTCTTCCCTTTTATTTAAACCTTGATGATTTATCATGAATTGAAGGGGGGATTTTCACAACTTATTATACTGACCATTCCATCAATTGGGTATTCAAAACGCTGGTCAAATGTTGATGACACTGCCACATGGTTGTGAATCCATGTTCATCTAAGAAGAAATATATGTTCACTCAAGATGGATAACCATGAATTATATGTTAGATTTGATATCACCAAACTTGTCTTTGAGCTTGATCTTTACTATATTACTTTTCTCACTAATCTCATACCCCTTAATGGTTATATTTTTAAAACAAGAATCTCACTTTCTATATCCCAAAAAACGAATGGTATGAACCAGGATGACGTAGGTCCTCTAAAAACTTTTAATTAGTTCCCTTCAGATGTCTACATCATCTTGATTTCAAGTGGAATATAGGGGTATTATGTGTCCCTAGATAACGTCATTCTAATCGTAATCTATGAATGAGAAGGTGACATGGAATTATTATGGAATTATATCCACTCATTAAACATGGGATTTAGTGAATTTTACTCCAATATCATGTGGCCACTATGTTTCTTTCATGAGTTCATATCTATGACCTTTTGAAAGATAGAGGTCATCTTGGATTGAGTGTTTGGTTGGGAAAAAATAGTCTATTTTGGAATGTCATACTATTGTGTCGGTGGTCAGTGGTAACTAATGTGGTTCTTGTCCCTATTATATGGATTAGGATATAAGGTGTTCTAGGTGGATGAACATGGATCATGAGTTGAGGTCAAATGAATATCTTCCACTAGTGGTGTAGGTTTCATCTACCTTCCCCTTTTTGTAGGCTAATTAGACAATTTCACTCCCGAGGGTTAGTCATATAAGATTACATGTCTCAGATGGACACTTGTGGGTTCTGGGATACCACTATGTTTCTATTAAGATTTTTTGATTTCATTCCCATGGGTCTCATTATATATGTGTCCTCTACATGAAGTGATTTGGATATTGCGTTTGATCATGTATGTATTATCCCTTTTATACTTGGATCCAATTCCATCAGCCTCTGGATTCCAAGTCAAGATCAAGAAACTCATATTTGATCTCATATAAATCATTAGAGAATGTTTATTCTATGATTATTACATTTACACAACCAAATATGATATATTTGTCTTTTGAGTGTTTTTTTGGGTGGATCCCATTCTCCAAATGTTGCAGGAACAAAATATCCACGATTTATGGCTTTCATAAAAGATGAATATGACTCCTCCACTTTTGTATCTTCATATGGATCCTGATTATTCCCACCACCAAGAGGTGTTTTCAATGTCACCTCCCAAGGTGATGAGATTTTTATGGGTTTTTGAAGCTACTCTCTAAGGGTGGAATGAGCCTAGTTGAATGTCTATCCAATCATCTAGTTATCAAATGCATGTCTATACCTAGTCAGAATGCCATACCATTCAAATTCCTCCTCTAATTAAGAATTAGTTCACATCTTAACTTTATCAATGAATTTTTCAACATCAACTTCTCAAATTCAACAATTATTTTTAATTTTTCATTAGGGATGATGCAATCATAGATGGTATAACCTATCCTCACATGGAAAGGGATATAGTTAGGTTGATTAGCGAGTTTGACATCATTGTGTTCCCTAGTATGCACTATATTGAGTTGGTTTTCTTCCATGAATGTATTAAAATAACCTAGGACCTTATCATTTTAAAAGGATTATTCTTTATTCATCCGTTATTCAAATCTAAGGAGACCATTATCTTTGTAATCTTCTTGTCAATGTTTATTTTGTTTTTTTTTCACTGATCTATGGGAGGTGTTGGGTGATTAGTGGAGTGTTATGATGCTCAAATGTGTACTAATAATAGTTTGAGGGTAATCATTGTAGTATTTACCTTACCATGAATTTGCCCCTTTTAGACGGGAATGAGTTCTAATTTATCTCAGGTCTATTGATTAAAAACATCCTAGAGTAGTTCTATTTCTAAAAATTCCAAGAATCCCCCAGGATAATTTATTGTCATAAGAGGTTTCTACCGCTCATCCTCTAGTATTTCATCACATAGATCTAAAAATTACTATTGATAGAGTGGGATGCATAGTGAATATGGAAAACCCTTCTATCAGATGGTGAAGTCAGACATAATCTTCTTTTTGTGTTGTTTTAAGTATGTAAGGGTGACGTTTTTTTAGAATGGATATAAATAAAAAATGTAGTAGATCCAATCCTGTTATAGATCTTGCATGAAAACCAATGTACAAAAAAATCATGTCCCATCCAGTTTCTATAACAAAATAACTCATCATGGTCACTACCATCTAATCTCAAGGTCCCGTCACATGCCCTCATGGAGATATGAAATGTATGAGATACTATTCTAGACCCCCACAACATCAAAGAATGAGTAGGTTGTATTAACAAATTGATTGGGGAACAGGTTTCATCCACACATTTTTGAATTGGGTTCTTCATGGGATCCATGGAACACATCTCCTTTTTGAAGCATATGATCTAGAATATTGGGACTCAATGACATTGAGAAGATCCTTTGGTACTTCTATTTATTCTTCCACCTGTCTGTAGGGAGCATGAGGGGATTGATGAGGCATCTCAATTCTCATCTCCCAATTTTTTCCATTCAACATAATATTAACTAATTTCCCTTATGAGGTTATGATATCACTAAATGTCATATTGTTAGTGATCATCTTCAACATACTCATTTATATGGATTGGCATCCTAGAAAAAGATACAACTTGATGCTCAGATGCCACTCATATAGGTGAAAATATATCCTTCCTAATTTGGGGAAGGAGGGAATTTCATCTATTTTTAAAGACAATACCTAGTTGGAATGCTTCCCCAATGTAGATCATCATTGAGATGTTTGGGATTTCTAATATCATTTGAATATTCTATAATTTATTCATTCATTGAAGCAAATATTTATTTTATAGGTGTTTATCAGGATAGAGCCACATATTTCCCATCATCTATATTAACATTATTCTATATAGGTGAAATCCCATTATTCATAGGTTCTAGGATTAGGGCCCTCCTTTGATTATGTGTTCATTTTTTTGTCAAAGGTGGAATCTAGGTCACCCTCCTCTTAGGTAATAATTTTTTCATTTTATATATATTTTCATTTGCATCTTGATCCAAATTTTCCATTGTGTTGATAGCGATTATATTTACTATGTTGTACTGAACAGTGTTATTTTTCCCATTTCTCTCAGCATAATAGGGGGATTTTTTACTTCTTTCATGGGGGTTTATTTTCTTACCTTGGTTTGTATTGTACCATTTTGGATTATTCCTCCTATGGGGTTTGATTTCATTTTTGATATATCCCTCTCATCTATGTCTAGAAATACTGACATTGAGGGAGTTTCCGATCATTCAGTATGAATGGGATTAGAATAAATAAGGTTCGTCATATGGTTGGAGGAATGGATGGGGTTACGATTGTGTATATTTTCCTCCTAACATAAGGAATCCAGATTCCCTCCACAGTGATGATGATGATCATAATTATCCCAAACATGTAATATGGGGATTATTCTAGGGTTTAATTTGTATTTTATAATACTTTTTTAGGTTTTAATGATTATATTTTAGGATTTTATGAATCATAGGTTAGTATTTGATATTTAAATTCCACAATCAATGTTGGTGGTGGTTGATCTAAAACCACCAAGGATTTCTCCAAGTCCATATTATGGTGTGATGGAACTGATGATGGTGATTGAGATAACAATTCCCCTAGTCGTTTGGGATATGTATCAATTTTTATCTTCTTCTAATACATCTTTTATATTTTCATGGATTTATGACCCTAGGGGTGGAGGCAATGGTAAATATTCTAGTATCTCAGTGGGATGGGATTGCTTCTGGAGGGATGATATGTGTTCTTCTATTGTGGGCCATTGGATTTGGTGAAATTGTTCTCATGTATGTGATAGATCCAATGATTTTATATTAGGGTCCATAGCTAATAACGCATAGGTTTATGTCTACCTCCATTTGTGGCATATTGGTGTCATTAAAAGAGAGGAAATCTGTTGTAGTGAAAATTTGGATAAATTAATACACAATCCCCAATTTTCCCTTGATGCAATGATATTATAGGATATCATATATAGGAGGATCTACTATTCTAAAGGTGATGTAAATTGAAACACTCTATAATTTCCAAATCCTCATATATTTATATAGGATGAGGCATTTACTATTAGTCGTTTAAGGGTGGTGATGCAATGGTGGAAAGGTGATATAGATTTATGCTACGACTTTACAGTTTCAGGTCCCAAACCATCGATATAACAGTAATTTCCATTTTCTTATAGAGTATTTTTATGGTCTGATGGTGGCCCTAGTATCCTCGATAAGGTATGTGGAATCCCTTGAATCGCTAATGATTATCCCACATATTTTGGCATCGCTAAGTCATGCTCTCCTTCTTTATATCATCATGGATTTCATAGTCAAATGTAGAAATGGACAAGACCATGGTTAGGAAGTTTTTTATTTATAACTATATAGATATATAAATTTCAGATTCCCCTTTATCAAACATACATTCCTCCACCAAGTTATGTTACATTGGTCACATATTTGGGTCTTTTGCTTAGCATGTTGAATGGTTGTTTGTAGTTGAAAGGTTAGTATATATTGTTCAAGACGATGCCTCAATATACTTAGTATAAGAAGAAATATGGTTTTTTATAAACACTCTATAAATAGTAGTAGGGGAAGGGATGATTTCATTGTCTAAGGGAAATATAACTATGGGGTGGTTGACCATGGTGGATTTATGGTCAATAGACCATTTGATCCATCTCCACAATACCATGAGAAGTATAATAACAATAATGATCATCATTTTCTACAGATGAATATTTGATAAACACTTGAGGTGTGGCATATATGTATTTAACATCCTCAAGGACATTGGCATTGATCAGGTTAGGGATATGAGCCACATTCTACTTCATGTCCGAAATATACAGACCTTCATTTTGGGGATGATTAGTGATATAAGAATACTCTATGATTACTATTGAAATATGTTTATAACTGTAGAGTCCTATATGAATATAATCCCACTATTTATAATCTACTGGAGTATGCCAAGGATATTCTATTTTAACCACTAGAATATGACCCTATCCATGGGTTGTTAAAAGAATATGTTGATAAACCCTTGATTATAATTGTTTATGAGCCAAATTGGAATACACCATACCAACCAGAATGTGGTGACAACCCACTATAATGGGATAAGGCATATAAGCCTCTTTCTATATATTCTCTATAGGATGTTGGTGGAATCTTTCATCAATGGATGGACGAGTATGATACTGGCTTCCAGTTTCTATAAGAATTTTTTAATTAGATTCACAGGAATGGATACGAGCCAATATTGAGATGTGTGTCACTCTAACTTGGTGGAACCTCATTATAATGGGGATATAATTTTGATATGGTTCATTTGGATTATATCATAGGTCATTTTCTATATATCCATGAGCTTTTCCTAAAGCATCTTCCACTCTCACATGGCAAGCCCTAGTTGGAATGAGAATCTGAGTTCAGTCCCTTGCCTTGGGAATATTTTTCTTGTATTTTTTAACATTAAATTTCACCGATCTTATGGAATATTCCATCATCACATGGTGTGCCCCATTTTTAATGGGAATATGAGCTTGGTCTAGTGCCACAACCATTATCAGAGTATTCCAACATCCCTCAAGGATAGAATAAAGCATGTATTCTTCCTTCAAAGTAGCCGCATATTCCTAGAGATTGGAGTGTTGTGATACCATAACATTAGGTATATAAATATATTAATATCACAATATATATACAATTTATGGATTATATAAGAAGATTTATTTTGTTTTTTTAAATGTATTTAAATTTTAGAAATGTTTTTGAGGGAAATAATTCTTATACATTATCTTTCTATAAATCATACTGGACTATATATTGATAGAATTTGGTATATTATTCCACTTATTTCCTTATTTAACCATCAAAATATACCAATGGGATTCATGCATAGGGGAAGTGATATGTTCCTCCCACATGCCAGTGGTAGAAATATGTCTATAGAACTAATACGAGGGGGTAGGTATATTTTCTTGTCCACTAGAAAAAATATGAATATGTTGGTGGGATTCATAAATGGAAGAAGATATATGAGTATAATAATAGATTTAAATAGATTTATGAGATCAACGTGACTTCCATTCTCCCCATGCATGAGTCTTAGAGGTTTAAATGTGGTGGGTGGTTACCTCAGTAGCTGACTGAGGGGAACTAGCCAGATGGCATTGGTGATGGTGGTAGATAGGCTCCCACATTAGTAGCTCTTAAATATAAAGGGATCCATAGATGACTCCATGATTCACATTCATCAGAAACAGATGGTGGGGATTTTCATGCACATGGGATAAGATTCTATAGTTATTGACGGTGGAAAAAAGTGACAATGGTTTCACAGAATCTATATTTTTAAAATATAAACTCATCAGATATAGTGTTTGGGGGACCATTCATGTCGTCTAAAGGGTCGATGTTTTACTATGTTAGTTTTATTCGCCAACCATTTCCATTTCAACCTAATGCTAAAGGCATAGAGTGGGTGAGGTTACCTTGAATCCCATAGGGGTTGCATCCTTAGCTGAATTTCCTGAATAATCGCTAGATAATAATATGATCTCAGGAAGGGGTATTGTTTTTTAGAGAAGTGTATGTAGTTATGAAGATAGAAAGAAAAAAAGTTACTTATAAGTGAATTTTAACTAGTAAGATACATGAATAATTATATATGCATAGGTAACATAATTTTCCTTTCTTAATCCTAATTTTTCCATTTCAGATGGTGGTTTTAATATCACAATGAGGATGGATGTATTTCATTATAACCCAGGTTACAATTGGTAAGCATGGAATTTTTTCATTTCATAGATTTATGTCAAAATTACCATTTTTATTACATAGCTATATAACCAGAATGGTAGGATCGAAATTTTCTCACAAGAAAGATGATTTATATACTATTTAACCTAAGAAGGAAATGTTGTAGTTAAATTACATCACATCAGTTCACCATTTTTTTAGAACATTCACATGCGTGGTAGGAACAAAACAATCCACATGAACTAGGAATACTATCATTCTAAACATGTGAAGGATATATCATAATTAAATGATTTCGCATTGGTTTTACCAATTTTATAATATTCCATAGAAGGTCCCAAAATCACTATATCCAAAACTGAGCATGGAATTTCTTTTTGATGATCAGAATTCATTCAAGTTTTTAGACCCTATGGTGCTTAAGAACTCACATTAGTCGTTATGATGGGAGGTCAGGATCACCACACCATTTTGTGGGGAATTTTCACCTATTTCAGGAATCTCTTATATATTTATGACAAGTTCAAAAATCTATAGATAATATTGATGAAAAATTGGGTACCCTAAATTAATGATAATGTCACGACCCATCCTCGGGGCCCGTGCCGTGACTACCCCAAGCTCACCTTCCATAGGCCAGGGGCTGGTGACTAGCACCAAAGGCATAAATCACGATAACTGGGAAGGCATTACCTTTATAAAAGTAAACAAAACACTACAGAGTACAAGTGGAAGTAAAACACTAAGTACAAAGAGAAGTGCTGAACGGTAAATGGACCAGAATACAAACCCAAAAGAAAGTAAAACTACAACTGAACAAGGTACAACACAAAAAGACAACAGCTGGAGGGACGGAAGCGGCTCCTGGGTCGTCCTCCTCGGATCCTACTTGAAGGGTAGGTATAGATGGTGCAGCTCCTGGATCGTCCACCACGGATCCTACCTGAAGGGTAGGTACATATAGCCTCCACAACGCTCTCACCCGTCAACCCCCTCTGAGTGTCATCTCACCGTGAAGTCCACATCCGGATACTGGCTCATCATGAAGTCCACCTCCGGGTACCGTCCAGCCCTCGAACACTCAGCCTCCGTCAGCACTGCCTGTCGTCTGCAACCAACACATCGAGGTGAGGGCATATCCTGTGCAGGGGTGAGTATAACGATACTCAGTAGGGACCCCGAGACCCTCAAGGTCTCACTAAAACCAACATGGATAACCACAAAGAATATCTCAACAGATAACCTCTACTTAGGTATATGCCCATGCATATACCTAAGTTATCAAGTAACCCATCTCAATCATGAGGAAAATAAAAAGATCATGAAATCAACGGATAACCACTACCCATGTATATGCCTATAAATATACCGAAGTTATCATGTGACCCATCTCAATCATGAGGTAAACACAAAGGTCAAAAGTATCAGCTAAAACCACGATTTTCATTATCGAAACCGTAACTGCTGAAGAGCTCCGTCTCTGGAGTGTACAGTGGTCCTGTCACGACTCCGAGGTATTGCTCACTAACCTAATACTGCTAAGGTACTCCTCTTGTCGAGTACCGCGGGTCAGCCACCCAGACACAGTAGTGCTTCCTGCCGAGGTATGTCACCCGAACATAGTAGTGCACACCCCCTAGTAGCCTGGTGAGGTACTCTCCGGACGAGTACCGCGGGTCTGCACTGTCACATAGGTAGTGCTTCGTCCGCCATGGGTCAGCACCTCACAAAGTAGTGCTCCGTCCACTGGGCAAGTCGACTCACTCCAAGTCGAGTCGGTCAAGCAGTCGTCAGGTCTCAGTCGGTTACATGGTCTCCGTACTCCGCACGCTCGTCTCCAGGAGGGTCCGCTCCATGAGCTATAGGTCGATACTACAAGAATCTCAAAGTACCACGAAGAAGTATTTCAAAGGACCGCCTCATCATAGGGGTCTCAATACAACAGACGGTGCGTCAATCGGATGCCCAGTCTGTGAGTTACTAGCCTTTTCGTCCCAGGGGCCCAGTTGGTTTCATGAGCGAACCAAGCCGGTCGTATCTCAACTGTACCCTGAACTCTCATAGGGTATACTCATAGGGACCGTTTCTCAAAGGAATCATCAATGCCACTGACGGTTCGTCAAACGAACGTCTTGTCTGAAAGATATCAGCTTTCCCGATCCAGGGGCCATGTTGGATTCCGGCTACAATCCAACCCGACCACTATCCAACTGTATCCAAAACTCGGGCGAAGTATGCCAAAAGTTCCATCACATCAAGAGTAATTCAACGAGACAGACAACGTGTCAATCGGATGCCCGGTCTGTGAGTTATTGGCCTTTTCGTTCCAGGGGCCCGGTTGGATTTCGTGAGCGAACCAACACGACCGCACTCCGATGACATCCAAACCTCAATCGGAGTAAGCCAAAAATCCGTCTCACTTTGAGGAAATCAACAAAGTCAACGGAACGTCAATCAGACGTCTGAAGCTCAAGATATGAGCGTTTCCGCTCCGAGGGCCCGGTTGGTTTCGTGTACGAACCAACCCGGACGAACTCAAAGTAATCGGAAACCTTGAGTGCGATATACCGAAACGACCGTCTCTTTCCAAGGATCGTGTCTCCACTGACGGCGCATCGATCAGAGATATGTAGTCCGAGTTATGGGTAATTGAACCAAAACTATCCGAAAACGGGTGTTTCGGGCCCGGACCGACCCGGCCCGAGACCCCCCCCCCCCCGGTTGGCCCGAACCGGGTCGACCCTCCCTGGACCGGGTCGGCCCGGCCTGGCACAGCGTGGCCCAATTGGGCGCGGCCACGCCCGGCGCGGCCCGGCACGGCTGGGCCCGGCCCGGCCCAGCCTGGCAGACCGGTCGGGCACCGGTCTGGCTGGGGACAGCGTGCCCAGCACGTTGTCTGGCTCGGCCATTGGTCGAGCCGTTTCGGCAAGGGGGGGGGGGCTACCCCCCTATGTTACCGCCCCCCCCCCCCCCAAATTTATTGGGGGCCGTTTGAACTGGCTGGGGGAATTTAATTCCCCCGGCCCCTCCCCTTCCGGCCGGCCCGACCTGGCCGGCCGACTCCTTCTCAACGGGACCGGCAGTGGCCGGTCCCCTTCCAGCTACATCACCTTGCTCCGCCGCGGCCTGGAACCGGCCGCGGAACTTGTCGTCCGGCACGGTGCGAAGACACCGCGCCCCTACGCCGCGGCCCCGCTCCGGCCGCGACGCCTTCGATTTCCTTCGACGCGGCGCGACAGCGTCGCATTCTTAGACTTCATTCCATGGCGCGGCGCGACGGCGTCACGTAATACTTGACGTGTGATTCCCACGTGGTGCGACGGCACGACTCCATTCCGTTCCATCCACAAAAAATCAAACATGAACATAGGAGGGGGGGTTCGTCCGTGTTTGTGCGGTCTGAACCCCCTATCGTTAAATGATAACATCTAGTCGAAAGTCCACGATGATCGATAAACAAGAATCATGAACAGAAATAATTTAATAAAATAATCCCTTACCTCGTAATTGTTGTTCATTGACGATCTCGGAAAAAGGGCGGATATCGATTCCTCGATTGTCATGTTCGTCACACACTCCCAATTCTCACGCTCATGCGTCGGAAAGGAAGAAGGGTACTCCTCGTTGGTGGACAAGCATTCGGAGGTGACGTCGTTGTTGACGACGTTCTTCGCAAGAGACGTCTTCTCCTTTGACGCGGATGAAGGTCATTGGAGATGTCGTGGGCGTCGCTTCCCTTTCCTTGTCTCGGTTGAAGAACGATGAAGAAGATGGCGTTGTCCTGCTTCAGTGGCGGAAGAGACGTTCTTCGTGTTCTTCGTCGTAGAGAAAGAAGAAACTCAGGATTTCCTAAGCTTTTCATCCAAAGGCTCCCTATCAACTAAACTCCAACCCAAATAAAATAAGTTCTTAACTTGTTTTATTAACACAACAAATCTTATGAATTTCAAGAGTTTGAAATTTAAATTAACTCACATAATTAAATATCACAAGTTGTCAAATTTAATGAGAGGGAGGTGGAGAGACTCATTTAATGTGAGAGAGTTTCATCAACATAAATGGAGAGTTCAAGAGTTAAGGGGTTTAAGGGGGTTTGATACTCATGTGGGCACCACCTTATAACATCCAACCAAGGGAGGTTATGTGCGGGTGGGCCCCTCCACTAACCTTCCCTTGGAGGTTCTAACTACCACTTCAAATAAAAATATGGCAAAACATATTTTTATTCAGTTTAATTAAAAACCCCCAAAAACTAACTTCCAAACTCGATAAAATGAAACTGCAGAATAGGTGTTCCTAAGCAAAAACCTGCGCTGGAGTTCCATTGGTGGCCTCAGAATTTGATTCTGAGCACCAGTTCAAAAGATAGAAATTCCCGCTCGTTCTTCCACTGAACGTACCCGATCCAAACTTCGTAAAATGATTCTAGGCACACCGGGCCTCGGAATCAGGCGCCGTCAGAAAATGCGTTCTTGTAAAATCCCAAAGAAAATTAATGAAAAAAATTTCCTTGAAATTTCCGGGACTTTACATTACTCCCACCTCAGGGCTTTACGTCCCTGTAAAGCTTCAATACAAACTAGGGTCACAAAAGCGATATTGAACACCCAGCTGAGCCTTCCGCTCCCATGTGATTACCTGGAGGTTCCGTACTTCCAAAGAAAGTGCACCCGAGGAATCGATCGTCCTCGTAGGATCCGCTCCTGTCGATCCTCGATCCCCACTGGAACCTCCATGAAAGACACCACATCGCCATCGTCCAGCTTCTCATGGTCGATGATATGCGAAGGGTCGAGCACGTATCTCTTCAGTTGAGATACATGGAAGTCGTCGTGCACCTGGTGCAACTGAGGTGGTTGGGTCAAGTGGTAAACCACCTCGCCTACCCAGATGAGGACCTAGAAAGTTCCGTTGAACCTCAGAGTTAACGTTTCGCCTTGTCCACATCTCCGTAAACCTCGTCGAGGTGAGACCCATATAATGACGTGATCATCATCATCGAACTCTAGAGGTCTCCAATTTCTGTTAGAACTGGAACTCAAAACGACTGCTGACACAAGGGTAAGGTTGACCAACTCAAGAGTGATCAGTCGCACCCTCCTGTGAAAGAGTTTATCCTGTGCTGCCCGGGGTTTCCTTTTCACCGACCAAGGAAAAACCTTCCCGACGTTTGCCTAAAACCGTCAATTTGAGTATGAATAGTTGTAGCCCATTCCATACTCAAACTAACGTCATAAGGCCTCGACGCTACCACCAAGAGATTCCAACCGAAACTCTCGCCTCGAGGGTCTGAACAAACCGTCAGCATAAGTGTGATTATCGAGTCTCCTCCTAAGGTATCTCCAGACGCGATGGTCAAGTCCACGACTTACCGGAAACTCTAGGTCTGGGACAAGAATTGTGAAAGCGAGGAATGATTCATATCGACGTCTGTTACTACATCAGCTAGTAGTGGACACAGACTGTCCCTTGAATCATTTTTAGTGCCATTGGGTCACACTCCTTGACCGCATGCAGCCGCACTCTTCCTCAGCTCTCCAGCTCCCTGAGCCTGGCGGGGATAACTAAGGCGGGTGGTTGTAGAATGTTAATATATACACCACCTCACGCTACTCCCCTAGATCTGTCTCCACGTCTGCTGCTTCGCAGACTCATCTCTCCTTTAAGCTTCCTCTTCTTTAACATTTAACACGCTCGAGTCTCTAAGACTGGAGTCGGTTTCCTGTTTCTTACTGCACTGTGCAGTCTTCATCCGCTCCTGGATGATCTGTACCTTCTTTGCATAAGATCTGAAAGAGCTGCTAAAATTTCTCCTTTGACGAAAAGAGAAACTCATTCTCATCCCCTGGATGAACCACACCCATTGCCTAATACAGTCAATCCTGACATGAATGATGCATTCATGCCATGGATGACTTCGTAAGGCCTCGACGTAACTACTAAGAGATCCAACTGTCACTCTCGCCTCCAAGGGTTGAGTCACACTGTCGACATCAGTGTGAGGTAACTGGGTCTCCTCCAGTAGAAATCTCGAAAGTGAGGGTCAAGTCAAAAGTTTAACCAGAACCACTCAATATCAACCAAAAAAAGGACTGGAAAGCAAACAAAGATAAGTGTCTTTTTATTATTGCAGCTCATAGTTTGAAGACACGAATACAACAGCAACATGGATCTAGAAGTACAAGGGACGTATCCACTAGTTCCGCTCCTGTCCACCTGCTCCCGGAGCTCTACTGCCTTGTCCACTGCTCGGCTGTTTCTCAAGCACCCGCCGCTGCTTCTGCCTCGGTGGCTCCTCCACAGCCTGCGGATCAACTGTATGAGGAGTCGGACAGTCACGTGCCAGGTGACCATTCCCGCCGCATGAGTAACACTGTCTGTTTCTGGCACGCCGGGCTCTGACCCCACCCCGGGTGCCCCGCACCACCGGTCCTAAAACCCGAGATCATCCAACTGCTGGTTTGGTCCTCCTGGACCTCTGCATCATCTGTCTACTGCCCACAGATGACTCGGCTACTGATCGAAAAACACGCGGCAAAGGTAGAAGCTCTTGTACACGCTCGGGGTGTAGAGCTACTAGCACAAACTCCACCCTGAAAAAGGTCTCAAAGTCTTCCCATGCGAAGGTCATCCCGTCGCAAAACTGAAACAAGTGGCTCCACCACCTGCCTGCTGCTGCCTGAAGGAGGCTGGCAGCAAAGATCACCCTGAAGTCTGCCGGCGTCCCCACTAGCCTTAAGACTCTCACCACAGCCTCCAGCCAATCCTCAGCCGCCTGTGGGTCCATCTCTCCCCGAAACCTGGGTGGCCTCTAGCGCTGGAACTCGTGCATCGCACTCAAGTGGCGTTCATTTCCTACTGCTGGGGCTGGTGGCATCGGTGGCCCAACGTATGGTAGTACCGCTGGTGCCTCCGCTGGTGCCTCAACTGCAAGAGGGCCCTGTACCGAAGCCTCTTCGCTCGACAGACTGTCAGTACGCACATCCCTCTGGGCTGTAGCTGGTCATCCGAGAAAAGGCATCCTGATAGAAACAACATGACACAGTCAAACGATTATACCTGGTGAGCTGACCAGGTTTGAGCTGATATTTAAATAAAACTTCTGGAAACACACATGCAATCAGTATTTTCGTGCACAAAGTCAGAAATCAGTTGTCAGGGTCCTGGTGTATGGATACGTTGGCCACCCGCACCAACATTGGACTCCCTGAACTGAAAACCACACTCGGTACTCTTAACACTATTGCTTCACAGAAAGAATATATCAGAGTAATAAGTTCTGCGGTAGAACTGACTCCTCTGATACCAATTTTTCACGACCCGTCCTCGGGGCCCGTGCCGTGACTACCCCAAGCCCGCATTCTATAGGCCAGTGGCTGGCGACTAGCACCAAAGGGGTAAATCCCGATAACTGGGAAGGCATTGCCTTTATAAAAGTAAACAAAACACTACAGAGTACAAGAGGAAGTAAAACACTAAGTACAAAGAGAAGTGCTGAAATGTAAATGGGCCAAAATACAAACCCAAAAGAAAGTACAAATACAACTGAACAAGGTACAATAGAAAAAGACAACAGCTGGAGGGACGGAAGCGGCTCCTGGGTCGTCCTCCCCAGATCCTACCTGAAGGGTAGGTATAGATGGCGCAGCTCCTGGATCGTCCACCACATATCCTACCTGAAGGGTAGGTACAGATAGCCTTCACAACGCTCTCGCCCGTCAACCCCCTCTGAGTGTCGTCTCGCCGTGATGTCCACCACCGGATAATGGCTCATCGTGAAGTCCACCTTCGGGTACCGTCCAGCCCTTGAACACTCAGCCTCCGTCAGCACTGCCCGTCGTCTTCAACCAACACAATGAGGTGCGGGCATAGCCCGTGCAGGGGTGAGTATAACGATACTCAGTAGGGACCTCGAGACCCTCAATGTCTCACTAAAACCAACATGGATAACCACAAAGAAGATCTAAATAGATAACCTCTACTTAGGTATATGCCCATGCATATACCTAAGTTATCAAGTAACCCATCTCAATCATGAGGAAAAAAACAAGATCATGAAATCAACGGATAACCACTACCCAGGTATATGCCCATACATATACCTAATTTATCAAGTGACCCATATCAATCATGAGGTAAACACAAAGGTCAAAAGTCTCAGCTCAAACCAGGATTTTCATTATCGAAACCGTAACTACTGAAGAGATCCATCTCTGGAGTGTACAGTGGTCCTGTCATGACTCCGAGGTACTGCTCACTAACCTAAGACTGCTGAGGTACTCCTCCTGTCGAGTACCGCGGGTCAGCCACCCAGACACTGTAGTGCTTCCCGCCGAGGTATGTCACCCAAACACAGTAGTGCACACCCCCTAGTAGCCTGCTGAGGTACTCTCCGGACGAGTACCGCGGGTCTGCACTGTCACACAGGTAGTGCTCCATCCGCCATGGGTCTGCACCTCACAAAGTAGTGCTCCGTCCACTAGGCTAGTCGACTCACTCCAAGTCGAGTCGGTCAAGCAGTCGTCAGGTCTCAGTCAGTTACACAGTCTCCGTACTCCGCACGCTCGTCTCCGGGAGGGTCCGATCCATGAGCTACAGGTCGATACTCCAAGTATCACAAAGTCCCACAAAAAATTATCTCAAAGGGCGACCTCTTCATAGGGGTCTCAACGCAACAGACGGCGCGTCCATCGGACGACCGGTCTGTGAGTTACTAGCCTTTTCATCCCAGGGGCCCGGTTGGTTTCATGAGCAAACCAAACCGACTGTATCACAACTGTACCCCGAACTCTCATAGGGTATACTCATAGGGACCGTTTCTCAATAGAATCATCAACGCCGCTGACGGTTCGTCAAACGGACGTCCTGTCTGAAAGATATCAGCTTTCCCGATCCAGGGGCCCGGTTGGATTCCGGGTACAATCCAACCCAGCCACTATCCAGCTGTATCCAAAACTCGGGCGAACTATGCCAAAAGTTCCGTCACATCAAGATGAATTCAATGAGACAGACGACACGTCAATCGGACGCATGGTCTGTGAGTTATTGGCTTTTTCGTTCCAGGGGCCTGGTTGGATTTCGTGAGCGTACCAACACGACCACACTCCAACGGCATCCAAACCTCAAGCGGAGTAAGCCAAAAGGTCCGTCTCACTTAGAGGAAATCAACAAAGTCGACGGCATGTCAATCATACGTCCGAAGCTCAAGATATGAGCGTTTCTGCTCCGAGCGCCCTGTTGGTTTCGTGTACGAACCAACCCGGCCGAACTCAAAGTAATCCTAAACCTTGAGTGCGATATACCGAAACGACCATCTCCTTCCAAGGATCGTGTCGCCGCTAACGGCGCGTCGATCGGAGATCCATAGTCCGAGTTATGGGCAATTGAACCCAAACGGTCCGAAAATGGGGGTTTCAGGCCCGGACCGACCCGACCCGAGACCCCCCCGGTTGGCCCGAACTGGGTCGACCCGCCCCGGACTGGGTCGGCCCGGCCCGTCGCGGCCCGGCCTGGCAGGCCGGCCGGGCGCCGGTCTGGCTGGGGACAGCACGCCCCGCGCGCTGTCTGGCTCGGCCTTTGGCCGAGCCATTTCTGCAAAGGGGGGGGGGCACCTGCCCCCCTGTGTAACCGCCCCCCCCCCCCAATTTTTGGGGGGCCGTTTGAACCAGCCGGGGGAATTTAATTCCCCCGGCCCCTCCCCTTCCGGCCGGCCCGACCTGGCCGGCCGTCTCCTTCTCAACGGGACCGGCGGTGGCCGGTCCCCTTCCAGCTCCATCACCTTGCTCCGTCGCGGCCCGGAACCGGCCGTGGCCCTTGTTGTCCGGAGTGGTGCGACGGCACTGCGCCCCTTCACCACGGCCCCGCTCCGGCCTCGGCGCCTTCGATTTCCTTCGACGCGGCACGACAACGTCACGTTCTTAGACTTCTTTCCATGAC
This sequence comes from Viscum album, assembly GCA_963277665.1. Lineage (NCBI taxonomy): Eukaryota > Viridiplantae > Streptophyta > Magnoliopsida > Santalales > Viscaceae > Viscum > Viscum album. Next base: position 734,893,235 of record OY728146.1, on the reverse strand, counting down.
GCGGCGCGACGCCGTCGTGTAATACCTTCTGTGTGATTCCCGCATGGTGCGACGGCACCACGCCATTATGTTCCATCCACAAAGAATCAAACATGAACATAGGAGGGGGGGGGGGGGGGGTTCAGCCGTATTTGTGCGGTCCGGCCCCCCTCTCGTTAAACGATAACATCTAGTCGAAAGTCCACGATGGTCGATAAACTAGAATCATGAACAGAAATTATTTAATAAAATAATCCCCTACCTCGTAATTGTCGTTCGTTAACGATCTCGTATAAAGGGCGGATATCAATTCCTCGATTGTCGTGTTCATCACACACTCCCAATTCTCACGCTCAAGCGTCAGAAAGGAAGAAGGGTACTCGTCGTTGGTGGACGAGCGTTCGGAGGTGACGTCGTTGTTGACAATGTTCTTCGTAGGAGACGTCTTCTCCTTTGACGCGGATGAAGGTCATTGGAGATGTCGTGGGCGTCGCTTCCCTTTCCTTTCCTTGATTGAAGAACGATGAAGAAGATGGCATCATCGTGCTTCAGTGGCGGAAGAGACGTTTTTCGTGTTCTTCATCGTAGAGAAAGAAGAAACTCAGGATTTCCTAAGCTTTTTCTCCAAAGGCTCCCAATCAACTAAACTCCAACCGAAATAAAATAAGTTCTTAACTTGTTTTATTAACACAACAAAGCTTATGAATTTCAAGAGTTTGAAATTTAAATTAACTCACATAATTAAATATCACAAGTTGTCAAATTTAATGAGAGGGAGGTGGAGAGACTCATTTAATGTGAGAGAGGTTCATCCACATAAATGGAGAGTTCAAGAGTTAAGGGGGTTTGATACTCTTGTGGGCCCCAACTTATAACATCCACCCAAGAGAGGTTATGTGCGGGTGGGCCCCTCCACTAACCTCCACTTGGAGGTTCTAACTACCTCTTCAAATAAAAATATGGCAAACACATATTTTTATTCAGTTTAATTAAAAACCCCCAAAAACTAACTTCCAAACTCGATAAAACACAACTGCAGAATAGGTGTTCCTAAGCAAAAACCGGCGCTGCGGTTCCATCGGTGCCCTCAGAATTTGATTCAGAGCACCGGTTCAAAATATAGAAATTCCCGCTCGTTCGTTCACTGAACGTACCTGAGCCAAACTTCGGAAAATGATTCCGGGCACACCGGGCCTCGGAATCAGGCGCCGTTAGAAACTACGTTCTTGTAAAATCCCAAAAAAAATTAAGGAAAAAATTTTCCTTGAAATTTCTGGGTCTTTACAGATAATGTGTTGAATCCATATATATGAAAAAGGGGTTCTATAAATTATTCCATCTTTATGTATCTGGTATTTTCTTCCCTTTCCTATTATTTATATGAAATGGGCATTTACTCATATATGAAATCCATATCACCAATAAATATGAAGGTTAATATAATCTTGAGAGGTGATTACTATTTTTAGGATGTAATTGAACCTTTATGTGGTGTCTTATTTTCTTGTTCATAATAAGAATCCAAACCGAAAAAGTTTCTTAAACTTGTATAGTTTTAAATCCTATTAAAATAATTTAGATGTGGGAACAATGGCAATAGGTCTTGATCTTCATCCATAAGAAGGAATTATACATATCCTTCTCATTGAAGGAATATGAGTTCTCATAGGTCAGTGTCGTGTTAGGAGCTACCTCGAGATGGATTCCCTTATGTGGGGAAGTCAAGCCATGTACTGAATGGGACCAACACACTATGGTTTCCCCATATGGGGGAATTCGTAATGTGAATGGTGTGATCATCAAAAATCTCTAAGAAAACAAGATCCCTGGATGTATACTAAAGAATATATATATATATAGTGATATGTCTATTTGCATATGGACTTGGAACATCAACACTGAGGCAGACCTGATAGGGTGTTTGATATGGAGCTCGGGCATTAGAAAAAAAATCATATGTTTCCAAGTTAAAGTAGTTATTCGTGTCTTTATAGTTCATTTGATGCCTCAAATCCCATAATGTGTGAGGAATATTTATGAACCCATGGGTTGATTGGGTCCCAAGGGTTACGATCTCTAATATATGGGGGGAGTAACACTGATCTTGATTCTCATTAAATCTCAGGAATTTCGAAGGAATCTTATGTGTCTTGTTTAGAAAGGGAATCATAGTTATATTGGGAGTATTCCTAAATATTTCGACATGGATGGTAATCGTGTAATGTTGTGTGTGTCCATATAGAATATCTTTATTTTCTATCCAATGTGTCTGGAATGTTCATCTGACATGTATGAGGATATTTGTACATGTCATGGTTTCCTAATGGACATGTCCATATAGTATAAGATGATCTTATTTAGTTGTTCAGAAGATGTCTCATGATCTAGATGAAAAATATAGATGGAATTACCAAAAATATATTGCATTCTTGGTGGGCATCGCAAGACATGGATGAAATATCAGGATGAATTTGTAATACATGGATGGAATGTCCTTGAGTCCATCATGCGACATAGGTGATATGAATGGATGGTGTTTCATGACCTTGTAGACATGACTGGAGGGAATATTTTGTCTTGGATGACATGTCTAGAGGACATGGAAATACATGGGTCACAATTACTGGAGTCCTTCATGAGGCTAGGGTGACATGCCTGGAGGGTGTCACATGATTTGGTCATCATTCCCTGTGGCTATCTATTGACATTATTGCCATGTTTTTTGGGCATCATGAGACTTGCTTAACATGTTGTGGAATCATCTCTAGATTGGTAGAGATCATATGAATCACATGATACCATCTAATGAAAACTAGAGTTACTATATCCCCGTAAGTCCCCCTTCTTTTTAGTCTTTGTTTCCTATGACCCCATTATTTTTATAGAATTAGTCTATTAAGGTTTCCAGTGACCCAATAGATAAGAAGAAACTCCTTTAGAAGGTCTAGATGGACAATCTGAAGTCCATCCCATGATCTTTTGAGTGATAACATTAAGCACATATTCTTGTTATGTGATCCCATAGGTCGTCCCTTAGGTTTTACATGGAGGAAGTCCTTGAAATCACGTGACATAACACTACAAGATGTACTCTTATGAAATATTGTCAGCATCTCTCCATTTATAGTTGTGTGTGATTTTTTTGCTATTATGGGGAGATTTATGGGTCTCTCTAACATGTTTATATGTCACCTTGTGTAGAACATATGATGAAAATATTAGTTGGTGTTGATTGATGGATTTTTTTTCATCATGTGATTTTGATGATCCTACAATGGGTCTCCCATGGAACAACATTATGAGAGTGACCCTGAGAATTTCCAGTCATAATCATTTTTATTATACCCCGGTCAATCAATGGATTTTAACATAACCATATTAGCATTACAAACAACTTTCATAATTTGAGGCTGACTTGTTTATGAGTTTTTTAATGATCAATATTCCCATGGAAATGTTTTCAATTAATTCAAGATGAATTTTTTAGGGTTCTTCATGATACTAAGACATCTTGTCTTGGGGACCACTTCTAGATTAGGCTGACATGTCTAAAGGCCATTGAATGAACATTTTTCCTTTTGAAGGATGATTTACTTGATCAATGGTGATTGCCTAGGGTTTATAACACATTTTTGATAATGATTATCATATATTTCATTTTCATGAACCAGGCACAATTTAAATTTTTTAATTTCCTTCCTTATTTTATGAGGATATAAGGTCTGCTGGAAATCTTCAATCATCATCAATGAAAATTAATCTCATTATGTGTGAAGTGATTTATGGTCAAAAATGGATATTGGGATTTTTTCATGAATTTTTAGAGGCAATCATTCTATTTTACTATGGAGATGAAGGGTAATAATATGATTGAATAGACACTTCCAAGATCCTTTTTATAAAAAAGGTGATATGCCAACATGATCTTGTGCAAAAATGTAGGCATGCCGCTACAGGCTCAATGGGGTCATGTCAATCGCATGGGTAAATCGCAATAATTTCAATGAAACTCTCCCTGACATGAGGAATCTCCCTTTATATGCCCTTATTTTATAAGGGGATCAATTTTCAATATTTCATCAGTTTAAAAGTCGCATTATACAAATTACCCATCTAGCATCCTATGCATAATCATCAGTGTTTGTTAGGGATCAATCACAAGAAGAGGAGGGACTGTGAAAAGGGATTTGGGTGATCATTAGAAGATCATTAATTGTACATAAACCATTGGCATGAAATTTCTAATGTCATAAGATCATATTCCTTTATAAATATTACATTATTGACATGATTTGGCCACCTCCCATTCTATTTATTCATAGAATGTATTACACATGCTTCAGGTATTTCTTCCATTACATATTTTTTAATGATCAATTGGGGGATCTAATAGGTTAATATATTAAAATCACAATATATTAAAATATTAATGCTAATATAATTAAATATTAATGGAAATTCATGTAAAAAAGTATTTTAAGATGTGTATGTAATGAAAAATTTATTTTAAAAAAGGTAAATTTAAATTCCAAATTTTCCTATATGAAAATTTTAATGAAAATGATACTTGTTGATTATTATGAATTTAAAAATAGTTTAATATAGAGAGTGGGAGTTTTTAACACTATAATATTTTTAGGTTCTAATGTAATGGAGTTTGAATACAATGTTCAATGATTTAAACACTAAAAATATTATTTCTAAATGCTAAACTTATTCATAAAAACTTTCATTATATATTATATCCATTTAATTATTTTAGTATATATGTTTATCATAATTTTATGAATAGATATGACATAATTATTTGGAGATTAAATGAGTTTTAATGGGAGTTAAATGTGTAGAAAATATGTGATCCCTATTAGAGCCAAATATATGATTGACTAAAAATTTACATATTTTCAATCATAGAATGAGAGAATAAAGAATGATAAGGTATATCTAAAATGGTATATCCTTTGTTCATCCCAATAGAAAATATTAATATAGCCTAATATTTATATGTCAATTCAATAATGGAATATCATATCTTTATCCTAATCACAATTGGATATAAGGTTTTCTACCACCAATTTACTGCCCAAAAAATATAAAGACAAACTACTTCTTAACGAGGCATGTAAATTTAGGATTGGATGATGTATATAATATACAAGTTCTATGAAGATTTCCCAAATTGATGCATTATTGCATGTGAAAAATATTCTTTAGTAGATATAGTTGTATATCTATTAACATAGAATTTAAGTTAAAAAACATTTAATTGCATACTAGACATTAAATAATATTTATAGCCTTTAATAAACCCAAATTCCACATATTAATAATTATATTATTATTTTTTGGTGTTCTCCAACTTGTGCAATAACAAATAGTATGTAATGGTCTTATTAATTAATATTTTTTACTAGACATAGTCATGTTCCAGTCAAACTCTTATAGGATTTACTGAACAAATGAATAAATATTTTATTCCCAATCAAGAAAATAAAATTATATTTTAATATTATATAGAAAATAATTTATTTACTCACAATATAATAGAATAAATATTTATTTATTTTTTTTGATCAATATAACAAGAATAAAATTATTCCATTGATATGGAATAATTTTTATTCCACTGAATAAACTCAAATAGAATATAATCGAGATGATAAAAAATACATAGTGTGTTACCCTCTATGATTATTTTTCATTGGAATTAGGTGATATTCCATAAAGTCCATGATTACTATCTAGAACTTGGTCAATTAACCCATGATAAAAATCATAAAGTCTCTACATTGACAAGAACATACGAATTCTCACTATATAATATAATCCCTTTGTAAAAATATTTCATCATGTTGGTTTTATATCCATTAAACTAACCTATATTCTCGATATGTCATTATTTGTCTATATGAAATAAACAAGTTGTTATAGAGTTTCCCTAGAATTTAATGTGATGGATATATTCCATTCAATGGGATGATATTTATCCTTCTGTAAATATGGAAGGAAAAAAATCCATCCTCATCTTATTAGTTAATAACATGTCAGTCATGAAGCAACCAAAGTAACCAAATTTTCCATGAACTATTATTTTCATGGTTTATGAAATACATCTAAGTTAATGAGTTATAACATGACTTAATAATAATATTAATGTCCAAGGACCATCACACATGCTTGTATATAGGAAGATCTGATGACATAAAAACATGCATAATTATTAATGGTGGGTTTGTTATAATAATATCTCATACAAGAGATTACCATGTGTGAAAATTATGGGAAGAATTCTCATCTACTTATGATTACTCACAATATAAATTCTATGCACTCTTTGTCCCATAATAAAATGTTATCCAACCACAGAACATTATTTTTTAATATCATCATAGTATATCAAGGTTCTAATCACAGAGGGTAAGTACTACGAATTTATAGATGTGATATATAAAATAGAAATTTATAACATTAGTGTCATAAAAAATTAAGAATAATAAATAATAATTAGTTTTATAAATATTCTTTACATTGAATATTATTGTAATCATTGTAGAAAGAGTTGTTCCTGTGAAACAAACTCCAAAAAAAATCCCACTTGGACTAGAGACAACTACCTACATCCTTCAGTCTCTTATACCTCACAAAATAGTCATATTTATTCCATGTCAAGTCTTTATTCAAGGAGTTTTTTATGTTGTGTTATATAGAAATACTGTTGTCTACAACTTTACATTTCTATGAAAAAACCTTCAAGAGATGATAATTTTGAAGTATGTGATTCATCTGCTGATATAAAATTTTAAATTTTGAAAGATATATCTCTATAGTATTATTAGAATAGAGTGTTATATAATTGTAACTTATAGGTACCACATGAAGATAATGTATAAATGTTTTCATCCATTCTACATCTATAGAAACCTGAGAAGATGCAATATACATGTTCTCTCTTATAGAATCACCAACTGCTGCCTACTTTGATCTTTGCCATCTCAAAACACCTCTAATTAAAATGAATATGTATCCCGTTTATAAATTCACGTCATCTTGATCAGTTTGGAATCTATCATATGTATATCCCTGAATGAATAGTTTATCATCTCTTATATATTACATTGAAACATCCTTACTACAACTCAAATACATAAATATCATTTTGGCTGTCCTCTATTGGAGGTCACCTCGATCATCATGATATATTCCTCCAACACTTAATGTGTAAGAGAGATCTATCCTACTACAAATCATATCATACATGACTTTTTAAATCACTAATCCATATGTAATACATGTCATTATTATTCATTCCTTGTGTGTCTAAGGAAACATTTTCCAAGGAAGATGAATTCCATGCGTCTCTAAAAAAATACCTTATTGGATTCTTGCATACTAAATTTCATCAGTATCATCACAATGCATGTACTTTAACTTAGTTTGAACAACCACTTATAACTATATCAAGAGATTTGGATCCCAAGAATATATGTTAACATTCCCAATTCCGTCATAGAGAAACATTTTTACCACATCTCGTTAACAAACTACAAGAGTGGTATTTCATTTCCAATGATTAATATGTAATCAATAAATGTTATTAAAAAAGTGACTTCACCCTCACTTAACCAATTTAAAGACACATGGAACATATTCATTCTTTATGAACCCAAATACCATTATGACCCCACAAAATGAATTTTCCCAGTCCTTGATGTTGTATTTAATTAATAAATCAATTATTTCAACTTGCATTAATTTTTGGAGTCTTTTACTGTAACAAACCCTTTGGGTTGTGTCATACATCCATCTTCTTAATGGTTCTTGTAATGTAAGGCTATTTTGAGACAACCATTTTCCAAATCTCAAAATCTTTGGATGTTGTTGAGGAGAGTATAAATATGATGTATTTGAGCATTGAAATTATTGAAAAGGTTAAATTATAGTCATGGACTTGATGCTGTTTAAACCCTTTTAATGTTATTCACACCTTATTGGTACCGAATTTTCCTTCCATGTCACGTTTTTTCTTTAATACATATTTTCAACGAATGATATTTACTCCAACTAGACGGTCATCCAAAATCCAAAATTTTCATTGGTACATGGAATCCATTTCATAATTCATGCTTGTTTTCCACATGGAAACATCTATTCCATATACGTCTTCAATATATGTTAATGGATATTACTATTAACTAATAATGAGTCACCATCCTCAGTGAATAGAAAAACATACCATTCTAGTTCTCTACCCTCTATATTAATCTTACACAATTATTGTGTATCTGGAACAATTTATTCTTACATAGGGCTTTAAGAAATTTCTTTTTAATGAACCTAATTTTTCTTATAAAACTATTAAATAAATTTAAATATAATCAAAAAATAGTTCTACCAAACTAGGATCTAAGGGATTGGTGTCTGGGAAAAATTAGGACCATACATAATCTTTACATAATAACACATAAACATTAATTTAATTCCATATTCCCTATCATATTATTATCACTTTTGTTCTCATTAGTACATGTATTCATTTGAGAATATACATTAATAGAAGGGATGCGAAAAAATAAAAATAAGAGGACTCCAAAAAGAAATGAAACATGGGCCAGCATAATCATCATCATCACAACATTAGAAAAGGATCACCATCATAAGAATGAGAGGAAGTATTAGATAAAGGAATGGAATGTGGATATGAAAATAAATGAAACATCATGTCTTAGTGGTCAACTAACATGCATATTTCACTATATCTTACAAGATACATCAAATTACACAAGCCATCGGAGTGCTATGTAATTCCAGTTTCACCCATCACATCATAAGCATTAAATTCTCTATATAATTTTGGAAATACCTGTCACATCATAACATTTACATAATCTGGCATGGAACATATAATGTATATCAATCAAGGAAATGAAATAACCCATATAATGGAATTGGTTTATTTCCACAAATCATGCATTCATGGATACAATTTTGGGTTCCCAAATTAAAAAGGGAATAAAACCTAATGTATAAAAATCATAAATATTTAGTGGAGTGGAAACAATAATATGATGTCACGACCCCCTCCCACCAAATATACCCCTCCTGAGCTGGCAATGGTGAAAGGGAGATAATGACCCCCGAGTCCCGCCTCCAGTAGGCCCCGGGTTGGCGACTAGCACCAAGGGTATGAGTTTTCACAATTATGGGAGGCATTACCCCTTTTTTATTTAGGATCGGGAAATAGGACAATTCAACCACCAAAAAAAATAAAGAAGAAGTGTATATAAATATACCCAAACCAAGGCCACATGAATGTTTAAAAAATTTTATAACAAGGTACAAGTACAAGAAAGCTCAAATTACAATACCAAAAGAAAAGGTACAACAACAGCAACAACTCCAACTGTCCGACTAGTAGGGTCCCGCACGGCCCTAGTAGTCTTCCTGGAAACCTGAATGTAAACATAGGGTGATCATACAAGTATACTCAGTATGGAAACCTAAAGCTCTCGTGCACAAGTGGGGAGACATCCTAATGTCCCGTGAGAACAACAGAAGAAACCTAACAAGGGAATCTATCCACCCAACCTCGCCATCCACACTCACCAAAACACAATCACATTAGGTAGTAGTAGTATAAGAACAAGAGAATTGGGTACCCCGCACCATTTCCCATTAGTTAGCTGAACGTCCTAATGCTGTCACACTCTCCCCGCCCACACACACCTTGGCCTCACAACCACGTATCCCGCCCGCACACACCTAGGCCTCACAACCACACATCCCGCCCGCCCACACCTGGGCCTCACAACCACGCATCCCGCCCGCACACACCTGGGCCTCACAACCACAAATCCGGCCCGCACACACCTGGGCCTCACCACCACGTATCCCGCGTGCACACACCTGGGCCTCACAACTGCAACCACATCCCTGCCCGAAGACACCTGGGCCTCATCCCGAAGATTCTTGGGAACAGTAATAGTGATAGAACTCTCCCCCGAAGACACGTGGGCCTGAAATTGAAACCTACCTGAAGAGTCTTAGGTGTATGGTCACCTCAAGCCATTATATCCTATAAGCCTGCCCGAAGAGTCTTGGGCGTAATCACCACAATCAAAACCTACCCGAAGAGTCTTGGGTGTAAGGTCGCCTCAAGCCATCACAGCCTAGGGGAGAAGGACCAGGAAGGAGCTAGTAACTATGGGAAAACACCCTCTCTCATGAAATGGGAGTGTTCGGCACTATGTGCTCAACATGGGTGCGGTGCGATAAAACACAAAAGATACAGATATATATATATATATATATATATATATATATATATATCAACCACTCAGCCCAACCTATGGCTTCTAAAAAGAAAAACTGAGCACATGCCTCGGCACTGCTACCACGAAGCATGAATTCCACAAACAACCCCAACCCCATTTAGGTTTTCACGTTTCAGCAGAAATTAGCTTATTTAGTTCCTTAACTACTGGGAAACTATCCACAACCAACCACTTCAATCGCTCGTAAAACATATCCCTGCCATCCACAAAACAAGTTAGGGAAACACAAGCAGCACAACAAAACCCTTCTTAACAACCAACCAACCCATTGATTATTATTTCTGTTTCATTACCAAGCACCATCATTCATTAACTCTTCCATATATTATTTAAACCCAACCCATTGTCCGCTCACATTTAAACCCATCCCTGAAGCCCCACTACCAACCATCGTTAAACATTCACACCAAACCAACACCAAGTCAACCGTAGCCCCGCTGCTCACCCAAACCACAACAGCCCACAAAACACCCCCATCACATGCCACGTAACCAAGAAAACACACACAAGTTCATTATTCCATTTTGTTTTAACCGGGGTGATCACACAAGGGTTCCAGATTTTCATTTCATCAACCAACTTTGCGTGATTATCCAGTTTCCACATTCAACAAAGTTCCACTCACAAAAACGGTCTAGAAAGATAGGGCAACATTTAATTATGCAAGCAAAGGCCCCAAACGACCGTGATTTTCAGTAGGCATAAGCCTATTCATTTCACAACATAATATCACAGGATATAAAAGGTAAAGTAACAGCAATCAAAAACTTCCCATCCTTTTTCTTTAACTAGTTATTATCTTTATTTAAAGGCTCAACCATTTCTCATGAAAACAAAAAGGATACCCATCCCGCATGATGCACAAATTAGATAGACGAAGGTAAAAACCCTATCTCAACAGGTTCTGGTCACAACGCTCCCCTGGATCAACTTTAGAAGACGTTCGTCGGCGTTCTGGAAAAACCTCCTCGGGTGGATGTGGGAGAGGAAAACTGAAGGAGAGACAACAGATCCAATCTTGGAAGTTCCGCCTCTTCGTTACGATCCCGTGGCTACTGACGGATCATAAATCGGAGCTCGGATGAAAAAGTTATGGAAGAAAGAGCCTTCGAGTCTCTTGAGAGAGCTCTACTCAGAGGAGAGGGGAGGAGAGGTGTGAGTTGAAAGGAGGAGGGGACCCCTCCTTTTATAGGAGTGAAAAGAAAAAGTACAAGACATTTACTTATGGTACATGACTTGTACTTGGCCATTTTCACATGGTCTCCATGCGGCCTCCAACGCGGCTCCGCGGCCGTTTCCTGGTCAACACACGGTTTGAAGGTAACGCATACGCGGGGAAGGACTACACGACGTGTAGATTGGACACATGGCGTGTACCCATTTATTTCACACGACAAGGACATGGCTCCAACGCGGAACATGACCGACGACTGGTCAACACACGGTAACGCGTACGCGGGGAAGGACTACACGCCGTTTAGATTGGACACACGGCGTATACCCATTTATTGCACACGGAAAAGACACGACCATCCACATGGGGTATACCTGACAAGAGGGTATACGGCGTGTACTCCAACTACACGGCGTGTAGTTTCAAAATTCTAGAAAGTGTGGGAAAAGTCCATTTTACCCTCCAGAACACTTCGTGGCCTTCTTTTTGACAAAGGAATGGGCCGGAGAGGTCCGGGCCACTATATATGATATGTAAAAGATGTGTTTTTTGAAAGAATATTTCTTTTGGAAAAATATTTGCATTTTTCATAAAAACAGATTAGAATAATGTGCATCCCATGGATGAAAATGGAGGAAAAGAAATTAAATTTATGGCAATTTAATGGATCATGTATACTAAAAATGAAGTGAAATATAGGAACCCTAATGAAAGAGAGTTGGGTTGGAGAATCTCATGATCAAAATTCATGTTTAATTACATCATTTTCCCCCTCTTGAATAAAATAATCAAATATTTATTAATATAATATTAAAAAAATTACTATTGGTCACTTTATAAAAACATTATCAATTATAATAATTGGATTATATTTATTAATTTTTTCTTATGAAATTGATGCGTTTGGATATCATGTTTTAGATATACATTTCCCGGTCTATCTCAATTTTTATATTTTGTTAAATGTGAATTAGAAATTATAATAATCAATTAATGAAGTATATAATACATGTAATGAATTATTTTTATATTATATATAATCCATTATATTCATCCATGAATTACATTATAAGAAACATTTTGGTAATGTCTCTGTAGGTGGTTAATGTACCTTCAACGAGACGTAGCTGAAAGAGTAAGAAGAGGGAGTAATAAAATTATATATTTCATACATATGATAATTGAAATATTTTAAAATCATTAATATAATGTTAAATTAATACATAATTAATTTAATAGTATATGGTGTAGAATGGAATTTGTAAAACAAGGAGAAACAGAAAATGCGGATGTGTTAACAGAGACATACTCATTCCTCAGTGTTGATTCTCTTCTACAAAACTATAAATACCTTGGTGATTTGATTGGATTAATATAGAATTCCCCTATGTGGTATAGTTTTATTAAGAGGTAGTTTTTGGGCAGTGAATATTCTTTTGATTGGGTGGGAGGAGTGGTTTTCCAATTGAAGAGAGAGGGGTATTTTTTGAATAAAATATTAAATAAAATATTATATCAATGGATAGATTTGTAAAAGTTGTTTTTTGAAAATATTTTTTACATATTAATATAATATTATTTTTTAAACTTTAAAATATTTTTATAATTCTTATTATAAGTTTTATTAAAATGGAATGTGAAATGAAAGAGAAATTTATATTTTAAGGAATCACTTTTGATTTTAGGTTTTGGAATGTTCTTTTTAGTTTTGGTATGATTTTATTGGTTTTTAATGGATCATTTATGAAATTAATGATATAATGACCTAAATTCATGTTCTATAAATAATTATGTAACTAGTAAATCATGAATAATGAAATATATATTACCCTGATTATGTGAAAAGATATTTTTTACTATTCACTCGAAATCAAAGTATTTCCCAAAATTACAAAAAAATAACCCTCAAATATTTTTGATGTTATGATATAAAAAATTGATCCCATTTTATATAAAAAAATCATATATGTTATAAATTAAATTATTAATTAAAATCACATTTTATAAAAAATAAGTTTTTTTAAAATTAAAACTATTTTTATGACACATTGAAAAATTAACTAAGGTCTCATAAAATTATTAAATAATCATAAGAAAATTAAATATTAATTTATTTTATTATTTTATGTGAAAAAGCCTATTTTAAAATATTACGTTATTAATCAATTTATAAAAAAATTTTGTTTTACAAAATCACCGACACATTAATTAACATTTTAAAAAAATTTATTTATTTATTTTATGATATAGTTATATCATATTTTCATTTATAAGATTATGAAATTTAATTTATACTGTAATAGGTGATGTTAATAATATATTGGGTGGATAACTATTCCTAACAGTCATGTTCCTATTCCAAATGGCTTGTTATTATTCATTCAGTAATATATCCTTAATTTATCTGAATATCACTTATTTTATCAATAATTTAAGATAATAGTGTTTTTATTATGCTCACTAGGATATCTATGTGTTTATACTATATAATATAAGAATAATAACAGAAATTTCATTGATAAATGTTTTGGTCGGTACATTCTTCCCCTCCATTTAAATTTCACACTCGAAATTTTCTTTTAAAAAAATAGGTGAGGGTATTTATCATTAATTACATCCTCTATTTCCCTATTCACTTGTTCATACTTATGGTAACTACCAAAAAAATTGATGAGGTTTGTTTTATTATTTTTTAAAACCATATTTATCTGGTCCAGAATCATTATTGGATCCTCCTCATAAATGATATAATCTTTATGTTGTACCACCTCAGAGTTCATTACATGTGAGGTCCATTAAAAAATGTTTTGGATGTTACATTCTTCCCCTCCTTTGAAATTTCACACTCAAAATTTCTTTTTCCAAAAATATGTGAGGGTATATATCCTTTATTTCTTCCTCTAGTTCATAAGTCACTTGTTCATACATATGATTCCACCAAAAAAATTTGACCACGTCAGTTTTATTTTTTCATAGAACCTTATCTATCCAGTCTAGAATAATTAATGGATCCCCCTCATAAGAGATATCATCATTCCACTGTACCACCTATGAGTTCAGTACATGTGATGTCCATTTATAAAAGTTTCAGCTGTTACATTACTCCCCTCCTTTAAAAGTTCACTCTTGAAATTTTGTTTTACAAAATTAGTTGAGGGTATTAATCCTTCATTTATTCCTCTTGTTACCATGTCACTTGTTCATAATAATGGTTCCTCCCCAAAAATCATACAATGAGAGTTCTCTTGAAGTGTAGAACCTTATCTGTTAGATCCAGAATCATTAATTAATCCTCTTCATTAGAGATATCATCTTCTAGTTGTACCACCTCAGAGTTCAGTACATGCGAGGTTTATCATTTGTACTTCCATTAGAGTGATTTATGAGACACGTCATAAATTTTATCGATTATTTGGGAAAGTGCAAGCTAAAATGCTACTGCTCCAATGAAATTAATGATCTCAACATGGAAAATATACCTTGGTCTTAGCTTCCAATTCTTTTTAATCTTCATGACTCTTTACCATAGTTATATTCAAAGAATGAATTTATCCCCGTCATCGAATTCCATGTCCTTTTTATAGTTGATATCATAGTATTTTTTATGTATCTGATCAGATTTGACATGTATTAGGATGGTTTGAACCATATCTATTATCTCTTACAAAGGATCAGGTCCATGTAGTTTCATTGGCCATCCCCATCCCAATATGTTGGAGTTCCACAACAATTTTCATTAATAGATTCATATGGAAAATTTTGAATACACGAGTAGAAGTTATTGTTATATGAGAACACATCCAATGGAAGATGATGACCCATCCAATTTTTAATTCCAATTATCATGCTCTTATCATGTCTTCAAGAATAATAATAGTACATTTACATTGGAAATTCATTTTGGAAGATAGGTGGTGATGAATATAAATTCAATACTCAAGGAGTGTTGTAGAATCCTCCTAAATTTTGATGAGAACATTGCATTGGGATTAGAGAAGATTGAATGTGCCATCCCATTCAGCCTCACCACTTCCTTTTTATATAACATTTCATGTTTTTTATGTGAAAAATATTCTTGAATATTAATAATGTGGGTATTCTTGGGGAGTCAGTCCACCAAAACCCATATTGAATTGTTTCCATTTGATATATTCATAAGTCTAGTGAAAAATACTATAGTAACATTCTCTCATTTGTATATGGGTATAGAATGTCATTTCATCATCCACATGGATTTTTCATTCCAGTTATACATGAAAACATTTCAAGAAACATGAGATATATTCTGAAATCTCGTTATTCTTTTTTCCCACCAAAAGTGTTATCGAGGATCACAATACATATTGGTATTTACAATATGGATAAAGAAAGAGGGGATATGTGATATATACAGTAGTTTTTTTATCTCAGGGGATGTAGGCACTCACATATGGGTTCCAAAGCAAATCACAAATCATCATTGATATGGTACTATTGTATCTTCCATTCCATTATTGAATTTACCTTCTTTTGTAGATCGAGATCATCCCTTTGTTTCTCTTTAGTATTCACATAAGTAGATGGTTGGGAAATAATTTGGGCATGTTAGGATGTATTCTCTATCTTTATGATTTCCAAATCCATCCATTGTATATCCATGAAGAGTGAGTCTTTCTCAATTTTCAACATGATTGAGTTGTAGTATCATTTATGATTAGAGGATCACCTACATTTTGCGCTATCCAAGGATGATGGTGAATTGATAAATCACAGTAGCTGATTATATCTAACCATATCCATTGTGACTTGTTTAGTTATTTATAGGTGAAAATATACATTTTGATCAGTTTATATATGTCACATCTCACTATAGACATACTAATACCATATTTTAAAAAAAATTCACAGTTGATAGCTCGAGATCTTGTGTCAGGTAGATCTTCCCATGAATATTAAACCGGTGTAAGGAAAATGGTATCGATATATCATTCATCACAAAACCAAAGACATTATTTGAATCATCACTATATATCACTAAGCATCCTATTCTCTTTGTTTATGTGATTATAGGTGTATTGTTAATTATCTTATTTAGATCCTTGAATAATTCATCACATTATTCAATACAGAATGACTTTTCCACTTAACTTATTAAAAAAGTTAGTGATCTAGATAGTCATGGAAATTTAGTCACAAAATGATATTAGTTCCCCTCTAATACAAGAATGAATACAAATTTCCATGACACTAGAGGGTCTGTGAAATTACTCAATTTCCTTTATCTTTAAAGGGTCCATAGAAATTACCTCACTTTTGATCTTGTGTCCCATCAATGATACTTTCTACATCCAAATGGCAATTATTCAAAATGTGGAAAAAAATTTCTCCTTCCATAATGTTTCCAACAGAATCATTAGGTGTTCTTTATATTCCTGATTAATCTTGGATTCGATGAAAATATATTTGATATACTCTACCAAAAAAAATTCATAGTAATGTGTAAACACATTATTCATCAAATCCATGAAGAATGATGGGGAATTAGTATGTCCAAATAGCATCACTATAAACTCATTTTTCTTATAACTTATATGGAAGGAAGACCTCTTATTGTCTTCCTTATTAACCTTTAGCTGATGATATCCATTATAAAGATAAACCTTTGAAAAGTATTAATCTCCTCATATTTTATCATTGAATTAATCAATTCTTGTTAGATGATACTTTTTCTTTATAGTGATATTGTTTATCTCCTCATTATCAGTACAAACCGACATTTATCTATCGTTTTTCACAAAAATAATTGGTGAACACTAAAGAAATTCACAAGTTCATATGAATACTATGTTCAAGATCTATTGTGATTTCTTCATTAAATTTTCTTGTTCAATCGGGGCCATCATATACTACCATTTTGATATATGAGTAGATTTGGGTATGATTTCTGCTGATAATTCTACATCATGATCTGGGGGAATTTTGGGTAACTCTTAGGAAAATACATCAATTCATTCCATCAAAATGATAATTTCTCCTATGGTTATAAATTATTTGACTCAACCATTTGAGATAGGTATTTTTCCTTACAAGGAATCAAAAGCCAAATCATAGAATGTTTTTTAAAAGGATATTATTAATCATTTATTCATCTCTAGAGGATCATGGGGTGGTTCATCATTTTAAAATACATTTCCTTTTCCTGATATTAAATGAGTTCACAACATATCTATAAAAAATCCATTCCCATTATAGCATCAAATTCCACCAAGGTAAGAATCACAAGGTCCATTGGAAGAATCATCCCACACACACCAATAAGAGAAGATTACAACACATGGGTGAAATGACTGCACAACATGGTTTATTTATAGAAACCTCTACTTAGAGGTTTCTGGGCTTTGATTCAATAGTTCTCGAAAAAATTAAAGTTAAAATGGAATTCATAGAACTAAAATCAAATATGCATTTTTTCCAATGTTGAGTAAATATGATGTGTACCTTATATCACATCATTTTCATTCCCCGAATTCATATTAGTGATGGAATAATAATTCCCTAAATCCTTTGCCGATAGTGGTTGTAGACATTTATTACCCTTGAAAAAATGATTTTTAGTAAAGTAACATTCATATTTCCTTTTCCCATATAGTTTTTGTATTGAACCATGGGTGGTGATCTCAATTCCCCCATCATATCAGCCGTAATAATTATGTATCTACAAAATTTACAATATTTCTAGAATTCCCTCCCAATCATATTTGATTTACCCATACTATTGAGGTAGTTCATATGATTCTTCTTCCCACATTTTATTCATGTGAATGGTAGAGTATTCATTCAAAATTTCTCATTTCATCCCCCAACATGAAAATACATCTTTCATTTCTTATCACTATAGTCGTGGGACCATTATCCTAACACCATATCCAAATTGATATAACATTAAAATACTTCATCATAACTCCCAAAGCCTCTGATTTCAAGAGCCTTTCAATGGTGTGGTTACAAAACACTAAAAAATAAATCTATATTTTTAATCACTTTTTAGCACAAAACCCATGTTGTACATTAGATGAATTATGAAATTTGTTTCATAGACTATGATAAATGCATATTCCTTTTTTTACATTTATGAATTATATTTCTATATTTTTACAAAGAGTCTAAGGTAAATACTTTTTATGAAACCTTATCTAATTATCTTCACATTCCATCTATTAAATTTATTCCATTAGTATAGTGTTGTTAATCAATTCCAAACATTTAACAGCCTCTCCATTAAGACGGAAAATGGACATATTCACCTCGTTCTTCTTACAATTGTGGAGGAAATAAAATTCCTTCTCCATTGTGTTGACCTACTATTCTGCGATGAGGGGATCATAAGATCCTCTAAATGTCATTTCTCGTTGGCTCATTAAAGGCTCGATATCTAATTTATTCTTACTATGTAAATGTTGAATTTCCACATTATTCAGGTTATAGTTCATATCCTGAATAATATGGGTAATAATTTCAATGAAATTTCAAACTTCACCTCCCAAATCATTGGGTATGTCATTTAGGAAATCCTTGCATTGTCCTTGACATTGGTTGTCAGTCTTGTTTTTCATAGTTCCCACCATTTTCAAAAGACTAAATGGATTTAGAAAAAGTAGACATGTCAGGAATAAATAATTTATTACGTGTGAAATTAACTATAATGTAATATCTTGTAGGATACCTATATAATTAGTCTCAAACATCACAAAGTTTCATTAATCATATTACAAAAATTAACTTAACAATGTTTTGATACCAACTACATTGACCCTGGAATTTCATACATAAATATTATATCAATTTAATGATAAACAAAAATAATAGTGGTAAAAAACCATGATCCAAAAGATTAGTGTCTTGGAAATATTAGTACTATAAATAACTTTTTAATAATAAAACAAAAATATCTATTTCATTCCTTCTTCTCTAGATTCTTATTGGCCCTCGTGTTCTCCTTAGTAAACATATTTACCTAAGGGTATACATCAAATGAATGGGTGAGATAGAAGCCCAGAAGGAGGATGAATAAGATACATAAATCATAGGTGAGCATGATCATCATTATCATAACATATTCAATGGATCATCATCAAAATCCTAAGAGGAATAATTAGACATAGGCATGGAATATGGAAATGTAAAAAATTAAAGCATCATGTTTTTGTGGTCAACTACTACACATATTTCACTTTATCTCGTGAGATACATCACATTATCCATTGCATTTTTTTTCTAATTCTAGAAACACCAATCACATCATAGAATTTATATCAACTATATAATTACGTGTGCGCTCATCACATCATAACATTTACATTATCATGCATGTCACATAGAACGTATAGCTATTATGAATATAAAATAACCCATGATGGAATAGGATTATTTCAAAAAGAATACATTCATGGATAAAAATTGGGGTTCACAAATGAAATAGAATATAGAAAAAATGGTATCAGAATCATTACTCTTTACTGAATAAGAAACAATCTCACGAGAGGTAAAAGATTTATTTTTAGAAAGAATAGTTCCTTTGAGAAAATATTATAATTTTTCATAAAATCATATTAGGAGCATATATATCCTAGAAAATATGAAGGTGTTTAATAGAAATGATATTTAAGGTACAATAAGGGAACATATATACTTATAATAGAGTGAAATAAAGAAAATCTAAAGAAATAGAGTTTGGTTTCAGAATCCATTACATTAATTCCCGATTAATTATGTCTCTTTTGATCATCCTGAAAAAAATCATATATTTATTAAAATACAGGTAATATAGTGAGTTATAGTCATTTAAAAAAAATATTTCGATTAAATTTATAGGATTATATTTCATAATTTTATTTTATGAAATTGAAGTTTCTGTATATCGTGTTTTACTAAAAAATTCACTTTTTCCTCAATTATTATATTTTCATAAATGTAAATTTTACATTAGTATAATTAATTACAAAATAATAGAATACATATAATTACATATTTATATATCCTATATAATCAATACTATCTATCCATGAAGGTGTTAATAATAATAATTTTGGCAATGTCTCTGTGGGTGGTTAACCGACCTTTAATGGTATGCTACCACAAGAGCACGAAAAGTGAGCAAGAAAAATATATATTCCATATATATGATACTAATAGTATGTTAACATCATTTATTTATTGGTAAATTATTACATAATTAATATTAGAGAATATGGTTTTGAAAGGAATTAGAAAAAGAAGAAGTAGAAGAAGAAAATTTGTATGAGTTAACGGAGTATTAATCATTCCCCAGTGAGGATTCTCTTGCACAATATTATAAATCCCTTAGTTATTGGAGTGGATTTGGCCAGAACATTCCAATGTACTTTGAGGTTCTTGAGAGGGACAATTTGGGGAGATATTATGTAACACCCCATGTTTTTGTGGACTTATTTTTTTATTAAATTTAAATATTAATTTATATCTTTCAATACACTAAGTCAAATATTCCTTTCATTGGAAACCCTAACATAGTGTAGGATACATGCAACAACGACATGCATATGATGCACACAACACCGAGTTATATGAAACATATATTTTTCTTATCTTATTTAATTAAATAAGATAACTATAACTTAGTGGATAAATATAGTTTTATGAATCATAACAACAACTTTTCAAATATTTTTTATAATTTTTTTATATAAATAAAACATATTAATAATGAAATATATGAATTTATGGTAAATGAAATTGTATGTCTTAAAACATCATATTCTTGAATGAACTGATATTCATAATTAAAGTAATTTAATATGTATTTTTAAACTGAATTTAATAAAATAAACATCATTTTTTATTTCAAAACATCAAAACTAGCTTAGGTCAAATGTTAGGATTATTCTAAAAAACCTAATTTTTTATGAATACTGAAAATTATACTTTTTAGTTAAAAACTGCATTTTTTCAATTTATTATAAATGATAAATAATATTATAAAAAT
This sequence comes from Viscum album, assembly GCA_963277665.1. Classification (NCBI taxonomy): domain Eukaryota; kingdom Viridiplantae; phylum Streptophyta; class Magnoliopsida; order Santalales; family Viscaceae; genus Viscum; species Viscum album. The sequence continues at coordinate 734,871,751 of OY728146.1, read as the reverse complement.
TATTATGGTAAAATTAGATAAATATTACATCTATTAATGTAATTTAATTCATTAGAATCAATTTCACTTTAAAACTGAATATAAAATCTTCCCAATCTTTTGAACTTTCTCATACTTTAAAACCCCATTATTTCGTCTCATCTACCGGATTAGCACAAATCATATTTTTCATTAGGCTATGAATTGAATTTCAAAAAACTGACATAAACCAGTGTATTCAGTTTAATATTTTGACTCTAATAATACAATAACAATTTTTTTAACAAAATGAATTGTAAAAGTGGTTAAAATTAATCATAGTACTTACGGACAAATTAAGATTAATTAAGCTCTATTCATTAACATTAAGGGCCCAATAACCTATACATTTGTCCAAACCACGTTATATGTCAACAGTTCATCATTAAAACATCAATTATTGTGTTTTTATATATTTTTATGTTAGAACATGTGCACACCTAACTTGTTTATAAAAATTCCATGTGAGCGCTTTTCCTTCACTTTAGAAGGACACCACCTCTACCCATTCCTAATACCTCAAAATAATGTTATTTATACCAATCTTAGCCCAATGCACTTACCAAAAATCTTCCCTTATACCTTGAATCCTCCTTTAGTGAAAAAACCCTCTTTAGAAATCCTTCTAGAACAAACAAATGGAGTTACTCGATTAAGAGGTAGCATCTTCTCTCAAGCTTCTTTCCTGTATTTTTATTCTCCCTCACTCCAATATTTTTATTCCCTTAATGTGTTACAACAATAGAATCCTCAATATACTAGGTTGTTTTAATTCAAAGGGTCTGACGTACAAATAATCACACCACCATCAAATGGATGTTTAACATATTGTTTCTGTGTACGGTGAACTATTACCACATGAAAAGATGACTGTTCATTTCTCCTTTACCACCAATCATCATGGCTATTATGATTTAAAATATTTTTTCTAAATATTATTTTTTATATTTTTTATATAATCAATCTTCTTTATTATATTTACAATATAAATCTTTTTACATTCTAGTTGGTGTTAATATTATAATATCCTTTGAGTAAGTATGGACTACCGTCCCCTCAAATCGTTGTGATTAAATTACACACAACATGGAATGTATTAAGGTTGGGTTTAGTTAAATTATATGATATATATTTATATATATATATATATTATACTTTAACAATTATATAAATATATATTCAATTATATATATATGTCATTTATATACTTTCCATCAATACGACAATGAAAATGGAATGACCATTTGTGCATACATACAACTTACCGTCTCTAGGAACAGTTTATTCCATTACATAATCATATATTATAAATATTATTATAATAAATATATACTGTATATACCTGATATTTATATCATGGTTTTCATATTCAATTCATGATATTAGTATAAGGGCCAAATATATAACAAATTAAGACAAATGTGAAGAACAATGTTAATATTACTCTAGTGAAACATTAAAAAATGATTGTTAACAACCAGGTAATATATGATCATAATAAAACTGTATATGGTATTATGTATAAAAATATTACTTTTTAAAATATTTATAATTATATTATATTTATTATATATTAAACTTGTACGTTTATAGAGAGATTTTAGACACTAGGTAAGGGGACTTTCATCTGACTATAAATTTCTATGATATACAAGCTATGTTTACCAATATTTAGTTTTTTGCGGTGTATGTAATATAGATAATTTTATTCCATGTAACATGTAATTTAATTTTTTTCTACTCACATATCCATTCTATAATCCTTCTTTCATGGGTTATAACCTTCAAAAGAAACCAAATCGGTAAAAAGTTTTGCCTCAATTTTCCATCTTTGAGACTACTATTTTTCCATGCACATTAACTCTTCATTGAGTTGTATATAATTCTATTTTACTTATTATATCATGAATTGCCTTCTTTTCAGGCTATTTTATTCTATAGGTTATTTAATTTTGTTAAATCGATTGTATAATCACATGTTACCATGTTATAAGAGATTATTGAGACAATCTCATCGCTTTTCAAGATGTTAATGTTTGTTCTTACTTTGATAAAATATTATGTTCCACCTATCAAGAAAATTAATTAGATTAATTATACTCAATTTATTAAATTTATACTCATTTTTTAACCATTACTTCAAACCTTGGTACCTATGATAATATTTATTGTGAAATATGATCATCCCTCTCTTCGGTCAAAAAACTATTGTATTCAAATACCATTTTTTCAATAATGTTCTCAAAAATGTTTTCAAAAGATCCATTAAGATCATTTTCAAGAAAAAGTATTTTAAAATTGTTTTACAATTTTCAAATATTCATTTATATTTTTTCTATGATATTTTTAAATAAAAGTGTTATCAAAAGTATTTATCTTATAAAAATCATTTTCAATTCCGAAAATATATTTTCCTTTTGAAATTTGTTTTTAATGATCATACAAATTTATTTCCCATATAGGATTTTATCCATTGGTGTTAATCATTAATTTAGGGGGAAATTATTTAATTATTCTATTTATATTCATTTTTTCAATGGATTATGATATGATGGTTTAAATTAACGAAACATGTTTATGTTTCAAGAGTTATATGATTTTCAATACCGTTTCTTTTCATAGGTTATGTTTATGATGAAGTGATTATGAAACATGTTTCTTTCCATAGGTTGTGATTTTTTTCATGTTTATGATACCTATTTCATTTCATGGGTTATGAAATTTTCATTTATGATCTTGGGGATGATGTATGTATGCTTCTATTATGTGATAGGTTGGACTTATTTCCCCCTCCAATGAATTGGGTAATGTTTTATATCTCATGAGATGTAATATGATGGAATGAGGAGTGAACTCATTCTACTAAGATTCTCATTGGAATGAACCTTTATACTATGATGTCCATCGTAATGAAACATGAATAAATTAATGATATGAGGAGTTAACTCATGCTACTATGATGGCCATGGAAATCATCAATGACTACTAAGATGGTATTGGAATTAATGCCTTGGCGACGATGGAAATAATTATGTGCTTATGTGTGTTCCACAAGTCCATGTCTTATTCATGTGTAATGACTTTATGTCTTATTCACATCATTTCATTATGATTCGTGTCTTTTCAACTACCAATATTTTTGTCATGATCTAGTTTTTGATCTTTGATAATCAGGGTATGAAATTATATTATCATGTTCATGTTCTTATACCATTATGATTTTGATTATGCATAATTTTCTCCCATTTTTACCCATACTGAGCATTTAAGATCACCCCATTTTATGATTCGATCTCCAGGTTTTGAAGATATGTATTTTGTTTGAGGTTTCTTGGACAAGTTCTAGTGAAGAAGAATCAAGAGAATGAAAATGTTACTCACTTATGTACAACTTTTTAGGTTTCTATTTTCCTAAAGGGAATAGACTAGTAAAGTATTCTTTTTTTTAATGTGTAAGTATTATGAAAAAGTTATGTAATGTTAATGTTTGTAATGTGTGGGCCTCTATAGTTGGTAATAGAAGAAATTTTTAGTTATTCTTTGGAAACTATGATGATAAATCCTTGGTAAGAACCCTCAGGGCATGTGTATGGATATGCATAAGGTTGAGTCAAAGTATAGAAAAATATCCTATATTTTATGTGAAGTATAGAGTGAGTGGATTCATAGAAATAAATTTTTGTATAGATGCTACAAGTAGATGTGAATCTGGAATAGATTTACCAAGGGGTAACAAATCTGACAAGATGATATGGTATTGAATCAAGGTAATCTAGTACATGATAGTAGGCCTTGCTTCACACCTAGTTTGACACTCCTAGGGGTTATGCATTGGTAATTCACAAACTCTTCATGAACCATTATAAAGGATTCAAATAAATGTTTCCTATGAATAACCTATGATATAGCTAAGGTGTCATAGATTATAGAAGGTATCATATGTTATACATCTAATAAGTGTTTTTTCATTACTATGTGGTTCTTTACTATGATAAATACTTGTTAATTTGTTAATCTAGTTTTAGTCAATGGATGGGACAAGAAGGAACCACATTAATGGTGATTACGATGGATAATGCAATGATTTACCTCCTATGAATTTGAATTATATGGGAGATGGAATGTAGAATATTGTTTTTATGCTCACCCAAGTTTCTCAATCCATGAATCATAGTGGTATTCCAAATGAGCATTGGAGGGAACAACATTTTATTGATTCATTAATAAGGACACACCCACAATATTTCAGAGGTTTTTATGATCCACTTATTGACGTATAATAGATTAGCACTGTTGAAAATATATTCTCTTTTCAGTAGTTTATAGATCAAGAGAAAGTGATTCTGGATATTTATCTATTAGAAGATGAAGAATATCAATGGTGGACTCTATCCAAGAATATGAGGCAACATTATGATATTGAATCCTTGGTTTGGTAAGAGATAAATAAATTATTTTTCAATAAGTACGTTGCCCGAACTCTTCATACAAGGCTGGAAAAAGAATTTCCCGAATTGAAGAAAAGGGATGATGAATCTGTAAGTACCTATTAGGATAATTTCATGATACATGAAAGGTATAAATTAATAATTATCATCCAACATTAATGTAATGTTGATTGGTTATTTGGATGATTAAATCACTATCTATGAAGTTATTGGCCATGAAAGATATTAGTAACTATGAAGAGATAGTGTGTTGTGAAATCAATGTTGCAATAAAGGTTGTAGTCATGTATCTGTCTTAAGGATTTGAAGAGGATGATGGATTTTAAAGGAAACATATAAAACCATAGAGAAAATAAGATGAAGTTTAATTTATGATCTATGTATGGGAACAAGAATGGAGGAAATATCTTAGGGGTTGTAATACATATTTTATGTACATAATGGAATGTCATTGTAAAATTGATTGTCGATGTGATGGGAAGAAGTTAGCTCAAAATTACAATAGAGATCAAGCTTCACATAATGCTCCTCCCTTGATTCAGTGCTTGAAGTGTATGGATAATTGAAATATTTCTAACTACTGAACTAACCGAAGGGGTAGTATGATGATCCATATAAATAACCTCTTAAGAGGATAACAAAATGAAAATCACTTGGAATTTCTATTTTTCATGATGGTTGTGATAATGATGTGTTGAAATGTATAGTTACCATCCATTCTAGAACTTCTAATGTCATATCTGATTCTATATATTCCCACTATTTAATGTCTAGAAAAGTTTCTAAGGGTTTTATGATTCCTGCAAAATAATTACTGGTGGAATTTGCAATGCAAACCCTTAATTGTACGATGATTGCATATCAATTCTATGATTCTTATTTAGTAGAATTTTGTGGAAATGTGCTTCCTGAAAATCATGTCATTATTCCTTTGGTTGAATTTTATGTCATCCTAGGAATGGATTTTATTTCCTTATATAAAGACCACCTCAATTGTGAAGGATGGGAAATTAAGTTCGATATTTCAAACCCTCCTATGATCATCCATCAATGTGTTGATAATTCTAAACATACTTTAGAGATTACATCCACTGTAAGGATGTTTATTTATATCTAAACGGGATTATTATAAAAATTGGTTTGGGAGAATATTGACATCAATTATATTCCTATTGTTCAGGATTTTTTGGATGTCATTCCGGAAGAGTTGCACAGTCTTCAACCAAAGCACAATGTTGAGTCATCGATAGAACTTGTGCCCGGTTCGACAATTATTTCAACGTCTTATAGAATGATATAAATTTAGTTGAGGGAATAAAATACGAGATTCCATTTAAAACATGATAAGGGATTTATTCGGCCAAGTATGTCTCCTTGGAGTGCATTTGTTAAATTTTTTAAAAATACCAATTGTTCAATGTGACACTTCATTTAATATCTGTTGTATAAAATGATCACAATCAAGAATAAGTATTCTCTTCCCTATATTTGATGAATTTTTTGATCAAATGTATGGATCTCAATACTATTCCTAGTTTGACTGCCATTCTAGGTTTCACCAATTGAGGGTCAAGAAGAAGGATATACCCAAGGGGACATTTTATACAAGGTTCAATCACTTTGAATATATAGTGATTCATTTTGATCTTACTAATTCCCATAGTATCTTAAAGGATCTAACAAATACAGTCTTTAGAGATTACCTTGACCCATATGTGGTAGTCTTTATAGATGATATTCATATCTATTCAATGGTCAAGGAAGAGCATAATATCAATTGGGAATTATACCGATGACCCTAATGATGGATATGTTGTATGAAACATTGTAAAAGTGTGAATTTTTTCTTCAAGAGGTTTCATTTTTTGGGTCACATAATCTCAATAGATTGTATAGAAGTTGATTTTTCATTGATGGATTATATTTAAAGCTGGCCTAGACTAACCATGGTCACTATGATCCTTAGTTTTCATGGTTTATATGTATATTATCAATGATTTGTGGAAACTTTCTCATGAATATCTAATCCACTGACTAAGTTAACTCATAAAGGTGTTAAAATCCAATGGGAAAATGAATGTGAGGAAATTTCAAGGAACTAAAGAGACTGTTGGTTAGTGCACCTATGTTTACACTACCCTGTAGTGTAGAAGGAATTGTAGTATCTAGATATACATCCTAGAAGTTATTTGGATATGTAATTATGAAATATAAAATGTATATAGTCTATTCTGCGTGATAGATGATGATTCATGAAAAAAATTAACCAACATAGGATTTCTAGTTAGCAGTAGTAATAATTTCATTAATGATATGGAGGAATTATCTTTATTGGGAAATGTGTGACATATATATACATCATAAAAGTGTAAAATATATATTCTCATAAAAGAAGTTTAACATGCGGTAGAGAAGATGGTTAGATTTTATAAAGGATTTTGATTTCTCAATACATTACCACCCAGGTAAATCGAACAACGTGACTGATTCTTTGAGTTGAGAATAACATGCATGATTGTCATTTTTTAGGATCCCCAAAGATCCAATGTTTTTAGATTTTCAATTGATGGATATGGAAAACCTAATAGAAGGTAAAACAATATTATATTTATCTAATTAATGTTCATCCCTATATCCATGTGATAATTAAAAAGGTGTAGAAGTAAGATGAAGATCTATAAAAGATGGTTATAAATGTACAAATATTTAACCTTGATCATGATGAAATGATATGTTTTAGGAACCGTGTATGTGTTCCTTCCATTCCATATTTATAGATGGAGATGTTAGAGGATGATTGTAGTATTTCACTCTCTATTCATCATGGAAGTAAGAAGATGTATAGAGACATGAAAGAATACATTTAGTGGGATTTAATGAAGAGAGATATCACTGATTTTATATCTCGGTGTTTGGTATGCCACCAAGTTAAGGATGATAGTAAAAAACTAACCATTAATTCTACAATAATTTATATGGACAAACAAATGAATTATTTTATTGTTGGAATAATCAAATCCTATAAAGGGTTTAATGTTATAGGGTTGGTAGTTGGTCGGCTAACTAAGTTATCACACTTCATTGATATAAGAGTATATTTACATTTAGATCATATTTCTATAATATGCATTAAGTAAGTGGTAAGGTTGCATGTACACGATATTATATCACACATGATTAGGATCTGTGGTATACCTCAATGTTTTAGAGAAATCTTTATAAAGTGCTTGATACCGAATTGAGTATCAGAGATACATATCATCATCAAATAGATAGTCATTTTGAATGAACAATTACAACCATGGAGGATATGTTGAGATCATGTTCTCTGGATTTCAAAGATGATTGGGAACAATAGATTATTCACGTTAATTTTTCTTAAAACAATATATTTCACTCAACCATTGAGATGGAACTCTATTCATCCCTATAAGAGAATAAATATAGAGCTCCATCATGTTAGGATGAGGTTGGAGAAAAAAATCCATTGGGAGATGAGATCATTGAAGAAATGGACAAGAATGTTTGAACCATTCCATAGAATATGAAGGTAGATCAGAGTTGACATAAAATATATAATAATAACCTAATATGTGATTTAGAGATTTAAGTGGGTGAAAAGGTGTTTCTATGAATCTCACCATAGAAGAAAGAAAAGATATTTGAGAAGAGAGGGAAACTATGCCCTATGTATGTCATCCCCTTTGAAATTATTGATCGTATCAGGATAGTAGCCTATGATTGGAACTTCCATAAATTCTCTCCCAAGTTCATGATGTGTTCCATGTATCACGCATGAGGAAGTACATACCTAACCATTAAAATTTATTTAACATGGAGGTCATACCGCTGAAGCTGGATCTTTCTTAGGAGGAATAACTATATTAAAATATTGATTGGTTAGAGAATGATTAGTGAAACAATAACACTCACATGGTCAATTTTTTTGGATAAATAAAAAGTTATAGGAAGCTTTATAATAACATGAGGATATGATATAGCAGAAATATCCTCATTTTATTTTAACTGAGTTACAAATTCTGAATGTGAAATTAATTTTAGGGGGGGTAAAATTTAACACCTCAAGTTTTAAAAAACTATTTTTATCAAATAAATTAAAATTTTAACGTATAGCTTGAAATATACTATGTCAAATATTCCTTTCACAGGAAACATTTATTAGGTGTACGTTACACACAACTTCGATGTGGCGTACGATGCACACAAAACTGAGTTCTGTGAGACAAATCTTTTTATTGTTTTAATTATTTATATAAGAGAATTATAAACAAGAAGTTATATATAGTTATATGAATAGTAATATCTACATATCAAATATTTTTTATAATTATTTTATATAAATAAAACCTATTGGTAATTATTGATATGCTTTTATGGTAAATCCATTTTTATGTTTAAAAACATTATTCTCTCGAATGAACAACTTATAGTAATGGAAGTAATTTTAATAAAAATTATAAATTTAAATTTATAAAATAATTTTCATTTTTAAATTAATAACATTGAAATTATCTTAGTTTGATGTTTTGGTATTTTTTTGAGAAACATCATTTTTTGATGAATATTAAAAAATACTGAATTATTATTAAAAATTGTCTTTTTTCCAATTAATTATTAATGATAAATGATGTTATGAATATTTTTTATTTCATTTTTGATATATAATACATATATTAATAAAATTTAATTCATCATAATCAATTTCACTTCAAAAATGTATATAAAATCATTACATCCTTTTGATTTTTTTTCCTACATTAAAAACCCATTATTTCGTCTCGTCTGTGGGATTAGAACTAATATTAATTTACCTATATTGGAGAATTGAATTTCAAAAATATTAAATATACCTTTTATGTGCCTAAATAATTATATACTAATAATAACATTTTAATTTTATGACCGAAATGAATTTTTTATGCGATTAAAATTAATCAGAGCTGTTAAAGCCAAATTAAGATTAATTGGGGACTAAACCTTAACATTAAGAACCCAAATGTCCTAGAAATTTGTGATACACCCATTTTATGTCCATATATAATCCAAAAAGTTTCCATTATTGATTTTGGATTGTTTTTAAGACTTATTTTACATAATAACATGTGCACACATAATTCGTTTCTAAAATTCCATGTAAGTCCTTTTCATTCCTTATAAAAGGCCACCACATCTACCCATTTCTCACACATCATAAAACATTTATGTTTGGAAAATCACAGACCAATTCACTTCCCAAATATACTACCTTCATACTTGAAGCCTCCCTTATCCTATAAACCCTCTCGACGAAGCCTTCTGGCACAAACCAAAACGAGTTACCCGATTAAGAGGTAACGTTTTCTCTCAAGCTACATTTCATCATTTTCCATATCCACCCATACACTATCATTATTCCATTATTGTATCAAAAAACAGTATCCTTAATACACTAGGATGTTTTTTTTCAAGGATTATTACATACACTTGTATGAAATTCTATCTTTTTTATGTCGAACATACTATTTCTGTGTACGGAAAACTACTACCTCACGGAATGATGATTGTTCCTTTCTCCTTTATCACCAATAATGGTGGCCATTATGATGGATAATATAGTGAAATATGTAATATATTATATTTATTATTTATTTAATATTATTTATTCTTTTTACAACATGCATCTTTTGACCTTACATTTTTTGTAAATACAGTAATCTCGTTTGAGGATTTGTGGATTACCGCCCCGGAATGCGACGCAATTCATTCACCAACCACATGGAATGTAATAATGATTGATTTAGTGAAATTATATTATATATATAATATCTTAATTAAATTTTAATAATTATATATATACATGTATATAAATAAGTCATTTACATACTTTTTTCATTATGAAAATAAAAATGAATACATATTTCTAACAAACGTACAACTTACCATCTCTGTGAACGTTGTATTAAATTTTGTAATATATATTATATTTATTATTATAATAAACATATAAATTATATAACTAATATTTATATCATGTTTTACATTTTGTAATCATGATATATTTAAAAGGTCCAACGATGTAACAAATTAGGACACATAAAGAATGAAGAAAATATTACCTGATGTGAAACTTTCACATTGGATCATAAACCAGAGTGTAATGTAAGGTCATAATAAACCATATATGTTACTACTTATAATAATATTTTTTTTTCAAAAAGGTATAATAAAATTATTTTTAATATACAGGAATCTTGTATGAGTATGAGGAGAGTCATGACACAAGGTATGGAGATTTTCATCTCACTATTAATTTCTATAAGATACAAGATATGTTTTACACTCATTAATATTGTGGAGTGTATTTACTACCCATTATAGTATTATATTTATCCTATATTTGAATTTATGTGTATTCGCATATCCATTCTAGGATCTTTATTTCAAGGGATTTTACCTTCAAAAGTTACCAAATTGGTAAAACAATTTTGTCTCAATTTTCCTTTTTTTGACTCCTATTTTTTAATGAACCTAAACTCTTCTTAGAGGTGTATAAACAAAAATTTTAAATGTTATTTAATTAATATCCATTTTTTCATGATATTTTAATCTTAATGTAATTTCCTTTCCTTACTTGGAGAGTTTGATCGTGGGTTTCTATGTTATAAGAGTTTATTGAGACAATCCTCTCGCTTTTCTAGGATATTGATGATTATGATTCCATTGATGAAATATTATGATACATATCTAAAAAATATTCATGAGTGATCTTATCCTATTTTTATTATATATATCCTCATTTTTTAGTAATATTTTTCCAATATCTGGTGCCAAATATAATGTTTTTTGTACAATCTCACCATATCTCTCTTTGAATGGAAATCGATTGTATTCAAAAACAATATTTTCAACAAAAAATAGAAACAGTAATAAAATGATACTTGAATATAATTTTAAAGGGAAGAGGATTTTAAAAATGTTTCATTTTTTTCAAATCTATTTTTATATTTTGTCAAATATTTTTTCAAATAAAAAGTATTTCAAAATATTTTCTGTAATAAAAAAAGTTTTTAATTTAGAAAAGATATTTTACTCAAGAATTTTTTTAAAAAATATCATTCAATTTTATTTCCCATCTACGATAATATCCATTGGTGTTACTCATTCCTTTTTTGGGATTTTATTCTATTTTTTCCATTGATGTTATTTCAATTAATAGATTATGTTTTGATGGAATGATGTTATCAAACTACTTTCTCTTTCATAGGATGTATTGTTTTGAAGCCCACTTCTTTTCATGGGATATGTTTATGATGAAGGGATTGTGAAATCTATCTCATTACATTGGTAATGATATGTTTTCATATTTATTATACCCATTTCAATTCATGGTTTATGATATTTAAATTTATTATCTTATGGAATATGTATATATCATTTCATTATGTGATGGTTTGGACATGTATCTCCCTCCAATGGATAGGTCAGGATTTATATCTCATGAGATTGAATATGATGATATGAGGAGTGATCTAAATCAACTAAGATGATATTGGGTGGGAACCTTAACTCATAAGATGTCCATGTGAGTGAACCATGACTACTATGATGGTATGAGGAGTGAACTAATGCTACTATGATGGACATAGAAATGTACCATGACTATTAACATGGTCTTTGTAGCAATCCCTTGGCCACTATGGAAATGATTATGTGCTTATGTGTTTTCAATCAATTCCATGTCTTATTCTTGTGTTTTTCTTTGATTGATTATGATCTTTAATTCATTTTGATTCTTGACTTATGAACTGCCAATTTTTATTCCATGATCTACGTTGTTATCACTGATATGCTAGATATGATCTTCTATCATAAGGATCATGTTCTCATACCCTTCTGCTCATGATTATGCTTAAATCATTCCACTTTTTACCCTTACAGATAGTTTGAGCTCACCCTTTTTATGTTACCTTCTACAAGTTGTGAATATGTGTAATATGTTTGAGGTGTCTAAGAAGGTTTTTCGTCAAGAAGAACGTAGGGGAAGATAATGTAGACCAATTATGAACATGTGTTTATGTTACCATATTTCGAAAGGCACTAGATTTGTATAGTCTTTTAGAATCTATTTGTATAATTTTACTGTATTCCTCAAAAGTAATGTAATGTTAAAGTTTTTAATTAATGGTTAGCTATATAATAAGCTTTGTAATGGGTTGTAGGAGTGGTCTAACAAGGGAAGGTATATTGGTTTTTTATATTTGAGTAGATGGGTATTTTTTGAATAAAATAGTAAATAAAATTTTAAATAAAATGATAGACATGTACTTGTTGTTTTTTTATAATGTAAATAAATTAGAAACATAATATAATTATTTTTAGATATTAAACGAACCTAATAATTTTAAATCATTAATTTATTAAAAAGTATAATGGAGACAAAAAGAAATTCATATTTTAAGGAATCAAATTTGACATTAGGTTTTATAATCTTCTTTTTATGTTTGAAAATTTATTTTACTTTTTTAATTAATCTACAATAAAATTAAATATAAAATTTTATAACACCATGTTCTAGAAATAATTATTTCACTAATACATCAATAATGGTGAGATATATGTTACACCTGTTAAGTAAACAATTATATGTTTACTATTCACTCAAAAATTTAAATATTTCAAAAATTTCCAAAAAAATAACCCTTGGATAATTTTGATGTTTTGATTGATATCACCACATATCAATGTTTCAATTTAACCATTTTAAAACTATATTAAAATTATTTTGTATGATAAATTCTAAATTTAATAAAAAATTGAACCTACTGATTTAATAATTTATTTTTTTTCAAATTTATAAAGTAAAATGATACTTTTTTTTTAAAATTACATTGTATGTAGAGGTGTTTTGGAGGTTCTAGGATGAAGCATATGAAAACGGGCCATACTATGAATGACTACAATCACACCAGTGGACTCAAAATACATTTATTCTAAACTGTTCATCCAGTTAGGATGAAATATTGTTGTATGATCCAGAATCTAGTTCAACACAAACATAATAAAGGAAACCTATCCCAATTTGTCAAATATGCTGCCCACCTGAACCTTTATATATTGGAAATCAAATCTACACAAAGTCAAATGTGGTGTTATGTATTCTATAGATATCTCGAGCTGTAGATTTTAAAAAGTTTCCAAAGTATAAGTGGAGATATTCAAGAGGTGATGCTATATCTTATTAATTATATCAATGCGAGATAAGACTAAATTGAGGTCAAAACCCATGTGAAAAGTGATTTTTAAAAATCATGGGGATTAAAACCACATTCATATTTTCCAATAAAATGATTCCATCTGAAATCCTTTGAAAAATTTGAACTGGGAGAAAAGATCTACAAATTTATAGACCTAAGGGTGTACCCTCATCGATAAATAAGTTCTAGAGGACCCTATACTCATAAGAGGGTCAAGTATGAAGGAAATGATCCACCCAAGCATCCTCCTCTCGATGATTATCTAAATGGATGATTGTCATTTTGAGGGAGCTACACAAAAATGGGAGCGACATTCTAAAAAACGATACCCTACTAGTTTTGTGTAATTTGTGTGTGAAATGTTTCATATAAGTTTTATATTAACATTCTTTTTATTTTAATTATTTTTTTGATTTCATTAAGTGAAACTCTTTATATCTAAAGTCTGATTGGTTTGAAATTTCACATGGAGACCTTGGGTTGATCTTATTGGACTACACAAGGATCCTTTTTTTCATTCAAATGCATGAGATTTCATTAGGATTTGTTATCCCTTGTTCTATTCTTGGTGTCTAAACCATGAAATTGTGTTTATTGTGTGAAGGGTCTATTCTTGGTGCATCGTTTTATGAGGAAATAGTGGAATGAATATCTTTACAACCCACAACCATAGTATTCCATTAATCCAAGATAAATTTTTAGAACAATGAACTATCCATGTTCTGTAGTGAACATGAAATGAAATCCTTATATGAAAATTCATAAAACAACACATTTATTTATCATCTCTTAATATTTTTAATGAATTCAATTTATTTGAAATATTATTTTCAATCTCAACCCTATGATATTAAAAATTATTAAAAACACTCACTTTAAATATACAATGCTCCTTGTGTGATGATATATAGTCTTCACTAAACTATATATCAACCATAAAAACATAATAAAATTAATAATTCATGAAAACATGGTAACTGATTTCAAAAAATGGACTCAGTTTTATGAAAATAATTTTCTAAATATGATAAATTTAATTGGGAATTAAAATAATCATTTATTTAAACAAATACTAATTTTTAAAATTATAACTTATTTTATGACAGTTTTAAAAATTAATTATGATCTCATTAAATTATATTATAATTATATGAAAAAATTTATTTTATTATTCTATTTTATGAAAATAAATTTTCATTTAAATCATTAAAATTATTATAAAATTATAAATAAACCAGTATGTTTAAAAAAAATACCAACACATAATTTATGGGTTTTGGAACTTATAATTACATATAATATGATATAATTACACCATATTATCATTTTTTGGATTTCTAAATTGAAATTATACTTTCATGGATGATATTTCAATTCTATTCGATGGATTACTCTTTATAATAGTTGTGTTACTCTTCAAAAGGGAAAGTTACTATTCATCAAGTAAAGGTTCATTAATTTATTTAAATATCACATATTTTATTATACATATATGTGATTAAATGTTTTATTAGGATCTCTGTGATATTATATCTATACAATATAAGATAATTTCATGAAGGGAAATTCCATGGATAAATGTTTCGGTCATTACATTCATCATGTACAAACTCTTATGTATCATGAGCCTGGAATTCATCGATGTATATCTCTCTCCCACTATCTCTTTAAAATATAATATTATCCTTAATAAATGCGGGATGTATTTCTGCCAAAACCATTTTATATAAATGATTTAATTGGAAGTATCCCTTTGGTTCTTTAGGATATCCTACAAAGATACATTGTGTGCCTCAGGGTGAAATACAGTAACTTGATGAAGACATAAAATATTCTTTACAACCCTAAAAATTTAATTAATAAAACATATGTTTCTTTCTATTCCATAATTGTTATAGTATACCATCTATAGATTTATTTGGTACATAGTTTAGTATATATGTTACTATTCTTAACATGTATCCCTAAAATAATAACAGAAGAATCATATGACTCATAATTGATCTCACCATATCCAATAATGAGTGGTTACTCTGTTATCATAAAATATAACACTATGGTATATAAGGAGTATTGAGTTTACATAATATCTAGAACTCCCATAAATAAAAACTAATCTATTTATTAAGATATTATATACCACAATCTAAATAGGGTTTCTTAATCTTCCTACCAATATGTTTCTCAAATTCATTATTGTATTCCTTTAATTTATCACAATATTATGAATTATACCTCATTATATATACATATTCATATCTACTAGAATAATCATTAAAATATATGAAGTATGAGTACCCAACCATTTATTCAACAAAAATGGTCCACACACATTGGTATGAAAAATTTCAAGAAGATATTTTACCCTTTCATCTTCCCTACTAAATAGGTATTTATTCATTATCCATTTAAAAAATGTTTGATATAAACCATGTGGTTTTAGTTCAAAATAATCTAAATATCCATCTTGACGTATCCTAGTC
The DNA here is from genome assembly GCA_963277665.1 of Viscum album. Classification (NCBI taxonomy): domain Eukaryota; kingdom Viridiplantae; phylum Streptophyta; class Magnoliopsida; order Santalales; family Viscaceae; genus Viscum; species Viscum album. Next base: position 734,855,548 of record OY728146.1, on the reverse strand, counting down.
AAGAGGTTTTCTCTTACATGACCCATCTGGTGATGTCAATGTTAGCTGTGGTATGACTCATATGAGGTAACTTCATTATTGATTTTCATTACATGGTTTGATTAATCCAACACATAAAGATCTCTGATTAAATTTGTCTTATCAAAAAATTGTTATCTTTATAAATGAAGAAACATTTATTAACAAATTTTTTAATTAATCGGTATGTATCTAGTCTGGATATAGATAAAATGTTTTTTTTGTAAATAAATGCACATAATAAAAACTTTTAAAACACAATAACATTTCTAGGGGAAAATAAGGTGGTAGTCCCAAATAGCTACATAAACATGTTTATCCCAGTTGGATTCTCATATATCTACTTCCCCTTAGTCATTATGTTTTAATGTACTTGGTTCCTATATTTGAATACATATGTAAATACAACTAGTTTCATCTAAGATGCATTTTTTTAAAATATATAAATTGTTGTTGATAAAAAACTCACCTGAAGTAGCCCATTACATATTTGGTTGGGTGATTATTTTTTCTAGTGTCCTTTAACGCCATATGTGAAATATAAATCATCACATTCTTTTGGTTTCCCATAGAACATCATCTTCTTGGAATAGTGTGAGAAATATATGGTATTATTGATCTTCACTTTCCATTTCTATTTTTCACCATATATAAAGAAGGGTTTTCACACTTTTTATCCTTATCTACTTAGAGAGGAAGAGTAAGATGATCGATAAGTGATCTCTCAATGATTTCATATTAAAATTCACAAAAATGTTGGATAATATTTGAGGGAGTGATGCAAAAATGATTTTAGTGTCCAGTTCTTTGGGATGTTTAAAACATAAAACCTCTAAGATCTCAACATTGTAAATGAGCATGATTATATGATGGTCATCTAGTAGAAACCTCCCCATGATTTCTCTGAAAGAGTTCCTTTGTAATATCATCCCGTTCTTTTCAATATCTCTCTGAGTAAATTCCATGGAGGTGCTAACGAATTCTATACACATCCGTGTTTTCATGAGACTTGATTAATTCAAAAAAAATTGATGACAAAATAATTAATTTAACCTCATACATGATACTCAAATTTTTTTCATAGATAAGTAACTCTTCATCACTCGCCTTTTTTAGAGGTGGATCGGGCATTGAGGATTATTGCATGTAATATTTCTGTTCATGGTGTAGTATAACCTTGAGGTGTCTAAGCCAATCCTGAAAGTTACTTCCAGTTTTGAAGTTTTCATTATCAAATATGGATCACATGGATAGTGTAGAGGATAAAATTTTCAGTTTTAATATACAATTTAAAACTAATTATTATTAATACTTTCATTTATGAGAAATTATGTGAGATATAATAAATTAAATGTTTTAATTAAATATCTAATTATTTTATCAGGTCTCAATAGCCCTCTCCATTCTACTCATAATATCTAGTTTCATTAAAATTATTCTGCAAAGGATCCTCATTACACATTATAATGATCCTTGATTTGGCCATTAAAACCATAATAAATTAATTAGGTAGGGGATATTTCCATTTATTGAATTACAATTCCTTGATCAGTTGGGTGGATTTCCCTACCTTGAAATCCAAACATTTTTACCTCAATTAATGCCTCCAATCTTTTTTTGAACATACCTTGGTCTTTCATATCAATAAAATATTGGTTAAATTTTCCAAAACTCTCCCAAAAACTCCACTATAAAAGTATGTTTCCAAATGTTGGTCATCGATACACATAGTTCTATGATTTCATTCCCGGTAATGTAATAGAATAATTTTCCTAATATAATATTTAATTAAAGAATTTAAATTATTTATAAATATATTTTATCCTCTTTTATCCTTCACATTTATTTTTAATAATATATGGATTTTATATTATTAATTAACAACATTGGATTAAAAAATTACGCATAATTCATTAATTTAATTTTTATTTTTTCAAGTTAATAAATTCATTTATGTGACTGTGGTCTTGCAAAAAAAATTATAAATTGAGAGGAATAAATAATCAAATTAAATTACCATATCATGATCTTATCTAATGGGTGATTTTTTGAGCAAATATTAAATCATCCCAATGACCGAGGGGAAGAACTCCATTCTCCATCCACAGAATGAGCTTTTGTTTGAGTTAGTTCCCATAAACCAACAACATTGTACATTATGTTAAACGCGTATTCATTTCTTTTAATGTTAATAAATAATCTATCACATCATTATTGATCTTTTTTGGGACATAGTATATGAAAATGTACTAAAAGTAGTTGTCACACTAAAAGGTCATATCAGTTCCCTGTTATTATGAGATCCTTGAAGTGCTATGACTCTATTCTTGAATATATGTTCTATAGACAAAATATATCATTTGAGGGACACAAATGATACATCCCATCAGGGTTGGTGACTTATAGTACATTGAGGAACCATATCTTGTTGTAAAACCTTGGTAATATCCAGTATGGATATTATGAGAACAAGAACCGATAATAAGAAGTCTATATTGCCATGTCTCATCAGATGTTCCTATATGTGGATAGTTTTATTGGTCTTTGGACATTATGGTTATTATTAATGAGTATTATGAGTTACCAAATTTTATGTATTGATGAAAATTGTGATTATAGACATTCATGATGAGGTCGGATATGTTGGGTGTGTGAAGTGTAATGATTCATTAATGAATAATGACAGAAAGAATTTATCTCATATTTTCATGTATGGAATTTAATTTATCACGACATTTCATTGAAATGATATATCTTAAGTAAATCCATGGAGATGATGTTATATAGGAATGTTAATTTTTCATAAAGTTAATGAAAGAGATATTAAGCATATAGGTTGATAGCATTGGCATGAAACAAGATCGATTTGAGATATTGTAACAAAGGGATTACACTACATAGTAAGCGTCTGTATGAGGTGACATGTCATTTTAGGGTTAACTTATTTTCAAAGGCTTCCTTGGTGTGTTTCTAGATTCTTACCTTGGAAATTAGACTTCTTCGTCTAATTTCGTTGAGAAAGAGGCCTTTAGGGTCACCCACTTTCTGTGTCGAGATTCTTAGTTTAATAATACATTATTATTTATCATTTAAGAGGCTGAATAATATTATTCCCATAAATGGTTAAATAAATATTCATGTATTCTTTATCACGTATTAATATTGATTTTGTGTTTAGTAAATAAAATATTTCTTTCTTTATTGGAGAATAATACAGTTATATTTATTTAATAAATAAATAAAACTTAGTCACGGTCCTATAAATATTGTAGTGGGATGGGAGATCGAGTTTAGTGGTCTAAAGAGAAATAATACTATTCAATATTATTTTATTAAATAATTTTTAATTATTGTTCAAAATTTATGTTCATGTAGAGAAATAATATTACCATTATTATTACTCAAAATGGGGGGGTTTTCATAGAATTAATAAATAAGGGAACTTGGGAAAATAATTTATTTTAACCCTAGTAATATAAATACCCAATTATTTTATACTATCAAGAAATAATTCTATTTTGAATAACCAACCATGGTGGATTACCTTAAGCCAAAAGGACTCCCTTATACAAGAATGATCACACGAATGTCTACCAATCCTTCTCCACTGAATAAAAAAGAATTATTTAGAACTGATTCTTGAGGTGATCGTGTTGGACAACGCCGGAACAATGATATTTCATGCTAGAACCTGAACACTCCTTTGGTAATATCTATAGATTCCTAGAACACATTTGAATCACTACAAGAGGAAATATACACTGAGTTCCAAAAACTCAATGATGGAGCCCCACACATCTGTCTGTAAACTAATCAAACATAAAATAATTTATTAGAGGTAATTATATATGTAATTAAATTAATTTTAAACAATATGCGTTGATGTCCTCTCTTTAGTTCCTAAATGATTAATGTTTTATATATTTGATTTAATTCCATTGACCACACCAATTATACATCATATAGATCCCATATAGATTCTTGATCATTAAAAAAAATTTATCCACCTCTCATCGCAAACATCATATGTGACCAAAAACTATGAGTGGTATCAGTGGAGGAATATAATTTTTTATTATTCTTTAAGATCATTGGTTATATACATATATGTAAACTAATTTTTCAATTCAATCTGAATCAATTATTATAATCTGAATTGACAAATCTACATCTTACCCTCTCATTTGTCATATATCTAACATAGATATTTAATTATTTGATTAAAATAATATCGAGGTACTCATACATAGGATCCAATGATTATGCTAATATAATGTAGTAGTACACATCATGTTACCAAAGTGACATGACTTTTAGTTATGCTAAATGAACCTCGAGTTAATTCGTAAATTATTAAACCTATGTGAATTATTGATATGTGGTGTAGTTAACTATTACACTGAATGTTTACTAGGATAGACTAAAGAATTATTATCTTGATAACACACCATATGGCCCTAGTACACAATGTGAAGTCATGTTTGGTTAGATACAATCCATCTATTCCTTACATGGCCTACCTAACTTGTAACCATGTATCACAAAGTCAATAAGGAATGTGACCCATTGGAAGTGTCATGTACTAAATTTTTTTGAAGGCATAGACTACACCTCGAGTGCCAAGTCATGTTTCTTGGAGATTAGTTGAGGTGTGTACACACTGTACAGATCCGATCTATAAGTTATCTGCTTATACCTTGTTATAAAGATTTCAAATTTATTTATTTTACTATTCATACTGAGATACATGTACTTCTGTGTGGTTGTAAAGATAAGACACACCATGTAATAGGTTTTAATATACACATATATTTTAATTTTTTATTAATATTTGTGTAATGTTCGGATATGCATGTCATCTATAATTCGTATTACATGCTGTTACTCTACATGGATTAAATCATAACAGTTGATCGGAAAATCATGTAATATGGGTAATCTTATATTATGTGTAGGCTATTAATGTATATTTTAATTCGCGTATTACATATCTCACAAGAGTAAAACAGTATATGAGTATTATACATGTTGGGTAGATTTGGATAGGTATTCACCATGTTTCCTCTAAAGTACATTTTTGTACAATTATAATTATAAATGAATTTATTTAATTTGTTTAAAATTATAATGGAAAAGAATCTCATGGAAATTCCAATAAGGATTTCAATAAAAGGATTGATTAATTAAAGATAGTAATAAATTGATATGAGTTTGATTTAACTTAAATAAGATCAATTAAATATTTAATCATAGCCTTGTTTAATTCATAATTTGTTACATGCTTGTGGAAGGTCATGAAATAAAAAATTCCATTTTAATGTGATTAATTTCATTAAATTTATTATTAAATTAAACATTTGGTTTAAGTGTCTTTTCTCCATGTTATTATATAGGGTCTTCATACCCATGTGTTTTTTATGTAAAATATTATACCCCTTACTAACATGTGAGTAGAAGGAATATGTAATGGATGGAGCTCCCAATATAATGGAGTCGGTACAAGTATGTAGCTGAGTAGAAACCAATCCAAGTAGATACAAAGGTGGACAATTGGAAAGCTATAAAGATGAACCTCAATTGGTTCAAGGTGTTATACACTAGGTCAATGGTTTGTTTATCAAACACAAGATAAACTAAACACTATTATATGTTCATGGTCATAACCTTTATTTTATTTATTATAGTTTCATTGTTATTTAATTATGAATTCATTTTTTTGATCACATAATTACTGAATTAACATACATGAAGGATGAAACTAAAATAAACTTCCATATGCATAAATATTATCTAAAACTTGTATAATCACTTAAGTAATCACACTTAATATTAATAATCATGTGATAATGATAAATATTGGAAATTTATGCATAGAAGGGTAAAATCACTCAATAAAATATTATGTTAGTATAGCCTTCCATTGCTTCTATTAAAATAAAACACCTATTTAAATTGATTGAACAGACAACGTATGGGTTCTTTCAATTATTGGTGAATTTTAACATGAGGTTTCTGAAAGAAATATCATGCTTGACATCAAGGGTTGAATTCTAAAGAAGGACATGGTTTAACTAAGAGGAAATGGTTTGGGAAATATAAATTAATGATTTCATGATTTGGGATTCAACTCAATAGATCAAGGAACATTGAGTTAATGTAGTTGGAATTTGGAAAGACTACCTAAAACCATTCACGTTTCTAAACCAACCAATATTGGGGTAATAATATGGGGATTATAGATCCTTTACACTTGAATATCCAAGAAACATGGTATTTTGAATCCAATGGTGTGGGCTATTGGGTTTTGATATTATAGTGGGAGAGTAATAAATATAATGTCGATATTTGTTTCTATATTTATAACATAAGGTCGTAAAATTATGACAGTGTTAGTTTGTAGAAACGAAAATATAATTAAATCAATCATATAATTTTGATCCATACAAAATAAGGAAAAACTTTTTACTGGTAAAAATTTCTATGGTTGGAAAACGCACATACGGGTCATCCTTCACCATGAAAAAAAAATATAGCCTGGAAGAACCATTACTAGTTGTGTCTGGTAGTGAGGAGGGTGATAAAGAGTTATCTCTCTCTATGAAATATCTGAATGATTCCTTATATGTTTAGTGCTTCATGATATAATCCATGTACAATGATATTTTATAGAATCATGTGGATATGGATTCTTATATCATTGTGTATCACCGTAGAGGTTTCTTACAAGAGAAGGCGAGACAAGATAGGTATGCGATCTCTAATTCATTATTCACAATAATGCTTGGAGTGTCTATACTACCTTGTCTAAATGTAGTCATCATTATTGGATACATTTAACACCTGGATATTATAGGGATTAAATTCTCAGATGAGTTATGTATTTCTCTCATTCTTTCAACACTTCCCAAAGAATTCATCAACTTTATTGTTAACTACAGTATGGGAAAGAGTGATAAGATTATTTTAACCCATCTACCCTAGATTCTCCCGGTGGATAAGGACATGGTGTGTGACAAACCTATAGTCATTAGGATGAATACAAAGTGAAAGGGTACGAGAATGGGGACCAATGCTTAAAAAGTGTCTAATGATCTTGAGAATCGTCCTACTAAATGAAAGAAGATCTAGGGGAGTGCATGGAAATGGAAGTGGTATGTTTTTCAAGCGGGATGTCAGACCATAGGAAGAGGAACTGCACCCAAATCCAATTGGACAATAATGGTGAATTTATTATCGAGGGAAATCATTCCATTAATACACATTTGGTATTAGATACAATTTATGATGATCACATTTATATCCAATTGTAGGAAACCATTAGTTTTTGAAGATTTCTAGATGAGATGTAGATCTAAGAGCTGCCAATGGAGTGAGTATGTCTGCCCAAGAAATTCTTGACTATAACCATTCATTACCTATATGAATGATTTTTGTTTTAAGAAATTGTTGTTATGTACATACACTTACCAAGATCATAATTTATGTGTCGTGTTTAGATATATAAGGGTTTAATTTATGTGTTGGAAATAAATTTTGTTTCTTTTTTAAGTAAAATATATATTATAATATGTCACATTTATGTAATGGTCTTTATGTTTTAAATTACAAAAACCTAGTGTTGTAAATCAATAATGAATCATGTTCACATGACTTGTGTGACACTAAATTGTGGCATCACTATCTTCGTCATGTAAATGAGATGTGTTTGACAAAAGCTCTATCAAAAAGGTTATTTAGAATATTCTAAGCTAAAACCTCTTGAAATATGTCACTCTTTTTTTAAAAAAATTACCAAACTACCATTCAGTGGACAGAGTGAATGGAATATTGATATTTTTTAATTGATACATACTAATGTGCGTAGCCCATTTCCAGTTGAAGCTAGAGGTGGATATTCCTACTTAATAAATTTTAATGTCTACTTGAGTAGATATGGATATTTCTACATAATGAGGAATAAGTTTGAGTCCTTTTTGGAATTCTAGTAATTAAAGAATGAACTGTAGAATAATCACGGTAAGAATATAAAGATTCTTCGATTGGATCAAGGTGTTGAATATATTAATAAAGTGTTCATAAACATTCTATAGTCATTTGGGATTCAATCTCAACTCACTCCACCATATACATCCTAGAGGAATGGTGTTTGTGAAAGAAGTAACCATACCATTTTAGTCATGGTATGGCCATTAATGTTCCATGCAGATCTTCCATTATCTTTTTCAGGATATGCATTACAAACTGTGACAAAGACATTAATCCAAGTACCTACTAAATTGGAAAATGGAATTCCCATAGATTTCTTGAGTGGAGGGAAACCCAATTTTTTGCATTCATATGTATGGGGTTGTGTAGAATTTTTCATGTCCTTATCAAGAAACAAACTACCACTTTAGGGCCCAAATTGTATCTTTATAAGGTATCCCAACGAAACAAAGGGATACTAACTTTACAACTAATCAGACAAGAATTTGACAATCGTATGATAATCCATATTTCATGAGAGGTAGAACATCGTCAAAAGGATGGTGAGATGAATATTGAATTTGATGAATTTTATGCTCATGATATTAATGATTTGGTACTGGAACAGATTCCAATGGTCCACATGGAATAAGTATTCCTTGAAACAAAAGTACTGTGTAGGACCATAAGAGGGGTAAGAGAACTAGAGAGATATGGTATTCTGTTCATCAAGGATATTTTACTCAATATTTGTTTAAAATGATGAACAATGCTCTTAAAAGAATTCAGTAGAGATATCATAAGGTTCATGATGTATAGAAGTTATGAATTATGAGAAGTATTCCTTGTATCGTAACCATGTTTGGGTTCTAGTAGATGCACTGGCTTGTGTATTTAATGTTTTATGCAACTTGAAATTCAAGAGGAAACTGGACAGGGAAGGTGAAATAAGTCCCTTTAAATAAATGTCTAGTTGATAAAGCTTTTAAAAAAAATTATGTAAATAATATTAATGAAACCGTTTCATTAGTTTCCCTATTTAAATGAATCAGAAGCATACATTCTATATTCGATTACCATGACTATTGGAATTTGAATATGGATTTAAAAACTAAATTAATTAATAGGAACCTTCTGAAAGATGTATATACAACACAACCAGAACGGTTTGTGACTCCAGCAGATGAAGAGAGGTTTTTCAAGTTACAGAGATCAATTTATGGATTTAAAAAATCATCCATGTCCTGGAAGATTCGATTCAATGAAGCCATAAAATAATTTTGTTTCATTAATAATTACTATGATTCATGTGATTACAAGAGGTTTAATGGGAATGTGTTCCATATCCTATTCTTATAGGTTGATTACATATTACTTATTGGAAATGACATACCATTCTTACAATCTATTAAGGAAAAGTTTAACAATTGTTTCTCTCTAAAGGGATTAAGAGAATCAGCCTATATTCTAGGCATCAAGATCAGCCGTGATAGATCCAATAGGCTTAGTTATCTATGTAAAATTACATTTATTGACCATATACTAAATATATTTACTATAGAAAAATCCAAGAGTGGATTGGTTCCATTGTCACATGGTTTGTATCATTCTATGAAATTTCTTTTCTCAAAGAAATCATGAGAAATATAGAATGAGTAATATCTCATATGATTCTACAGTAAGGTCAATCATGTATGTCATGTTATTCAAAAGACATGATGTTACCTATATACTAATCATGGTTGTATGGTATCAATAATATACAGGAGAAAAACATTGGATTATTTTTAAGTTTATCCTTAAGTATCTATGAATAACTAACGATATATTCCATGTGTTTGGATGAGATAAGGATCTATTTATTATGGGTTATACTGATGCTATTTTTCAAAAATATCATTATCACAACCCTACACTTTATTACACACTTAAACATGGTTTTTTACACAAAGGCATAACATGATAAGGCACATAAGATCAATAGGTCGAGTGAATTTTGGCTTAGAAACATTACATAATGACATAAAACATGAAACCAATAATCTTTATTGGAAATAACCTTTACATGAACACTACATTACTTTGTACTTATCATTTCATGGGATAACCTGAGAACATGCATAAAAAGGAGTGAGATATAAAGCCTAGTAAGGGTGTAAACAAGGAATAATATAAATATTACTATACATGTTAGGCAACATCCATATTAATGGAGGGAAAGAGAAACTAGAAAATAAAGGCATGATATATCATGATTATCATAACAGGGAAATGTGGAAACAACATTTAACATGATATTATCATGGGACAAGGCCTATTGCACGTAGAGTATGAGTAAAACCTCAGTTCACTTGAATTATAATGAGTATAACCTCATTGCACCTGACGTATCATGATATTAATCTTTAACCAATGCATTGAAGCGCTATCAGGGTTCACCATTCATAATCATTTCATTTAATGCATAAGTGTGCCTCATAGATCTTATAACATGGATTCATGAAGCATCATCATTTATTCAAAGATAAAGGAATGTGGATTTAATACACGAAACTATATATTTAATAAATAAATGTTTATAAATGGGAATACCCTTGATTGGGAAATGGGCATGGTATTCACTACATAAGTACTTTGGCTTGGAAAATCATGATGCTGTTTTGGTAGTATAACTGAATGACATAGAAATTCATAAAAATGGTTAATGAGAGGGAAAGTGGAGTCACATCATATGTAAATTAAATGGATAATAAGTGTCTATATATAAACGTGTACCTAAATATGAAATGGAATTTTGATTTATAACTGAAAATAATTGCTTAAATTTATACGAGGTGAGAGAAATCACTTATGGAATTTCAGCATGGTAACAGGTGTACATGGAAGGAACTAATGATAGATAAAGATGTATCTATTCATTAAAAGATAAGGAGGTAAATATGGGGAAGGTTATAAATCATACACAAGCATTTTTAAAATAAATTAAAAGGGTATAACAATATAATTAAATTTGTACAAAAATGTGAAAGGAATAATTCCCATTACATGGAAGTGTGATACAAAAGGATTGAGAGAGGCTTGAGAGAGGCTTATTTAGAGCTTAGGGCGCCTTGAAAGGATTCTAGAGAGAAGAGGACATAGGTTTTTAGAGCTCCAAAGGCTGTTAGCGATGAGGAAGTGGGATCATGGGTGGGTTTATATAGGAAAAGGGAGTGAATTCTTTATTATTTAGGTTTTGGACCCTACATATTAAAATAATCAAAACCACAAACCATTCCATGGTTTTCTGCCAATGTTTATTTCCAAAGGGTAGTGGAACACATTATTTTATAAGGCAAATGGCCTAAATTCTTAAAATATTAGGCTTCCTTATGAGGAGATGAGTCACACTCTCAAGTAAATCAATTTAAAAGTTAAAATGTTTTATAACTTTTTGAGGGTCCACTAAGGAACCATAAAATTAATAAAACAAATATAATATCATTTTATTTTAATGATAAACCATGCATTGGACGAACATATCATTTATAGTATTTTATTACTTCACTATTAGGTTATTATGATTTCATAAAACACATTATATAATTTAATAGTATTTAATTTTTACCCAAAAATTAGATTGTCTCATAAAATTATAAAAAATTCATTGTTGAATAATTTTGACATCCTGATTCCAAGAAACTCAAGTTCTCGTCGACGATTATTATCATTGCACTTTTGTCAAATCTAAGCAACTTTAATGTGCTTCTGGATGGTCTTATCCGTCCACTCCATTTCTTTGACCATCTATTGACCTAGGAGTTTTCTCTCCCCAACTTCATCCCAACATGTAGGTGTTCTAAATCTCTTCCCATATAGGACATCATAAGGATCCATTTGGATTATTGAGTTGAAATTGTTGTTGTAAAAGAACTGAACTAGATGAATATGTTGATCCCATCCTCCTTTTAAGTGCATTTGTAATGGTCTCAACATGTCCTCAAGTGTTTGGATATTCTGCTCAAATTTCCCATATGTTTGAAAATGATAATCTCTATTTATGTTTAGATTAGTATTTAGAGGGTGTTGTGTACTCATCCAAAACATAGAGATAAATCTTGGATCTCGATTGGACACAATTGATAGTTGTACTCCATGCAGCCTAACCACTTATCAGATATATATTCATTCCAGTTGAATCAATGAGAAATCCTTAAGAATTGAAATGAAGTGTGCATCCATTGTAAGATGATCCATAACAACCCAGATAACATTGTTTCATTTAGATATCTTTGGAATTCCAGTGAAAAATTCAATGGTGATGTTCTCCCATTTCCATGTTGGTATGTGTAATGGTTGCATCATCCCCTTATACCTATTCCTCTCAGCCTTCACTTTGTGATATACTAGGCACATTGATGTATACTCAGTGATCTCCTTGTTTATGTTATCCCACCAATAATTCTCTCAGTGATCTAAATAGATTTTTGTGTTTCCTGGATGAATTGATAAATTCAAACTATGTGAATCATCCAAAAGTTCTTTCTTTAACACTGGATTTAATGGAACACATGGTCCTGAACCAAATCATTAAATTCATTTTCATTAACACTGAACTATGAGGATTTCTCCTTTTCAATAGTTTCCACTTTCTTCTAATTTCCCTCATCATCCTTTTGAGATTCCATTATCCATTCCAAAGGAGACATTTGATAAATAATTTGTGAAATAATTGGTGATGTTTTCTTCTCTATGATTCCTATGTCCATCTTAATCAAATATATGAATATTGGATCCTTTAAACTATCATCAATGATTGTATTGTTGGGTACTTTCTACATAGATCATCTGCCACCTTGTTCTCATTCCTAGGGTGGTAATGGATTGAGTAGTCATAGTCTTTGACCATGTATAAACATCTTTGTGGCACCTATTCGACTCTTTTTGGGTGAATATATACTTTAGGATTTTTCGATACATATATAATTCACACATATCCCTAAAGAGGTAATGTCACCAAATATTTAAAAGCAAAGAATACTGCAGCCAACTCCATATCATGTGTTGGATATTTTGGCTCATGAAAATTCAATTACCTTAAAGGATAGGCAATGGATTTGTCATTCGACATCAACACCCAACCCAGACCCTTCTTAAAATAATCCCTAAATACCACAAAAATTTCTCCACTTGTGTGTAATGTCAGCACGAGCACTGTGATAAGCCTCCATTTCAACACCTTGAATATCTTTTCGCATTCATCTCTCAAAGAAAACATGACTCCATTCTAAGTTATCTTGGTAAGGGGGTTTGACAATTGGGAGAAATTTCTCACAAATTAGTGATAATATTAAGCTAACACAAAGAATCTAAAGATATATGTTTTTGATTTTGGCCTCGGACATCCCTCAATTGCATCTGTCTTGGAGGGATCCACATATATCCAATTTCTTGTTATCATATGGTCTAAGAATGAAACATCCTTCTACCAAAACTCACACTTATTATAAATTGAATAGATCTACTGATTTCTCAAGGACTCTAGTATATTTTTTAGAAGCTCCTCATGCTACTTCTTGGTTTTCGAGTATATTAGAATATCATCTAGAATGATTACCACAAATTTTTTAAGATAATATCTAAAGACTCTATTCATCAATTCCATGAATATTTTTGGAGAATTATTGAGTCCAAAAGGCATTACTGTGAATTCATAGTGTCTGTATCTTATTCAAAAAGAAGTATTGGTGATATCCTCCTTCTCCACCGTTACTTTGTTATATCCAAACTTTAGATCCACCATGGAGAAGTATTTTTCTCCAGGTAGTTGATCAAACTTGTCATTATTTTGTGAAAGTTGATATGTGTTATTTATCGTGATGTTTTTGAGCTCACGATAATCAATGAAAAGCCACATTAACCCATCCTTCTTCTTGAAGAAGTGGAATGGTGTACCCCATGGTGATGAACTTGGGCTTTTAAAACAATTATCATGATTCTCCTATAGTTGTTTCTTCAGCTCTTCAAGCTCTACAACAATCATTCTATATAGAGTTTTGGGTATTGGAAATTAATCAGGTATAATATCAACTGATATTTCAACATATCTTCTAGGAGGATGACCAGAAAATTCTTTGGGACACACTACATAAAATTCCATAAAAGTAGGCTTGTCTTTAATGACGATTTATTCCTTATAATAAATCATTTGAGGAAGATATGAATGATCCTAGGACAATAATATCAACACTTGAGATGATGGTGCTAAAGAAGATTCATCCTCCTCCTTTCACTTGTATAGAATCAAGATTCGATTAGCCATATCGAGAGTGATTGTTATATCATGCCAATTTATGTTCATTGTATATAGGGAAATACAATCCATTCCAAAAATTGCATCAAATCCCACCAGAGGGAGTATGACGAGGTTCATCTGGAAGTTCAATCCACAAATTGTGACAAGGGAGGAGTTGTATTCATGGTACTCATTGATTTCCCCATTTTCCAAACTCATCGACATATTTACATCCAAGATTTGTGGTGGTGTTGACATCGGTCTACTAAACATTAGATATTTAAAAGAATGAAAAGAACCAGAATAAAAAATTATGTTCTCTATTCATGAATGAATAACTAGTGTACCAGTCACCACTTCATTTTCGGGGTTCACTTTGGCAGTAGTGATGGAAAAAGATCACCCTTATTATTTAGAGGATGTTGGTTTCCTCTGAAAACCCTTGGCACAGGGCACTGGACTGCAAAGTGCATTGGTTCATTGTAGCTGAAGAAATGAACAATGGATTGAGGTTTGAATAGATCATTACTCATCTCTGTCGTAGCCATCAGTTTATCTTGTCAGCAGTTAATGGCCATGTGACCTTCTCTTCCAAAACTAAAGCATCTCTTCATCCCCTTAAGGAAATTTTTGGGGTGCTTCTTTCTGCACCATTGGAAAGTGAGGTGCTGGATCTACATAGCATCATGGGATTAATCTATCGGACTACCCGAATGAAATTCCACCTTATGCTTATTAAACCCATGATACCCCTGAGATTCCTTGATCACCATTTCAACATTGAGGGCATATCATACAATTTACTCATATCTCCCAAAGTCATTGATTGCTAAGAATTTCATTAGGATAGGTTTTAGCACACCAAATAAGTTTAATATCATGCATTCTGGGGTAACTACAAAGCCAGAGGCATATCGTGCAATCCTTGTGATGATTTATTCACACACACCGATAGATTTTTTGCCTTTTTTCTTGAGGGAAAGGATGTATTTTTCCATCTAAAGTCAAATGGTATGTGGATAATATTTATCAAAAAAACATTTTCCAGAAATCATTCCATTCCAATGCCTAGATCTCTTCCTCATGCTTCATATTTTTTATAAATTTCCACCATTCAGAATTTTCACTCTCTATACGATAAGAATCCAAAAGAATAATATCATTCTCATATAATTTATGGATGGAGAAGATCTTGTCAATTTATTTGATCCTTTGTTCAGCAATTGAGGGATCAGATGATCCATTACAAGTAGTAGGTCTTTTTCTAATGATGATCTCGATAGAGACTTGTTCTTTATTGGGGGGGGGGGGGTTGAAAGTTCCACTTGAACCACGATTATATTCAAAACATGAGTTATCTTAGAGAGTATCATGACAATGTTCATGATTCCTGCTCCTATCAGATTGGGCATCTCTTTAGAAGAATTATCACATTGATCATCGCATCGGTTGTTTTCTTGAGTCCTCCTATTACCATCCATTAGTTGGAATAAAAGGAAAGTTAAGGGTAACATATAAAGGATAATCCAAAGACAAAAATGGTTGAATTAAAAAATACTTTTATTTCCTTAACATATGAATTTATAGGCTTCGATCAATGTTATGCATGATCTAAATCCCAACATATATTCTTTGGGGAGTTTTTTTAATTCCCTTAATAATGGATCATGATAAGATTATGAATTTTTTAAATCATATCCCCCAAGAGTTTCATAACCCAGAGTGCAGCAAGTCACATTTTCATGTTCTAGTTCCCGTCCAATTCTAGCTCAGAGCGGTGTTTTCAGGTTTTAACCCTAGATATATCTTTCCCAGAGCCGCCTGTATATGATTGTATCCAGTCAGGGATTTATTTTCATGATAAATCTCTTACTCAATACACCCAAAAATGTAGTTATGTTTTTATTATACTTAGTCTTATCCCTAAGGATTCACATGGTTTTTCAAATACAAATCCCAAAAATAACTAAACCACCCTCTCTGATACCAACTATCACAGCCCTGATCTTTATTACACAACTAAAAATGATTTTTTACATAAAATCGTCACATTATACAATATATAAGATTGAGATGTGTACTGTGTTTGTTCTTAGTAACATTACATAACAACTTAAAACATGAAATAAAACATATTTATTGAAAACATCCTTTAATGACAACTACATTCCTTCGTACTTAGCATTGCATGGGATAAAGTGGTGACATGCATAAAATGGTGTGAGATATAAATACCAGTAAGGGAGTAAAAAAGGCATAAAATAAATATTGCATGACATGTTAGGAAATAGTCATATTAATGGAGCATGACAGAAACATGAACATAAAGGTATGTTATATCATGATTATCATAATAAGGAAATGTGGAAAAACCATTTAACGTGATATTATCATTATCCAAGTCCCATTGCACATGGAGCATGAGTAAACACTCATTTGAATGTAATTATCATGAGTTAAACCTCATTTAACTTGATGTATCATGATGCTAATCTTTACCCAACAAAATAGAGCACTATCAGGGCGCATCCATCTTAATCATTTCATTTCATGCATAAGGGTGCCACATCGATCATAAAACATGGATTCATTAAACACAATCATTTATTCCATGATAAAGGAATGTGGAATTAATATATGAAATTATATAACAAATAATTGAATGATCATAAAGGTGAATATCCTTGTTAGTTAAATTGGAATGGTATTCACTACACAATGACTATGGCTTAGAAAATAATGGTGCAATTTCGGCAATACAACGACATGACATAAGAATTCATAAAAATGGTTGGTGAGAGTTAAAGGGGCTTGTAATCAAAATTACATGAAAGTAACAGTAATAGGGTCATATATAAACGTTTCCATGATATATAATTGAATTTGGAATCCTAACACTAAAGAATTTCATTAATATAAACGAGGAGAGAGAAATCCTATACGGAATTGCATCATGGTAACAAGTGTACATGGAAGGAGCTAATGGGAGATAAAGAGGTATCTTATCAATCAAAAATAAAAAGGGAAGTACGGGGGAGACCTGAATCCTTCCGAATCATTTTTAATTTTTATTAATATTGTATAACATCATTATGAAATTTGGACAAAAAAGAGAAAGAAAGAAAATCCTCTACTTTGATGTGTAATCCCAAAGGCTTGGGAGAGGCATGGGAGAGGCTTATTGGGATATTGGGGAGCATTGGGAGGATTATATATAGAGGTGTTAAGAGGTTGGACGAGCTCCAAAGGCTTTTAGGGAAGAGTTTGTGGGATCTTGGGTAGGTTTATATAGCAAAAGGGATAAAATTCATTATTATTTAGGTTTTGGACCCTACATATTAAAATATTCAAAACCACAAAACATCTCATGATTTTTTCTAATTAATTTTTCCAATTTGGAGTGGAAAACATTATTATATAATCCCAATGACCAAACATCATACAAAATTAGGCTTTCTTATTTGGAGATGAGTCACACTCTCAAGGAAATCAATTTAAAAAGATAAAAGGATTTATATATCTTGGATAGTCCACTAAGGAAACATAAAATTAAACAAAAAAAATATAAAATCAAATTATTTTAAGTATAAAACATTTATTGTCCTAAAATATCATATATTTTATTTTATTACATCACTATTGGGTCATTATGATGTCATAAAACACATTATATAATTAAACGTTACTTAATTTTTACAAGAAAATTTGACTATCTCAAAAAATTTTGAAAAATTAACTATCAGATAATTTCGACATCCTGATTCCAAAAATAATATTAATTTTGTCTAAATAATTTTATGAACTTGTTAATTTTAACTTTTAAAATAAAAACCATCATTTATCACAAATTCATGGGTTCGACAAAAACAATTTTCAAACCTTAATAAAAATTACAATTGTGTTCATAAAAATTATACGATCATTTATATTTAGTAAAAATTAATTTAGTTATAATATTTTACAAAAATATTATTCAATTAAAAAAACATTAATTCATCAAAATAGTTTTCCTAATTTAATATTAACTAAAAATACATGTGGTGCATTAAAAAACATTTACAACGTAATTATGATAAAATGAATATATATTATTTATACAAAATAATTTATATAATCATAGTTCTAGGTTATTGTTACATAACCCTGTATAAAACCCGTATAAGATTGAGGGGTAAGGTATGAAATGGTGACATACTCATGGGGTTGCTCGGATAACATCGCATGGGTGGTAATCACTACAAACTTCCACTTCTCCGGTAGGTGGCTCTAATCAAGATTAATGTGTAGAATCTCGGCTTGGGATGGGTCAAGAGAGTATCCCAAAGAATCCGCCTCCTTTCTGAGCACCAACAAATGGGATTCGTAGGGATAAATTTTACAGGATGAGGCCATCAATTGTTTTTTCTAGGTAAATTGGATTTGTAAAATCCATATATTTATACTAAGCATGTGATCAATATTAAACGACTATATATGAAATGGTAAAAATTATTAATGGTATTTTGAGATCCAAAAACCTTGAACCAATGATGTTTATATGTTTTATATGATTATCTTATATAATAAGACATTTAATTAGATTAAGAATAATTTTCATTAACAAATGTTTGGGTCATTAAAATCATAATGATATATATTTTCAATTGGGATATGGTTTATGTTTCAACAGAGGAGATGTGAGTTTTAATAGTTAAATAATTCCAATTTTAAATGATTCTATAGAAGAGTCTGAGTATATAGTAGCTTCAAATGTATCCAGGGAAGCTGTTTGGTTTCATAACATTTTATTGGATCATAATGTGGTACCTACCAATAATAAAACATTCACATTATATTGGGATAATACTATAGTTGTAGCTCTTTCAAATATCCAAGGTGACCCCAATGTAAAAGAATTATACTCTAAAAGTATCACCTCTTCCAGAGTTTCTATCAGGGGGTGAAGTTCTAGTAAGATGATTACCCAAGTAAGACATCGTGGTGGACACCTTGGCTAAATGAATATTTTAGTAGAAGAAAGAGAATCTAGTGAGCGTTAGCGAAATGAATGTTGTAAGCAATTGGATATAGTGAAAGTGGTAGTCTGTTGGAGTTGGTTCCCAAGAACCAAATTCATTTTACATTATGATGAAAACGAATTAATTTATATAAAAATTAATAATGTACTTATCACATCATGATTTTTATTCCACATTACATTATATGTTGTAATTTCTATAGCCTATCTATCACACTAAATGGTCATAGTAGTTCTCTACTACGATGAGAACCTAGAAGTGAAACAATAATATTCTTGAATATATGTTCTATTGTTGGATGATATCATTTAAGGGAAAAAATGATACAGGCTATCACAGGTGCAGACTCATAGGACTTTGTGCCACCTTTTCATTTTGTATTCCCTTGGTAATATCTTGTATGGATATTATGGGAATGTTACCCACTAGTACGAAATATATATTTTTATGTGTCATTAAATGTTCCTATATATGGACTTGTTTATTGTTCAGTGTAAATTAATATAATTATTAATTATAATAATGAGTCATCCACTTAGATGTATTGAAAAAAAATGGGATGACATATGATCTTGCTGATGTATGATATGTTTGGTGCATCACAGGTAATATTTCATTATTCCTTAATTTGAGAAAGTATTTATCCCTTATATTAATTGATGTAGGTTAATATATCTAGTCATTTGATAGAAATTATATATCCTAATTAAATCCATTGACATGATGTTCTATAGGGATGTTCAATTTATGGAATGTCATAGAAAGAGATATCAAGCATATAGGTTGATGGAACTAGAATGAAACCATCATGATTTGAGATATTCTGATAATGGAATTATATTACACAATAAGAAGTTGTATGAGGTGAAATATCAATTTAGAATTAACTTATTTCTATATGGGTTCCTTGGCATGTCTCTAGATTATATCCTTGAACATTAGGATACTTCACCTAATGACATTGAGAAAGATGCCTAGAGGTTAATATACTATGTGTGTCCAAAATATTAGTTAAATAATATATTATTATGTATTATTTAACATGTTAAATATGTATTATCCCTGTATGTGGTTTATAAATTATTCATGTATTCTTGATCGTGTATAAATATTTATTTTATGTTTATTAAATATTATATTTATTTATTTATTGGATAATGATGTGGTGATATATATTTAATAATTAAATCGTCATTATTCAAGGTCCGATAAATATTGTGGAGGGAAGGGAGACAGAGATTAATGGTCCAGTGAGAAATAACAATATTGAATATTATTTTTTAAAATAATATTTACTTATGAATTGAATGTTAACCCCATGTCGAGAAATAATAATATTGTAATTATTTGATTACATGGGGGTTTCCTAGGATAAAATAAATAAGGGATCTTATGTAATTATTTTATTTTAACCCTTCTAGTATAAATACCCAATTATGTTATTTTCATGATCTAATTAAATTTTTCACAATGAATCTTCTGGGATCCTCTAGATCCTTTAGAGATACCTTTTTCAAGAAAACTCCCAAGAGTGGTGAGAAATCCTACTCCACTAGATCAAGGTGAACGCTTTGGAAGCGATTCATGAGGCAATTAGGTTTGATGATTGATGCACAAGGATATAACTTTCCATTAGCATTGGGATATTTCACTGATATATGAATATTCCTAGAACATGTTTGGATCACTGCAAGAAGAGATTGACACTTGGTTTTTTAATGCAATGATTTTTCACCATAGATCAGTTACCTGACTCATCAACAATAAAAATATTCCATAGAGGTAATTTTTCTATCTAATTAAATTATTTATAAACAATATGTTTTGATCACCATATAACTATTTCTGACATGATTAAACTTTTATATATTTGATGAAATTCTATTGATCACTATGATAAAACATAATATAGACCTTAGGTCGGTCATCAATGAGGAAAAAAATCAATGTTGGTCACCACTCATCGCATGATTATAATGCACCATGAACCTATAGTTATAACATTCCACTTGTATTTCAATGTTTCATTGAGTTGGTATCATCATGGTCCGGTCATGAATGGCCTCCACCTTACATGGTATGATCCAGTAATTACAAGTATTTATTACTTATATGTGGGTTTGAGGAACAAAAGGATTTGTTAAATGGGATTGCATAAATATCCATTGACTCATAGGTCTAACATACTAACGAAGGGTTATATGACTCACATGGAATAATTTAATTACATATTTTATAATTTAAAACCTATGAAACAAATTAAATTAAATAAATTCCTACACATACATAGGTCATGGTCATGATCATGATCTGTCATGCATGCAATGAATAAGAAAATATAATCAGCAAGCATTAATTTCATTCTTTATTATGTAACTATTAATATAAATGGGCTTGTATTTATTAATTAATTAGTTCCATATCATCTCTATGATCAACCGATCTTAATTAGGGATACCCATCATTTATGGAATTCATGTAAAGTAAAATGAAGAACTAATAATTACATGTTAATTAAAATTAATTAATTAATCATTTAAACATATTTAAAACCAAAGTAAAATTTTCAAACACACAATGGTGTCCCAATAAATAAAATATGGATTTAATTCTACAGTATTCAAATTTATTGAAATTTTAATTATTTATATTAATAGGAGACTAAATGGTGTCTACATACAGCTACACATCATATACCTCAATTTTAAAATATCTGAATCACATGTTTCAGGATTCAGTGTGTTAACTCAAACAAACTTAATTGCGTTCTCTTTCCATCCACAGACCCTATATATGATTTTTGTGTTTTAGGATTACCCGATCAACTGAAGACATTAAATAAAATCACTATTTGTAATTAATTGCATAGTTCTTTAAGAAACAATGTGTGTTCTGATATGGTGTTCTCTCTTCCTATATGTGGCTTAACCCAATTTTATAATCCAATTATTTTGTATCTTATGATGGAATATTGGGTTGTTCGTCATTTTTTCATTAACATTTTAAAAATTAATACACTTAAGGAACATGACTAATATGTCAATAACATGTTAATTAAAATCATATTAAATAATGAATAACATTAAATGAAAAATTTTACCACAGGTGTGCATACATTAACAATCAAATAAATAACAATAAATTTAAATGTGACCACTATAATATAAATTTTAGGTTCTTTCTATAGAAAAAGCATGAAGTGGTGGATGATATATTAAATATTCTTTTAATAATATTTTCCGGTAACCAAGAGTGACGATATTTCACATCCAATTTATAATTAATTTTTTTTAATATTAAGTTAAATAAATACATGGGTATAAGAACATTCTACATTAGTGAATGTTGATTATCTGAAAACCCCCTTTCAGATTACCTTCAATATAATATAAGGATCCAATGATATAATCTCTCTAATAGTGATCCAAACATGTACCTATGATCTCCTTGAAACACCACTCGATCTATGGGTGCTAAAATGGTAATTCGAATGGATTTATTTCTTTATTGATTGCTCATTATTTAATTTAGAAAAATTATCTCTTACACTTTTCATTCTTCAGGAGGAGATATAAGGAGGAGTTGAGATAGAGTTTGTTATGTGAAAAAATTATCTATTCTCATTTTTTCTCTCTCTTCACAATAGATATAATCTTCTATTAATAGATTTAATAATTAACACATACAATTATTTAATTTCATATGGACCATTAAATAACATTTCTTACAATTAATAAACCCTTATTCCACATAATAATTATATATTTATTATTTTTTTGTATGACTCAACTTACGCAATAGAAATATTATTTAATGGTCCGGTTAATTAATATTTATCACCAGAATCTGTCTCGGTCTGTTCAAGAACCTCTAGAATTTATTAAACCGGATAATAAATATTTTATTTATAATTAAATATTTTATTCACAATCTAGTGAAAAAAATATATTAAAATATTAAATTAATAAAAATTAATATTTTATTCACAATTCAGGGATTAAATATTTATTTAATTTATATTATCAATATAACATGAATAAAATTATTCATTGGAGTTGAAAATAAAATTTATTTCATTAATTATACTCTGAAAGAATTTAATTGATATCAATGGAGACACTTAGTGTGTGGTCCTGTAGGATTTTTTCTCGTTAACATTAGGGGGCTCGACTCATGTCCTGTATTAGTCCCTAGAAATGGGTCAAGGAACCCAACAGAAATAACTTAATTCTACAATATTGAAAACCACATATGAACGATCACTTCTTAATATAATATATCTATCACGAAATATAATCAATTTTGTTTCACATTTATTTGAATAACATATTTTATTTATATTTTGTTCCTTGAATATCGAAATTAAACATGCCATTACACCATGTTCATGGAATTTAATGTGATGGATATATTCTAATGAAAGGTACAATATATCATCTTCCATAAATATGGATGGATAAAACACATCCTCATAGTGTTCATTAATAATGTGTCCAAAACTAGCCTACTTTTATTAGACACATAAACATGATTTATTACATAAAACCATCACATGATACAACATAGAAGATTGAGAGGTCTAGTGTCCTTAGGGATTAAGAACATTACATAACAACATAAAGCATAGAATGCTACATCTAATTGAAAATTTCCTTTACATGACCACTACATCACCTCATACTTAGAATTTCATGGGATAACCTGAGGACATGCATAAGAAACGGGTGAGGTAGAATGTCGTGTAATGGAATAAACATGGAATAAAATAAGGGATACAGTACTTTTAGAAAATAGGCATAAAAAGGGATCAAAAGAGAAACATGAACATAAATTCAAGATAAGGCATGATAATCATAACATGGAAATGTGTAAACAACACTTAACATGGAATTAGCATGATCCAAGGATCATTGCACATGGGGCATGAGTAAAACCTCACTGAACGTGAAGTATGAGTAAGTCATATTTGAACATGAATTAGCATGAGTCAACACTCATTGTACATGATGTATCATGATACTATACTTTACCCAATTCATAGGACCGCTATCAGGGAACACCCTCTTTAAATATTTCATTTCATGCATAAGTGTGCCACATGGATCACAAAACATTGATTCATTAAAAATCATTATTTATTCTTTGATAAAGGAATGTGGAATTCATACATGAAACTATATAAACAGGATGTAAATTTTCATAATGGAAAATACCCTTGATAGATAAATGGGAATAGTATTCACTACACAATGAACATCTTAAAATAATAGGGTTGCTTATGTGGATGTGAGTCACACTCTCAAGGGAAACAATTTAAAAAGGAAAAATGTTTTATTAGCCTCGAAGGGTCTACTAAAGTTTTGTAAAATAAATCAAACAAACAAAAAGTCACATTATATTAATGGTAAAAAAATATATTGGCTGAAAATAATGTTTGTATTATTTTATTACATCACTATTAGGTCATTATGAAGTCATAAAAATCATTATATATTTAAACAGTATTTAATTTTTACCCAAAAAAGCGATTGTCTCAGAAAATTATGAAAATTCACCATTGGATAATTTATACACCCTGATTCCAAAACTAATATTCATTTTATCTAAATAATTTTTTTAAAATGTTAATTTATTAATTTTAAATTAAAAATAGATGTTTATTGAAAATTTATGTGTTTTGACAAAAAACAGCCTTCAAACCTTAATAAAAATTACAATTGCATTCATAAAATTCTAATATCATTTATATTTAATAAAAATTAATACAATAATAATAACAATATTTTATTAAAATATTATTTAATTGAAAAATACATTAATTCATCAAAATAGATTTCATAGTTGGAATATTAACTAAAAATACTAGTTGTCCTTTAAAACCTATTTAAAAAGTAACAATAAAATAAGAATTAATATTCTTTATACAAGAATAATTTAAATAATCATAGTAATAGGGTCTTGAAACATAACCCCTTAAAACACACACATAAGACCAAAGGGTAAGGTGCGTGATGATGATAGACTCTTAAGGTGGCTCGGATAACATTGCTCGATTGGTAATCTCTAACAAATTACACTAATATCATAAGTGGTTCGGCTCGAGCTTAATGTATTCAAAGCACTGCTTGATATTGGTCAAGAGTGAAGCACAATGACGACACCTCCTTTCCAAGATCCGATAAATGTTCTTCGCATGGGACAAGTCTACCGGATGAGGTCATGTCTTCCTTTATCTTTGTAAATTTGATTTGTTAAAGCCCTATAAGTATACTAATCATGTGATCACACTTCAACAGCAATATTAGCAACAATCACAATTATTAATAATATTTTAAAATACAATACATAAATCCAATTAAGTTCAAACATTTTATATAACTATAAAAAGACAATTAAATAGACCAATAGGAATTTCTATTATTGAATTTTTGGGTCATTACATTATTTCTTCCTAATGAAACTTCGACCTCGAAATTTTCTTTTTGCCACACTAAAATAAATTTGGGTAACTCTACTTCATTCCTTCTTCTGATTCCCACATCACATCTTCAAACTTTTTATTTTTCCATTACACCTTGACGCGGGGTATTGTCTTGTTTCGTTGAACTTTTTCTGCATAATCTACGATCTTCAATGGTTTCTCCTCATAAGAAATATCATCCTCTAGTTGTACTACTTCTGAAGAGAGTAGAAGAAAAGGGTTTGGAATGTACTTACTTAAGATGGATACATGAACAACATCATGTACATTGGCCATGGTAGTAGGAAATTCTATTCGATAGGTCACAACCCCAACACGATCAAGAATCTCGAAGCAGACGATGTACCTAGGACACAACATCCCTTTCTTTCCAAACCTCATGACCTTATTCCATGGATATATGCATAGGAATATCAGGTCTCCAAATTTAAACTCAAGGTCTCATCAATGGTTATCTGCATAACTCTTCTCTTGACTCTAGGATGACTTGATATGTTGATGAATGGTTTTCACCTTCTCTACCATTTCTTCGACAATTACTCTTCCTAGAAGCATACGCTCACTGAAATCATCCAAACATGATGGTGTTATCCAACTCTTCCCATACAGGGATTCATAATGTGTCATTTGGATGTTCCTGTGGAAACTATTATTATAGGATAATTCAACCAGAGGAAGATGTTGATACCATCCTCCATTAATTTCCATTGAACTTGATATTCACATATCTTCCAATGTCAAAATAGTTCGCTCAGATTGGCCATCCATTTTAGGATGATAGGATGTACTAAAGTTCAGTTCAATATCCAGAGAAAGTTGAAGACTCTTCCAAAACATAGCGGTGAATCTTGGATCTTGATTGGATACAATAGATAAGGGTACTCTATGCAGCCTTACCACTTCCCTGATATATATTCATGCTATTTGATCACATGAGAAATCCTCAGAAATTGAAATGATGTGTGTTGACTTTGTAAGATGGTCCACAACAACCCAAATTGCATTGTTTCCTTTGGATGTCTTCAGAATTATGGTGACAAAGTCCATGGTGATGTTCTCCCATTTCCATGCTAGTATGGTCAATAGTTGCATCATCCCCTTAGACTTCTTCCTCTCTAACTTCACTTGCAGACACACGAGTATCTTTGATGAATATTCAGAAATCTCTCATTTCATACTTTCCCACCAATAATTCTCTCAGAGATCACAATACATCTTTTTGTTTCCTGGGTGAATAGATATATTTGAACTATGTTCATCATCAAAAAGTTCTTTCTTCAGCTCGAGACTTGATGGAACAAATAGTCTTTCCCACATTTAAAAATTCATTCTTCATTAAAATTTAAATTCTAGGATTTACCTATTCAGATAGCTTCCACTTTCATTTGAATTCCCACATCCTCCTTTTGAGAATTCATTATCCTTTCTAAACTAGTTGGTATAGAAATCAGTTGTGAAAGGATTGATGATGTTCCCTTATTTATGATTCCCTTGTCCACCTTCATCAAATCTAAGAAGATTGGATCCTTCTCAATTCTCATCAATGATAGAATCACTGGGTCCTTTCCTCTTAGATCATCTTCCAACTTATTCTCTTTCCCAGGGTGGAAATGGATTGAGCATTCATAGTCTTTGATCAGCTCTAACCATCTTAATTGGTGCATGTTCAACTCTATCTATGTGAATATATACTTGAGGCTTTGGTGGTTTGTATATATTTCAAACTTCTCCTAAAATATATAATGCAACCAAATTTTTAAAGAGAATATCACCACAGCCAACTCCAAATCATGTGTTGGATAATTCTTCTCATGAACATTCAATTACCTTGATGCATAGACAATGAAATTGTAATTTTGCATCAACACACATCCCATGATATTAATCTAAGAATCACTGAATACCACAAAAAGTTCTCCACTTGTAGGTAATGTGAGCACGGGCACAATGATTAACCTCCTTCTCAACTACTTGATGTTTTTTATTCATTTATCACTATAAGAAAACATTACTCTCTTTCAGGTTAGATTGGTAAGAAGGTTGGACAATCATGAGAAATTTCTCACAAAGCATCAATAATATCCAGCTAACCCCTAAAATCTACGGATATCCTTTACTGATGTTGGCCATGACCATCCCTCTACTCTATCTATCATGGAGATATCCACAGACATCTCATTCCTTGTGATGATATGGCCCAAGAATGAGACCTCCTTCGACCAGATCTCACACTTTTATTACAATACTTAGAGCTTCTCATTTCAAAAGGTCTCTAGTACAGTTCTTAGATGCTCCTTGTGAGCCTCCTTGGTATTAGAGTATATTAGAATATCATTTATAATGACTACCAAAAATTTGTCATGGTAATATCTAAAAAATCCATTAATCAAGTCCATGATGATTTCTAGAGCATTGGTGATTCCAAAAGGCATTAATATGAATTCATAGTGCATGTATCTTGTACGAAAATCAGTCTTGGGGATATCTTCCTTCTTTACCCTTACTTGATAATATACCGAACACATATCTACCTTGGAGAAATATTGTGCTCCACGCAGATGATCAAACAAGTCATCAATTCATGGTAGAGGATACTAGTCCTTTATCATGATTTTTTAAGATCGCGATAATTGTTTTAAAGGTGCATTGACCCATCCTTCTTCTTGACGAAGAGGACAGGTGCACCCCATGGTAACAAACTTGGGTGTATAAAACCTTTATCTAGATTCCTCTATAGTTATTTCTTCATCTCCTCGTGCTCCACAATAGCCATTCTATACTATGTCTAAGATATTGGAAATTCCCCAGGTATAAGATCAATTAATAATTCAACATATATTCTAGGGTAAAGACCAGGAAATTTCTCAGAAAACACTTCAACTAATTCCCTAACAATAGGAATGTCTTCAAGGATGGCTTCCTGCTTAGACTCGGTCATCTGAGCTAGATACATGTTCTCATGGGAATGTAATATGCACACTTGAGATGATAAAGCTAAAGAAGATTCATCTTCCTCCTTGCAACTATACAGAATTGGGGGTCAATTCTCCACCTAGAGAGTTATTTCCCTCTCACGGAAATTTATTTTGGATCTATATAGGTAAATCCAATATATGGTAGAAATTGCGTCAATTTTTACCATATGGAGTATAATGAGGTTATCCAGGATGTTCAATCCATAAATTATGACAGGGGTGGAGTTATATTCACGGGATTCAATGATTTTCCCATTTGTTGTGCTCCCCGACGTCTTTACTTCCATGATTTTTGGTGGTGTTGGGATTGTTCTATTAAACATTTGGGTAATAAAATAATAAGTAGATACTAAATAAAAAATTATGTTCTCTATTCATGAATGAATAACTAGCGTAATTGTCACCACTTCATTGTCGGGGTTCACTTTAGCAGTAGTGATGGAAAAAGACCACCCTTGTTGCCATGGAGGTTGTCGGTTGCCACCGAAAACCCTTCTCATAGGGTAGTTATTTTCATGATTCCTTGGTTCTTTGAAAATGAAATAATGAATAACATGTTGAGACTCGAATGGGGCATTCTTCTCCTCTGTCTCAGTTGTGGGTTTTTCTTTTTGGATGTTAATATCTAGGTGTCCTTCTCTTCTACACCCAAAGAATTTCCTCATCCCATTCAAGACATTTTTGGGGTGCTTTTCTCCGTACCTTTGGAAAGTGGGGTGCTGGATCTTTTTAAAACCATTGGATTTATCTATCAGACCTCCAGAATTAAAATACACATTACACTTCTTCTCCCCATGATACCCTTGAGATTCTCCGATCTCAATTTCTACCCTGAGGTTACATCAGAAAATTTCCTCATAGCTCTCGAAGTCACGTATCACCAGGGCATTCCGTAGGCTAGGCTTTAGACCACCAAAGAAGCAATCAACCTTGTATTTGGTGGTAGTGACAAAGCCATAGGTATATCATGCAAAACTTGTGAAGTTTTCATCGTACACTCTGACAGATTCATTATCTTTTTTTTATTGAAGGCAAGAAAGTCCCTTTCTATCTTATGCCATAGGGTGCGTGGAAAATATTTATCAAAAAAAATCTTCCCAAACTCCTTCCATTCCAACCCATCAATATTATCCTCAGTATTTGTATTTTTATCAATGTTTACAATTGTTCAGCTTCACCCTCTATATGATAAGACGCTAGGAGAACTTTCACTTTTTTGGAACAATGAAGGATGGATAAGATCTTTTCAATGGATTTGATCGATGTTTCAGCGATTGAGGGATCATATGATCCATTAAAATTATGAGTCCTTTATCTCATGAAGCTTTTTATAGTGACTTTTTCTTTTTTGTGGGGGGGGGGGGTTGAACGTTATTCTTGACTCATGTCTCTATTCAAATCATGAGTAACTGAGAGATAATCGTGATAAATTTTGTGATTACCGCTCCCATCGGATTGGGCATCTCATTAACATAGTCATCACATTGATCTTCACATAGGTTGTTAGCCCATGTCCTCATATTACCGGCCATTGGATGGAATAAAAGGAATGTTAGGGGTAACACATAAAGGTTAATCCCAATAAAAACATATGACTTATAAATTGCTTTTATATTCATAACATATGAATCTATAGGATTCAATCTATGTTATCCATGATAAACATTATATCATATATTCTTATAGGAATTTTTTTAATTCCCCTAATAATGGTTTATACTAAACTTTTGAATTTACCAATTTGTATCCCCTGGGAGTGTCGTAACCAATAGTGCATCAGGGCACATTATCGTGCACCAGGATACCACGGGTCAAGCTTGGAACTCCTTGTTGGGGTTTTCCCCCCTTCATACATATTTTCCAGAGCCGCCTATACCTACTCTTATCCAGAAATGGATGTATTTTCTTGATAAACTACTTAATCAATACCCATCAAAACATTAGAATGTTTTTATTATACATAGTTTTGTCTCTAAGGCGTCATTAGGGTTTTCTAATCCTAATCCCTAAAATAACTACACCTATCCTCAGATACCAACTATAACAACCCTGATTTTATTACAAACCTAAACATGATATACTACAATAAACATTCACTTGATACAACATAAAATATAGAGAGGTCTAGTGTCTTTGGGGCTTAGTAACAGTACATAACAACCTAAATCATATAACCCAACTTCATATTGAAAACTTCCTTTACATGACCACTACGTTCCCTCATACTTAGTATTGCATGGATATCCTGAGGACATGCATAAGAAAAGGGTGAGCTATAATGCCCAGTAAAAGAATAAAAATGGAATAACATGAGGAATACAATACATGTTCGACAATAAGAATATTAATAGAGCACAATAAAAACATTAACATAAAGGTAATATAAATCATGATAACCATAACATGGAAATGTTGCAACAAAAGTTAACATGGAATTAACATGAGCCAATTCCCATTGCACATTAAGCCTGAGTAAACCCTCATTGCACATGAAGCATGAGTAAACCCTCATTTCACTTGAATTAGCATGAATTATCCCTAATTGCACATGACGTATCATGATAATATACATTATCCAATGCATTAAAGTGCTATCTGGGCCCACCCTCTTTAAACATTTCATTTCCTGCATAAGTGTGCCACATGGATCAAAAAACACATATTCATTAAAAATAACCATCTATTCCATGGTAATAGAATGTGGAATTCATACATGAAACTCTATAATCAACATTTAAATGTGCATAAAGGTGAATACCCTTGACTGAAAATGGGCATGGTATTAACTATACAATGACTTTGGATCAGAAAAATGTTGTGCAATTTTGGCATAATAACAGAATGACATAAGAATTCATAAAAATTGTGGTTGAGAGAGAAAGGAATTTCTAATAATATATAAATGAAATGAATAGTAAGTTGGGCACATAGATACATGTCCAAACAATTGTAATGGAATTTAGACTCATGATTGAAAAGAATTGATTGAATGTAAATATGGAGAGTCAAATTCCTTTCGGAATTTCGGCATAATAACGGGGGTACATGAAAGGCAATAATGAAAGATAAATGGGTCTCCCATCATTCAAATATAAAGAGGGAAGTATGGGGGAGGTGTGAAATCATACCCCAACATTTATAATTTGAAATAAAAGGGTATAACAATATTAAGAAACATGGATAAAAAGAGAAAGGTAGGAATCCCTTACATTGAATTGGGATCCCAAAGGCACGAGAGA
The DNA here is from genome assembly GCA_963277665.1 of Viscum album. Lineage (NCBI taxonomy): Eukaryota > Viridiplantae > Streptophyta > Magnoliopsida > Santalales > Viscaceae > Viscum > Viscum album. The sequence continues at coordinate 734,823,578 of OY728146.1, read as the reverse complement.
GGCTTGAGAGAGGCTTCATGGGAGCTTGGGGCACCTTAGGATGATTATATAGATAGAGTAGAGAAGATGTTGGACAAACTACAAAATCTTTGAGTGAAGAGTAAGTGGGAGCTCGGATGGATTTATATACGAAATGAGGAGAAATTATTTATTATTTTGGTTTGGGACACCACACATTAAACTAATCAAAAACACAAACCCGCCCATGGTTTTTTCCCATGGTTTTTGCCAAAGGGGGTTGGAAAACAATATTTTATAAGGCCAATGGATGAACTTATTCATATAATAAGGTTTCTTATGTGATGGTCAGTCACACTCTCAAGGAAAACAATTTAAAAAGACAAAATGGTTTATAAACCTTAAAGGGTCCACTAAAACGTGGTAAAATAAATCAAAAAAACCCAAAATCAAATTATTTTAATTGTAATACATATATTGTCTGATAATAATGTTTATAGTATTTTATTAAATCACTATGAGGTCATTATGATGTCATAAAACACATTATATGTTAAAACAATATTTTATTTTTAACCAAAAATTTTACTGTCATGGAAAATTATGATAAATTCACTGTTGGATAATTTTGAATTCCTAATTGAAAAAATAATATTTATATTCTCTAAATAGTTTTCTAAATATGTGAATTTTTAATTTTAAAATAAATGTCGACATTTATAAAAAAAATCATGGCTTTTGAGAGAAATAACATTCAAACCTTATTACAAATTACAATTGCATTCATCAAATAATATGATCATTTATATTTAATAAAAATTAATTTAAAAATAATAATAATATTTTATTAAAATATTATTTAATTCAAAAAATCATTAATTCATAAAAATAGATTTCGTATATTGAATATTAACTAAAAATAATATCTGTTCTTTAAAAACTATTTACAAAGTAACAATAATAAAAAGAATATATATTATTTATACAAGAATAAGTTAAATAATCATAGTTATAGGGTATTGAAACATAACCCCTTAAAACACTAGTATAATACCATAGTGTAAGGTGTGTGATGGTGACATACTCTTGGGGTGGCTCAGTTAACATTGCTCGATAGGTAATCTCTATCAACATACACTTCTCTTATAGGCAGTTGTGCACGAGCCTAACGTATTCAAGATCATCTTGATCTTGGTCATGAGCAACGTCCAATAAAGCCACCACCTTTCCGAGAAACGATAAATGGTCTTCGCAAGGGGCAAGTCGACTGGATGTGGCCCTCACTTCCTTTTTCTAAGTAAATTGGATTTTTTAATTCCCTATATTTATAAAAATCTGTAACCATTGTTCAACAGATATATTAGCAATAGTCATAATTCATAACATTATTTTAAAATCCAAAACATAAAACCAAATAAGTACATAAATTTTACATAACCCTAAGATGACATTTATTTAGACAAAGAGGAATTTTCATTACTGAATTTTGTTTCGTTACAGTCTCACTCATGACACACCCAATGTATCAAACTTATCCATGAAGTGTTATCAACATGTTTTACTAAAAATGTATTAGTACATGAATTGAAAAATTAATGAATAATAATATTATCATCTATGGAAAAATAAACACACTTATAAATAGGAATATCTCATGACACTGAAACATTTGGAATTTCTACTGGTGGTTATGTTCTCATAATCTCACCTCTTGGAAATTACCAAGTGAAAAATTAATTAAAATAACCCACATCTTCTTACAAGTACTCACACTTTATATTTTATGTATTATATGTCATTTCATAGTACTTTATCCCAAAGGGGAACATTATTTAGAAATATCATCATAGAACATCAATGTTCTCAACCTAGAATGGAACTGCTATAACATTATCGATGTGACATATACTGTAGGAAAATATTACATTATATTCATGTAGAAAAATGAAAAATATATGATAAAAAGTTTTATTTATTTTCTTGTCATAACTCATCCCTGTGGGGCCTGTACTACGACTACCCAAGACTACCTCCAATAGTCCAGTGGATGCTAACTATAACTGTGTATGCATATCACTGACATGGGAGGCATTCCCTATGTACCTGTATGCACACAAACATATCTAATATCACAGAATAGTTAAATATAAAACCCACTAAGAACCAAATGCATGCATTCTACTATAACCAACAAAAGTACAACCATAAAATAATGTGCAGAAATGTTAATCAGGCTAGAATACAATCCCACCAAAAATTAGTCTGTAATCACAAGTCCATCCTATACATAGTGGTCTGGGATTAATATCTATAACCATAGGAAGACCTCATTCTTCCTAATATTACAAGGAAATGTTTGGTCCTAGTCTGCATAGGACTTATTTAAATGGTTTCTCATATACACAATACCTAACATGTGTATGAAAATCTTGTGTAGGGGTGAGTATAAATATACTCAACAGGACTCCCTGAAACCAAAACTCCAAACACAAAGAAATGTGTAGTCATTTCTATAGAGTATATTCCTTTAACACAAATAATATGAATATCCAGATATACTCAATCATTGAAATAAAATATAAAGGTAAGTCATAACTACTACAAACAAATTCTAGTGATCCATCTTAATGATTCCACTAAGCGCTCATTTGAGATAACACACAACTGAGTCTAAATGAAATTATGAAATCCATTAGAGAAGTACAATTTGTTAGGAACCATCATGAGAGTGATACAATAAGAGATTTTTTTAGATATAGATAATAAAAATTGATGTGGATCACATCCAATTCCATGGGGAGATACCAAAACCCCATCTATATTTAACTTCTATGTAGTGGATCGACATCTCATAGGACCAGTAACCAAAATAACAATGAATATACCTAGTCTACAGAGAATAAATAATGGATCATGCTTCAGGCCTCTTAAAGAATTTCAATAACTGTATACAAGAATTCATGTTGAAGGGATCAAACTTCTATGAGTAGAAAATGACACATATCAACCTTTAGGGAAATGATCAAGATCAAGAACCTTAACAAAACATGCCCATGATATAGTGAACAAGAGATTCATGCCATGTAGAATTGGGTACATGGATTGTAGTAGGGTCACATGTTGAATCCCTTTACCCCGGGTACAACCCAAGTACAACGGCCAATATCATTTCAACTATGTCATGTAGATGATGGGTACATTTTGGGTAGAAAGAGTCACATCTTGTGTCCTTCAATATAGGATTCACCAGTATACTCTCTATACATTGTGTCAGCCCATGTATCTTTTCCCATGTACGAATACATGGGGCAGTCCATCTACTTGTAATATGACAAGAAATGTGGGATACCCATGTACTCTACCCTATTTTCGTGTATCACCAGAGATACACGCCAAGTCTCTATGAAGGGCCTAATTTTTTTTTGTGACATTTGAAAATTTCTATGAAACCCTATCAACCACTCTGTGGGGCCACGTTCCATGTAAACCCCAAATACACACTATGTTCATCCAGATTTTTTAAAAACCCATTTTCTTCCTCCGTGGTCCATCTCCAATGATCTGAATCTTGTTCGGTGACTTGATCACCCCCATACTCCATATCATAGTCGTTTCATCATCCTAACATTGTATCAAGGTTTCTATGGGCTATAATTGGATTAGAAACCCACATAAAATACATCCTATGAAAATAACATGGGGAACTATAGATCTCAAATAACATTGATTCGTTCTTCACTATTTTTTGCCACACCTCCTATAGGTTGTGTAGGTGTTGGATCATCTATTTTGGATTATCTATCCATGAAACTCAGGTGCAATGATTATTCATTCATAACCCCATGATGAACAAGGAACATGAGTAGAAAATGGGGGAGATGACTTCACATTTACAAAACTAAGGAAAAAACCTCAACCATTATTCATTCTGACCAAAATCCATTACCGTAATAATGACCAATGATCAAATAAAAATAAAAATAGTCAAACCTGTGAACCCCATAATTAAAACAAATCCCATAAGAACAATTGAACCATGGAGAAACATTTTCGTTGGTTGGTCCATGTTTATTGCTAAATCTACGAACGGGAAATTAAAATCCAAATAACATATCCTAACATTGATTTGTATTTCTTCTTGAAGAGAATTGTTCATTGTGTCACCATTATTGGAGAGATCTATCAATAATGGAGTTCATTAATCGTCGATCTATGATTCCATTGTCATTCTCTTGAGAGTTTTCGTCAGGGTTCTCTCTAGAGCCTCCAATGAATTTCAAATGTTATGAGCCTAACCCTAGATCCCAACCTAAGGGCTCATATAAAAAAAGAAGCATCATTGTGTCAACAAAAATGTAAAATAAAATAACTATTCAATTTAATTTCTTCGTTAAAAATTCCTGAAACTAGTTTATGCTATCCACCTACGCCCGCTGATGTAGGTCCTCACCAGGGCTAAATACACTACTCTGAATGCATTGATACCCCCTATTTCTCATCTGGGAATCCATTTAAATGTTATTAAACTTTTTCAAGAAATCTTCGTGTGCATACTATATAATATTTTCCTATTATTCATACATTTATTCCATACACAACATGTCTTAGACTCACATGTCATCTCATTTCTTGGTATCAAAATTAATCCATAAAATATTTGAGAATAATACATAGAAAATTCAGGATGTTGCATTCTCCACACATTGGACAATAATGTTCCTGAAAAACAAAAATAATGGATACTCAAAATGATATGGGTACTATACAGGGATATGAGCCTCCCACAGCTATGTGCTCCCATAGAGATTCACATGATACCACCGGACATGCACAAAAGTAATCAATCCCCCATGAAGTATCTTCTCATACTGATCCTTGATCTTCGCTGGGTTTTCAAAAAAATTCTCTCCATCCTTGATGTCTAGCTTAACCCAGTCTATGACATGTGATGGGTAATACACTTACCACATCATATATGACATGTGGAGGACATTAGGTACCTGGTTAAATTGGGGGGACAGAGCTAAGAGGTATGGCTACTCACCAACTCTATGCAGTATCTAAAAAGGGATGATAAACCTTGAAGGAAAATTTCTATCTTGGAAAAATCTACATAATCATCATCGAAGTGAAATATGAAGGAATACACGGTGTCATTACTAGAACTCCAAAGGACACCATATCTTATTATTATAATACTTCTGATGGATGTGTGCAGTCTTCATCCACACCTACATGATCTTCACATTATCAATAATGTCTTACAAAAACACAAGTCCCCTAAGTGTTGAAACTCTTAGGTATTTCTAGAAAATTGGTGACCTATAGGGTTTCCTATAAAAGGCCTCAAATGGTTCCATATCACTGGTGTAATGGTAACTGTTGTTGTAAATGAACACCACCAGGGGTAGGTTATCCTTCAAAATATGGCTAGAGTCCATCATGAAAGATCACATAATTTACTCCATAACCAGAATGTTTTGCTCTATTTTAAAGTCTATCTATGGGTGAATTTTTGTCCTCAAGAATAAAGGGGTTTCAAATTACTCCAAAAATCCATTCCACAACCAAGATGTAAAACAAGCATTGTGATCTGAAACAATTGTTAATGGAACTCCATCGAGTCTAATAGTCTTCTGATCATAGATATATCCCAAGTAATTTACTAAAATCTTCTCTCAGATAGCTATGAAGTGGGTCAACATAGTGAGTTGGTCAATGATCACCCTAATGGAAACATGTACCCTAGATGTACATAGTAAACCCATAATGAAGTCCAATGATATCACATACCACATCAATTCCACTACCTCAAAGCATTGGGATAAACTCACCGAATCCTGGTACTAAGCCTCCACTCACATATATGTAAGGCACTATGAAACAAACTATTCCAATACAATCTTCCTTCTTGACTGCCAAAACTAATGTCAAAGGTCCTAGAATAGTTTCTCTACTCTTGGTTATATTGTTATAGGGGATGTATGAAACTCCACCAAATCCTTCTCCCCCAATTCCATTGGTATCATTATACACCCTCCAGAAATAAATATGTGCTATACATGTTTTAAATATTTATCAGGAGAAAGTCCTAATGGTATCTGAGAATGTAGGTTCTCTTAGTTGGTATACCCAAGCTATTCCTCCCTAACATACTATATGTGTAGTGGGTTAAGAAGCATCAGCAAGAGGATGGATACTTCATCTCCACCAATGAATGATAACTACAATAAGGCCATCTTCTTCGATTCCTTGTTCAGAAACTACGACCTAGATATCCTTCTAAGAGAATATTCCACCATGTTCCCCATCCCATGAGTATAGAAAATTTCAAATTCATAGTCCTGGAGGAACAATTGAAATAGTCAATGTCTCATGTTCAGATCATTTTGAGAGGATATTTACTTGAGACTCTTGCGATCATAGTAGATGATAAAACAAATTCCCATCAAGTAGTGTCACAACATCTTCAATGTGAAGACCACTTCTACTAACTCAAGATCATGGGTTGCATTTTTATTTTCATGTTGTCTCAAATCGAATGAATCATAAGTAATCAATGCATTCCTCTGTATCAGGGAAAAACAAATTCTGGTTCCTGATGTACCAATAAACACAACATACTCCACACCCACCTATGGAAATCTCATGATTTGTGCACTCATCAATCCATTTACCCACTACTAAAAATCCTAGTGGTACCATTCTATCCTACCAAAATATTTCCCATTTTGAGTCAATTCTATCATCAATGATGATATCCTATAGAAATTAGGTATGAATGTTTTTGTTATAGCCACCAAGCCCAAGGATGATTTGGACCTTCGTCCCGCTCCTAGGGTTCTCCCATACTAAAACTACCTAATCCTTGGCCTGGTCTACAACAAATCCATGCAATAAGATATCATGACCATGAAATTAAACTTCATGAATTTAGAATTGGAGCATCGAGTGTTTCCCACAATGCTGGTGGTCTTGGAGTATGTCTAGATCCATCGTAAAGTGTCTCATGTGCTCCTTCTCAGACACTGAGTATACAAGGATATTATTGATGAATACTACCACAAAATGGTCATTGTATGTATTGATGATTTAGTTAATTTGTCCTATGAATGATTCATGATTGTTATTTAATCCAAAGGGAATAACCAACAACACATTGTAAATGTAACAACATCTGAATGTTGTCTTCGGTATATCCTTGTCACATACTCACAACTGGTGGAAACATGATAAGATTTCAAACATTGAGAACCATCATTCCTCTCTCAACTGATTAATGAGGTCATCTATTCTTGGTACTGGATCCATATTATTCACTATCACCTATCTCATGCATCCGTATTCCTCACAAACCTGGATATCCTATAATCCTTTTTTCAAAACAAAATTGGTGCCGCCAAGGGTGAAACACTGGGTCACACAGATCCCTTTTCTACACGTCCTCCAATTTCACCCTCATCTCAATAAACTCATAGGGATCCATCTAATTTGATGGTGTATATATTAGTGTCATCAAATGGTGTAAATCAATATATAAGTCTATCTCCTGACAAAGAGGATATCCTGAAAAATCATCAGGAGTTACATTCTCATACTCCACCACTATTACTGGGAACTGGAAACATATAATATCTAATACATCAAGGGAAGGATATCCAACTAATGAGTAATCAGTTTCACCCACCTATGTATGAATCCAACATATTCATCTTTGTCTTCCTTTTCACTGACAGAGGAAAACCTCATTCCATCATTTCAAAAAAATATCACACTTCATCTAAAATAGTCATGTTGGGAATGGACTATAGATAACCAATCCATTCCATGAATGATGTAGTAAGGTATCAGCATTTCCATCAAGAGGATAAAACTGAAACTCTCACCACCAAGGGTAATGTCACACTTTCGACACAAATGTGTGATCTATGAGTCTTGTCCAGTATGTTTCCCCAAGCATAAGGGTCGAGGGAATAGTTCAACCAGAGTCACATGGTATTGAACAAGATATGTGGTGATAATTTAATGGCTAGTACCTATTCTTATTAGTACTATATGTAATATAAAAATGACAATGATTGTACCTAAATTCATTCCCATAGAAACTATGTCACATGCCTCAACCGCCTGTAGTTATCCATTCCCATATCCTCCATTTCCCTAAGCCTAGAGTAGACCACATGGGGGTGGTGGTGGTAACAGGTCGATTCATCAACCACCTACTACTGCTCCCCCATGTACTTTTCTATGTACACCACCCTTCATATTTTCTTTCTCTTGATTATTTATCTTTCTCGATGGTTAGTCCACTATTTACCTGTCAGTAGAAAAGTGGTTTGAACAATCTCAAATGAGATTTCCCCTTCCATCACATGGATAGTACCACCTCTCCCTAAGCTAACTGGACCCACCCATTCATCCCTGAACTACATGTCCTATATTTTGGTACCTCCTCTTTAAATATCCCCCAAGTCTGAATCCCTAAGACTGACATCATCTCCCTACTACTAATGTCTTTCCACCTGCTCGTCCACTACTGAATATCACCAGCAGCATATTCTCATCTAATAATCTTTCACCCACTAAAACACGCTCAATCCCCCAACCATATGTTGGAATGGATAGAGGGATAACACTAGAACCTCTATCCCTATGGAGACCCCACTCAATGGTATGTGCCTAGATGTACTTATCACTAACGGATTGTAATAATGAGAGGTTATGTAACCTTCCATTGGGACAAGCCTGTGCATGCACAGGAGATCCTAGCCGAACAACCATGCAAAGGTGGAGAGCTGATTTCATGATGAAGATGATAGGGAGGAGCAGTTCCAAGCAGTTTGTCTGAGTTGTATGTAATGTTTGAAGCCTACAGGAAATTAATTCCTATAAGGCCTATGATCTATGTAATACATACGCCTACAGGCCTTGTAAGGGTTTCACCTCACCCCTTGAAAGGTGGATAATAAAAAATCTATAAAAATGAAGGATTTCGGGACATTGGATTGACCGATAATGGTTTTTGAACCTCAGGGAATAATTATCCACTATCTTGCCACCCTTCTAGAGATGAAGAAGCTATTATATAAACACATATCTCAGCGTTACTAGTGATAACTCCCATTAGAAGAGATAATTGATCTCTATCACTAAATTATTCACCCATTTATGAGTTCAGATAGAAAAACACCACCATCACCCCACAAAACCATTTAGAATACTCTCCCCCAAGACCACTATCTGGATCGCTGGTGTCTTGAGTAGATGAAAAACTCATGTCACCTCCTCAAGCCAGTTCTCAGTCGCACGAGGTTCAGGATCAACTAGTAACATGAGGGGTCTCTGTCTCTGAAACATTTGAAGTGTTATTAGCCAACACTCCTCATATTCCAGTACTAGGGGTACCATGAGATACTCAAAAGGTTGTAGTATAGCTGCTACACCACCACAAGGTAAAATCTAGAAAATGGTCCATGTATCAAATACTCTTCATTGAGGGGTTCATCCATATGATCGAGTTGTTGTATCCTAGATGGTATGCATCTTAGTGGCATCCTTTGGGAATCAATAGTTACCATGGTCAATGATTATATCTGGATAGATAACACAAGAAGGAAAATAAACAACAACTCATTATTATATGTTACATATTCCATTATTTTCCCAGCAACCAATGTTCTCATGTACCATGTCATAATGCATGTAATCAGAGTCCTGGTGTATGGATTCATCTATCGCTCGCACCAACACCTGAGCCACCATCCTGAAATCCAAACCCAAAAAAATTAACAGTATTTCCTCAAACCAATCTCACAAATTCCAACTGCTTATGTATAATCAACAACCTATGATACCACTATTTCCGGACCTGTCAATGTAAGGCATGTTTCGAAACTCCCCCATACCACATCCAATAGTCTTTGGGCTGGTGACTGGCATTGAGTAGGTGTATCTATATCATAATATTCATTTACTATGTACATATATACACACACACACACACATCTCCAATCCCAAAAAAAGATGAAATGTAAAAAACACTAAGAACCAAATGCATGCATACTGCTATATCCCAACATGAGTATGCAAGGAATGTAATGGGTAGTAGCGTAAACCATTCCCGAATTCAATCGCACTAAAAACTTGTCTATAACCACAAGTAAAACCTATAAGAATAGGTATTGGGATCGTTGTTTATAGACATAGGTACACCATAGCTAGCCTGATCTCTCATGGAATCATCTTGTCTTGGTCCACCTAGGATTCTATTAAAAGGTCTATCATCTACACATGGCATGAAACATGTTTGAAAATTCTGATTGGGGGTTGGTATAACAATACTTAGTTGGATACCCCAAAACCAAAAAGTAATAAACAATGAAAAATAAAATTAGATAAACATTTTATATTTCTATAATACATATAACAAGAAAATATAGAAATACTCAATAAAATAAATACAATATAGAGGTATGTCACACCTACCGCTTAACAATGCTAGGGATCAAACTTGAAGACTCCACAAAGTTCTTATCTAGGTGAAAACACTCCTGAGCATGATAAAACTGATGAAATTTGTCAAAGAAGTACATTTCATTGAGATCCATCATGAAAATGATACAATGAGAAATAAGAAGAGTGAGAGACTGAGATAATGCATAGATGATGATGACAGCCCGGGCTATAGTGTGGTATAAAAAACTCCATTGGATGAACTTACTATGTAGAGGAATGATGTTAGATTAGATTGGTCATATCAATATAAAAGAATCTACCAAGGGCATGATGAATGAATATATTATCCTACTATGGGCCTCTTAGTGGATTATAACAACTTTATCCTGGAAATCCTGCGGAAGGGTTCATACATGTATGAGTATGAAATGATATGCAGAAACCATCAGAGAAATGATCAAGGGTAAAATACCTAAGGAAAATTTTCCAACATACAATATAAAATAGATTCATGAAATGAAGAAAGGGGCTCACATAATGTAGTAGGATCACACATCGTGTCCCTTGATCCTAGGTAATACCCGTGTACAACGGCCATTTCATTCCAGATATTCCATGTAAAAGATGGGTTCATGACATGTGAAAAGAGTCACAAGACGAGTCCTTCCATCTGGAGTCCACTAGGGTACTCCGATAATGTTCCTCTACATAGTGTGGAATTTTGTATCTCTTCTCATGTAGAAAAACACACGGTAGTCTAGGTACTTGTTCTAGGCCAAGTTCTGTGGTGGAGAACAAACTTTGTAGAAAACCAGAGTACTCCACCATGTTTCCTTGTATTTACTGAGATACATATTTATTATCTAGGAAGGGCCTATATGTCATCTGATAAGCTCACACGCAGGGTGACATTTAACTATTCCTTGAAACCTAAATGATTTTCCATGGGGCCCACACACCGTGTAACATAAGGATACACATTGTTTTCATCATGGTTTTCCCGATAGTCTGGTTCCTCATATAAATTCCTCATCCAATGATCTTGATCTCATTATTCTATCTGTCCTCCATGATACATTAGATCCTTGGTCCTTTCAAATCCCTAAAAATGAATCGAGGTGTTTTGGGCCTTCAATCCACCTGAAAAACATCTTAAAATCGATCAAACGAATGTCACCTGATGAATGATGTCTCTAGAAACATTTTGATTGGTTCGTTGCACCTCCACATAGTCATCACAATTTTAGATAATTAATTTAAGATCATTTCCCTATGAAAGGAATGTACAACAACCATTCGTTGAAAACCCCACGAATAACAAAGAACATGAGTAGAAAAAAGGGGAGAGAATTTCACATGGAACAAGCATGAGGGGTGAACCATGACCATTGTTCATTATTTCCTGGATCTATTCTCATAAGATTGACCGAAAATCAAAAAAAAATAATAATCAGACTCATAAATTACACCATTAATACCCATCTTGTATGAATGATCAAATCCTGAATCAACCTTTCCATTGGTTAGTCCCCGTTCATCATTGAATCTAATAACTGGAAACCAAAATTCAATTAAAACATCATAACATTTATTTGGATAGATCATTGATGAATATTAATCACTACGCCGCTGTCATTGGCGAGATCCATTGAGAAGTATGTTCTTCGATTGTAGAAATGTGATTCCATTGTTGTCCACTTGAGAGGATCCATCAGGGTTCAATCTAGAGCCTCCAGTGATCACTTAAAGGATGTAATGTCAATACACGATGAAATGAGAATATAATTTAAATATTCAAACAATTTTATTCATTAAAATTTCCCAAAACTACTTTTCACATTCAACGCGTGTCGGTGGATGTTAGGCCTCAGCTTGAGTGAATCCACTGCTCTGAATGTAATGGGGACCTCATATTTGTTATCAAGGAGACCATATAATATATAATACACTTTTTTATTAAATAAATGGGTGTGTGATATTTAGTATTTTAATACTATTAAATCATTTATTCTTGACACGTCAGGTCACATAATTACATGGTGTCTCTACATTTGGTCTCGAAATAAATCCATAAAATATTTAAAAATAATCGTAGAAATATTAGAAATAAAAAATAAAAAATATTGAATATAAATTTATTCAAAGTAAAAATAGTTGGTCCTAGGACACCAAATCCAACAATAGATTACAATATTAAATTAATCTACTATGATAGTTTTGGATTGATAGAGAAAAGATAACATTTTTAATTTATTATTTTCAATAAAAATAAAAATGGAATGTTCATGTGGTCAAATAGGTTGGGATAATATTTTTTTTTGTTTGGAAAATTATTATCGCTTCAGAAATCCATCAACCACACCCCACACATGATACCCTAGCTATCATACAACAACCAAAATTTCTATTTTTTAATCCATTATGTTATGCTCCGCATATAATTAATGATATAATAAATAATCAAACTTAACAAAATTTTTTAATATTATAGGGATAATCATAAATACAAATAGAAATGAAAATAATAATATAATTAATAAATAATAAATATCAATTTATTATTTCAATTAGACGGAATGAAATCCAAAACAACATATAATCCCAGGAGACCCAATGGGATATACCTCATGCCCACAAACCAGTATTGTCATGTTGAGTCAATAAGGTTTTCCTTATGACATTTCCATTCATTCTTGTTTTGAAAATCACAAACACCTTTCTTTAAGAAAATCGCTTTTATACGAAAAATTGCTTTTATAAGGAAAACCGCTTTTGTAAGAAAAATTATCCTTATAATATTTTCATCCATATTTTTCTTAAGTATAAGATTCAGATTCATTTCTATATTATCGGAATTGTTTGAAACTTTGATATGAATTATTCTGTTTTAGGATCCGAATTCTGGATAAGAACTGTAATAAAGTTTCACTCCGAAATCCAGAATGAAAACTGTGATAAAGTTTCATTCCGAATTCCGGATACGAACACTAATTAAGTTCTCCTCCAGATTCAGGATACAAATCCTTATGAAGTTCGACATTGAATTCTCATTACGAATTATAATGAAGAATTATCATTACGAATTCCTAAGATGAATTCTCATTACGAATTCTAATGATGAATTCTCATTACGAATTCTTAAGATGAAATCTCATTATGAATTCTGATGATGAATTCCCATTACGAATTCTGATGGGGAATTCTCACTACGAATTCTGATGATGAATTCTCATTCCGAATTCTCATTCCGAATTCACCTATTAAACATAATCTGATCATCTTTGTTTTATACACTTCGTATTTGTTTAGACTCCGAAAAATTATTTTTGTTTACACTCCGAACATTCATTCCGAACTTTTGAGTTAGATTTTAAATGGTGTCGTACATTTTGTTACACATGTTTTATTATAAAACGATGTCTTCTATTCTGTTATAAACTAACCGTTGTCTAAGTGACACGTGTACAGGTCCCTCTGATTTTTAAGGAAAATATGACCGTTGGAAAGGAGGCCGACCTTACCTATAAATAGGAGCTCATTTGAAAGAGCTCAGTTCTGGAAAGGCTGCAAAAAGGCCGACTGATCTTCGACTCATGTGATTACATGCTTGAAGTGATTTCTAGAGAGCTAGGCTCTTATTAACTCTCAAAGATTTGTGCGACTCCGAATGTTGGTGATTACATTCAAGGACTTCCGGGGATTGGAAGACAGAGGTTTACAACACCTTGAAGTTGAGGGCTTCCTTGATGAGGAAGATAGAGGTTTCCAACTACCTTGAAGTTGAGGGCTTGCGGGGATAACAAGACACAGAGACTCCGATCTTCATATCGAGGGCCTACCCTGGTGTGGGTAAGACAGAATTTCTAGAAAGTATAAATCAAGGGACCTTTATCCAAGGTTGTTGGATACTCTTCTCTTTGGGTTAAAAGAATTATATCTTGTTACTTGTAGTTTTACTACTCGTTTATTTCCGCTGCATTTTGTATTATAAGGAAATTATAACTTTCTTATACTTCCTTACTTCTATTCTGTTTCATTTAGATTCTATACACTTTAAGGTAGAATCTCATATTGTAATCTTTTGTTAGGTTTCAATTTCCGGAACCATATTTCCAGAACCTACTTTCAGAATCTCTTTCCAAGTTTTCATTTGGTTTTAGAGGTGTTGTGAATTTCCTTAAGTTTAACTTTGTTAAACTTAGCCCTTCCCTTTTCTTATGGAAAACATAGTTAATCGTAACTAACTTTATGGTTCCAAAGGAATTTTTAAAGTATACAATTCACCCCCCCTATTGTATATTGAGCATCTACTTCATTATTTCGATCCTAAAATTGGTATTAGAGCAAGGTCTCTGAAATACTTGTACTCACGAATAAGTTTTTCTTGGTCACTTTATCATTCTGAACATTCCCATTCCGAACTTTCTCATTCCGAACATTGTTATTACGAATCTTCTCTACTAACAAGTTTGTGTGCCGAAGGATTATAAGTATGGCAGGAATTAATGTTGGTTCTATTGATAATATAAATCCTACAAGACCACCAATCTTTGATGGCAATGACTATGAGTACTAGAGAGATCAAATGAAGAATTTTGTTATCAATACTGGAGTAGACGATTTTGTTATGCTTACTGGTGATTATAAAATTCCTGACAAGGAATTTAGAACATTTACTAATCCGGAAAATCAAGAATATCAACTCAACTATAAGGTACACAATAATCTACTTTGTTCAATGACTAGAAACATATATAGCCAAATTTCTTCTTGTGAAGCAGCTAATTTTATCTGGAAGAAGTTATAGGTTACACACTTTGGAAATTCTAAGGTGATTGAGACTAGGAGAGCTATGCTCAGAGCTAGATATCATGGCTTCAACTTTCCTTATGGTGAACCAATCTGTAAAGTTCAAAAGAGATTTATGAATATCGTCAATAGTCTACAGTCTATGGGAGAGAAAGGCTTAGATGATGAAGTTCTTGTGGATAAGATAATTGATATCATGCCTAATGAGTGGGAATCCAAAAGAACTGCTATAGATGAGAACAGGAAGGTCACTCAAATATCTCTTGATGAGCTATTTGAAACTCTTCTCCAACATGAAACTAGAATGAAGAGTGATGCTGAAAACATAAAAAAGAAAAATGGAAATGGTACCTTTTCTTTTACAACAACATCAAATCAGATGAAAGCTAAGACTCCTGAGAGAGTAAACAGATCCAAGTCTAAGAGAGTTATTTTCCAATCCGAATCTAGTGAGAGTGAAATATCAGAAAATGAATTGGCAAATCTTGGTCGAAGGATGAACAAGATAGCTGGCCAAAGGAATTTCGAATCCATGTATAAGAAAAAGGTACAGAAAGATAAGAAAGATGGAGAATTTACTTGTTATGAATTCAAGAGAGCTGGACATATTAGACCAGATTTCCCTTTGTTCAAAAAGAAAGAAAGGAAAGAATGGAATTTAGGCAGGAACAAAAAGAAGTATTATAAAGCCAAAGCTAAGAAAGTTCTGAAAGCTAATGACACCTGGAGTGCTTGTAGTGGTGACTCTTCAGATGAATCTTCTGATTACGAATCTTTAGAACAGAAGAATCTTGGTCTTATAGCCAGATTACCTATTGATAATCATTGTTTTATGGATAAGGTACTAAATGATGAATCATTGACCAATGTTTCTATAAATTCAAATGATAGGATGTATTATAACACTTCTGATGAAGAATCTTCTTCTGATGAAGAAAATACTTTACCTACTTATGAATAAGTCTCTAGGTTGGCTGAACTTCTTGAGATTGAGAATTCTAAACTCAATAAGAAACTCGATAAGGAAAACTCTAGGAATTCTATTCTTACAAAAGAGATATCAGATCTTTCTAAAGATCTTGATAGGATAAATGCTGATTTTGAAAGTATCTCAAAAAATCTTGAGGAATTATGTTCTGAGAAGAACAAACTTGCTAAAGAGTTAGAAAAATTAATTTCTAAGAAATTTTTTTTCGACCCTAACTCTAGTTCTAAAAATAATGAATTTGAGGATAAAAACTTGGTTATAAAACTCAAGTCTGAAATTTTTTACTTAAAGAAGTGTTTATCAAACTTTACCCATGGTAAGGGAAATTTTGATAAAATGTATTCCCAAATACGAACTTTAAGAAATAAATCCGGATTTGGTTATACCCATGCAAAACCATTTTTCAGTAACAATTATTTTGTTCCTCAAAGTGCCCCATTTTGTACTAAGTGTCAATATGGTGGTCACTTGGAAAATAATTCTTCCTTAAACAAAACCCAATCTCTAGGATTTCACAAAGCTTATTTTTCTAAGAAATTATGGGTACCTAAATTTTTTTTATCTAGTAATCTCGGATCCAAACAAGTTTGGATTCCGAAAGTCTAATTTTCTTCTTGATTTCAGGAAAATAAAGAGAGTACAAGCAACAATACATGATACATGGATAGTGGATGTTCCCGACACATGACTGGTAACAAAAACTATTTTGAAAAGATTATCAAAACGAAAGGAGGAAAGGTAAATTTCGGAGACAATGCTAAGGGAGAGATTGTTGGTATTGGTAATATTGTTCTTTTAGGAAAAACTTTTATTTCAAATGTTCTTTTTGTTAAGGTTCTTAATCACATACTCATTAGCATAAGTCCATTATGTGATGAAGGTTACCTTGTTAATTTTAGGAATGATAAGTGCTTAGTCCACAATTACAAGGAATAATTTATTCTCTCAGCCAATAGGCAAAAGAATGTTTACAACTTAAACTTAGAATACCTTAGAAGTCAAGATTTACCTTGCCTAAGTGCAATGGAAGATCATTCCTGGTTATGGCATAGAAGACTAGGTCACTGTAATCTTAGGAACCTATGTAAACTCTCTAAGAAGAAACTAGTTAAGGATCTACCAGAGCTTATATTTGATTCTTCTAAAGTTTGTGATCCTTGTCAATATGGCAAGAAACATAAATCTAGTTTTAAATCAATCAGTGAAGTCTCAACAACTGATGCATTATAGTTAGTGCACATGGATCTTTTTGGTCCAACACATACTGGAAGTATTGGAGGCAAATACTATGTGTTTCTTCTAGTTGATGATTACACAATATTTACTGGGGTTTATTTTCTAGCAAAGAAATATGAAGCTTTTTGTTATTTCAATAGTTTTAGAGCTCAAGTTAAAAATGAGAAAAACCTTACATTGAAAACTATTCATAGTGATCATGGAAGAGAATTTCAAAATTCTGATTTTGAAACTTTTTGTAGTAAAAAAGGTATTAATCACAATTTTTCAGCACCTAGAACTCCTCAACAAAATGGTGTAGTTGAAAGAAGAAATAGAATTCTTCAAGAAATAACTAGAACCATGTTGAGTGACTATTCTATAGCTAGACATTTCTGGGCTGAAGCTGTAAGTGCTGCTTTCTATACTATAAATCGAGTTTTGATTAGACATTTTCTTAATAAAACCCCTTATGAGTTATGGAATGGTAGAAAACCAAGACTATCCTACTTCAAGGTTTTTGGTTTTAAAGTATTCATTTTTAATACTAAAGATAATTTACATAAATTCGCACCAAAATCTGATGAAGGAATTTTATTAGGTTATTCCACAACATCTAACACTTATAGATTTTTTAATAAAAACACTTGTACTATTGAAGAAACAGTACATGTAAAATTTGATGAGTCTGATCCTTTTGTTTTTAAACAATCCGAGCCTATATCCTCAGATGTTTTTTCAAAAACTGATTATCAACCTTTGATAGAAGAACCTTCTGATAAGGATAATGTTCAAGAAGATATTCCTGAAACATTTACCCCAGAAGACTTTCTACCCTATGTTGATGAACATGCTTTTCAAAACCCAAATCTGGTGTTTCTTAAGAATCATCCTAGTGATAGTATCATTGGTGATGTAAATCAACCTATAAGGACTAGAAGTTCCTTAATAAATGAAGTAGAACATCCATCATTTATTTCCCAATTATAACTTAAAAGCACTGATGAAGCTTTAGGTGATGATGATTGGATCAAATCCATGAAAGATGAACTAAATGAATTCTAAAGGAATAAAGTCTGGACTATGGTTGAAAGACCTAAGGAAACTTCTGTAATAGGATTCAAATGGGTTTTCAGAAATAAATGTGATGAAAATGGAGTCATAGTAAGAAATAAAGCTAGACTTGTTGCTAAAGGCTATAATCAGCAAGAGGGAATAGACTATGAAGAAACCTATGCTCTAGTAGCTAGACTTGAATCTATCCGTATTCTACTTGCCTTTGCAACATTATTTAATTTCAAACTTTTCCAAATGGATGTGAAATGTGTTTTTCTTAACGGTTATGTTCAAGAGGAATTTTTTGTTGAACAACGTCCTGGATTTGAAGATACAAAACATCCTGATTATGTTTTTAGACTTACCAAAGCTCTGTATGGCCTTAAACAAGCCCCATGAGCATGGTATGATAGACTTACTGAATTTTTGCTTCAAAATAACTATGTTAAGGGAAATGAAAATCCAACCCTTTTTATAAAGAAAGATAAGATAAATGTTCTTATTGTTCAAATTTATGTTGATGACATCATATTTGGTTCAACTCAGCAATCTTTGACCGACTCTTTCGCAAGTCTAATGAAATCTGAGTTTGAATTGAGCATGATGGGTGAGTTAACATTTTTCCTTGGTTTTCAAATTTATCAAAAACTAGAAAGAAACTACATATCTCAACATAAGTGTATTAAAGATCTTCTTAAAACGTATGGTTATGACAACACTAAGAGTATTAGTACTCCCATTGGTACCTCAAAATCTTTAGATCTTGATGAAGCTAGGAAACCAGTAGATCAAACATCTTTTAGAGGTATGATGGGGAGCCTACTATACTTAACAGCTAGTAGACCAGACTTAATGTTTTCAGTATGCTTATGTGAAAGATATCCATACAATCTTAAGGAATCTCACTTAAAGGCAGTAAAAAGAATTTTTCGCTACCTTAAGGGAACCATGGATCTAGGATTATTTTATACTTCTGGAAATGATTTTATCCTAAAAATATTTTCAGATGCTGACTTTGGTGGATGTAGAATGGATAGAAAAAGTACATCCGGGACTTGTCATTTCTTAGGAGATTCATTAGTTTCTTGGTCCTGCAAGAAGCAACATTCTGTAGCACTCTCCACTGCTGAAGTAGAATAAGTAGCAGCTGGAAGTTGTTGTGTTCAAGTGTTGTGGATGCAACACACACTCACAGACTATGGCTTGAGTTTTACTAAAACTCAAATTTTGTGTGATAACACAAGTGTCATTGCCCTTAGTAAGAACCCTGCACATCATTCCCGTGAAAAACACATAGATATTAGGCATCACATTCTTAGGGATCACACACTTAAAAGAGATATTATTCTTCAATTTATCAGAACACAAGATCAACTTGCTGATATTTTCACAAAATCTTTGCCTTCTGATATATTTGAATATATTAAATAGAAGATAGGAATGATAACCGTCAGGTAATCTTTCTTAATTAACTTTCTGTTGAAAAAAAGTCTCCTGACAGCAATAAACTCCTTTTCATAGGCGGAGTACATTTGATTTATAGATTAACAATGTTTTTCAAAATTTGTATTCAAACTTTTCGGAACTAAATTTCCGAAATGGAATTTCCGAAACTAAAATTTCCAGAATGGATATGTTCATGTAGAAGACTTCTGGAATCAAAGACTTCGTATTGAACACTTCCGGAATGGAAAATTTTGTACTGGTATTTTCATAACAATATTTTCGTACCGAATCATTCATAATAAGTTTTTCGTTTTCAAATTTTGTAATGAAATTTTCATACTGAGTTTTTCTTACTGAGTTTGTTTTTCGTAGTGAGTTTTCCAAATTTTGTCTTTTTGTAATAAATATTTTTTCGTAGTTTTCGTAATAATGTTACCAATTACGAATAATCCTCCTAAGCCAATCCGAGAGCTATGATTTCCTTACTCAAGTTTTCGTAGTCATATTTTACTTGCTGGAATTTTCTTATATTTTGTTTTCGGATTATAATTTTCTCAATTCTTTACTTTAATAAAAACCTCAAAAGATTAGATTGAAGAGAATTGGTTTTAGACCGTCAGATCTGTTCTCAGCTTGTCACAACCGTTCGATCAACCATGGAAGTTGACCCGTTTTCTCGTTGCCTATATAAAGGGGACCCCAAACGGTTGTCCCACATTGGTTTTCAAGCTCCAAAGTCGCGAAGCTCTGCCTCTCTGTTTTAAGACCGTTCTGAACCTCATCTTTTTCCATTCCAAACTTCTCAGAGGTCTTCAGATCCGAATGTCTGTGGAAGAAGCTTCTCAAGACATGTCTTCTTCTAAGCCGATTTCAAAGTGGTTAGTATATAGAGAGAGGCTGGTTCATCCGTATTTTTCAACAAGTATGACTCTATGATTTCCAAGAATATTAAGCTAAATGGTTCGGATGATGTTACAGTGTCAAAACCTGGGAATCCAGATGAAGTGTACTCAGATTTTCTTATAGAGTTTTATGAGACACTCTCCTTTATTAAGGAAGATGGAAGAGAAAAATTGTCTTTTAAGTATTATGGTAAGACTTATAAGCTTTCATATGCCAAGGCAGCTAGCTTGGTAGGGCTGAATAATGACGGTGAAGCTGAATTTATATCTCATGTGTTGCAGGATTCAAAGGGTAGCTTAGACAAGGAAAAAGCATTAGAAACTCTCGGACTGGCAGATGACAAGGCTCTGAAGATTGCTTCTCTATCTACAGATTTCCGGATTCTAGAGTTATGGGTACAAGGACTTATCATACCAAGGAAGGGTGAAAAAGATAGATTAAAGAAGAGTGAGATCTTCATCCTAGATTTTATGATAAATCTGAGGAAGTTTAATTTGATGAAGCACATTCTTATCACTCTTGTGAATGTGAAGAAAGGAAATCTGAGAGCTCAGATTATAATGTATCCAACAATCCTCTCGAAGTTGATAGTTTGGTGCCTTGAGTCATTCAAGGAGGCTTTCAAGTCTACGCCAAGAGTTTTCAAGATTATGCTGGTGAGTGATGGTACACTTAAAAGAATGGATGTAGCTTTTGACAAGAAGACTGGTCAGTTTGTTGATTCACCTGCTCAAGAAGAAACAGTTCCGAAAGTTGCTGATCTGGAATCCTCTAAGCCGGTAAGGAAGAGAAAGTTAAAAGAAGTTGAGGTTGAAGCAGAGAATCCCAAGTCTAAGGAAGTTCATTCCACACCACCAAAACCAAAGAAGAAGAAAGCTTACCCAGATGAGGTAGTTTCTAAATGGAGGCAGATGAAAGAGAAGAGAGTGCAAGGAGAGCATCAGTTTGGCTTGGACCCTGCGGAGGCTAAGGCCTTGAAGGAAAGAAATGCGGATGAGCTAGAAAAACAAGCAAACAAAAATAAACTCAAGAAGAAGATGGCTGAAGTAGAGGTAGCTCAGGCATTGTTGAAGTTCAATGAGATGGTTTCAGAAAATATTCTTGTTCCGAGATCTTTTTCCTTGGACTCTTCTCCGGAGACTCCAGGAAGAAATTTCGTCACTCCGGAAGAAGCTGTTGCTAAGACTGCTGAGGAAGTAGAGCAAGTTGAGCCACTGGAAGAAGAAGAAGCTGTTGCTGAAGGAAGTGGTGAAACCAGAGATGTGTTGAAACAAGTAGATGATTATAAGGGGACTCCTTCCGAACATTTGTCACTCTGAACCTCAGAAGCTGAGTCTTCTAAGATAGTTACTCCTGGAAACGATGAGCAGCAAGGAGAAGAAGATGTAGCTTATCATGAAGAAGAAGAACAAATTCTACATGATGTTTCTCAAATGGAGAATGTAGAGGTTGGTGCTCAGAAAGTTCCTGATGAGGAAGACCATATTGTTCAAGTTTCGGATAGTGAAAAGAAATCTCCGGAATAGGATTCTATTCCGAAAAGAGACAAGGGAAAGAAAATTCTTGCTGATACTTCGAGATCAGTAGTGGTGAAGAGAAAGGAAGCTGGTAGTTCTTCAAAGAGAATGCTTGACCTTGTTGAAGAAGAAAATAGTCCAAGAAATGTTTCGGATTCGGAGTCATCTCCGTTGGGGTATGACATTGTTGTTCAGTATTTAAAGAAGTTGGTGGGAACTATTCCAACTTTCTCAAGTATTGATTCAAGATGTCAGATGCTCCAACATGCTTTGAATCAGAAATCAAACTCCGTATCTATGGTTATAGAAAAGTGTGTTGAAATAGAGGCTCAGTTCAAAACATTCTTTGTCGGCTATGAAGCCCATACAAGATCTTGCAAGAGGATGAAAAATTTGTCGAGGAAAACTGTAGAAGAGATGAGACTCTTGGATGAATTTCAAGACAATGTTAAAGATGCTTTTGAGACTGAGGACAGGAAGATAAATGAGCAGACTTCTTCCTTTGAAGAGAAGCTGACAGATGAAAAGAACTACCAGATTCAAGAAGTCAGAGATCTGAATGGGAAGCTGAATTCCGTTTCTCAAAACTGGATGTTTGAAAGGGATCATCAGATTGAGTTTGAAGAAAAGATGAAGGCTCAGTAAGAAAAGCTTAAAGCCCAGGAAGAAAAGCTTAACGCTCAGGAAGAAAAGATTGAAGCTCAATCTACAAGAATAGTGGTCTTAGAGAAGCAAGCTGAAGAATATCATAAAGACTTAAAGAAGATAAAGACTATTCTAAAATGTCTCATGGCGAAGGAGAAAGATCCCAAATAGACAGATTTGATCTTTTTTTGTACCTTAACTCTTTTGTTGTTGAAATTTTCAAACTTAATAGAAATTGTGCTTGTCCATTTGTTTGTTACTACTAATTTTTCAGGTACTTTTTTATACTTCCCTTTCCCTAGAATTCTTTTTGAAAATCACAAAGGGGGAGAAGGAAAAGATCCTTTAAAAAACAAACTCCAAAAGAGTTTATCTAAGGGGGAGTTTCTCATTAAAGAAGACATTATTATTCGCAATGAAATATCATTCCGTAAATCTAGAACACGATCCTTAGAGTTTCAAAGTCTAAGGGGGATATAGTTGTATTCATCTACACCCATAAGCAACGAGAGATAAGCCTTAATGTTTTATTTCTTCTTAGAATTTCTTTTTCATAAGGATGTTTGTGCTTTCTAAAAAGGGGGAGATTGTTGAGTCAATAATGTTTTCCTTATGAATTTTCCATTCCTTCTTGTTTTGAAAATCACAAACACCTTTCTTTAAGAAAATCAATTTTATATGGAAAATTGCTTTTATAAGGAAAATCGCTTTTGTAAGAAAAATTATCCTTATCATATTTTCATCCATATTTTTCGTAAGTATAAGATTCGGATTAATTTCTATATTTTCGGAATTTTTTGAAACTTTGATATGAAGTATTCTATTTTAGGATCCAAATTCTGGATAAGAACTATAATAAAGTTTCACTCCGAAATCCAGAATGAAAACTGTGATAAAGTTTCATTCCGAATTCTGGATACGAACACTAATTAAGTTCTTCTCCAGATTCAGGATACGAATCCTTATGAAGTTCGACATTGAATTCTCAATAAGAATTCTAATGACAAATTCTCATTATGAATTCTTAAGATGAATTCTCATTATCAATTCTAATGACGAATTCTCTTTACGAATTCTTAAGATGAAATCTCATTATGAATTCTGATGATGAATTCCCATTACAAATTTTGATGAGGAATTCTAACTACGAATTCTGATGATGAATTCTCATTCCGAATTCTCATTCCGAATTCTCATTCCAAATTCTCATTCCGAATTAACCTATTAAACAGAATCTGATCATCTTTGTTTTATACACTCCGTATTTGTTTAGACTCCGAAATGTTTTTTGTTTACACTACGAACATTAATTCCGATCTTTTGAGTTAGATTTTAAACAGTGTCGTACATTTTGTTACACTTGTTTTATTATAAAACGATGTCTTCTATTCTGTTATAAACTAACCATTGTCTAAGTGACACGTGTACAGGTCCCTCCGATTTTTTAAGGAAAATATGACCGTTGGAAAGGAGGCTGACCTTACCTATAAATAGGAGCTCATTGGAAAGAGATTAGTGCTGGAAAGGCTGCAAAAAGGCTGACTGATCTTCGACTCATATGATTACATGCTTGAAGTGATTTTTAGAGAGAGAGGCTCTTATTAACTCTCAAAACTTTGTGAGACTCCGAATGTTGGTGATTACATTCGAGGACTGCCGGGGATAGGAAGACAGAGGTTTACAACACCTTGAAGTTGAGGGCTTCCTTGCTGAGGAAGACCGAGGTTGCCAACTACCTTGAAGTTGAGGTCTTGCGGGGATAGCAAGACAGAGAGACTTCGATCTTCGTATCGAGGGCTTACCCTGGTGTGGGTAAGAGAGGCTTGCTTGAAAGTATAAATCAATGGACCTTTATCCAAGGTTGTTGGATACCCTTATCTTTGGGTTAAAAGACTTATATCTTGTTACTTGTAGTTTTACTAATCATTTATTTCGGCTGAATTTTGTATTATAAGGAAAGTATAACTTTCTTATACTTCCTTACTTGTACTCTGTTTTATTTAGATTCTATACGCTTTAAGGTAGAATCTCATATTGTAATCTTTTGTTAAGTTTCAATTTCCAGAACCATATTTTCAGAACCTACTTTCGGAATCTCTTTCCAAGTTTTCATTTGGTATTAGAGGTGTTGTGAATTTTCTTAAGTTTAACTTCGTTAAACTTAGCCCTTTCCTTTGCTTAAGGAAAACATAGTTAGTCGTAACTAACTTTAAGGTTCCAAAGGAAATTTTAAAGTATACAATTCACCCCCCCTCTTGTATATTGAGCATCTACATCATTATTTCGATCCTACATGTCAAACAGTCATTATGACTCTTTTTAAAAATATATAAGATGGATCATAAATCCAGAATAATGTATCATGAAATCCAAGTTTCTCAAAATGCCAATACATGACCTAATGTCTATATATATATATATATATATTAATATTTATATATAATTATTTGAAATACTATTTCTTTCACGTACTGTCTAGACCCTACACCCACCACTCATCATTATCCCACACCAGGTCTTGTAGTGTTGTCATGCTCCCCACCATCTCCATCCAACATCATTGTTCTTCACACACACCTATTATGTCTTTCATTCAAGAAGCATTCCCCAACAAGGTACCTAATACTATCAGTAGAGGTGATGCTAATAAAATGTATGAGGGATTGAGAACACTCGGACTGTAATTTAATTTGGTTGTAGTATGAGTAGTTAGGGGTTTCATCCCTGATATGATTGTGAAAATAAAAATAAAAATATATAATAACACAATTGATATTAGATTCATAGGGTCATCTCATTCTCAGGCTTTGGGCTATATTCCACAATAACATTAGGCTATCATGAATTGGGTCCCTCAAAAATGAAATATATAATAGAAACGTTCTTGTATGTTCTTTTCAGTCCTTATGAAGAGGGATTAGGATTTATAAACTTATGATCTTATGTGTGTATTATTATGGGGTTTTTATTTATTTTAACTAACACAAATATATATTTTATAATTAAGTTTTTAATATAATGGATAAATAATAATGATTAAATATATAGGATCTCGACGGTGGAATGAAACCCTTGGGGCACATTGGTGGAAACATAGAGTTGGACAGTTGCAACGACTTCATCTGGGAAGAGCATCATGGATAATCATTCTGGAGACGTCCTTTCCTCACCCTTTCACATGATTATTGGTGACGTCGTGGTGGGCGAGATGTGGGTGACCTTAGGAGCTGGAATCTTTGTACTATGGCTATTAACATGACATGGAATGTCGCGATATTTGGTGTCACCTTGATGGATGAGTGGAAACTAAGTTGTTGTGTAGTTAAATCATTGGAACTGGGGAATATGTCAATAGGGTGGATCATGCATATGGTCCCTTGGGAAATTCTTATCTTTTGTTTTTATTTTGTCCTTGAACCAATCATTTTTTGACATGCTGATGTAGGTTCTGGGATTATGAGCCTTTTTGTATTAGGGTTTCGGCGCTAACATATATGTGAGCCAACATGTTATTATGTGTGGGTATTGGTTTCAGTGCTTTTGGGTGGTGTCATTTTCCAATTTCATGATTTTTTTCTGCTTTATGTTACATATGTTGGATAAATCAGGTTTGTGTATTATTTTCTTCAATAAAATTTAAGGGCGTGTTCACTTAGTATATGAACCTTCCTGAAATGATATGTACTTATAATTAATTATTATTGGGATAGCTATGGAGTGATTTAACCCACGGTCAGTGTGATATTTTCATAATGGCCAAGAGTGTGTTATTTCATTTCTTTTAGACACCATTAATGTCAAAAAAAATATTATTTACTAATTATATAATTAATTTTTATATAATTTTTTAATTATATCATTAATTTTTATTATTAATCACTATTATTAAATTTTAGATATTATTAATTGTTATATGTAAAATAATAATTATTAAAATTATTATGAATAATTATTATTAATAATAATTAATTAACATTAAATAAATAATAAATACATGATTATTATCCATCATTTTTTAGTTATTAATAAGAATTCCAATTTTTATAATATTGAATTAAATTATTGGGCTAATCGAGCTAGATAAAATTTTATTTTGGGGATTATTGTTGTTGATGGTTGCATGATGACTATCACAAGTATGGGATGTTGATTGTGCGATGTTATTGGTCGCCATGGGATTTCGATGGTATGGGACACTAATAGTGAGTAATTCTTGTTGATGACATGTAGAATGACATCTCTGATGATGGTTGTCATGACCCGTCCTCGAGGCCCGTGTCGTGAGTACCCCAAGCCCACCTTCCATAGGCCAGGGGCTGGAGACTAGCACCAAAGGCATAAATCCACAAACTAGGAAGGCATTGCCTTTATAAATGTAAAAAAACACAACATCGTACGCAACTGGAAGTAAACAGTAAGTAAAACTGAATACAAAAGAGTGTTTTGTAAGGTAAATGGGCCAATATACAAACCCAACTGAACAACAAGTACAAGTAAAAAGGGACAAACAATTAAAAGTAAAGAGCAGCTCCTGGATCATCCTTCGGGGATTCCTACCTGAAGGGTAGGTACAAATGACCACCTCATCACTCATGTCCGTCAGTCTCCTCTGTGTGCCAACTCTTTGCAAGGTCCACCTCTGGGTATCGTCCAGTAGTGGCTCTCTCGGCCTCCGTCAGAGCTGTCTGTCGTCTGCATCCAATACAATGAGGTGCGGGAATAACCCATGCATGTGTGAGTATAAAGATAATCAGTAGGGACCCTAAGACCCCCAAGGTCTCACAATATCCAATATGTATAAACAAAAAAAGGAAAATAAAATCACTAAGTATCAACCAACCCTACTTAGGTATATGCCCATGCATATACCTAAGTTACCAGTCACAGTCCGACTCCAACTCTCGAGCCCATGCACAAGCCATTCCACAAAGAAAGTAAATTAAATCACATCAATGATAAAGATTGAAAGACAAGACTCATCTCACAAAGATATAAAACTCATGAAGAGGGGTAGAGATGATTAGACGTAGCCTCTGAATCTTCTCCTCTGTCAAACCCACGTTGGATCCAGGGAAAATATCAGCGCTGTCGAACCCATGTCGGATCCTGGCACAGAATTCGTCACTGTAGAACCCAGGTAGGATTATGGTACAGTAGTTATCATTGTTGAACCCATGTAGGATCCTGGTAAAAAAGTACCTACTATCGAACCCACAGAGGATCTCGGTACAGAAGTCGTCACTGTCGAACCCACGTAGGGTTCCGGTAAAGTGGTTTTCGCTATCAAACCCACATAGGATCCTGGTATAAAAGTCACTGTTGCCGAACCCACAGAGGATCCCAGTACATAATTCATCACTCTCGAACCCACATAGTATTCTGGTACAGTGGTGGTCACTGTCGAACCCATGTAGGATCCTGGTATAGAAGTCGTCACTATCACAGCCAGCTCTAGGGTTCTCACACACAGAACGCTCGTTTTCAAGAGGGTCCGCTCCTCAATTAAAGTATCGATACATAAACTATCATGAAATCCTCATTTGATGTATCCGGTAGATCTATCTCATCATAAGGAACCCAACACGACAAACGATGCGTCAATCGGGCGCCCAGTCTGTGATTTATTGGCATTTTCGTTCTAGGCGCCCTGTTGGTTTTTTGGCTCAAACCAACCCGATAATACTCCATCTACGTCCGAACCTCAAGTAGAGTATGACAAAAGAACTATCTCATCAAAAGAAATCCATCTTAGTTTACGACATGTCAATCAGACATCCTGTCCTTAAGTTATAAGCGTTTCCGTTCCGAGGGCCCGGTTGGTTTCGGGTTCGATCCAACCAGGCCGTACCCAAACTTTCCCAAAATCTTATGTGTGATGTACCGAAACGACCATATCGATAGAATGAATCCAATGAAAATGATGTTGTGTCGATCAGAGATCTTTATCTCATGTTATGGACAAAAAACCAAAAGTTGCCCCAAGAGGGGAGTCTGGGTCCGGTCCGACCCGGCCCAACCCACCCGGGGTCCGCCCGAACCGGGTCGACCCGACCCAGATCCAGGTCCGGCCCGGTAGAGTGCGGCCCGGCCCACACAGAAAATGGCCCGGCCTACGTGGCAGGCAGACGGGCCCACGCGGTAGGCAACCAGGCTTGCGCGGCAGGCAGTTCGGCCCGCGCGGCTGGCGGCCCAGCCCGCGCGGCAGGCGGCTGGGCTCAGGGACCAGTCGCGGTTCGGCCAGCTGGCCGAGTGTAGAGCGAGGGGGTGTGGACCTCTGGTTTCTTGTAACAGAGGATCCATCTGGAACTGCCCAGCCTTCACGGAACCCACAGTTGCAGGTTCCACTCCACCGCTGCGACCAGTGTCACGGAGACCTTCGGTCGGCGGCGCACGAGGGGAACCGCTGCGCCGGCGACCCGCAACACCGCGCTCTTCTGCGGGCCACCAGAGTCATTCCTGTGTTCCGTTTTTCCTCTAATCCATGACTACAGCCTCCTCAGGTCATTCTCTTCATTACGACGGCCTCAAATCAAGATTTCCCTTCCATTCATCCATCGCCCAACAAACCTCACTTCAAGAATGAAATGGCGGAGTGTCCGGACTTGTTCGTCAGCCCATGACCTCTGCGTTAGAGGCTCAAGCAATTTTACAATATATATTCTCCAATATATGGAGGTATAATTTTATTCAATTAAAAATTCTACAAATGTCCCTACCTTGTAATCTTCATTGAACATTGATGAGTCACGGAAGACGGGCGTCGCGGAAGATGGGCGTCGTTCTGTCAACGTTGGAGGAAGAAGAGCTCGAAACATCTTGTCGAGATGACACCATCGGTGTACTTCGTGGGAGAGGGTACCTCCTTTGCTGATCCAGTTGGAATGAAGGAAAATACGTCGTCGTTCTTCAGTGGAATCAGCATTTTTCGTCGAAGAGGACATCATTCTTCGTGTTCTTTGCTGGAAAGGGTGATGTACTCCCAATTCTCCCAACCCAAGAAAAAAGATTACGCTCCCACCCCAACCATAATAATAAAACTCATATTATTATGTTGGAAAAAAGAATTCAAAATAAATCATACCCACCAACCAATTAATTAAATCATTAATTCAATGTGTTGTCACCATAAAGGAGAAGCCCAAGATTTTCCCCTATTAATGGGGAGCTCAAGGGGTTCAAAAGGGGAGTTTAAAGGGTTTGTGTTCGTGTGGGCCCCATCCAGAGTTATATCCTCCCAAGGGAGGTTAGGGTGTGGTGGGACCCACCCTTAACCTCTACCTAGAGACTTCAACCAACTTTCAAAATAATAATGTGTTGCACACACATTTTTATTTAATTTCTAATTTTAATTGGTAACCCCAATTTATAACGTCCATCCTGTATAAAACAAAACTATGCTAAAGGTCTCCTTAAGTGAATACCGGTGCTGTGAGTTCATCGGTGTCCTCGGATTCCAATTCCGAGCAATGGTTAGAAAGATAGAAAAACCCACATGTACGTTTACTGAACGTACCAGGACAAAACATCCAAAATTGAATCCAGGAACACCTAGCCTCAGAATCAGGCGCCGCCAGAAACTTCGGACTCGTAAAATTCCAAAAAAATTATGGAAAAACATTTCCTTGAAATTTCCGGGTCTTTACAAGGGGAATTGGGGAAAATCATTATCAAAAGAGAGATAATGCTGAAGGGAACAATGAAATCCTCGGGTGATCCGAACATCATTCATGATGTTGTCCATGGGTAGCGTTTTTGGTTGGTTGCATCAATGCGGTTAGGTGATCAGTGTATTTATGGTTGACATATTTTTATGGGCATCATGGTCATATGGAAATGATATTTTGGGCCTTTGGGCCTTTATATTGTTGGATTTTAGGTCCTTCATTAATTTGGGTCTATGGCTCATTCTATGTGTGTAGTTTTTCCACTACTTTTTTAATAAAAATTTATTGGTCATGGATTTCAGTTAACAAATACAAGATCAAAACATCCCTCATTTGTAATATTAATTATGTGTTATTATTTATAATAAATTAACAACTAAATATGATAAAAGTGGATAACAATCCTAGTTAAAAATTTCATAAAGTATGTCAAGGAAAAAATATATATATAATAGAGGTGTTTGAGGGAATTTATTAAATATTTTTCAATTATTATAAAGGATGTAATTATAAAATAATAATCGCTAAATAATAATAATAATTTTTAAATTTAAATATAACATATGTAAATAAAATTAAAAGACCAAATAATGTGAAAAAGTTTTATGGTTTTCAATGAAAATATATAAAAATCATTAACCATTTTAAATTATTTCATTCCTTTTCTAATGTCCCCAAATTTTAATTTTTAAGCATTGCATTCCAAAATTTCACTATATATATGATAAATACTATATTATAATTTTAGATGAATGTATTAAAATTTATTGGTTGTGTTTTCTTAGATAGAGTTTTACTAAATTCAGTTGATCATACTACTACATAAGGGTTATTTTATATTAAATATTTCTGATGTCAACAATGGTTCTGAGCTTTAGTAGTTGAGGTTATCAAGCATTCTGGATATGATATTTCTGATAACTCCACTCATGGACTATTAATCATACCTTATTACAATCTATTCATGATAAGTTAAAATAAAATCATATTACCCTAAAAATTTAGTCAATTTATCATCCTAAAAATTGATTTATTTTATTCCTTCGTCGACCCCATGCAATACACAAATACCTTGATTGGTATAATAGAAATGTTTTTGATATAAATTGAGATAGAAATGTAATGAAAAATGGAAATTGAATGAGAATATAGTTGGTATTTATTATAATAATTATTAAATCCCCTAAACAAAAATGGAAAATGAAATTATTTACCATTAGTAAATTCATATTCATAGAAATTGTGTTTGAATTGTTCGGTCATGGATAGGGAATAGTTCAAATTATGGGAAGCATGAGTCCATCAATTTATTTAATTTAGTATTCCATTAATGTGGACATTCCCTATTAAAAAAAACTAGATTCTCTTTCCAGAAATATCTGTGATTCATTTCCAATGTATCAAAAATGGATTCAATGTTTATTTTGTGAATAATAGAATTTGAAGTAAAATATCTCATGGAATTTGATGGTAGAATAAAATAAATGTATGATTAATCATTCTTTTGGAAATTTATTGACTTAATTAACAAGAAACTAAATTCTGAAATATGGTTTCAATAAAATATATAATCATAATAATTGATGTGAGAAAATAAAATTTATTTTTTGGGAATCATAATTGTGATTTATTAATATGCCTTGAGATATCCCCACATTTGAGTAAAAATTAAAAAATGTTATCCCTTCTATATGATATCTTTTTATACTTTTCTAGACTGTTAAAGATCAATGAAAATTCTGCATCTGCTTTTATCAGCACTAAAAAAAAAGTGCTGATAAAAGGTGAAAATTTATCAGTGCTAACTAAAATGGATGGTAAATATGTACCCCTTATCATCAATTTTTACATCTAATAAAAGTTTATCTTTATGAGCAAGATTCTTAGCAATGATCATAATTTTTCAATTAAAATATTAATAATATTAATATAATTATTATATTTTATTGAAAAATATTTTTTATTTGTATGCATTAATTAAAAAAACATGTTTATAGTTAATATAAATATGACATATTAATATATATTTTAATAATTTAAATATATATTTATATAGTATTTTAAAAAAATGTACTTATAAGATAATAAATAAATATAAATATCTAACTATTTATAACCTTATATTATATTTTTACATAATTAATATTTTTTTATATTTATTATTATATATATAATTCTATTATTTAATATGAATATATAAATACATTAATATTTATATAGCACAAAATAAATTTTTAAACTTTTTAAAATCCTTTTTACAGTTCAATGGTAACCGTACATCCAAAAATTCAAACTCAACAGACCCTATATTTTACAAAAAAATCAAAATTAGAAATTGCACAATAAAACTATGTTTTAAAAACCAATCATAAGTTTAATCAACTTAATACAAATCAATTTAATTTTCAAAAGGACACACAAGAAGCATCGAGAATAGTGCCATCACTCTAACACTATCAATGACACCCTCGAGACACACCCTAACTGCATGTTAAACATGATTGTTTACTAACTGGTTTACTAAGAGTTGTTTGAAGTAAACAAAAACGAGAATAAGAGTCATTTTAAACAAATATGAAAGGATAGAAAAATGAAAGTACACGAAAGTAAAGAATGAGGTTGATTTACATTGTTTGAACCATATAATCCTACTCAATGGAATGAACCCAACCAAAAATTATTTATTATTATGAAAAAGATAAAAATTACATACAAAAACACAAGGTATAATAAATAAACCCATAAATTTATACCATAGAAACTATTTGAGAAAGGATAAATCCTCACCTCAAGAGCCAGTGATGAATCCTGGCTCAGAGATTTCAATATACTCCCTTGAACGAGATTGACTCCCACACACAACCTCAAGAACCATACTAGAAAGATAAAAATATCTTACAATGTAGAAACTGAATAAATAAAAGTAATATATCACAAATACATAAGTGATGATGGAAGAACAACTCTGCTATTGTCGGAGGATCTTCAATATGAACCGGTCCACATGGAGCATGCGATTCTTGAGCTCTCCATCGGATAAGGTCGCCAAAATGGGGAAGTTATAATGGTGTGGATGCAGTGGATGTCTACTCATTAGAGTGAATATGGGGAATTGTGAAGAAGAACTAGGGGATAAAGATCTATCATCAACAAATTATACGACAAAAAATAAAGGCGACGCAGGTGAGGTGATATGTGATGTTAGGTGCTACTAGTGAGGTGGGAAAAGTGGAAGGTTAGGAATGAGAAAAAGAATCCTGATGGAGGATCAGTTGAAAAGGTTCACTAAAAATATGGGAAATCCGAAATTGTCACGAACCAACCCGGGTCGACCCCGAACCGGTCACCCGAGTTGGTCCGCGGCATGGCCCGAGAGGCGTTCCCGATCCTCCCGGGCTGGCGACAAGCGCCAGGGCATCAATAGAGGACAAGTGGGAACGATTTCGCCCAGCAAAAATAAATAAACAAAACAGCGGAAGGAAAATAAATGACACGAAAAAGGAAGAACGACCAACAAAAACACACTAACCTGGTCTCGGCCAAAAACTCCTCGCGACTCTGAGAGTCGCTCGCCAGACCACAACCAACTCTCGCCCACGGCGAGCAAGCTCGAGCAACCTGCAACAAAACTAAAAACAGGAAAACACTATAGGCGTGAGTATTAAAACTCAGTAGGCGTGCCCAACAAACTATTCCCAATGCACTACCTCTAAAAGAAGAATTTACCAATTACAGGTTTGAACTAAATATACAAAAATATTGGTTTTCACACACACACACACACTTCAGTTTCTAAAACAAGTATCAGTCCATTGCCCTTTTTAATTTTAAAACAAGTTTAGTGTTTGAAAGCAATAAGTACATTTCATTTTTTTTTTTAAACATTTTTCTACGAACAATTTAGAAATCTAGACTTTAGTTATTAACCAAAAAGGAAAACCACACATAGCACACATAACACACAACACATACCAAGGGCAATGGGAGAAGTGGCACACATAGGCCCGCAACCGAACTTGACCTCTCGATCGTCCGCCACACACAAATACACAATAATGAAAACATGGGTCGAACCTAGGAGATCGTGAACAATCCAGAACGTACTATACATCTGACTCATCCTGAAGGCATGCCCTAACTCGATGACGTCATAACGCCCTAACGCCCGGCATAGCCCTGCATGGCCTAACCGAGGGGCCCAATCCCCATAGCAGCAATAACTCAGTATTCCCCTGCTATGGGGCCACTAGCCAGTGCGTAATCTAAACTAGTGCAGCAATCGTTCTCAGAAAATTCACTCAATATGCCAGGTTCCCATGTCATCACAAGCAATAAAAAGGGGGTGCGTCACAATGTAAAACAATCAGTCACGATGCACAAACATCACATAAAGCTCACAAAAACAACTCACACCAAATATCACCCCCGAGTGGGTTTTCCAAAATAATCTATTTTTATTAAAGTGTCAAACGGGTCTTCGCCAATTTTAAAGTAAAACTTCATTTCTCAATAAGCTCAAAACACTAGTTCAGAAGAAGTCATTTATCTTTAAATCTAGAAGTACATTTGAAATGCCGTGAATTATGTTTTAAGGCCAAACATGCATTCTTTCAAAACTGGGTGTCCGCCCGTCAAGAAAATATTTCAAGAGACGTGTATAAAATAAACGGCTCTTTTTTACATTGAACAATCATTTAAAAAATTATTATCTTATATTATTTATCATTCATTAAAATTAATAAAACGACAAGCAATTAATAAATTCTCAATTTAAAAGTAAGTGCAGTGGGGGACCTACCTCGACTCGCAGTTTGGTTACGACGATGACGCGGTGCGTCTCACACTCGCGCACAAGTGCGCGCAAGGCGACGACTACAGTACCGTGGGAATATGTCACCGATGTGCTGCAACAATCGCACAAACAAATAAAAACACATAGGCATGTACTTAAAACAACCCCAAAGAGAAAGTAGTGCAAAAAGGACCATCTCGACATGTTTTCAAAACGTGATTCTAACCACACCAATAAATCACAAAAGTATGCCAAATTAACAATTTAAGCGAAACAAATAACCCAATAAAATTTATCTATAATATCACATAATTTATTCTAAAAATAAATATACTCAAAACCAAATGTGATTAAATGAAATTAAGTCATATAAGAGTTCATGTACCTCTAAATTTGAAGGGGTAGAGGTCGGCGCAGAATGCGTCTGATCATCGGAGTCGCGCGACCATCGGGAAGCAGCGACGTGCACCGGCAGGGGCTGGCCGGACAGCAGGTGCGAAGCGAGGGTGCACCAGAGGGTGAAGATGAGCTGAACGGAAAAAAGGGGCGACCCGAGTCGGACAACGGGCAGGAAAAACCAGAAAAAGGAGGGCTGCAACCTATTCGAAGGGAAAGGGGCGTGCGGGTGCTGCAGGACAGGGAACAGCTAGAGGGGAGTCGTCACGCTGAACCGGAGGTGTGTCTGAGCGCTGCAAGGTAGGGGCACAGGTGTTGGCCAAACAGGAGTCCCGCTGGACTGGTTGCATGCAGGGTAGAAGGCAGGAGGAGAGGGGCCTGGCCAGCAGGGAGGGCATGCGGCGTTATGAGGCGAGGCGCGCGACACGGTGCAAGGATGGCCGAGGGGTGAGCATGAGCCGGACGGAGGGTCGACCAGAGTTGTGCGCACACCGGGCAGAAGGGGGGGGGGTCTGAACTGCAAACTAGGCACGCCGGTAGGGGGGAGCTGCTGAAGACGGGCTGTTGCAAGGGAAAGGGAGGAAGCCAAGGGTGGTTTTCCTCCTGGGGCGCGACACAACTGGATAGGGGGGGAGCTGATGCACATAGGTGTTTCACCAGGCGAAGCAGGGCGCGGGGATCCAAGGTCACGAGTCGGCTGGGCGCGCGGACAACCGCTGCTGGCTTGGGGGCTGTCGCGCTGCAGGTTGCTGGAGGAGGGAGTCAGTCTTCTCGGTTGAGAGGGAAGGCAAGCGAGGCTCACCACTGTAGAGGAGGAGGGCTTTCGAGGGAGGCTAGGGCGCTGCAAGCGGAGAGCGCAGCTGGTGATGTGCGGGTGGGCTGAAAGATGGAGGGACCCCGGGCGCACGGTGCAGGACGGGAGGCGCAAGGAGGCCGGGGCGCTGTGCAAGGTGTCGGCAGGGAGGAGCGGCTATTGGGCAGGAGCAGGGGTGGTTCTACTGCACCACAACATGGATTTGGGTGCAGGGTGGCGGCAGATCAGAAGGGCAACACATATGGGAGAGCTGGAAGGCTGGGGAAAAAAAGGAGGGGAGCTGTGCGGCGCTGCTACGTGGGGCTGCTGGGCGGAGCAGGGTTCAGGGGAGCCGAGCAGGGCGATGGCGTTGCTGTGAGGGGCGGAGGCTGTGCGGGTGGCGGGCTACCAGCAGCGCGGGTCAGGAAAGCCGCGGGTGGCATGCGGCGGTGCACTGCGGCGGACGGAGGGATTGGGGGCGCTGGGTGTGTGTCGACCGAAGGCAGCAGGACGGGCACCGTGCAGCGGTGTAGCGCAGCGGACAAGAGGAAGGAGAAGTCTGCGGGAGGAAGGAGAAAAGAAAAAAAAAGGAAAAAAAAGAACAAGGAGACAGCCGTGTGGAAGAAGGGGGAAACAAAGAAAAAAGAAACAAGAAAAAGAAGAAGAAGAAAACACACAATAAATAAAATAAAGTAATAAAATAAAAAGAATAATAATATTATCATTATTATTAATAATAAATTTAATCTATATTAACAATATTAATATTAATATCAACAATAATAATAATATTTATATTAATAATAATAATAATAACCTTAATTATAACAAATGTAATAATTAAAATTAATAATCGTAACCATAATAAAATACAAAACATATTAATTTTAAATCCTTCCGAAGACCGACGGACAGTGTCGCTGCATGGGCGAAGCCACGCGGGGTCGCGCTCCGCCCGTGCGTTCAATGGCGTCGAACCCAAAACATGCATTTTTTGACAAAGCACAAAAATCTGGTTCTGGAATAAAAGCAACAAATGGGTCGGGGTGTGACAATTCTCCCCACCATAACGCTTCCCGTCCCCGGGAAGCCACAACAAGACCTAGACCATAGAAGAAACTCCTTAAGTGTCAAACACCCCCCAAAAGTTTAAGCACCTCCAGTTGATTGATCCAAGTAGACACCGAAAACCCATGACACGCAACTTATCCTCAAAACACGAACACTTTAAACACCACCCTAAACGATACCCGAGAAGAAACTCTGATACTGACACGGGGAGGCCCGAATGGACTCCCCACCATAGGAAACAAGCCAACTGAATTCAACGAGACCCATGATGGGTCTCCCCACCATAGGACTGACGATACTAACCGAGCTTGAAGATTTTCCACATAGTCCAAAAACCCCCCACCACAAGGGGAAGAAGGGAAGGGGCCTACGGGTAGAGAATCGAAACTACCGTCACCGTCACTCCAACGATGTCACACCCTCGGAAGAACACAAACCATCCCACACTAATGATGAAGATTAAACTAAGGCCCTTCTTTACCGCTGGGGTTCACCTGACTACGCGCCAGCTTCACTCCGGGACCTATGGCTGGAGCTCTGATGTTTAAAGCATCTTCTGCCTCGCAGTCAGGCTTCAAAATTCCCAATCATAACACACGAACAAGAATTTTACCAAACACACATCCATTAAAACAAAGGTTTCAAAAAGGTTCAGCCACAACCATTCTTACAACTGAAAGAAAAAGAAACACCACAAAACGGTACAGCTGACGACTACTACATCCAAGAAACACTATAAGGAGAAAACCCCAAAATGATCTCTAAACGGCATCCTACTCCTGCGGACGGGCTGAGGTGACCTTCAACGATCCAGGTATGGATTTAGCACGCTTCTTGAAAACATCTCGACAGAATCGCTGTAAGTGGCCCAGACGTCCACAGGTGTGGCAGGGTTTTGGAGCATTCGGGCACATCGGCCTCTTGTGCCCCCGCTTACCGCACTGGTGACAGATCAAGGTATTGTCCTGTGAGGAAGACGACTGAAGGTCTGAAGGCCTCTTGATTCCTCTAGTAGTTCCACCACCATCATGTCGCTTCTCTTTCTTCTTATCGCTATCTTCTGCACTGTTTCCCAAAGCCGGAGGAGGATTCGTCACCTCATGTCCTCCTGCTAACTCACCTTCGACGAGGAAAGCTTGTCTCACCACATCAGGGAAAGTGATCACGTTGAATTCTCCCACCTTCGACTGCAGCTCAGGACGTAATCCAAGCTCAAAATGTCGAGCTTTCACAGGATCATTTCCAACATACCCCGGTTCATACGGAGCCAGGTCCAGGAAACAACGAAAGAATTCAAACACCGATCCGGCACCTTGCTGGAGACCACACAACTCCATCCTCTTCCTCACCTTTGTCACTTCAGAGAAGTACTGTTGAATGAATGATGACTTGAAGAACTCCCAAGTGAGATCTTTCCGAGGTTTATCTTGAGACACGGACTTCCACCATTTCCAGGTTGGACCTTCAAGCATAAAGGTAGCCAACTTCACCTTTAAC
Organism: Viscum album; assembly: GCA_963277665.1. Classification (NCBI taxonomy): domain Eukaryota; kingdom Viridiplantae; phylum Streptophyta; class Magnoliopsida; order Santalales; family Viscaceae; genus Viscum; species Viscum album. Next base: position 734,784,373 of record OY728146.1, on the reverse strand, counting down.
GACTCAGGCAACCCAATGAAATTGAACTTCCTCTCAATCTTCCGTAACCACTCCTCTGCCTCAAGAGGATCTGTCTGCCCATAAAATAGGGGAGGGTTCAACTTCCGAAACTCGAGGACGTAGTCTTTAGGATGATCAACTGGAGGATTTTCTAAGGATGCACCACCTGAAGTTGCACCTTGGGCATCCATCGAACCTTCGTGGGGAAAACACTAAGGAACAAGAAAACAAAAAAGATGGGTCAAACATAGTCATTGTCATTTCAAATACCAAAATAACACTTTTCACAACGTTTTTTTTTCAGAAATAAGGAAAATCCAGAAGAATCACTAGAGGGAAACTAGTGATGATGGGTGACTCGACCATATGGTTGGCGGCCATACGGCAATCACACCACCGTCACTGAGAGCATTCTAGGGTAAAGTCTCCGGCACCACATGGCTTGCCAGACCATGTGAGCTCCCAGGGGTCACTTGCCCAACTCTCATTTCATTTACCAATACCAAACAAACCATAAGAATCAAAAGACATCGACAACCCAAACATCTGATGGCAACCCGAGATTCGGAACAAGCAAGGGTTCATGACGTCCTTCTCGTCCGTACGCCTCGAGTCCCGATAATCATACACCTTCTACCATGAAAACCCCAGATAACAATGGGCGCTTTGAAAAACAAGGTCCGCTCAGGAGCTGACCTCCTTTGATACCAAATGTGACAACCGGGTCCCGGTGACAGCACAACCACCCCGCCTTAACACAGCCGTCGGGTCCTGGCCCACCAGGTACCACCCAGTTGCCCCACAGACACGTGGGGCCCACCCTAGGGTCCACCCACATGCCCGAACGGGTCATATGACTAATGATAGTCCCCACAGGCCAACACATGTCCTTTCCAGTGTGCTTTGTCCTCACTCACACACACCCTGGGAGACTTCCAAGGAGGTCACCCATCCTGATCACTACTCCAGGCCAAACACGCTTAACTGTGGAGTTCTAATCAGACAGGCTCCCGAAAAGGAAGGTGCACCTTGTTGACATGAGTCATATCATTTAGTCATTTAACCCTTTATCATTTGGGGATGTTACAGAAATGTACAGAGCGAATGGGTGGTAGTAGATAGGATCACCAGTACCACAAAAACGAGCTTTATAAGTACTAAAAATGGGCATTATCAGTGCTAAAAAAGTACTGTAAAGATCAGTGCTGATAAAGGTGGGGGGGGGATACCTTTATCTGTTTTCAATCAGCGATGATAAATAGATACATTATCAGTGCTGAAAAACACTGATAAAGGATACTTTTATCAGTACTAAAAACATGCTGATAAAGGGAGACTTTATCAGCACTATGAAGGCATTGATAAAAGAACCCATTATCAGTGCTAAAAAACCCCGGATAAATGTGTTTTTTATTAGAGATTGTTTAGAAATGATAAATTTCCTATCTTTTGCAACAAAACATTCTGCAGCATTACACCCAAACAACAACTGCAAAAAATTCAGCATTTCAACCAGTATACTCATAAAAAATTAACACATAATTCATAAGGTAATTACACCACGTATACCCATACAACACGTATACCCATACAATATGTATACCCAACATAATTGATATGTTAATTAAATACATAAAGAATTCAATTCAGAATTCAGGGGGTTAGGGGTTGTTCAGGGGTGCTGGGTGGCTGTCCAAGGTGGGGGGTGACCAGGGGGATGGGGATGGGGGTGTCTGGGTGGATAGGGGTGTCGAGGGGGATGGGGGAGCGGTCCAGGATGTTGGGGGGCTATCCAGGGGGGTGTCCAGGGGGTGGTGGGGGCTGTCCATGAGGGTGGGGGTGTCAAGGTGGTGGGCTGGTGTCTTGGAGGGGGGTGTCACGTTGGGGGACGTCCCGTGGGTGGTGGGGTGTGTAGGTTGGTGGGGGGATACTGTCTAGGGTGTCGGGGGGCTTTCTAGGGGGTGGGGGTGTCCGAGGGGTGGGGGCAGTCCAGGGGGTTGGTGGGGTTGTCCAAGGGGGGTGGGGTGGTGTCTAGGAGGGTGGGAGTGGTCGTCCATGGGTGGGGGTGTCCATGGGGTCATGGGTGTTTAGGTGGTGAGGTGGTGTCGAGGTGGGTGGGGGTGCCATCCAGGGGGTTGGTGGGTGTCCAGGGGGTGGGGGTGTCTAGGGAGGGTTGAGGGGGCTTTCTGGGGTGGGGGGGGGGGGGGGGTTTCCATCGGCGTGTATAGGGGGTGGGGGTGTCAAGGGGGTTTGGGGGATTTCTAGGGGTGGGGGTGTCCAGAGGGGTGGGAGTTTCAAGGGGGTGGGGTGGTTTCCAGAGGGTGGGGGCAGTCCAGGGGGTTAGTGGGGCTGTCGAAGGGGGTGGGTTGGTGTCCAAGGGGGTGGGGGTGGCTGTTCGTGGGGGTGGGGGTGTCTAGGGGGTGGGGGAGGTGTCCAGGTGGTGGGGTGGTGTCAAGTGGGGGTTGGTGGAATCCCGGGGTTAAGGTTGTCCAGGGGGTTGGGGGTCATACATGGATCGTTTTCATAAAGGATCAAGACAATCCGAATGCATTTGGTCGGATTTGCGTACGTCAGTTGTTGTTTTGACTTAAAATTATGTCTATTTAAAACAATAGAGAGGTACATTGAGTGATACTGGCTACACCGTGCGTCAGATTGAGGTGGTGTTGACTCGTACACATCACCAATGCACCCGTGGATCGTTATCCTAAAGGATCAACACAATCCAAATGTTTTGGTCAGATTTGCGTATGTCAATTGTTGTTTTCACTTAAAATTCTGTCCATTTTAAATAAAAGAGAGACGCTTTGAGTGATATCGGCCACACCGTGCCTTGGATTGAGGTGGGGTTGACTCTTACAGGTCCCCAACACACCCATGGATCATTATACTATATGATCAATACAATCCGAATGCGTTTGGTCAGATTTGTGTATGTTAGTTTTTGCTTTCAGATAAAATTATGTCCATTTTAAATGAAAGAAAAACCCTTTGAGTGATACTAGCCACACCGTGCCTCAGATAGGTGTGGGGTTGACTCATGAACATCTAAAATGACCCATGTATCGTTCTCCTAAATTATCAACACAATACGAATGATTTTCTTCTGATTTGCGTACATCAGTTGTTGTTTTCACTTAAAATTCTGTCCATTTTAATCAAAAGAGCGACCCTTTGAGTGATACCAGCCACACTGTGCCTTGTATTAAGGTGGGGTTGACTCCTAATCGTCAAAAATGACACATGGATTTTTATCCTAAAGGATCAACACAATCCAAATGTGTTTGGTCAGATTTACATACGTCAGTTGTTGTTTTCACTTAAAATTCTGTCCATTTTAAACGAAAGAGAGACCCTTTCAGTGATACTAGCCACACCATGCTTCAGATTGAGGCAGGGTTGACTCTTACATGTCAAAAAGGACCCATGGATCATTCTCCAAAAGCATCAACACAATAAGAATGCATTTGGTTGGATTTTTGTACGTCGGTTGTTGTTTTCTCTGAAAATTGAATCCTTTTTAAACAAAAGAGAGACCCTTTGAGAGATACTGGCCACACTGTGCCTTGGATTGAGACAGGGTTGACTCTTGCACATCAAAAATGACCCATGTATAGTTCTCTAAAATGATCAACATAATCCAAATTCATTTTGTCAGATTTTCATATGCTAGTTGTTTTCACTTAAAATTTTGTCCATTTTAAACGAATGGGAGACCCTTTGAGTGATACCGGCCACACCGAGCGTTGGATTTTGGTGGTGTTGACTCGCACACGTCAAAAATGAACCATGTATTGTTCAAATAAAGGATAAACAAAATCCTAATACGTTTGGTCGGATTTGCGTTTGTCAGTTGTTGTTTTCAATTAAAATTATGTCCATTTTAAACAAAAGAGAGACCCTTTGAGTGATATTGGGCATACCGTTCATTGGATTGAGGTGGGGATAACTCGTACTGGGAAAAAATTAACCATGGATATTTATTCTAAATTATAAACACAATACAAATGCGTTTGGTTAGATTTGTGCACATCAGTTGTTGTTTTCACTTAAAATTCTGTCCATTTTAAACAGAAGACAGACCCTATGAGTGATACCAGCCACACTATGCCTCGGATTGAGGCAGGGATGACTCATACACATAAAACATGATCCATGAATCGTTCTACTAAAATATAGACACAATTCAAATGTGTTTTGTTAGATTTTTTTACGTTAGTTGTTGTTTTCACTTAAAATTCTGTTCATTTTAAACGGAAGAGAGACCCTTTGGGAGATACCAGCCACACCGTGCCTCGGATTGTGGCAGATTTGACTCTTAAAAATAAAAAATGACCCATGGATCGTTATCCTAAAGTATCAACACAATATGAATGCGTTTGGTCAGATTTGCGTATGTCAATTGTTGTTTTCACTTAAAATTATGTCAATTTTAAACAAAATAGAGACCCTTTGAGTGATTCCGGCCACACTATTCCTTGGAATGAGGCGGGGTTAAATAATACACATAAAAAATGACCCATGTATCATTCTAATTAATGATAACCAGAATATAAATGTGTTTGGATAGGCTTGCATACGTAAATTGTTGATTTCACTTAAAATTCGGTTCATTTTAAATGAAAGAGAAACCCTTTGAGTGTTACCGGCCACACCCTGCCTTGAATTGAGGAAAGGATGAATTTTACACATCAAAAATGACAAATGGATTGTTCTAATAAAGGATAAACATAATCCTAATGCGTTTGGTCAGATTTTCATATGTCAGTTGTTGTTTTCACTTAAAATTCTGTCCATTTTAAACAATAGAGAGACCCTTTGAGGGATATCGGCCACACCGTGCCACAGATTGAGACAAGGATGACTCGTACACGTCAAAAATAAGCCATATATCGTTTTAAAAAAGTATCAACACAATAAGAATGTGTTTGGTTGTATTGTGTATGTCAGTTCTTGTTTTCACTTAAAATTATGTCCATTGTAAACAAAAGAGAGAACCTTTGCATGATATCGGCCACATCGTGCCTCAGATTGAGGAAGGGTTCACTCTTACACGTCACAGATGACCCATGGATCGTTTTAATAAAGGAACAAAATAATCCAAATGCATTTGGTAATATTTGTTTTACGTTCGTTGTTGTTTTCACTATAAATTCTATCAATTTTAAACGAAAGAGAGACCCTTTGAGTGATACCTACCACACTGTGCCTCGAATTGAGGTGGGGTTGACTCTTACACATCCAAAATGACCCATGAATCATTCTTCTAAAGCATCAACACAATCCAAATTCATTTCGTCAGATTTTCGTATGTCAGTTGTAGTTTTCACTAATTATGTTGTCCATTTTAATCGAAAGAGAGACCCTTTGAGTGATACCGGCCACACAGTGCCTCTTATTGAGTCGATTTTGACTCGTACATGTCAAAAATGACCCATGTATCATTCTACTAAAGGATCAACACAATTCGAATGAGTTAGGTCGAATTTTCATACATCAGTAGTTGTTTTCACTTAAAATTCTATCCATTTTAAACAATAAAGAGACTTTTTGAGTGATGCTGGTCACACCGTGCCTCAAATTGAGGTGAGGTTGACTCGTACATGTCTCAAATGACCCATGGATCATTATATTAGTGTATCAACACAATCATAAGGTGTTTTATTGGATTTTCAAATGTTGTTTTTTGTTTTCACTTAAAATTTTTTCCATTTAAAATGAAAGAGAGACCCATTGAGTGATACCGACCATATCGTGCCTCGGATTGAGGAGAGGTTGACTCATACACATCACCAACCCACCCATGGATTGTTCTCATAAATTATCAACACAATTTTAATGCATTTGGTCAGATTTGGGTACATCAGTTGGTGTTTTCACTTAAAATTATGTCCATTTAAAACGAAAGAGAGACCTTTTGTGTGATACCGGACACACCGTGCCTTGGATTGAGGCGAAGTAGACTCTTACACATCCCCAACACACCCATGGATCGTTCTCCTAAAGTATCAACACAATCGTATTGTGTTTGGTTAGATTTGCGTATGTTAGTTGTTGTTTTTAGTTAAAATTATGTACATTTTAAACGAAAGAGAGACCATTTGAGTGATACCGGCCACACCGTGCCTCAGATTGATGTGAGGTTGACTCGTACACATCACCAACACACCCATGGGTCGTTATCCTAAAGTATCAACACAATAACAAATGCATTTGGTCGGATTTGCATACGTCATTTGTTGTTTTCACTTAAAATTATGTCCATTTTAAACGAAAGAGAGACCCTTTGAGTGATACCAGCCACACCGTGCAACAGATTGAGGTGGGATTGACTTTTTCATGTCAAAAATGACTAATGGAATGTTCTTATAAAGGATCCACAAAATCCTAATGTGTTTTATCAGATTTTTGTATGTCAGTTGTTGTTTTCATTTAAAATTGTGTCCATTTTAAACAAAAGAGAGACCATATGATTTATATCGACCACAACATGCATCATATTGAGGTGATGTTGACTCGTACATGTCACCAATAAACCCATGGATCATTCAATTAAATTATAAACACAATCCGATTTTTTTGTTCAGATTTGTGTACGTCATTTGTTGTTTTCACTTAAAATTCTGTCTATTTGAAACGAAAGAGATACCCTTTGAGTGATCTCGGCCATAACAAGCCTTTAATGGAGGCGAGGTTGACTCTTACACATCACCAATTAACACATGGATTGTTCTCATAAATGGTAAACACAATTAGAATTAATTTAGTTGGATTTTCATTTGTCAATTGCTGTTTTCACTTAAAATTATGTCCATTTTAAACAAAAGAGAGCCCCTTTGAGTGATACCTCCGACACCATGCCTCAGATTGAGGCAAGGTTGACTCATACACATAAAAAACTCACCCATGGATAATTCTTTTTAAATATCAACACAATCATAATTTCTTTGGTCAGATTTCATTACGTCAGTTGTTGTTTTCACTTAAAATTATGTCCATTTTAAACAAAAGAGAGACCCTTTGAGTGATACCGGCCACACCAAGCCTCGGATTGAGGTGGGGTTGACACATATAAGTCTCCAATGCACCCATGGATCGTTCTAATAAAGTATCAACACAATTTAAATTCTTTTGGTCGGATCTCCATACTTTATTTGTTGTTTTCACTTAAAATTCTGTCCATTTTAAATGAAAGAGACACCCTTTGAGTTATACCAGCCACACCTTTGCTGAGATTGAGGAGGGATTGACTCGTACACGTCAAAAATGAACCGATGGATCATTAAATAGAAGGATAAACATATTCCTAATGCTTTTGGTCAGATTTCCATACGTCGGTTGGTGTTTTTACTTAAAATTTTGTCCATTTTAAACTTAATAGAGACCCTTTGAGTGATTCCATCCACATAGTGCCTCAGATTAAGGTGGGTATGGGCCGTACACATCACCAAAGCAACCATAATTCTTTATCCTAAAGGATAAACACAATAAGAATGTGTTTGTTTGGATTTCCATACGTCAGTTGTTGTTTTCACTTAAAAGTTTGTCCATTTAAAACGACAGAGAGACCTTTTGAGTGATACCGGCCACACCATGCCTCGGATTTTTGCGGGATTGACTCGTACACATCACAAATGTACCCATGGATTGTTCTAATAAATTATAAACTCTATAATAATTCTTTTATTCATATTTACGTATGTCAGTTGGTGTTTTCACATAAAATTCTGTCAATTTTAAACAAAAGAGAGTCCCTTTGAGTGATACCAGCCACACCATGCCTCAGATTGAGGTGGGATTGACTTTTACATGTCACCAACACACCCATAGATCTTTATAATAAAGAATAAATATAATATGAATTCATTTGGTCATATTTCCGTACGTTAGTTGTTGTTTTCACTTAAAATTTTGTCCATTTTAAACAAAAGAGAGACCCTATGAGTGATTTTGGCCACATCGTGCCTCATATTGAGGCGGGGTTGACACATAAATGTCCGAAACACACCCATGGACCACTATCCTAATGTATCAACACAAATAGAATGCGTTTGGTCAGATTTCCGTACGTTAGTTGGTTTTTGTGCTAAACATTTTGTTCATTTTAAACAAAAGAGAGACCCTTTGAGTGATGTCTGCCACACTATGCCTCAGATAGAGGTGGGGTTGACTCGTACACGTCACCCATGCACCCATGGATTGTTCTCCTAATGGATCAACACAATCGAAATGCGTTTTTTTGGATTTCCGTACGTCATTTTTTGTTTTCACTTAAAATTATTTCCATTTAAAAAAAAGAGTGACCCTATGAGTGATACCGGCCACACCGTGACTTGGATTGAGGTGGGGTTGAATCGTGCACATCACCAACACACCCATGGATCGTTATCTTAATGTATAAACCCAATTATAATGCATTTGGTCATATTTCCATATGTCAGTTGGTGTTTTCACTTAAAATTCTGTCCATTTCAAACAAAAGAGAGACCTTTTGAGTGATACCGGACACACTGTGCCGGAAATTGAAGCGGGGTTGACTGGTACACATCAAAAATGCACTGATGGGTTGTTATCATAAATGATCAACACAATATGAATGCATTTAGTTATATTTCCATACGTCAGATGGTGTTTTCACTTAAAATTCTATCCATTTTAAAAAAGAGAGACCCTTTGAGTGGTTCATAATTATTGCATGTTACTTGTGCATTTAATCTATTAAAATGGGAAAATGAATCATTGGATAAATGATGTTTTATTTTATAAAAATTAAAATTTACCTATGAATATTTACATACAACAATGTTTCATCTTTTGATCCTTTTAACCCCTCTCAAAAATGACCTCCAATTGTACACATCCCCAAGTTAGATCTTAATGTTATTTTTGTACAATCTGCCATCAGGAATGCGGCCCACTTGTTTCTAAACAAATATATATTGTATTGTGAGTATGAGGCTTTTTGGCAGTCAGATTAGTACAGAAAAATATAAAAAGAAATAATTAATAAATAAATTAAATCAAATAGTAGTTTTTTTAATACCTCTTTATGTATGCTAGTTTGTTGATGAAAAATGATCTCTTTCATAAATTTACAAACATAATAACCACAATAATTATCATTTGTTTGTTTTGGACACTGAAAAGAAATTGATCATTAGGAGAATACGTAACTTCTGTTGATATGTGTTTGGATAGTGAAATTTTATTATATATACCCTGCTATTGTTCCAAGCGTAGTACTTGCTCGCCTCCTTATGTTTAACCCCTGTCCTCATTAATTTTTTAGGCGATAATGATACACCACCAAATCATAACAGAATACTTATTAAAAGATAATATAAATTATATTACTTGATGTTTATACCTAAAACGTAGGATGTAGTGTCTTACGAATTGACAAACTCCATCATGTGTGGTCGGTTTGATGGATATCCCAGCTTTGAATCCAGAAAATAAATCTTTGGAGTATCCAAGTTCACCACAATTAGAATCCAATGTTTCCTTAAAACACAAAAAGGAATAAGTAATTAATGAATTGAAAATATAATTGATATGCTTTAATCGTAGATTTTTACCCCTGCATGGTTGGTATTAGGAATAGTATGTCATATGTAATCTTTCTTTCAAATGTTTTCAGAAAGCTGTTCACTATTTCATCCTTTTTTGATGGCTCTAATTTCATTAGATGGGTTGATGTGGTATGAGGACTAACGAGTCTGAATTTTGGCTCATGGGAAAATTCATTCAACTGTTTTCAATATATACGTCTGTCAACAATATAAAATGCATTTAGTCATAATTTTCACATTAGATCATCATTTAGAAAATCAATTTAGGAAAACATACGTCATATATATATATACAAATATGACACTTAGCCAACCATTTTCAAGGATCTCATTTACATTTTCAGCAGCAACACAATCTTGACTTTCCTCTCCGTATATATTCTTTTCAAAAATCACTATATGACTACTACCACATCTTAGCTTCGTATCCACAAGAGTCTTCAATTCTAGTTAATGTGGATAGAGAACATGTGGTGTTATTGTGATTTCAGTAGATAGTTGGGATCAGTTGGTCGGTCCTTTAGATGGTTTTGAGTCGACGTTTGTCACCCTCTTCCCTTTCTCCGTCTATAATAACATTCAATGGTTCAGACCCTTTTTTCATTAATTGTTAAAGGTTTAGCCTGAAAAAAAAAGGAAATAAATACCTCTTTGTCCACATGTACTCTTACAAGTTGTGATGACCATGTGATGAATATCTGAATAGCCTTTTTCACCGTATGAGTATAATCATTATCAAGTGGAATAGGTATCTCTACATTTGGCTCATGAGATACATTAATTCTCACTTTCAGACTATCGTTCAGAAGTGATCTATTATGCAGATTGTCATCTTGGATGTTGAACACTATAGCCCTCGCTACAATGTGATAGGTGGGTGTTGATAGATATAAATCACACTCATTATCACCCTGTAGAATATTAGTACAGGAAAAGTATCAGTGTTTTTCTGATTCACATTTCATGGGAACAATTATTAGAATATTTATTACCATGTCTAAGAAAACTCATTAAGGGGAATGGTTCGCATCAATGCTAGTGGGGGTGGGGCGGGATCTTTATGTGATGGTTCTTCCTGAGTTGTGTCTTCTCCTTGTTCCCCACCCATAAAAGATTCTAGAAACTCTCCCTGCCATTGAAATAGTTCTCCAAGAGTTTCTAGTCTTTCACTCATTTGTTTCAATTTTTAATCTCTATCATCCGTTTCTTTTTTTTTCTCAAAATATAATTGGGGTGTCACCCCATACCCCGCACCTCTAACATGACCGTATTGTTCTAGAAGTTTCAAAGCCGTCAATAATTGGTCTGCATACAATACAAGAGTAGCTGATTCCTGTGACTGTTGGATATTGGAAAAAAACTAATTATTATTATGTAATAGCAATTTAAAATAAATATTTTTATCTAAGTGTCATACATACACATATTTCCCACACATTTTGTGTGTTCTCATCAACAATATTCCCTTCCTTATTCACATGTGCTTCCCTCCATAGCACATGACGTGGTATGCAAGTGTCTTTGGTTTTAAACTCATTAATCTACATATAAGTATAGAAAGATAATTATGATGTTGTTTATTGGAACCTAAAATTATTACTGTAAATTTAAAATGAGTACCATTTTCTTTTCTAGTGGATCGAACCTCGTCTATGATTTATGATAGGGGTATGTTGGTTTTGATGTACGATCTTTATTTTCAGTACAGAGTTACTATTTCATAAGTGAAATATTGATAATCAAAGTGATGAATATATGTATCCTCAAACAACGTTTTATCACCCACAATGTACCTGAAACTTCTCATCTCCAAAACATCCAATAAATGAATCCCATGCTTCTTGGGATATCAGGTGAGCGTAGACAATGGGTGGGTGTGGGTTTATTTTACCTTTAGAATATTTCATTTGACATTTTGTTAAAATAGTTCGAAAACCTCAATCAATCTTTCCTGAAGGCCTTAGTACGTAATTCTTGTGTGAATCATCTATTATTAATTTAATCTGAAAGAGATTGAGAAGAGTAAGACACTGTTATCATTATTTAATTTTCTAGTAAATTAAAGAAATAATATCATAATCTTACCGTAATTTCTTCCCAGATCATAGCCTTTAGCACAGACACAACATGGTGCCATGAATCTATGTCAATCAGCACGCGTTGCTGAGTGACAACTCTAATGTAACTAATAAACATAGACTTGTTGGGATTCACATGTTGGCCTCATTCATTCCATCTAAAATAAAATTTGATGTCTTTTCTATTCATCTTAAAAACATTGGCTAACACCGTCAAATGATGACACACCTTTGTTTTCTGCGACGTCGGTCCTTCATCCTTGACCATTTAATCGATATCAACATCATCTATATGTTCATATGAAATGATATAAATGACATGTGTTGTTGGTTGTTGAACCTCAACACTTCAAGTAGAAACATGTTCAGAAACTCAATGTTTCTATGAACTGTAAGCAGCCGCAGCAGGAGAAGCAGCAGAAACAGCAGGTTGAGAGACTTGTTCTGCCACAAGGGTAGGAGCACCAGAACGTGCAAAAGTCATTATCAAAAAAGTTATTGAATAGTTAATTTAGATTAGATAAATTCATTAATGATAAGATAATAACATGAGATAACAAGATCTATATTACAAACAAAATATAACCTGTTTACTGAACTTTCTATCTTTTTTTCAATGGCTGATGGGATTTGAAACCTCAATTGATTATCTAAATCCCTTAATTATGGTCTCCTCTAACATAAAAAACATCATATACATTGGGACCGATGAGAAATTATTGCGACATACCACTGAAAGGATCATCTTCAACTGAATTTTAATAGGACCCTTCAGTAGTTGTGGACGATAACAGAACAATCGACCAATTTCGGTTTTCAGGATCTGGAACATAAAAAACTTGTACCACATGTGATGCCATTATAAACGATTCGTATTTGTACCCTTCTTTACCAAAATCCACATTCATAAATCCCCATTCATCTATTTTAACACCACTTTTGTTATCAACCCATTTGGATTGAAAAATCGGCAATTGGAATGTCATATAATCAAACTCCCATATTTGTTTGATAATTCCAAGTATGACATATTTGCATAAATTGGATTTATGTCCTTACTACCATAAACATGCATCACTTCATCCCCAAGTATAACACCAATATTTTTCATGGTACTATCTTCATCATGTTCATCTATATAGAATGCATAATCATTAATTATATAACCATTGTAAGATAATACATGCACACTTGGTTCGGCTCCTAACCATCGTAGAAGTTCTAAAATTGAATTCATATTTTCATCCAACTCCTTAAAAAAATGGCACTGAAACCATCCTATAAACTGGTAATTATTTGTATTTGATGTCCATTTTTCATCCCTTGATGGATTCAACTGCCTAAGAATTTCATTGTGAGTTTCAATATATAGAGCAACCTCAGAACTGTTATTAAAAACATAAAGGTGGGCCTGCTCCCAATCTGTAATACTGATTAGCACAACATCTCTTCCATAAATTCTCTCACCCTCAATATTCCCAGTGTGATGAGATTTTGGGAGACCAATGCTTTCCACATCAAATATGTATTTGGTAAAAAATTCAATGGCTTCCTCAAAAATATATCGCTCCACTATTCAACCCTCTAGCCGACTTTGATTTTTGACTTACCCTTTCAAAATATTCATATACCGTTCAATGGGGTATATCTATCTATAGTGAACAGGACCACAATTTCGAATCTCTCTCACCAAGTAATCATTAAATGAACCATCATATCAAAGAATGTTGGCATGAATAACATTTTTAAATCACATAATATGATGATGATTTCTTTTTCCATAGCTGGAAATTTTTTTGGGTCTAAAACATTGCTACATATTTCTTTGAAAAAGAAACAAAGTTTGGTTAACATACGAAGAACATTATTTGGAAAAATGAAACATAAAGCTATAGGAATTAGATCTTACATCAAAACATGGCAGTCATGTGATTTCTAACATTTTAACTTCAAATCATTCATTGAAACAATGTTTTTGATATTTGATGAATACTCCTACAGAACCTTTACATCATTGAAGAATTTGAAAAACCGATATCTCACCTCTTTAGAAAGAGTGTAAGAAGCTAGTGGAAGAAATATTTGATTTTCACCATTCACAGGAGCCAACTCTTCTTGTATTTCCATGCTAACCATGTATGACCTTTCCTTAATTCCATCCTTTGTTTTTTCAGGAGAATTCAGCAATGTTTCGATAACATTGTCACATACATTTTTTTCCACATTCATCACATCAAGAAAATGTCTAACGTACAAATAATTCCCCTATGGTAATTCAAAAAAAAATTGATCTCTTTTTCCAACTGATTTTCACGAGGTTTTTGGAAAATGGTTTACCAAAAATAGTGTTCACATATTTTACTTTCTCAAATAGCTAATCACATGTTAGTGGAGACGGTGTTGCATGTTGTTCTGAACATCCATTGAATGATGTCATCCACGATCGGTACTTATGCCAATGAGGTAGAAATATACGATGTCCTAGAAACATAGATTTCACTGAATGTTTCATCCTAATTGATTCTGTATCTTCTTCACACATGGGACACCCTTGATTTCCTTTAATGCTATATCCTGAAAAATTTACATAAGTAGGGAAATCATTTATTATCACATAAAACATCACTCTCAACATGAAGTATTCACTTTTATAAGAATCATACAACATAACACCTAAATCCCATAATAAATTCTAGTCCTTGATCAAAGGATCCAAATAAACATCAATATCGTTACCAAGTTGTTTTGGTCCTAATATAAGCATAGATAACATGATGAATTTCTGCTTCGTGCATAAACATGGTGGAAAGTTATAATTTTCCAACATAGTAGGTCATATAATGTGAGTGATGGTTTGAAAACCAAAAGGATTCACTCCATCTGTAGATAACACAAGATAAAGGTTTCTCGAATACTTTCTAAATTTAGGATACTTATGATCATTTTTCATCCATTGAGGAGAGTCGGCTGAATGAAGTAATTTCCCATCTTTATTTCTTTTATCTACATTCCACGATAATTTTCTTTCTGTTTCTTCAATTCTATATAGATTCCTAAACCTTGGAATGATTGGAAAGTACCATACAACTTTTTTAGGATTGGATTCATCTTTCTTGTATCGAGAAGCACAAAACTTTGGGAATTTTTTAAGTGATTTCTTCTCCTTATAAAACAATATACAGTCTTTCGGGTAGGCTTGTATTCTTTCAGAAATCATACCCATTGAGCGTAGAATTCATTTAGCTTTATATGTCTGTCTTGGGAGCTCATTATCTTCCGAGAGCACGGCATTTTAGAGAGCAAGTAGTGCTGTAAAACTGACATCACTCCATCTGTTCCCTGCTTTCAATTTATACAACATTAGTACAACTGACAATGTTGAATATTTATTGCAACCATCATACGATGGAGTCTTTCCACAACTCTTTAACTTCTCAAACAATTTTGGGAAATCACAGAGTTCATATTAATTGTCTTTGTCATTTCCTCAATACGATCTTCATCATCATTGACATCTGTAATCACATCCTCCAAATGGTCTCCTTCATTACCAATAATTGTATTCATATTTGATGATCCATAAAATGCGTTTTCATCTAATACAATAGCTTCATTTGCACTTTCTCCATGTTTATTCCAACATTTATAACTCTGATCTATTCTGTGACATATCAAATGTTCTTCCAACTCCTCTGGAGTAAGTTGGGTAGAATAACAACAGCGTAAACATGGAAAAAGGATTTGGGAAGGATCCTTTGCATGATCCTTTGCAAAATTGATGAACTCTTTCACTCGGTTCTCATACTCTATTGTCAAAAGATTAGCATCCATCCAATATTTATTCATCTCCATCCTATTTTAATCTCAAACATTAGTATTTATGGTTCAAATACCAAAAACAAAACTTCCAAATATAGTAGAAGAGAACCACTTCTTAATGAAAATGAAGATTAATTGAGCCTAACCACTTCCAATAAATATTTGGAAATAAATAGAACCCAGATAGACCCCCCATAAAAATCAACACAGTTCCAAACACAAAGGGGTTCACGGGGATAATCACTTGTGTCATAGATGGTAAAATTCACTTGACCTAATCCTCCAGGGATCATCCTCCTCTATAAGGTCTACCCTTCTATAGTAAACTAGTCCATCCTTTTATACCTCACTAACCTAAAATACATATGGATGAAAACTAGTAGCCAACTCCATAAGTAAAGAAAGGATTCTCATAATCTCTACAATATGAAATTCATTAAATATATTTACTTTAGATTCATTATACATTCCTCAAATTACCCCAGTCCAAACATAAGAATAATCAATAATGATACATCTACCACTCCTAGGTGTCTGACCTACATTCAATGTCATCATGCTTAATATTTTTGGTAAGCTCAAGTTACTTACTTTAAATCACAAGGGGGGATGATCACTTGTGTCGTAGATGGTATCCCATGTTATTCTATATAAAATTTTTAATAAATATTATTGACCTATCATCCCATTGAATCCTCAAGAGTGTCTAATTCCAAACTCCACATTAAGTGTAAAATCAAAAGAATATATATTAATAAATTACCCCACATCCACTTCCCTACTAATCTGATCATTCTCACACTCTAATGGAATATTTCTTATGCTTCAACCCCTTATATATAATCTCATAACCATATATCCACACATACACATGTCACAAACACATAAAAACCATATCCACATCACAACCACACATCACATCCTCATCACAGTATGATATCGTGAACATGAAGGACATAAACATCATACTCTCCTCCTTCAATGCAAAACCCCCACTATGTATCCACACCAAATACACATAATCATTTCAACATGAATATATATACACCAAATCCTAAAATCATTATAGGTAGAAAATATACACTCACTTTTAGCCATTACAACTCATACTAAGTGTGAAGGGGGAGAAGGGAAGTGGGAGTGGTTCTATATGTGTTCCCTCTATAACCTAGATATTGAGAAAAACACTCAGAACCAAAGTACCCATATAGATTTAAATCAGGTTACTCAACTCAAGTGGTGGTGCGTATGAAATAATAAGAAAATATAATAAGTATATAGTCACACATAAATCATTCCTAAGGGTTTACACGAAACATACACTATAAACAACCTCTTCAACCATTTACTTGTTAATACAAAACTCTTATAACCACTTAAATTATAACTCCATAAATAATCCCCCACAAATCACATAATAATCCATATAAACATTACCAACATCTTATTTAATTTAACATTTTAATTTCTAGTATTTTTATTATCATATGCATTTCAATTGTTAACCATTTTAATATAAACCCAGTAATTAAATCACTACCCACTATAATCCATTAATTAATCGTTAATACCATAACAAAAAAACACAAAAAAAGAATCAACATTTTTGTCACAACCTTCCTAAGAAGAAAGTTCAATAAGAGAATCAAGAAGAAGAGAAAAGAAATTCACATTATAGGTAGAGAATTATGAAGCCTTCTAGGCTATGTCGAGAGGGGAAGGCATGACCGCTAGAGGGGGAGGTGCACGGGAGGAATCAACAACCATTGAGAAATGGAGTAGGGCTCACGGGGAGTAGGGTCAAGCGAAGAGGAGGAGAAGTGATGTTTGTGGGGAGGAGGATCCACCGAAGGTGTTCAAGGGGATCATGGGGGAGGAAAATCCGGAATGAAAAGACTGTGTTTTGAGGGGTTCATGGGGAGAAGAAGAGAAGTAGGGTTTGGGGGATCCTCTAGAGGGGGAGGTGCACACAATGATTGGGGGGTGGCAGAGGTTTAACAACGCGACGGTGGAGGTCTGGCACATGAAGATTAGGTGGAAGAGGAGGTCCTGTAACGTAAATATCGGGGGGGGAGTTGTCGCAGGGGTACTATACCGTGAGAGCTTTAGGGATTGATAAATAGAGGACACTGTGCGACATATTTTATAAAATATAGGACTACGGTTTTATCAGCACTAAAATAGCGCTGATAAAGGCTAAATTTATCAGCGCTAAATTTTAGCCCTAATAAAGGAAGGCTTTATCAGTGATTTTTTAGGGCTAATAAAGAGACCCTTTATCAGCACTAAAAAAGCTCTGATAAAGCATTCCTTTATCGATACTAAAATTTTAGCACTGATAAAAGTTACCCTATATCTGCGCTAAAATTTTATCACTGATATAAGTATTCTTTATCAGTGCAGATACATGGCATCTTTATCGGTGCTGATATGGGTTACCCACTATTGTGCCATTTTATTATGAAAAGAAAGGAGGTATCTCCCTTTGAAAACATAAAAATTCATATTCAAAATATATCAATACATGAACACTGTTTTGAAATCAGTATCCACTGAAGTATATATCCCATTTCATTCGATCATGAAATATCATAGTGTGAAAACCTCGGTCATGTTGTGATAGTACTAATTATTTTAAAATGTAGTAGCCCAGCAGCCTTACCCACCTCTAGTTATTTCCTATAACCACATTCCCACCACCAAAGTTCAACAAGAATCCACAAAAACCTCATTTCAAGACATTTAAAAAATCAAATCCCATTTTGTTACACTTTACCCAAAAACCCATCCCATAATCCAAAAAATAAAATTGTTACTGAATTTTCCAACCCATCCAGACATAGGGTATTAAGTCACTCATTAATGATTACAAACAATACTTTTGGACTCCACGAATTTTCCAAAAATATGACATTGTGAACTTCCTATATGGCTTCCACACAATTGTTATATAGTTCAAAAACAAACAATTTTGTCACATCTTATACTCTATGTAGATTATAAATAGACACAATAATCCTTAATACATCCATGTTAATCTTATATAGTCTGATAGTGTACAATATTGAAATCATTTATTTTCTATGTAACCATTCTTAAATTTCACAAACATGCTTTTTAAGAAAACTGGGAATCATTAGTACCTTCCAAACTCTTACTTTTCAAATAAAACCTCGGGGAAATTTTTCAATGGATTTGATAAAAAATAAAACAATCCAAATACTGTGAAGCTTTAAATAAGAATTAACAAATATTTTTTAAAATCACCCCATTGTGTTAATTGAATACACATTACAAATGATAATCTTCTATTCAAAAAACACATGAACCTTTAAATTTAACTATCACCCACTCAAAATTGTACACTATTGTAATAAATGATTTACTCAACACATACTATATGAAGTCATTGATTTTTTTGAGTGTATTAAATAAGAGTTACTTGAATTGTTCATCAAAAAACTGAATTTTTATCAATACCACATATTGAAACATTCTTGATACGAATTATTCTTGAAATATGATACTAGTAGCTATTAGTTTTCATCATAAAATGTTTTATATATAATTTCACAAGAGAAAATTCATACATAAAAAAAATTTGTATCTTCATTCATCATGAACATAGAGGTTAATATTTCATTATTTTTTTAAATTTATATAATATATTCATCAACATCGTGGATAAATATATTCCAAATAACATTCTCCCAATGATTCAATACCAAAATACACTCTCCAATTTTACCAAATCATTCTACATTATAAAAGGATTGAAAAAATCCTTCTTCATTTTTTAACAATATCAATCCCTTATAGTTAATAAACCCAATGATCACCACATTGTATTTTTCACAAATAAAATAACATTTAATATAAAATAGGAGAATTTTCACCATATCTTAATGAGTGGACTTCCACTTACAAAAAAATTCTGTGAAGGGGTTTTACTTTACTTATAAATCTATATGATTTCATTAAAATACTACTTGATGAAATGTTATATTTAGAATATAATATTCTTGATGTTTTATTAGAACATCCCCTAACTTCACTAACCAATTATATACGTTCTCCTTGATAAAATGATACTTGATTACAGTATTTTTTATCCTCAAGTGATAGATAATATTTTATTAAATATTAATACCATATGAATTATCATTAATGAAATTGATCATAAATTTCTTTTCAACTATTTTCTCATCTATTTGTTATATTATCCATGATAAATATTCGTATTCTCAAGTGGTCACAATATATATAGCCTCTATATTTCAAAGTGGAATGTAGTCATGTTTCTTAATTAGACTAAAAATTCACAATCTAAAAATTTAAAATTAACCACATAATATTGGGTTTTTATCATATGATAATCTGAAAAAATCAAAACCTATATATCGCAATCACTCTTGCTAAGATGATTCATTGTAAAAAAAACTAAAATCCATCATTTCATTGATATAACATTGAATTAGTTTCCCTGTAAGTTTTTTTCTTTGGGATTTCATGGATATCATGTAACCTAGAATAAGGAAAATACAATGTAGGTTTTTTTTTACTAATATGTATAATAGTCTTCAATGAGATCCATTCATTCTATTATATTTACCATTTTACCTATGTTATCCCTTCACAACTTCATCTATGTTGAAATTGATGTTTTTTTACCCATAGAATAATACATATTGAATCTAATTATAACCACCTTAGAATATTTAGTTTGAGATATACACACACACACACACACATATATCATTCCTTCCATGTATAACCTATATACTATGGAAAAAATCAAGATCCTCAATAAATAACCCTTTAAACTCAAACATGATAAAGTTTGAAAACATTATTAATATTTTTAATAAACTCAAAAAAAGTAATGTTTTCCACATAAACTTGCATGATCATCCTTTGAATATATTCAAATTTTAAATATTTAATTAAATAAATCAATTCACATTCTACATAGAGCTTCTCCAAATACAAATCAATTCATGAGTGTCATGATCTTGGTGCATATTTCACCCCATAAAATGAATTCGTTATTTGATAAAACACTTTCTCAAATTCATGAAAAAAACTATCTAGTCATTAGATTCTCTCCTCTTCATTAATAATTTTATTTTGAAATGATTACATGAAGTTAATCTTGAAAATATGAAAAAATCATTTCACTTCGTTGGTTAAGAATAGTATTCTTTTTTCCCAAATTTGCGTGGGTAAATATATATTGTCAACATATGTTCCATTAATATGGGAGTACCCTTAACTAAATAGTTTTTCATTGTTTTGAATAAACAATCTATATTCATTTATTTTTTATGGAATAACCCTTCCGTACGGATGGTGTTCTTGTCTATTAGTATCAAGACAATCTCCCAAAAATTATTTTTCTCTTTTTAGTCAACCTACTCATTCATCCCTTAAACACAAATTTCATCATTATCAAATTCATATAAATATTTTTTCTATACCTAAAATTAAAAATATATTTTCAATATGGTCATAATTCATGTCATTTTTACTGGTGGTGTCATGTAAACAATGATTTGATGCATCTAAATTTCATCTCACCTCATTAGTTTTTGTATAGATATAGGTCTAAATACATCATTCTATATATTTAAATCTTATTATAAATATTCCTAATGCACTTATACTCCCTTAAATCTGGTCACCTATTCTACACTATACAACTTATATTGATCATTTATTTATTGAGGATTCTCCTCAGTCCCTACGATAATAACATCATTTATTTGAATAACCATTCCAAGATTTTTATTGATGTGTTAATATTATTTTCTCCTTACTAAGTTTCCAGTAAATATCCCTTCATGTCTGTGGGATTCAAACATCCAATTTTCATCCTTATTGATATTGGAAAACATACATCTAACGACTAAAAATTATTTTTATTAAAAATTCTATCCATACCATTGCTCTTATGGATTTATATCTTCCCTCAAACACTATAGTAATTTATTAGAAATATATTTTTATGTTAATAACACATCATTCCAAAATATCAATGGTGGTAATTTCTTGATATACATCATTCCAGACATGTCATTATGATCGAGATTCTTGTTTGGACCGCACCATTTTTCTATGGAGTTCCCACTACCATTACTTGGAACCATGTCCATTTCATTTCGATAAAATCCTCCAACTTTTTATTTGGGTAATCTATTATATTTTCTATTTAGAACCATAAAAATATTAATTAATGATTCCTTTAAGACTACCTATGATATTTTCCTATGAAACTGAACACCTCAAATATGTGAGTGATGAAAATTATTAAATATATCATGAAACAATAATCATTGAAAATAAAATATTATTTTTTCCATAAATTCCTCTTGGTGAGATACGTCTAACACTTAAATATTTTCTAGTTCAAGAAATCTAGTTAACTTATATTATTCTACCTTATATTTATTTTTGAGTATTCATCACTTCTTTAAATCATCATATGGGGGTGTACGATTACATGATTGCATAGGGATATCTTGAGAACCATCACTTTTCACAAAATCCTACAAGGTTGGTGGGTTCAAATAAAACATTATTTTATGCCTCTATTTTTTTTATTTCTTGGTTATAAAACATATATCTCATTCTATAATCATATGGTAAATATTACACCTTTTTTACTTCCCCTACATCGTAGTTACAACATATTTTATCTTGATGATAAAAAATTATTGGCAAATAGTATTTAATTCTCTGATTTTAAAATATGAGTATTTATAAAAATATTTTGAAAAATAATTTTGATAAATAAATATTCATATCATACACCTTCCAATAAATTTGGATTTGTTATAGCCTATAGTATTTTGGACTTGATCATTGTCGAATCTAACAACACTGTCATTATCATTCTTGATTTATATAAAAAGATCCTTATTTATACCCAGGTAACATGTCCATACACTTTCAATAACCCATAGAGTAGAATGAATTGATTATTTTAGAGAAATGTCTCCAACTGGTACACTATAATATAATTTTTATTTAATTCATTTCATTAGTTTCACACAAGGATTTGGTTGAAAGGACTGAGTCTCTTCAAAGTATAATAGAAATAAATTATATAAAATTGATGAAAAATGATTTTCTAATTCAAGTAACTTGATGATTCCTTATCCTCTTCTATACAACCACATTAACAATCCTATTAAAATTTTATCTTATTTTGTAAAGTGAAAAATCAATCCATATATTCATATCCTCCACAATAATATAATGAAGACCAAAAGAATCTTGGGAATATTGATCTCTTTTCAGTTCTTATTCACTTGTAACCTTCGGTACTACATTGATATGGAATAGAAATTCCATGAATGACCCATATTTACATAAAAATAACACTCAATGAGAGGTTTATTTCTAGGTGTTATTACTATCGCATCAAATTTCCCTTGGTTTTTTTATGTCATATTAATACTGAAATTAACCTTCAACTTTATAGTGGGTACATGTACACTATCATCAACCATTGATTCTTTATAGTTCTGATCAAGCGTAAAACCAACGTGTTCATTTAGATATGAATTTTTTATCTTCTATAAATTATTTTCCATCTTTAATATTCCTCTATTTTCCATATTCAGTTTTTTGATCACCCATGTGATTTATTTTTGGGATTTTATAATGGGAGTAAAAATAATTTTCTAATCCCGAAATTTTATTTACATGTTAGAAACCTCCACCTCGTTCTATTTGATGTGGTTTAACTAATCATTTATAATCATAGTCCAGAAATAAATAACCCTAGTTTTTTATTCACAATTGAACTATTTCTCAAAAATATTTCGCATTTTTTATGGATTAGTATATTTGAGTTATTTTATTTCATCCTTTATCTTATATAACTCTTCTTCGAAATAAAACATATAGTTTTGGAAACATGAACTACATAATTAGATTTATTTATTATGGATTTATAATTATATACCTTTTCATGTTTACCTTCAATTTCCACTTGAAGATCAACTATGTCATCTACTTCTACTTCATCATTATTACTCTCTTCCCTTTTCCATGAAATTCTCCACGCTTAAACTATTGAATTTTATTTGAGTTATTTTTTTCAATGAATTTATTCTCCCCATATATAATTGGATTTATCATTTTATTTTGAGACTAGGTTTTTTTTCATGATGAAATTATGATTAGTTTGTTTTCAACCCTTTACATTTGTAGAATATTTCTTGATGGGGATTATATTATCCCAATCATCATCTTGAAATTTCTTGGGACACATTAGTGTTGCATGTCCAAAAATTACACAATGAATGTATGAAAGTGAATGTTTTTAATTCTACTTTGATTTTTAATAAAAAATTTAATAAATGAATGAAATAAAATCATCCCCATCATTTTCATCTTATATATCTTCCATGGTCAGCATATTCATGGCCTTAAACTCCACATTCATTAGTTTTCCCTTTCTCAAAGACAAATTATAAAACTTTCTAATCTCATGTGAGAAAAGAGTATTATATATAATATAAATCATTATCTATTTCATAAAATTATACTCTAGAATAGGGAATATCAAATTTTACTAGAATGGAAAAATTCTCATGTTCTTCTTTATTATATTCAAATCATCAAGATTTTTTAAAATATATTTTTATTTCTCTGCAATTATATTCTCATAGTCAAACAATGCATCTATTGTTTCATTAGGGTACGTCCTAGGGTCTTCATTCTTGTTCCATATAACATATAACTTATCTCCAAAATCTTTCCAATCACCTCCACAGGTTTTAATCACCTTTTCCCATATATGGTTTTAGATTTTACACAAATTTCATACTTATGGATTGGGCCAGATAAGGAACCCCCTAAAGAATTAATAGATATTTCTTCATCATTTTCTTCGGTTTAGTTGGTATCTAATAAATCCCTACTACATATACTATATGATATATCATGCATATACTTTTTATACATATTTACACCTAAAGATCAACTGTTGCGATAAAACAGAATCTTCCACTATTATAATTTTTTTGGAATAATGGTCTATTTCTATTTGATATTGATTATTTATATGGATTCAACTAATGAAAATTCACTCACTTTACAAATCATAACTGATTAAAATTATTTATCCCATATTTTTATATACCCTAAGAGGGTTTTTAATCTAGTTATTTTAGCTAAAATAATTCCCCTTTTGGAAATTTTCCATTAGTAAACAAAACACCCTTATCTAGCTTCCTCATAGAAATATATACCTATAAATGAAAACATCCAAAGGAAACATGAATTTTGATTTTATAACCCTAACTAGGCTAGTCTAGGGAGTATAAAGAGGAAATGTAAAAATTTTCTAAAATCTACTATATAGTTATGTAGTTACAATGTTAAATTTGATTATGTTGAGTGGATCGTTAAGCCATTTTATGTTCTGATTATTCAAAATATGTAAATGTTTTATTTCCTTTAAATGTACTAATAAATTGAATTTTGTATTGAGAAATTATGTCTAACTTTTATCATATCATAATATTGATTTTCTTAATATATCTTTATATTTCTTGTTTTTTGGTCATAATAAGTTATACAAGTGTTTTAAAATGTTCCTTGGCCAAAAATGTCATTTATGACATTAAAATAGCATTTACATTTTTTCAATTGTTAAAATAAAAATATATTTTTTACCATGTATTTAAATCATAATCTGTTACATTGATTTAAAATTTACACATCTATTTTTTATCTAACTAGATGATTTTCGAAATTCAATTCCTCTAATTATTTTTATAATATCATGATATATTGAAATCTAAATTAATTTATTATTTTTTATATAAAATAATGAATATTATATACATTTAATTTTATCAAATATACTTTTAAATGGATAAAAATAATAAATGAAATTGTGATTGATTTTAGTGTTTTTTTTCTGATTTCATTATTTTTCTAGACATATTTTTCATCTATTTTTTAATTATATAATGATCTATAACACTTTGATTAAGGTGATTCTTGATTATTTCGAAACCATATAAAATTTTATAAATTTTATTCAACTGAAAGAAAATATAATTCTTCATTTATATGTGTTTGGTTTAGATCATCATTTTAGGAAGTTAATCTATTTATAAATTTTAAAATTTATGGTACTTGAGAAATTTATTTATTTGAAAATTTTAACTACATTTATTGGGAATATAAGAATCTCTTAAATTAATCTCAAACTTTTATTCACTTATGTGGTCAATTCACTCATGTATAGAAAAACACTTATGTGGAAAATCATGGCATGCAATTTTCTATGAAGTTCATTTTATTTAAACATATTTTTCTAAAACATGTAATTTTTATGTGTTTTTCAATTTTTATATATGGAAATTAAAAATTTTTATTTATCATAATTAAATTATAATAATTATATATTTTAAATATATGAGAAGTGTTTTCCATTTTTTTCAACATGTTTTTTATAATTAATGTGTATTTTACTTTCATGCTTGAAACAAATTGCTTGAAATTAAGAAAAATATTTTTATTATTCTAGGATATTTTTTTATATTTCAACTTTTATAAGATATTTTTATAATATATTAAAATTTTAAATAATTATTTGAATTTTTTTAATGTGGTTTTATAATGTTTTGATTTTCTCCTCAAATTTACTACTTATTTTAAATAGAATTATTTATAAATTTTTTTCCAATTCAAAAAAGATAGTTTAATGCAATTTAAAATTGATCTATTTTAATGAAAATTATAAAACTTATTTAATGGGTGATTTCCAGTCTTCTTGATCTAGTTTTTATGATATGAATTGTGGTCGTGCATTTAGTGGTTGTTATGAAATAATAATTTCTCTTTATTCTTCCTCTTTTTGATAGACCAATTTTATCATTATTAAATTTTGAATTTTCTAAAATCTCACAAATAGGTTGAGTTTATTTTTTAATGTGTTATTATATATAATGTTGTATTTTTCTACTAATGTGTACATTATTCAATTTTAGATTTTATATTTCCAAGGAATACTGTGTGAAGAGTGTGGTTTCACTAATACTATAATGTGTTTCACATTCGGCCTTTGTGAAACATTTCTAAATACTACTGTAGAATGTATCAAGGGATATGAATACAATTCTATTACTTCTTATACAAACTTGAATAGATAATCAATATGAGCAATCACTAAAAGACCAATAAATATTTTTATTCATCTTCTATCTATTTTATTTAGATTTCTTGAGTCTGTAACACGTCTACCCATATATAAAATTTATTAACATTATGTTAGGATTTTACATAGAAATTAATTTTCTATAATTATTTTGTGACTCATGTATTCTACATTGAGGACTATTCAGGTTATGAAGGTTGGTATCTATTGGCAGGGATGTAATTGGGTTATAAATCCTCATTTAAATCTCCAGTGCCTTTCTAGTAATACGTCTAGTATAAAAAGTAGGTTTTAATAAGGTAATGATTCCCATTAACTAATCAGTTCTATGAAAAAATATCTCTCACAAAGAAGATATGTATAGGAATGGAAAAGTTCTACTTTGGACTGAACTACTATAAAAAAACATACTTGGGTTATTTTTTAACATGGCTACTAATTTACAATGTTAATTAACATTAATAATTAATTTAGATAACTAATTCATATAATTTTATTTTTTAATATGGTCTATTCACTCCATCCCAGTATACACAATTGCTTATCACAAATACGACCTAACAATTTCTATCAATGTTTTTATCTTTTACAGATATTCAATTTATATTTATTTCATTTCTATTATATTTTTCTAATGTTTTATTATACTACATAATTTTATGACAGTATCTATAATATGAAGGGAATTAATGAAAATGAATGATTAATTTATTATAATTCACCTCCCACGGATATATATGATAATGGTTCTAGAGATCAAGAATATATGCATTCTTCTATAATTTATGAATAGAACACTTTCGTATCGTGGAAAAACTATAAAAAATACAAGTAGATTACCAAGATTATTATACAGGAAATGAGTCTACTAAATATTTTTTAAATTATAATGTAGTAAATATTTTATGTTGTTCTATTAAGAGATGTATTTTATTCATGTGCTTATATATAGGATATATCATGAAATATGGATGATTTTACAAGTTACTCACCTTATAGCTGACAAAATGATTATAACCTAACATAAAATGATTCTAGTGGAGTAACATGATTTTAGAGTAGGAAAATATAAAATATTAATCCAAATATTAATCAAACTCACATGAATTATTAGTGGAATGAGCCCTATTGGAGAATATTTTCAGAAACATATACTTGTTGAAATATCCCTAAGTGAACTCCAAAATAAATAACGTAAAATAATTGTAGTTATCAATGAATTTAAGGATTTCAAATAATAAAAATTTAATTAAAACATTATATCACTTCACCGTTATGATCTATAGTTGAGGAACACTGAGAAAGAACTTCAAAG
The DNA here is from genome assembly GCA_963277665.1 of Viscum album. NCBI lineage: Eukaryota > Viridiplantae > Streptophyta > Magnoliopsida > Santalales > Viscaceae > Viscum > Viscum album. Next base: position 734,756,410 of record OY728146.1, on the reverse strand, counting down.
AATAACTTTTTTTCCTTTAAATCAACTATAATTATCAATAATAATTTTTTTTAATTTGATGGAAAAGAAAGTTAAATAGGATAAATCAAAATTTAATGTCAAGGTATTTATAATTTTATGAATAGAAAGAAAAAATTCAATGAGATACCATGTAATTATTAGATGAATGATAAAAAAATTATGGTCCGTGTTTATGGACCAATTGTAAACTATTTTAAATATAGAAATAAGGGATTAATCAAACCTATCTGTACTATGTTGAGGTATGATGGGGATATAAAAAATAAATAAAATAATTTAAATGTGAATATATTAATATATTTAGCTTCACTATGGAATATGATTCAAGTGATGAATCCAGAATTGAGAATTATCCCACCAACCTCTTCTCAATGATTATAAATACAAATGAGGTATACAATTATTCTAATTAAGGTAATTTATATAATAATGATTATTATATCATAATAATTTATTAGAAGAAAATAAAATCATTCAAAAATATGTTTTTAGAGTTTCTAAAAAATATAATGAATTATAAGAAGAAGAAAATAGGTTAATTGATAAAATTATAAAATAAATTAAAGTGAATGATTCTCTTAAAAAATAAATATTAATTCTTGCTTCACTTTAAAAAGTTAAAATCCATGACTATTTTTTATTTTGTTCAGATGTTAAATTATAATCTTATAAAGGATGTAGTAAGAATAATATAATATCTATTCTTCATGGAATGGAAAAAATAACAAAAACATGGGATCATTGAGGAAACTGAATAATGATAAAAATGGGTTTTGTTTCAATCCATAAAATTCTATGTTATATGTAAATAATTTATTAAAAAATTATAAATGAATGGTTTATTATTTTATTTAGTTTAAATCTTGTATTCATGGAAATTATTCTATATAATGTTCTATTATATATCCCAAATCTCCTAGTGATACCAATTTTTTTATTTTATAGAATTTATCGTTAATAGATACTTATAATAAATGTTTTAAATATTTATGGGTACGTATGAATTCTAATTCTAACCCAGTTGGACACTAAATTACATTGGTACAAATAATTTAAATTAACCATTTTTTTAGAAAAATACCTTGTATGTATCAAGAACTAAATATAGAGTATAGATAGTTCCTAATCCAAGAATATGACTAAAGAACTATCAAATTTAATCTCATACACAAATCTAGTGGATCCACATTCACTGTTGAAGAAAACCCTAGAGGTAAGGGGATGCATTTTGCAGAAGTAGTAATTTCTAATGTAGTTTTAAATTTAAAAGTTTTAAACAATATGTTTTGAAGAAAGACATAATTATTATTTCACAATAATTTTTTATTATATATATGTAAAATTCTATGATAATAAATGTTTGGTTTTTAAAAATTAATTTATATTTATGTTTTATAATAAAATAATATTTATTATATTAAATTTGTTTGATCAATTTAACCAAAATGTAAAGTGATTCAAAGGTACATAAAAAGATAATTTTATTTGGAATAGAAGAATTTTAATTTCTTATTTCTAAATGATACAAATATTATACAAGCATAGACATATTAAGATTTACCAAATTAAATGGTATGAAAATATTTTTTATGATTTATTATTAAAATGGAAGCATCACAAGGAATCATTATAATTTATCAATAATTTTTATAATTCAATAAATCGGGAATTATGAAATAATTATTTATTTTTCTAGTGGAACCTATTAGTTTTTTTTGAATAAATATGTTTTTGTTATTACTGATGATATTATATATATTTACATGGGTTTGTTTTATGTCTCATGAGAATGAAATATTAGATATATTTGTCTATTATTATAAGGCCGATCAAACAAAAAAATGAGTCTTTATTTATTTTATAAGATGTGTAAATGGATGTGAATTTGATAATTTTAAATTCAAAAAATTTGGGAAGAAATAAAGGTTATACATCTATTTTTTTCTCTTAGGACACCATATTAATTTTTTTTGTATAGAATATAAATGAAACTATTCAATATATGGATCGAAAATATGATTAATTAATACAATTTACAAAAATATGTTTGGGAAATTTTTTTTAATATTGCTTGATATGTTTTCAAAGGTGTTTGTGTTAGACCATTTCGGAAGAAAAACCATTGTGAATTATTTAATGAAAGAAACATAATGGTTTTTTGTTTTAAAAATTTTGGTTTTAAATTATTTTTATTATATATGACTGATTATTTAGATATATTCTGTTCTAAATGATATGGAGGCATCATTTATAGTTATTCATATAAAATTATATCTTATATAGTTAATAATAAGAATACCTTCACTATTTAAAAATTTTGTGCCTATTAATTCTGATTATTCTTGTCATGTTTAAAAATTTTTTATTGAAAATATGGAAGTAGATTTATGGGATTTCAATTTCGGTGAAGAAAACCCTCAATGTAGTGTATCACTTTTGGAGGGTACAAATACATATCAATCATATACAATATTTTTTTGATTCATAATGACCATCCCATTGAAACTATGATTTGTAATATTCGTTCGAGTTTGAAAACTAAAACTATTTATTAAACATATTTTCTATATATGCCTTTGTTTCTTATCAAGTTCATACGAATGTGGTTGAAGCAATAAATGATCAAAATATTATTATTGTTCTGTAATATGATATTAATAAACTTTCTATAAATAATTCATGATCATTAATGAATTACTTGAGGATATTAAGGTAATTATAACTAAATAGATATCTATAAACAATTTGGATTAATCTAGAATTATTTACGAAAAATAAACCCGAACTTAATTCCTCCTGATACTCACAGGAAGAATATATAAACATTGATGATTCATTTTTATCTCTATTCAGATCAAAGGTTGTTAGAATCTTATCAAATGTTTCTTATTTTAAGGTTTTATGTTATATTAAATGGATATTTAAATTGTTTCATTAAAGAGTTTTATAACTCATAATTTTTATTATTCTCAATCCAATACTTTTTAAATTGAAAACTTTCTTAGTCATGTTTTAATATTTTATAAATCATTTGCATAGTTTCAAACAAGAACCTCATTATAGGTATGAATGTATATAATTATTTTATAAATAATTATTTCAATAAAGGTAATTTCTATCATACTATTTTTATTATGATTATTTATAATGATTATTTATTTTTGAAAAATTTATGTTGAGGATATAGCTTTTGGTTCCTCAACTAAAAATATTTCTACTAATTTCTCTACTTATATATCATTTATGTTTGGCATGAGAGTAATAGGAGAACTAATGTTATTTATTAGACTTCAAATTTATCAAATAAAATATGGGATCATTATTAATTAATCCCATTATGCTGAAGAATTGGTTAAGTAGTTAGTTTTAATTCATGAAAAACATTTCAAACACATACATATACTAGATGTTGATGCATCTAGATGATCTATTTATACTAATTTTCATATAGTCATGGTAAGAATCATTTTTATTTATCTTCAACAAGTCATGATATCATATTACCAGTTTATTTAGTTGGAAGATTAAAAGCTGATCCAAAAAGAGATTCATATTAATGTTGTGAAAATAATAGTCTGACATGTCAATGAAACCGTAAATTATGGTTTATCTTAACATATATATAATTTTTTTAATTTTATATCATATCTTGATTTTGATTTTGAATGTTCTAAAATTGATATAAAAATCGCATTTGGTTTCAATCATTTTCTTGGAAAAATTTAATTTCTTTGTATTATAAGAAGAGATTATTAGTTACTCTATCCAATGTAGAATCATAGTTATCTTGGTTTCAAGTTTTTTTTTGTAGATTATTATGGATTAATAAAACAATGTGTGATTTTGGTATGTATATTTTAAATTTTACAAATTATTGTGATAATACATATATAATAATTATTTCTAAAAATACATTATAGCATTCTAGAACAAAATATATCAATTTTATATTTCATTTTTATTAAATATTATGTTAATAATTTGGATATTGCTTTAGATATTACCACTAATGAAACTAAACATTTATATTTATTAACTTAGAATTTAGACTTTACTCAGTTTGAAAATATTAAATATGACGTTGGGATGTTGGAATCTTAAACGTTTTATGTTTTTTTGTGTGTTTTATTTCAGTTTGAGTTTGTTTACCTATTTTAATTTTCATATATATATGAAATCTATTAAATATAAAATATTTTTCCATATTTCTATTATTTAATTTTTGTACATATATGTTCATTATATAAAAATTATACAGCCACTCAAAAATCATTGATAGTGTTAACTATCTACTAAAATATTAAATTTTTAAAAAATATTTTTTTGTAAATTAATTTTCATATTTTTTTAATTAATAAAATTTATAAATTCTACTCACTATATTAAATTCTATTTTTTATAGTGGATGACTTTAAATTGGCCTTCTGTTACTTGTTTTGAAAATTGAATATATATAAAAACATTTACATAAAATTTATTACTGTCTTTATGTCATTACCATAAAAAATACAAACCATTTTTAGGGAGGCATCATCTCTTTTATAACATAAAAAATGGGAATATGTTTTTGAAATTTCACCTGAATATGTAATTATCTAAAAGGGGGAAATATTGAGTGGCTCCATAAACCACATCATGTTTTGATAATTAAATAAATTTAATTTTATTATTTCTTGTAAATTAAAATATATACTAAACTGTTTTATTTTCTATGGTATGATTATCTTTGATGATACAATAAAATTAATTTTCATAAAATAATTGATATTTCATGTTTGGATTGATCGTGATATGTTCTACAACTTTCATTATCGTTTCTAGGCTAAAGATGTCTTTTTAGGACATTATAATATAATTGATATGTGCTTCTTACTGTTACCATTAATCAAATATGTTATTCACCATGTATAAAAATCATAATCTACATAGATGATTTTAAATTCACATAGACATTTTTTAATCCACATAGCAGGTTTTCCATATTCAGTTTCTATCTGTATTTTAATCAAATCATGATACAGAAAATTTAAAATTAAGTGGTCCTTTTTTTGAATTATTAGTAGAGTATCTGCCTTTAATTAGAATAAATAAACATCTAAATATATTTATATCATATATGATATATGTTTATAATTTTATAAATTTTTATAGTCTGATATCTATATTCTTCTAAATCTATATTCTTCTATTATTTAGTCATAAACTATGATATATAAAAGTGATTAAGGTAATTCATAATTCTTTTAAATTATAATTAAATTTTATAAAAATAATTCAACTAAACCAAAATTTAACTATTTAATTAGCAATAACTTTTTTATTTATGATATTTGAGAATCCAATATGTTTATAGATATCAGACTTTCAGATATGTGAGAAATTCTGATGTAACTAGTATTCTCCTCCATTGATTTTACATATCAAAATTTCATAAGTGGACTCTCCTAGTTAGTAAATTTGATTATGTAGAAAAAAAACTTAATCAACACCCCTATGTGAATTCATTTACATAGTTCATTTAATTTATATAGGTTTCTATAAAAGGTAATATTATTAATTTTTAACATTTTGTTTAATTTTTCATTTCTTTGATTGTTGATTTCTTATATTTATATTTATCTATTGCTTTCTAAATCTATATTATTTATGTTAAAACTAATTCAAGTGTGTTCCATTTAATTTTACATGTTTTTAGTAAATATTAAAGTGAGTTTTATTTTTAGGAATAAAAATAACACATTGAATCTAAAAAAAAGCTTTTATAATTTTTTGTTTTCTTATTTGAATTTATTTTTCTAGATTATCTTTTTCGATATTAATATCATTCAAACATATCGTAAAATTTTTAACTCTTTTTTTTATGTTTTAATTTTTCCACATATTTACTGTTTGTTCTAAAATTAGTTTTTATAATTTCACATTTCAAATTAAAACATTCTATTTTCCTTGTATCTCAAATTTTCTGATATTCATGTAGACCATTTAAATTATTTAATGGGTTATTTGAAAAGAAATTGACTCATTAATTATGGTTTTAAATTTCAATCATCATTTGATAAATTATTATTTAATAATTATTTCTCTCATTTCTCTGTTTATAATAATTATATTTTTATAATTTATGAATTTGAAACTATAAATCCTTTCTTAGTTATATTTATTTTATTTTATTTTAATGTAGTTAAAGAATTGATTTTTATAATATAATAAAAATTTGATAATTATTCAAGAAAAGAATTAATATTTTAAATTAATACATTGAAAAGCATGCGGTGGTGTAGACAATGAGATGTTTTATATATTTTTTCAATGTAGAATGTTTCTCACTTCTACTTGAAAACCTATTATGTAACGACCCAAAATCTTATTAATGAAAATTACTCGTTATCCAATTAAATGTATTAATATGTAAAATGGTTATATAATATATGAAATTCTTGGGTTTTATGTTTTTGGATTTTAAAATACCATAAAAAATTATTACATTTGATAATATAGTTGTTGAATAGTGAACACATGATTAATATAAAATTAGGGCTTTAATAAATCCAATTTATTCAGACAAAGAATGTAATGGAATCATCTTTTAGAATTGATCCATTAGAAACACATTTTTTTGAACTTGGAAGAGAGGTTACATCATTGGTCCTTGCTCCGGACTAAGGCTAAGTTAATATTCAAGATGTTAAGCTTGAATGGGACCACCTACGGGAGAAGTAGAAGTTAATAGAGATTACCTCACGAGTGATGTTATTTGATGGTCCCCAAGAGTATATCACCATCGAACACTTTACCCATAGGCCTCTTGTGGGTGTTATAAGGGTTTATGTAACAAGATCCCAGAACCATGGTTATGTGAATTAGTTTTTTCGTATAAAATAAATAATATACATTGATTTTATTATTATTTCTCTATGAACAAGTAATATATTTTTTAGTTAATATTTAAATTCAATTAAGAAATATATTTTGATTAATTAACAATTTTTTATGACTAAATAATATTTAAAAAAAATATTATCACTGAATTAAATTTTATTAAATATAAATGATCATATATTTTTTATGAGTACAATTTTAATTTTTATTAAGGTTTGAAAGCTGTTTTTGACAAAACCCATGTATTTTCCTTAAATGTCAATATTTATTTTAAAACTAAAAAACCACATATTTATAAAATTATTTATACAAAAATAATATTATTTCTGGATTCATGGTGTCAAAATTATCTAACGGTGAATTTTACATAATTTTCTGAGACAATCAGTTTTATTGAGTAAAAATTAAATACCGTTTAAATATATAATGTGTTTTATGACATCATAATGACCAAATATTTATGTAATAAAATACTATAAAAAGTTTTTTCGTCCAATATATGTTTCAAATTTAAAATAATGTGATTTTATATTTTTTTTATTAATATATGGTGCCTTAGTGGACCTTCCAAGACTTGTAAAATATTTTAGTTTTTTGAAAATTTTACCTTGAGAGTGTGACTCACCTCCAAATAAGCATGTATAATATTTTAATATGTTTTTTCATTTTCCCTATAAAATAATTTTTTCCACTCTATATTGGCCAAGGCCATGGGAAAAAATAATGTGTGGGATTGTGGTTTTGATTATATTAACGTATTGTGTCCAAAACCTAAATAATAAAGAATTTACTCTTTTTTCATATACAAACCCACCCATGATCCCACTTATATTCACTCAAAACCCTGTTATCACGTCCCTAATCTACCCTCCTCTCCTTATTATCATCTAAAAGCATCCAAACCTCCCATCAAGACTCTCTGAAGCCACTCCTAAGTGTTTGAGGTAACATTTCCAAAAAAGGATTTCCCCATTTCTTGGCTTTATACAAATTTTATTATGTTGTTATACAGTTTTTTCAATTAAAAAGGTTAGGGTATGATTTATCACCTCCCCCATACCTTCCTCTTTATATATGAATGATTATAGGCCACTTTTTCATTCATTAATTCCTCCCATGTACATCTGTTACCGTGCCAAAATTCCGTAAATAATTTCTCTCTTCTCATTTACATTCAAGAAATTATTTTATATTATGAATCTAAATTCCATTACATATGTTGGTACATGTATATATATGACCCTATTACTATCCATTTCATAAACATATGATAAGTTACCCTTTCTTTATCATCAACCATTTTTATTAATTATTTTGTCACATCGTTATGTGGCAGAATTAACATCCTGATTTTCTAAGCCAAAGTCATTGTGTAGTGAATACGATGCCCATTCCACTATCAAGTGTATTCAAATTTAATCACATTTTCCAATTTATTATATAGTTTAATGTATGTATTCCACATGTCTTTATCATGGAATAAATGATGATATAGAATGATTCCATGTTGTATGATCCATGTGGCCACTTCTGCAAGAAATGAAATGATTAAGAAGGGTGAATCATTATAGAGATTAAATTCATTGGGTAAGGATATTTATCATGATAATTCAAGTTAAATGAGGGTTTACACATGATAATTCATGTGAAATGTGGTTTTACTCATGCTTCATGAGCAATGAGACTTCTATCATGCTAATATCATGTTAAATGTTGATTCCACATTCCCATGTTATGATAATCATTATATATTAATTATTAATGTTCTTGTTTCTATTATGATCCATTGATATTTCTATTTCCTGAAATGTACTATATTCTTCATGTGATTCCTTGTTCACTCCCTCCATGGGCTTTATATCTCACTCTTTTCTTATTTATGTCCTCATGTTATCCCATGAAATTCTATGTATGAAGGAATGTCCATGGTCATGTAAAAGATATTTTCAAGAAAGAAAGTTATTCCATGTATTAAGTTGATATATAATGTTCCTAATCCCCATAGATACTATACCACCCTGTTTTCTATGTTTTATAAAGTTTATATTTGATGTAATAAATTATGTTTAAGTTTGAAATAAAGATAATGGTTGTTATAGTTGTTATCAAATGATTGGTATAGTTATTTTTGGGATTATGATTAAAAAATCCTAATGAAAGTCTTAGAGTTAAGACAAAGTATAATAAAAACATTCTTAAATTTCGGTGGGTATTGAGTTTGCAGTTTACCAAGAAAATACATATGTGTCTGGATACGAACATGTATAGGCGGCTCTGGAATATGATGTATATATGGGTAAAACCCGAAAACACCACCCCTAGACAAACTTAAACATGATCTGGTGCACGAGAATGGGCCTTGCATCACTCTTGGTTATGAAAATCTCAGTGGACATTCTTTGGTAAATTCATAAGATGAGTATTAACCATTTTTAAGGGAGTTAAAAAATTATCCTACGAATATATAATATAATGTAGATCATGGATAAAAAAGATAAGTAAAGGAAATAAATGTAATATATAAGTTATCCCTTTTGTAATTGGATTACCCTTTATGTGTTACCCATAAAATTCCTTTTATTCTATACACTGGATGAAAATAGGAGGACTCGGGCTAAAAACTGATGTAATGATCATTGTGACGACTGTTCTAATTAGATTTACAATATGATGGGAGAAGGAATCACAACCATTGTCACAATAATATCTCAGTTAACTCAAGATTTGAATATAAATATTTCTCAAAAGGAACGTTCGACCCCCCTAAGAAAGAAAAAAATGCAATCGAGAGATTCATGAGACACATGCTTCTTTCTTTTAAGGGATCATCTAATCCCTCAATTGCTGGAAAATGGATCAACTACATTGAGAATATCTTCTCCATCCTTTAATGTTCTGAACAAGAGAAGGTAATTCTAAATTCTTATCATATAGAGGTTGAAGCAGATAAATTATGGACCTTGATAAAAAATAACAAGCCTAAGGAGGAGATTGAGGCGTTGGAATAGAAGGATTTCAAAAACAAATTTCATAAATATTTTCCATGCACCCTAAGATATAATATGGAAAGGGACTTCCATGCCCATAAGTAAAAATATGATGAATCCCTTAGAGAGTATGAGGAAAAATTTAAAAGGATTCAACGCTATGACTTTGACTTTATCGTTAACCCCTATGCAATGTTGACTGCTTCTCTAGTGGGATTAAACCTATCTTAGGAAAATCCATAGCGATATGTGACTTCGAGAGTTAGGTGAGAATTTTCCGATGTACCCTCAATGTTGAAATACAGAATGGATAATCTCATGGGTATCATGGGGATAATAAGTGTAAGGTGGTCTTAAATTATTACAGTCTGATAGATAAATCCAATGGTTCTATGAAAATTCAACTCCCAACATGCCAATGGTGTAGAAAGAAGCACCCCAAAAACATCCTGAAGGGGACAAGGAAATCATTTAGGTGTGTAAGAGAAAGGAACATAGCCGTTAACTGCCGACAAGAAAAAAAATGATGTAGTGACCTAGGATAGGAACACTCTATTTGACCCTCAATGCATTGTTCATTACTTCAACTACAAGGAACTAGATAACCATAAAAACTAGTGCCATATGCCAAGGGGTTTTTGAGGAAGAAAACAACCTCCAGGCCTTCAAGAGTGTGCTTTTCCCATCACTATCTCCTAATTGAACCCTGAAAATGATGTGGTGACCAGTATGCTAGGTATTTATTCCATAATAGTGAACATTCTTTTTTATTGTAGTTATATGAATTCTTTTATATCTTTAATGTTTATTAGAAAAATCCAAACACCACGATAATTAATCGAAGTAAATATATTGGTAAGAACATAATATAGGGTAATCATTGCATCCCATGAATATAAATCCTCTTCGGCTATAATTTTTGGTCTGAACCACCTGGATAAACTCATAAAACTTCCTCTTGTACAATTTGATGAAATTATTTGAATTTATTGGATTTCCTTATATAGAACCAACATAAATTGTCGTGAGAGTAAAATCACTCTCTATGGGGTGAATCGACCCCAGATTTTTTACAAGTTAAAGGATGGGGATTAATCATCATTAGCACCATCATCTCAAGCGTGGATATTACTCCCCTATGAGAATGTGTATTATTCTTAGATGATTGAGTCTACTAAAGTAACCATCCTTGAAGGCATGCCTACCGTGATGAAATTCACTGAAGTGTTTCCTAAGGAATTTCCTTGTCTTCCTCTTAGAAGAGATGTTTAATTATCAATTGATCATAAACCTAGGGAATTTACAATATCATAAACCCTATATAGAATGGTTTTTGTGGTTCTTTATGAGATGAATAAACAACTACAAGATAATATGGATAAAGGGTTCATAAGCGCTAGTTCTCCGCCAAGGGGTGCACTAGTCCTATTCATTAATAAGAACGATATGTCAATGTTCCCTTTCATTGATTATTGTGTTCTCAAAAAAATCACAATAATGCACAAGTATCATCATCCAGTAATTGATTACTTGTTCGATCAGCTACATGTATAAAAATATATCTCCATGGTGGATTTTTGGTTAGGATATTACCAAGTAAGGGTGAAGGAGGATATCCCCAATACTATTTTTTACAAGATACGAGCACAATTAATTCATAGTAATGCCATTCAGACTCACTACTGATCCATAAATCTTCATTCAGTTGGTAAAAAGAGTCTTTAGAGATTACCTATAAAAAATTGTGTTAGTATTTATAGAAGATATTATAATATACTCCAAATCCAAGGAGGAGCATAAAGAGAATCTAGGCAATGTACTAGAGAATTTTCGATAGGAGAATCTCTATGAAAAGTGCAACAAGTGTAAGTTCTTGTTGAAGGAAGTCTCATTAATGGATCATACCATCACAATAAAAGGGATATCTGTGGAACCCATCAAGACATCATCAAATGAGGGATGGACGTAGCCAACATCGGTAATGGATATCAATAGCTTCCTAGGGTAATATGAATATTATCTCCGATTTGTGAGAAATATCTCACGATTTTCCAAACCACATTCCATGATAACTCAAAAGGAAATTTAGTTTTCTTGGATTGATGAATGTGAAGATAGCTTCAAGGATTTGAAAAGGATGCATATCATGACAGTCATGCCCACTCTACCCATAATTGGAGAACTTTTTATGGTATCCAGTGATTCTTTGAAGAAGGGCGTCATAATTGTGTTGATGAAAAATGAAAAAGTCATTGCCTATGATTAAAGGAAATTGAAATTTCATTAGAATAAATATCCAAAAAATGATATGGAATTGGTTGTAGTAATCTTTGATGTAAATTTTTTCAACTTTACCTATTTGAGGAGAAGTTTGAAATACATATAGATCACAAAATCCTCAAATATACATTCACACAAAAGACTTGAACATGTGCCAATGAAGATGGTTAGATATAATCAAAGTATATGATTTCTCAATCCCTTACCACCCTGGGAACGAAAAAAATGTGGTAGATTCTCTATCTAGAATGAACTTAAAGATTTTATTATTGATGATAATTGAAAAGGATCCGATATTTTTAGAATTGATGAAGATGGACATTAGAATCATAAATAATGGAACATCATCAATCCTTTCACAAATGATTTATCAACTGTCTCATTAGGAATGGTAAAAAGGGGCTCAAAAGAATGATCTGGGAATTTAAGAGAATGTGGAAACTATCAAAAAAGGGTAATCCTCAGATATCAATGTTAATGATGAAAAAATTGTGAGATTTGGGACAAGGCTATGTGTTCCATAAAATCCTTTGTTAAAGAATGATCTTTTGTATGATGCACATAGTTAAACATTCACCATTCACCCAGGAATCACAAAGATATATCGAGATCTCCATGAGAATTATTGGTGGGATAACATGAAGAAGGAGATCATTGAGTATACATCCAAGTACCTGGTATGTCAAAAAGTGAAGTATGAGAGGTAGAAGTTTAAGGGGATGATGAATCCATTACCCATACGAGCATGGAAATGGGAGAACATCACCATGGACATTGTCACTGGACTTTCGAAGACATCCAATGGAAAAAATTCTATTTGTGTAGTTGGTGATCGTCTTACAAAAAATATTCATTATAATTCAAGTGGATTTATCATTATATCAACTAGCACGAATATATATAAGATATGTGGTAAGGGTTCATGGAGTACCACTATCTTTTGTATCTGATTGAGATATAAGATTAACCTCTATGTTCTACAAGTGTCTTTAATATTCTATGAATACTTAGTTGATCATTAGTATGGCTTATCCTCCTGAAACTGATGGATAATATGATTAGACTATCCCAACACTTGAGAACATGTTTTTAGTATGGTCAATGTACTTAAAAGAATCTTGGGATCAACATATTCTTCATGTTTAGTTCTCATAAAATAATAATTTCCACTCATGCATCCAAATGGATCCTTATAAATCTATTTTATGAGAATAGGTGTGGATCGCCCAAATGGTGGGACGATCTTGGTGAGTGAAAAATCCTTGGTCTAGAAACAGTTGAAGAAATGGTGGAGAAGTTTAATACCATCCCACAACACATTAAAGCTTATCAAAGTAGACAAAAGAGCTACGATGACTATCATTGATTAGTACTATTACTTGATGTCGGAGACAAGATATTCCTATGCATATCACCATTTAAGAGTGTTATGATATTTGGGAAGAAGGGAAATATTAGTCTAAGGAAAATAAAACCTTTTGAGATCCTTGATCGCATTGGAGTAGTGGCCTTTTGACTCGCACTCCCTCCAAAAGTATCTCGAGTACATGATGTATTTCATGTATCACTCTTCAGGAAGTAAATACATTGAACATCACATTTACTCAATCCATAGGTGGTACTATTGGAGAATTACGTCTCCTATGATGATAATCTAGTGAATATCTTAGATCCTACGGAAAAAGTTCTATGATATAAGACATTTCCCCTTGTCGATGTATTCTGGTGAAACCAAAAGTATGAATAAGTAACGTGAGAATTAGAGGAAGTGATGAAGAAGAGTAACCCTTATCTATTTTAGTGTATGAAATGGAAATTTAAAGGGTGAAATTTATTAAGGAGGGGAAATTGTTATGACTGAATCATTTGTAAATGATAATTCATCTTGATCTAATTAAATATTTTATTATGTAAAATGGATCTATAATATAAGATCTTCCTTTGTTTTATGTTATTGGATTTTAAAATACCATTAATAATTATTACCAATTTCTAATATAGCCGTTGAAAAGTGACCACATGATTAGTATAAATATAAGGATTTAACAATTCCAATTTACTCAGAAAAAGGAAGTGATGGCCTCAACAAGTAGATTTTATCCATATGAAGACCATTTGCTGGAGATCAGAAATGAGGTAGCATCACTAGGATTCACTCTTGAACAAGCCTATACCGAGATTCAACACGTAAATCCTGATCAAAACCACCGCTGGGAGAAGTGGATGTTAATATAGATTACCACCCAATCAATGTTATCTAATCCTCCCTAAGATTCTGTCAAAATCTCACATTTTACGCTAAGGACTATTTTGGGTGTTATAAGGGGTTATGTAACAATAACCTAGCACTATGATTATGTGCATTATTTTTTTGTATAGAATAATGAATATACATTCATTTAATTATTGTTACTTTGAGCACAAATAGTATTTTTTAGTTAATTTTTAAATTCAATTGAGAAATATATTTTCATGAATTAATGGATTTTTTGAATAAAATAATATTTTTTTAAAATATTGTTACTAAATTACTTTTTATTAAACATCAATTATTTTATAAATTTTTTTCAATACTGTTGTAATTTTTATTAAGGTTTGAATGTTGAATTTTTCAAAACACATGAATTTTTGATAAATGTATGTTTTTATTTAAAAATTAACAATTTAAATATTTAGAAAAATAGTAGATGAAATGAATATATTTTTTTTCATTTAGGAGATCAAAATTTTCTAATGGTTAATTTTTCTTTATTTTCTGAGACAGTAGAATTTTTAGGAATAAATTAAATACTGTATAAATATGTAATGTGTTTTATGACATCATAATGACCCAATAGTGATGTAATAAAATAATATAGAAAATATTTTCTTAGAATGTATTTTTTATATTTAAAATAGTGTGATTTTATATTTTTTTGATTAATTTTGTGTTTCCTTAGTCAACCCTTCGAGACTTATAAAACATTTTTTGTTTTTATAATGATTTCCTTGAATGTTTGACTCACCTCCAGATAATAAATCCTAATATTTTAATAAATTAATGAATTAACCATATTAAATAATTTTTTCTACTTCTCTTTTGAGAAGCCCATGGTAAAACCTGTGTGTGAGTTTGTGGTTTTGAATATTTTATTGTGTGGTGTCTAAAACCTAAAAAATAATGAATTCCCACTCTTTTCCTACATAAACCTACCAATCTCCCACTTCTCCTCACAATAAACCTATTTAGAACATCCCTACAATTTTATCCTCTCACTAGTACCCTCCTAAGATATTCCAAGCTCCCAATAAACCTCTCTCAAGCCTCTCCCAACCCTTTGGGATCACACTTCCAAGTGATGGATTTCTTCCTTTCACATATTTTTCGAAATTTTATTATGTAGTACTGCACATTTAGTCACTTAAAAATGTTGGGGTATGGTATTTTACCTCCCCCATACTTAAATCCATATGTATTAATGATGATATACCACTTTATCTTTCATTAATTCTTCCCATGTACACATGTTACCAGGATGAAATTCTGTAAGGAATTTCTATATTCTCATTTACATTGAAGAGATTATTTTATATTATGACTCTAAATTACATTACATATGTTTCTACCTATATCTATATGACCCCCATATGGTCCATTTCATGTTCATATGATTAAAAACCATTTCACTCTCATCTACCATTTTTATGAATTATTATATCACATCTTTATGCTGTCGAAATTTCCCCACGATTTTCCAAACCAAAGTCGTTGTGTAGTGAACATCATGCACATTCAACTATCAATGGAATTCATCTTTATTCACATTTACTTATTTATTATTGAGCTTCATGTACGTATTCCACATTCCTTTGTCATGGAATAAATTATGATTTTGAATGATTCCATGTTGTATGATCCATGTGACACACTTATGCAAGAAATTAAATGATTATGAAGGGTGTGCCTTGATAGTGCTCCAATTCATCAGGTAAGATTAGTATCATGATACATCAATTTCTATGAGGTTATACTCAAAATAATTTAATTGAAATGTTGTTTTTCTCATGCTCTATGTGCAATGAGCCTTGTATCAGGCTAATATCTTGTTAAATTTTGATGCCACATTTTAATGTTATGGTAATCTTGCTATATCATGCCTTTAATTTCATGTTTCTCTAATGCTCCATTGAAATGCCTATTTCATAACACAAACTTTATTATTTATGTTATTCCTTGTTAAATCCCTTAGTAGTCTTTATATCACACCATTTTCTTAGGCATGTCCTCTGGTTATCCAATGGGATGCTAAGTATGAAGGAATGTGTGTGGTCATGAAAAAGGGGTTTTCAATAAAGATGTTTATTTAATGATTTAAGTTGTTAAGTAATGTTCCTATTCCAAAAATATACTATCCCAATCGATATTCTATGTGAATCAAGTAAAATTTTATGTAATAAATAATGTTTATGTGTGAAAAAAGAGAAGGTTTATTAAATATAAAATGATAAACAAAAAATTCTATGACACCTTATAAGACCTAGAGGAGACAATAAGTATGATCAAGCTCAAAGAACCAGTACCTATGTTTTATTCTTATGCTATCTATTTAATTATGGGTTCCTATGTTTTTTAAACTTCTTCCCATATCCCATGTGACTTAACTTTATCTTTAATATTTTACTAACAAAGAATTTTATATCTTTAGCTTTTCACATATGAATTACAAATTATAGAATATTTGGTTTGTGACCTCTAGTATCTAATCTCAGGGTTGTAATTGGGTTTTAAATCCCCCTACAAATATCATTTTTCCTTCTGGTTATACTTCCACTATAAAATGGTGGATGTAATATGGTTATGATTAATCATTAAAAATTATTACATTGCACAACATATCACTCATATAGTAGAGAGGTATAAGAGTAGAATAGTACCTATTTGGAATGAACTACTATACAACACATCATCACATTGTTTCTTTTATTGTTTTATTAATTTAAACTATTAATTATCCTTAATAATTAATTTATATAATTTGATAAGTTTTTCATATATTTAAATATACTCTATTTACCTACCCAGACCATCTATTATCTCTTATCTGAAGTAACAGTGTAATTGTACTACCAGTTTCTCTACGAATCACCAATTGAAAGTTTAATTTTCCCTTTAATATAATTCACTCACCCTCCCCCCAATAATATCCATAACAACCAGATATTTTATGAGAATTATTATTTTAAATTTCATTGATGTCTTGGGTTATACGCAACACTAAAGGTAGCTTTCACTACACGCATCCCTGACTTGTCTTTCATTACACACAATCACGACCTTCCTCAATAGTGTGTATAGTACGCAATACCTGGTTTCACTAAAAAACAACATATTGTTATAATATTATTATGGTCTAGCCTTTATGAATAGTATGAACTTTATTTGGAATTTTATAACATTATTATTCATCTTAAACATTTTCTAGAACATGTTATGAGAACAAAATAAATTTTTCGGGTCAAATTAATATTTTAAAAAAATACAGTTTTTCCACCATTTGATGATGAACCCACTGTAAATCTAATTTTTTACATGTTTATAAGTTCAATATGACAAAATAAAATTATTATTTGGAATCATGATATAAAGATTTACTCTGGATAAATTTTTCATATTATTCCGATAACTTTTATATTTTAATTAATAGTAAAAACACGCTATATTTTAATTAAAAGCATCTTTTTTTCATCCCAATAATTTATACGGTTAAATTATAATATTTAATGGTTTTAAAGTAAAAATAGAATATATTTTTACAATTTAATATAATTTATGTCATTACCATTAATTTTACATTGAATTCATAGGTAAAAACATTTCAATCTTTGGCAATGTTTTAACTTTTAAAACCCATTTTCTTAACAATAAGATTAATTTTAAATTAATTACTCGAACTTTTGTATTTCTAATTTCGAAAAATTGATTCCATATTTGAATTAAATGGGTTCAAAATATGTTAATAGGTTACTTTTATTTTATTGATATTATGAATAGTAACTACGTTAATTTTTATTTACTGTAGTTAAAGGTAAATCAGGTAATTAAGGGAAAAAATAAGATTATAAAATTACCCTAAGACCTTCCAAAATTCTATTGGAATACTAAAAGTCGACCCATATCCACTAAGGGTTGGAATATATTCATTTTTATGGACTTTTGACCTTGAAAATAATTTAATTATTATTAAAACCAATGAAAGTGACAACATGTCACTCTCTTAAATATTATAAGTATAATTATTTTAATTTAGTGATAAACATCATGAAACATAGAAATTGAATAGTCTAAAGAACTCTAATATAATTATCAATGTCAATGAATTTATTTATTATTTTTAAGGATTAAATAATTATCATTAATTGTGACACAATAGTGATGTTGAAATTATTTTATGGATTGAAATATCAAATAAATGGTTTTAAAAATATTAAAATAAATATTGTATTAACTCTTTAATATGATCCACGAATTTTATAGATAAATATGACATTTTCTGAATCTATTAAATATTTTAATTCGAAGATATCTTCTGTCTGGATTTTATTTAAATTCAAATAAATGAATACTGTCAAAATTTAAACTACTGTTATTTTATAAAAATAACATAATATAAAATTGTTTACAAATCAAAAAAATATTTAAAAATAATAAATTAAAATTTATATGGTCTAAAATGTCATAATTTATCCAATTATGGACAATTCAAAACAGATAATAATTTTTTATAACAATTTAAAATTTAGAATCTTATTACCACAAATACAATTAAATAGACAAAATAAGGATAAAACAAGTTTATAAGGTTTAAAATAAATTTACAACATGTCTAAATTTTATCTTTTGATGATATTAAATCCCTATATCTTATAATATTAGAATATCAGTCATTTTTGGAGGTTTTTAAGTAGGGTTTGATTTATTATGAATTAATATTTGTGTGGTTTCCAAAGGTGCCCCTCTCCTCCCTTATAAAAGGGAACCTCCTCCCTCTCCTCTTCACAACACCTTGAGCATTAATGATCTGCCAAAACCTACCCATTTATCTTATAAAATTCCATTGAAAGATTCTAATGGTCCTGGTCTTCTCAAAAGACCAACTCTAGTCCCTTAAGAGAATGCTTAAAGGAGGTGCGTCGAAGAAGAGGTAATCTCTTCTACCGATTCTTTCAAGTTTCTTTCTTCTTCAACTTCCTCTTCTTTAGTTGTTTCTTGGTAAAGTAATACAATCAGTATAAATAATATACTAAAATGATATTATAAATATGGAACAAACCCATTTCACCTTCTATCCATCATACGGATGATGAAATCATCATGTGTGCGTACGTACAAAATATCATCGCCACGCCGTGGTGTAATCAGTTTTTCCACCACCAACTTATTTGGATGGGTATAATGGTGTAAAGAATTACTATATATGGTTATTATAACATCATACTGATTCTGAGATATTATAGAATCCACACCAATTCTATTCAATAATTATGGGAACGATATAATCGCTCATGCGTAAGTACTGACTACCGTCTCCACGAACGCGATGAGATTAATTTTCCATGATTATCCATTCAAGTATTATTATAAAGTATATATAATAAATAATCATGAAATATATTACATAATAATGATACATTATTTATGTACATATGTGTTTCATTTACTTAATTCCATTAAATTCAATATGGAAACGAAAACAGCGTTCATGTGTACGTACGACCTACCGTCTCCATGAACGGTGTGTTTCATTTCATTTATCTATCTATTATATATATATATATATACTGAATATATAGTATATATAAATAATATTTTACATTCTTGAAGTTATTAAATCATGAAATATGTAATAATAATATAAAGAACAACAAGTCCAAGCACGTATGATAAATGAAACGATTTTACCGAAAATGCTGCTTTAACATAGAATTTTCAAAAGAACGGGTAATATAAAGTCATAAGTGAACCATATATGATATCATAACAATTAATATGATTCTTTAATAAGTAAATGACATTATGTAAATCATTATACAGGATTTTAGGATACATATGACGCATATCAGACATAAGGTAAGGGATAATTTTGTAATCTCATTTTAATCCGAGATCGCTTATACGTAAGTATTTACGGGTGTTATATTTTTCATCCATGTCCTTAAAAATGATTTTCATAAAGTGTTTAATATTATTAAATGTATTTTTAAAGTCATGTTTACCCTATTTTACATTTACTTTGTATTATAGATGGAATCTTTCTTATATTTACCATACATTGTGCTTTTTGACTTTTTTGTAAAAAGTACGAGAAGAATGTTTTTTTAACTTATACGGCATGAACAAATTTTTACGATTTCCTAATGCCTTATTTTCATGAATATTACTCTAAAATATTTAATGTATATTTTCAACAAAATCATTTTCTTTTAATATTTCATGGAATTTTGTGAAAAGAAAGTTATTTTGAAGAAGATAGGATATTTTCCTCAAGATTTCATTTCAAGTGTTTTATCAAAACCATTTTCCATATAAGATGGAATTATTTCATATGTGTTTGTTTCAAGTATAATGTATATATGATTTACATGGTTTCACTTTTCTAATGATGAAATGATATCCATTTTTTTATATGGATTATGTTATGATGGGATGATGTTTATGAAACCCATTTTATTCTTTGGGTAATGATGAATGATTTATGTTCATGTTATAGCACACGTAAGAATGATTTCATTATTAGATGGGTGGGACCTATATCACCCTACAATGCATTGGGTAAAGATTTATATCTCATGATATAGACATGGCTGGAACAGAAAGTAAATCTGGTTCAGTGATATTGGACTGGAACGAGGAGTGAACTCGATTCAGAAAGTGACTTTGTCCACTAAGATGGTCTTGGCAACAATGCCTTGGATACTATGGAAATAATAACATGTTCGTAATGTTTTTCCACAATTACATGTTATATTCCCATGCTATTTTATCATGATTGATGTTATATTATGATCAATACCTTTCGTACTTCTATGTTTTATTTCATTGCTCAAGATTTTGATGTTTAAACATTATGTTCATGTTTTAATGTTCAAATGTATATGGTTTGTTTTATTTTCTCCATTCCTACCCTTACTGAGCATTTGATCTAACCCTTTATTTGTTTTCTTTTTCCTAGGAAATAAAGAAAGGTTTTAGTTAAGAAAACAAAAGGGGAAGCTCTTTATGGAAGATGTTGAAGATCTATCAATGTGCTTAGAAGATTATGTTCCGAGTTTCCAATGACACTAAACTATTACAAACCTTGAGTGTTGGATTTTCTTATGTATTAAGTATTCTGCAAAAGTAATGTAATTTCCATGTACATCGTGATTTGGGTCTCTACAGTTGTTATCAGAGGAAAGGTTTAGTTATCCTTTGGAAACTATGATGCGAAAACTTTAGTGAGATCCCTAGAGATATTTCTAAGGTATGTCTATGGATGTCCCAAAGGTTAAGTATAAGTATAGGTTATAGTCCTATAATTATGGAAACAATATTAGAGTTAAAACTAAGATGTTAGATATTGAAGGTACTCCCCCTTTATTATGTTGTTTTCCCTAGCATGATTTTAGCATCATACTATTCTTTTAGGGTTTTAGACAATGGCTGGAACCTGAACGAACCATGTTGATCAATGTAATGGAAAATGAAATGATGGTCCCTTTGAATAAACCAATGTTATGGGAGATGGAGTGAAAAATCTTATTGCTATACTTACACAAGCTTCGAATCGTTCTGGACATCCAAATGATTAGAGAAGGGAACAATATTCGATTGAGCCCTTCATGATGCAACGTCCTCCTACTTTCATTGGGTCCTCTAATCCACATGCTGATGAACAATGGATCAGTACCATTGAAAATATATTTCCCATACATTGTTGTTCAAAACATAAAAAAGTCATTCTGGTTGTTTACTGTTTAGAAGGTGAAGCAGGCCAGTGGTGGACTCTAATTAAGAATACAAGTCCCCATGATGAAATTGAATCAACAGAATGAGACGAGTTCAAGAACATGTTTTTCAATAAGTACTTCCCTCGTATTCTTCGAATAGAGATGGAAAAAAGTTCCTTGAGCTTAATCAAAAGGATGATGAATCTTTTGGTATATACGATGCGAATTTTACAAGGCTTTCAAGGTATGCATCTGGCTTTATCTTCCAACCTTAAAGTAAAGTTGATCGATTCTTCAGTGGCTTAAAACCAAGTCTTCAAAGGGAATTAGCTATAAGAGACTTCAGTGGCTATGAACAAATTTCATGTTATGATATCAAGGTAGAACTGGAAGTTGTTTTTACATATACATCTCATGGTTTTGAAAAAAAATGAAAGATCGAGTTCAAGGAGAAATCTTAGAAAAATCGTGAAAAGAATATGAATGTTTCATTATGCTCAAAGTGTGGAAAGAATCATGGTGGAGATTGCCTAAAAGGTACCATAAAATGTTTTAAGTGTGGAAAAGAAGGTCATTGAGTAGTTGAGTGTTTATGTAATGGGAAATTGGTAGCTAATGATTTGAATAGAGAAAAGACTACAAAGAATTCTCCACCATAACTATAGTGCTTCAAGTGCATGGAAATGGGGAATTATGCTAATCAATGCCCTAATCCAAGGGTTAATGATGATCAACGTGCACAACCTCTTGTAGAAAAGGATAAAGGGAAGTCACATGCAGTCACTATTTGTGATTTTGAGTATGAAAATGATGTTGTGGAATGATTAAGTGTTTAGGTAATGGGATTTCAAAATAGTATCATGGAATTACATTTTTGGTATCGTGGAATTTTAGAACATCTATGTATTGGTTTTCAATGATTATATGGTACCGGTAACCATGAAAAGTGATTGAAATATTTTTGGAAAGAAGATGATATGTGCATAATGAAGGGATAAAGTGAAAATTAAATGATCTCATGACTGATATAAGGATAAAGGTATATCATGGTTTGAGTGTATAGAAATTTTGGGATTTTTGTATGTGGAAAGAGTTATATTTTGGTAGCATTCATGTTTTCACTATGGTTCAATGGGTATTCATTTTTCAAGAGAATACATGATTAAGGTATTCACATGTTTGTAATGTGACCAAAATGATATATCATATGATATATGGGTGATAAATGAGGGTATTCACATGCTCGGTAGATGACATTTCTAGTAATTTTTTTCTTTAAACGATGAGCTTGGATCGAAGTATTTTAGATAAGCTTAAAGATTGGAATTGATTATGTTGGACATAAGTTAGTATTGTTTAAGGATAGAACTTTTTTCAATATTATTGATGGTATGTTATAATAATGTAGTTTTAGAAAAAGGACAACCTGTAGGATGGGCGAAAACCCGTCACGTCAGACAAAACTATGGGAATCGAACCCACAACCGATGTGTGACATACCTTTATCGCCTACCACTGGCCTACAAGAAGTCCCTGGTTAGTAGAAACTAGTTTTATTTTATTAAGCAGTATGATAGATGAAGTATAATCCATTTTAGGAACCATATACAATTAATCTCACCATAGATGGACTTATGTTTATAACTTTTGCTAACCTTCTATTTGAGATAGATGGAATGACCTATCATTCTATCAAATTATCTGATAACACTTCACAGAAGGCAAATTCAACTTCATTTGTTTAAGAGGTGAAGTAGAAATTGTTAAAGGAACAAACAACAGTGAGATTGTACCAAAATCAAGTAAGCATTTCTTCTAATTCATATTTTTAAACTTTAGGGAAATGATATTGAAAACCAAAAAATGGTGTCCTAGTGTTCTTATATTTGATGAATTATATGGTACCTTATATCCTCACAAATTTATTGATTTGTGATTGTTGTATTTTTCAAAGCCATATTTTCAACCACTCTCCATCAGAAGTTGATGGATAGATTTCTCTTCTATATCCATATTTTCACCTATGTTCTCCTACATGGAAACCCATTGATGAGTTAATTTGGGTAAACGTTATGTTTCATACTTCACTTTTTGAAATTAAGTTTCATTATTCCTTTTTACGATGTGGGTTTCTATGAAAGAAACTTTCAAGTAGTAAACCATTTATAACCCCGACGAATTTTGAGGGTGAAATTCATTTTAAGGGGGGTAGAATGTAACAACCCGACATTTTATGAGAATTATTCTCTTTAATTTCATTGATATCTTGTGTTGTATGCAACAACAAAGGGAGATTTCTCTACATGTATCCCTGACTTGGCTTTCATTAAATGTAATCATGATCTTCCTCGATAGTGTGTGTAGTACGCAATACCGAGTTTCACTAACCAATGATATATTTTTATATTATTATTATAGACTAGTAGTTATGAATATTATTAAATAAATTTTTGAATTTTATAACATTATTATTCATCTTACACATTTTCTAGAACATTGTATGAGAAGAAAATAATTTTTTCGGGTAAAATATGTATTTTTCAAAAAAAATAGTTTTGCCACCTTTTGATGGTGCACCCACATTATATCTAGTTTTTGACATGTTTATAAGTTAAATTTGACAAAATAAAATTATTTTTTGGAATTAGTATTTAAAAATTTACTGTGGATAAATTTTACATATTATTCTGATAACTTTCATATTTTAATGAATAGTAAAAACACGCTATATTTTAATTAAAACAACTTATTTTCATCGCAATAATTTATATGGTTAAATTACAATATTTAGTGGTTTTAAATTATATATAGATTATATTTTTACCATTTGATATAATTTATTTCATTACCATTAAATTTACATTGAATTCATAGGTAAAAACATTTCAATCTTTGGCAATGTTTTTACTTTTAAAACTCGTTTTCTTTACAAAAAGATTATTTTTAAATTAATTACTGAAAATTATGTGTTTTGAATTTTAGAAAATTGATTTCATATTTGAATTTATTGGGTCAAAATTATTTTTAATAGGTTTCTTTTATTTTTTTTGATATTATGAATAGTAACTACGGTAATTTTTATTTACTACAGTTAAAGGTAAATCGGATAATTAAGGGTACAAATAAGATTATAAAATTACCCTAACACCTGAAAAAATTCTATTGGATGACTAAACATCGACCTATATCACCTAAGGGTTGGAATATATTCATTTTAGGGACCTTTGACATTGAAAATAATTTAATTATTATTAAAACCAAAGAAAGTGACAACATGTCACTCTCTTAAATCTTATAAGTATAATTATATTTATTTAGTGATAAAAGTCATGAAACGTCAAAAATGAATAGTCTCCAGAAATCTAATAAAATTATCAACATCATTTAAATTTATTTATAATTTTTAGAGATGAAATAATTATCATTAAATGGTGACACAATAGGGATGATGAAATTATTTTATTGATTGAAATATCAAATAAATGGTTTTAAAAATATTAAAATAAATATTGTATGCACTATTTAATATCCTGCAAAAATTTTATAGACAAATATGACATGTTTATAATCTATTAAATATTTTAGTTCGAACATAAAATATGTGTGGATTTTATTTAAATTCAAATAATTGAAATGTGTCAAAATTTACACTATTGTTATTTTATAAAAATATCATAATATAAAATTGTTTAAAAATCACAAAAATATTTAAAATTTATAAATTAAAATTTATATGGTCTAAACTGTAATTAATTATCCAATTATGGGTAATTAACAACACATAAGTAATTATTTTTAACAATTTAAAATTTAGAGTCTTATTACCAGAAATAAAATTAAATAGATTAAATAAAGATAAATCAAGTTGATAAGGTTTAAAATAAATTTCCAACATGTTGAAATTTTATTGGTTGATGATATTACAACCCTATATCATCTAATCTTCGAATATGAGTCAATTTTGGAGGGTTTTTAGTGGGTTATGATTTATTATAAATTAATATTTTTGAGGTTTCCAAAGGTGCCCCTCCCCTCCCTTATAAAAGGAACCTCATCCCTCTCCTTTTAACAACACCTTGTGCCCTAATGATCGGCCAAACTCTACACTTTTTTTTCTCCACTTCCCTATCAACATTCTTGTGGTTTTGGTCTTCTCAAATGACCAACTCTAGTCCCTTAAGAGAAAGATTAAAGGAGGTGCGACGAAGAAGAGGTAATCTCTTCTACCGATTATTTCAAGTTTCTTTTTTCTTCAACATCCTCTTATTTAGTTTTTTCATTGTAAAGTAATACAACCAGTATCACTAATATACTTATATGATATTATAAATATGAAACAACCCAATTTCACCTTATATCCATCCTACGAAAAATGAAATCACCGTGCATGCGTACGTACGGAATACCATCTCCACGCCATGGTGTAATCAGTTTTTCCACCACCACCTTAATTGCATGGGTATAATGGTGTAAATAATAACTATATATAGTTATTATAACCTCATATTAATTATTGGATATTATATCAACCACACCAATTCTATTCCATAATTATGGGAACGATATCATCAGTCGTGCGTATGTACGAACTACCGTCTCCACGAATGCGATGAGATTCATTTTTCATGATTAGACATTCAAGTATTATTATAAAGTATATATAACATAATAATGAAACTTTATTTATTAACATATATGCTCATTTAATTAATTCCATTAAATTCAATAAGGAAACGAAAACAATGTTCATTTGTACGTATGACCTGCCGTCTCAATGAACAGTGTGTTTCATTTCATTTATCTATCTATTATATATATATATATACTGAATATATATGATACAGAAATCATGTTTTACATTCTGGAAATTAGTAAATCATGATATAAGTAATAATAATATCAAGAACAACAAGTCCAAACACGTACGATAAGTGAAACTATTTTACCGAAAACACTACTTTAACTTGCAATTTACAAAAGTACAGATAATATAATGTCATCAGTGAACCATATATGATATCATAACAATTAATATGGTTCTGTAATAATTCAATGACATTATTTTAATCATTATACAGGAGGTTAAGATACATACAAACTATATCGGACATAAGGTATGAGATAATTTTGCAATCTCATTTTTATCTGAGATTACTTATACGTCAGTATTTACTGGGGTTATATTTTTCATCCATGTCCTTAAAAATGTTTTCTATAAAGTGTTTAATATACTTAAATGTATGTTTAATGTCATTTTTACCCCACTTTGACTTTTACTTTGTATTATGGATGTAATGTTTCTTCTTTTTACCATACGTGTTACGTTTTGACTTTTCCGGAAAAAGTAAGATAAAATGTTTTTTTAAATTATATGGAATGAACGGGTTTTTACGGTTTCGTAACGCCATATTTTCATAAAGCATAATCTACAAGATTAAATGGAAATTTTCAAAAAAATCCTTTTCTTTTAAAATTTCATGGCTTTTTGTGAAAAGAAAATGATTTTGAAGAAGAAAGGATATTTTCCTCAAGAATTCATTTCAAGTGTTTTATCAAAACCATTTTCTATATAAGATGGAATTATTTCATATGTTCATGTTTTAATTATAATGTCTCTATGATTTACATGGTTTCACTTTTCTTATGTTGAAATGATACCCATTTTTGTTATGGATTATGTTATGATGGGATGATGTTTATGAAACCCATTTTATTCTTTGGGTAATGATGAATGATTTATATTCATGTTGTGGAACACGTATGAATGATTTAATTATGATATGTCTGGGACCTATATCTCCCTCCAATTAATTGGGTAAGTATTTATATCTCATGAGATAAACATGGCTAGAATGACAAGTTAATTCGGTTGAGTGATACAGGACTGGAATGAGGAGTGAACTCGATTCAGAAAGGGACTTTGTCCACTAAGATAGTCTTGGAAACAATGCCTTGGCTACTATGGAAATCAAAACATGTGCTTAATGTTTTTCCACAATTACATATATTATTCTCATACTCTTTTATCATGATTGATGTTCTATTATGATCTATTCCTTATGTACTACCATGATTTATTTCATTGCTCAAGATTTTGATGTTTAAACATTATGATCATGTTTTTAAGTTCAAATGTATATGGTTTGTTTTATTTTTTCTATGCTTACCCTTAATCATAATTTTAGATCACCCTTTATATGTTTTCTTTTCCCCAAGATATAACGAAAGGTATTAGGTAAGAAAAAAAAGGGGAATATCATTATGGGAGATGTAGAAGATCTTTAACCATGATTAGAAGATTATGTTATGAGATTCCAAAGACACTAAAATATTACGATCCTTGAGTGTTGTTTTTTGTTATGTATTAAGAATTCTGAAAAATTAGTTTAATTTCCATTTACACCATAATTTTGGTCTCTACAATATCAATTATCACATTTCCACCCTAAAAAATTCATTTTCCCACTTGTTTTACTACTACCCACCTATTGAAAGATCACTCATCTCTTAGCTAAAATGAAATAACTATTAAATTATTTGATTCTTCAATTATTATGAATAACCAAATATTTATTTCATACATATGTAAGTGTTCCAAGAAGATCCTCATCCATATGAAATGAAATCTGCATTACTGTATAGATTTTTCATGACAGAAACTACATTAGTTTACAAATATTTGACATGAACAAATTGCTATACAAAATATTGTGCTCTTCATAGCACTACTGCATTATAAAACATCTCCTTAATAAACAACCCCTACATTCACATATTAGGAGTGTATCATTTATTGAATTCCATTAGTGATATTCACTTCAACTTGGAATTGGATCTACTTCTTATAAAAAATTTCTTATCCTAATCTTCTTCATGCTTTGTGAATTCTGTTTAGACGTATATGAATTGTCCTTGGTGGTAATATTATCTCTTTATTATCCATGATACTAAAATAATTAATTGGTTATCCTTATATAGAAAATTATACCTATAGATCCTAGAAATCAAAAAATTACTATTAATCTGTTCATTCAATCTTTACCACATATTGATCCTATTATGTGGCTCACATAGTGTCAAACTCTTTATTTCTCTTTTTATTGACATTTATAGGTGGTTTTTATAGATAAAAACTTCTTCATAATGGCCTTCAAAAAAATTATATTAAATATTAAATGATAACTCCCTTCCCAAAAATCCTTTTTGGTTCACAAACATACTTTGAAAACATCATGCCATTAAAAAAATAACTCAACAAAAGACTGATATATTTCCCATGAACATTTTATACAGTTTGAAAACTATCATTTTAGTTTCTATGAACATGATGTGTGATATATTAATGGATTAATTCATACATCTGTGATTTAAATAAATGTTATATGTTTTGAAAACATTATATATTCAATTCCTCTATTTTCTGTTAGAGAACTAAGAAACATCCCACTCAAAATTTTGGGATACACTAGAAAACATTAGTAACATCTAAAATCCTACATTATAAACAACTCAGGTCTAATTTTTTTTCAGGGTTTAACAGAATAATACTATAATGAAAAGAACATAAACCGTTATATAACATTGATATGTATTTTTTAACGACAAACATTATTTCCCTCATAATATTGTTCTTCTATGGTTGATTATAGGGGCTTTAATTGTGTGAAATCATTCACATAGAGTACAATAATTACTAAATAGTTACCAATGATCATTTTCATGGAACTGAAAACACCGAATGGTTCTATATCCAATACTTCATACATTAAAAAAGTAGTCAATCATTAGAGAGTTTTTCCGAAATGATTAAGAACTCACATTTTTTGATAGGATGGGAGGTCACGCTCATCACATGCTTTGGGGGGGACTATTTCCTACACTACGACTGTATTATAAATTGAAGATATGTTTATAAATACAATATTAATTCCCATGTATTATTTGGTTCACCCATGATTTTACTATTTATTTATTACCATGGATATATTTTGCAATGATTTTAATATATCTTAGGTTCTTCATCAATGAAGATATTATTATGTATATGTGGTTCCCTATTAATGGACTCTTATTATATACTAATTTTCAGATTCATTGGGAATTATTATTATGATACTTGTTTTATAGCCGCACGGTGGGTCGCTCTGAATTTTATCATCATAAAAGGAGATTGGATAAGTTTGGATGTTTGGATTAGACCCATTGTTGGGATTCATATGTATCATTGTGAAATTAATAATAACTCAAAAGGTTTCGTGCCACATGATTGGACACATCATACCATTAGTTTCATGATATAAGGACAAAACCATAACGTTTATAATCCTGCTGTTATGATGTCCAGGAGAAAGTTGAACTATCAATATTTAGTGTGGGACTTATGTCAATGAATTTTGGGGAACCTAGAATTGATATAGATTCCTAGGTTGAAGTAGACCATACCAGGAATGTGGCCTATAGATAAGGTAGTTGAAGTTTGGTCATAAAATATGCTTCCTACTTATCACATTTGGACAAGAATGAAAGCCTATGTAATTCAATGGTGAGGACCCACATTTTTGGAGGTCCTCCAAAGGTTTTTCATATAAGGGAGTATGTATCTTTTAGAAGATGAATGTTAGGGATCATTCCTGAAATGGATACCCAGTAAAAGGTTCCACGGTGACTATCTCAGCTCTTGGTGATTTGGAGGATTATTTGGGGCTTATAACTAACGAACATGCCCATGGTTGAGTGAGGGTGATGATTATACCATACACCAGAGTAGGATACCCAAGACTATTTTGGTTTCTAAATTTATCCTGAGAAGGATTCCCATTGATCTTGACCCTTATATATATATACTAACTATCTTTATTATAATATTAATCATTGTTCTCAAACTTCAATAAAAATAAGTAGTTCGAGACATATATACTATAGTTACTTTCCATAGGGAGATCATGTAGATTTTCATGATATTTTTCCACCACTATGACCACATGAGTCATTCTTGGTGTGAGAAAAAAGATGAAATGGAATATCCAAGAAACCAATTAATCTTATTTTCCCTGAGGTGGAATAAATGGCCTTGAGGACTCACTCCAAGTTAAGAACTCTGAAAGATTACAATATAAAGATATTAAAAATGCTTCTATACCGAAAATGCATCTCACCGTGTGGGTTTTGTTGTTTTAGCTAGACCATAATCCTACATGATTCATTATAAGTTGTAAATGAATTTGAGAAACAAGAGGAAGATGATGATTTTTCCAAACCACACACTTCTCCTCCTGGGATGGTATAAGAGGATAGTCCAAAGGGAGAAGAAACATGGACTTTCATTTTCTTATTCCACCTCCCATTTTGTATCTAGGATTTTAAGGTTTGACTACCCATATAGATACAGTCCTACGAGTGAGGAGGAGCATGGGTGAAAACTCCCAAATGAAATTCTAAGAGATTAATCATAGAGGTATTACCCAAAATTGGATCTATAGTGAGGGAGGAAGATCTCATTACATGTTCAATGGAATAAAACAAGCATAATCCTGACCCTCCCTACCAAGAACTGGAGGCACATTATCATAAATGGTGCAATTGTTGGGACTTCATCTGTCATTTTGTATGGAAGATAACCTTTGGGTGTTTCAAAGAATGAAATTATCCATGGGATTTCTTCTAATTGGGAAATAATTTAAATATTCAATGTCGTGGAATTAGAGATGAGTAACATTAATTTATCATGTTCCTCATGGTAGTAGGGATTTCTCATCACTACATCACTAAGGGGAGGTCCCTTTTGGTGATGTGAAACACAACAGTGGAGAGAATTTTCCAAGGGGAATTCCATCATGGGGAGGACCACCATGGTGAATTATAAGAATTGGAATAATCTCCCTCTACTTGATCTTAAATAAATATAGATGGAATTTGTGACTCTCATAAGGATATGGGCTCTCAATATCAATCGGATTTTTTTTCATGAAGCAAGGCTTTAGGGTGAAGTGTCAGATGAGGAAAATCAAAATCACATCTACGTCCCATGAAATTTTGTTATGGTTGAATAAAACCCTGATCTACCATGGATAATCATCATCAGGATTAATGAAATCTATTATTGAATTGAGTTGGATCATATATTGGCTCTTTATATTCCAATTTTTTTGGAGAGGCTTCTTCTTTGGTTCCTTTGTGCGAATGAATGGGATCATATGATGGGGGAAGTGGTTTTCATAGATAGGAGTTTATTCCTACCTCGGATAGGCTATTGAGATAGAATAATTATCAAGTGTTGGAACATGTGTCTTTTCATGATCCGATTATAAATATATCATGGGGAATTTTTCCCATGACCTTCTTAATTGGGACCGGTAGTATTGGAGTGATCAGGGGTGATATGATGATGATCCACCCCTATTGTGGGGACAAAGTTGTGTGTTTTTCCCTCAAGCACTATTATCTTAAGGTTTTTCATGTCCTCGAATGTCCCTAGTATGTGGGATGGGATTTGAGTCTTTCATTTCAGCACTTTTAGGATATTCTTAGTGTCTTTAGTGATCAGAATAAGGATATATTCACATTCCATATTTGGAGTAATGGTATGTTCCTACTCTTATCCTCCCTTTCTTCCCAATGGATATTGAACATTCTTTGGTGTGGTGTTTCTCCTCCATTTTTTGTCAGGTCATTCTTAATGACTTCCATAAAGGCTATCAAATGAAACCACTTACCAAATTGATTATTATAGGATGTTTGGTGTTCTGGGTCATAATTCTCACCCACAAATGGCTATCATGAATAATTTAATTCATTCTGATGAGTCTAATAATAGGATTTCTTAGTGTGGCTAGGTGTATGTTCACACTCACAGTTTGCTATCAAATTTGAATAGATGGATTCCTTGGGTTTATGTAGGGGGGAATGTTGACTAGATATATGATGTTCGGTTTTTGTATGTACCAACATGCATTTTTCATCAAAAATTTATTGGTGGGATCCTTTGTAGGGGAGAGGGGTGTGTCCCCAGTCTCTGTTGACTGGATGTTATCCCTATTATTTTATCTTTTCCACCAAGGTCTAAATGACAATGGTCCAGCAATCAAGGTTGGAACCCTTTAAAATAACCCCTACATCGTATAAACGAGGTTTTATATGGCCTCTTGATCCACTGTCATAAAGAAATAATGGGACTCCTTATTGAATTTAGTGGAAAGTATCTAGAAACATATCAAGATAGCATATGGTGGTGTCTAATTTAGGATCACTACTCATCACTGACAGAATGATCAGTGGGGCTTTGCGATCTATGAGCCTCTTAGCAATCCCCCATGGTTAGTACTAAATAGTTCAGTGGTACTCCCCGACCAACAGGTTTGAGACCCATTATTAATGAACCTAGGATAGTAATGTAATAATATATTTGAAAGAAGACCCACCCTGAATAGTAGCTGGAATGTATATCGGTTATAGCTAGATGGACACCATTGGCTCAAATGGAGTTATGAGAGAATGTATGACTATAATATTTTAAAAAATAGAGAATACAAAATCAAATTAGAATCTAATTTGAAATATAACATGAATGATTTATTTTCATGTTTGTAAATCTTTCATTTAGAAAGAAATAGTGGCCACAAAATTTGGATAAATTATCATCTTGGTTACGGATTTATGTTGGGTTAATAATTTTTTTATTTCCCTCATTATTGCATCACTCAACAGTCAATTGTATGGCGTTGAACTGTGTGCAATCAGTCACATCAAGTCCTTTATTCTTGAATGGATTATAATGGTTTTTTTAATGGAATAGGTAACACACAATGGTTCAATATCCATGGGGACCTAAATTCTAATGGTAGAATCTTGTTAGGTTGTTTGGATTATGATGTAGAAGAACAATCATTGGTTGAGAGGATGGGTGTTCATGATCATCACATTGTTTTGGGGGAAATATTCAAGTAATATGGGACCCTGAAATATATTTATGATATGTTGATTAATCATTTATTAATTTCCAACTATGATGTAGGTCATCCATGAATTAACAATCAGTTATCATCATGCATTGTGTTTTGAATCGTCTATAATATCACAGGTTCTTCATTAGTATAGATATCATTATCCATTTCAGTTTATCCATAAACTGTATCCTCTTATGTACCAATTAGAAATTTTTTGTTCATTATTACAATGATTATTGGTTTTCAAGCCACATAGTAGGGTGATTTGGAGTGTATCATCATCCAGTTAGATTGAATATGGTTTAATGATGGGATATGACCCATATTTGGCTTCCTAAAAATTGTTCTAAAAAGAATCATAACCCACATAGTATAGTGAAGCATAATGGGAAACATTATACATTTTAGGTTCTTGTGATAAGGACCAAACCATGCTAATTAATGTCATGTGGCTATGATTTCTAGGAAAAGGGTATGGATTGATGTTCCTGGTAAGGATCCAAGTATCACTGAGAGGGGGAGGGGTTGAATCAGAGATATCGTTTTCTTCTTATGTTTCCTTCTTTATGAAACAA
The DNA here is from genome assembly GCA_963277665.1 of Viscum album. NCBI lineage: Eukaryota > Viridiplantae > Streptophyta > Magnoliopsida > Santalales > Viscaceae > Viscum > Viscum album. The sequence continues at coordinate 734,721,760 of OY728146.1, read as the reverse complement.
CCTCATCCTCCTGTTGAAGAGTTTCTTCACTGATAAAGAAACACAACCACAAGAATACTAGATTAATAAGGTTCAGCACTCATCAAGAGTAGCTACATCCTTGGTATGGTACAAAAACAATCCAGTACCACAGAATCAACTAGAAAAAATCTTTTGATGTGGAATACAATGAGTAGGATATACCCTCACACTGGTGTAGCACATGGAAAACAATATTCAAGAGTGTTTGTACGCTATTATCACAAATGGGGAATTACGGTATTCCAGTTCCTCTTTTCAATTGAATATGTGTATTCTTTGAATCACAAATCATCACTTTCTTAACCAAAATCTGGCAAGAACTATCTTAGGCACAACCAAATGTGGGAAAAGGCCCCAAATCTTTCGTGCACCATTTCAGGTGTCTGACATGAAACTTTTAGGCCACACACGCAAGATTAAACTTTTGTCGCGAAACACCTCTTATTTGAAACTTCATTCTTGGGTGCTACTCCCTTATTGCATGCAATTTTTCCTTCTTGCACACAATTCTATTTATTTCTCGCACTCTCTTTTTCTTAATATTTTTCCACACCGCAGAGCTCAGGATTTCTCTATGTGTAGAGAATTCACAGTGTGAGGAGGGTCACCTCTTATTTATAGACCTCATTGACACCTACGCACAAAAACCTTGAGGCATCATGCTAGATCCTAACACGTCATGCAAAACCCCATCTAATGTCACCTTGGGCGCATAAGTCCCACATCGCACAAAATCCCATTTGACATCACCTTGGGCATGTAATTATTTTTCATGCCAGCCTCATCTTTTTTCACTTCTATGAATCTTTCGCTCACTCCATGCCTTTACCATTTTTTTATATTTGGACCTCAAAACATTCCTGACACGCAAAACCGCATTTAAGTAGCCTTTGGAGCGTAAGTCTCTTTCGCACCAACCTATTCTTTCACGTACTTATTAAATCTTTTGCACGCTTCCTTCCTTTTACATTTTTTAATTATTAGACCTCGAATCATGCCTTGCATGAATGATTCCAAACTACATTCAATATTGCATACAAAAACCAATCTTGCATGAAAAACCTAATCTTTCACGCATGCATCTCATTTTCCTGATTTTGATGTTTAGAATAGGGTAGTCCACTTGCGCGCATCATACCAATCCATCTTCAAACTTTCATGCTACATCCTTTTGTGCCGCCCCCAGATTGTATGTTCCTTTTTCTTGTTCTCTCTTCACAGCATCCCATAACCATTATTAAGCTTTCATAACAAAATCTACTATCAAGATATGTATCCAATGATTGAACAACTTTAGAATCATCATATTTTTAATGGTAAGTACTCATACTTGACTATCTTCCAGTAGCATCATTCTTTCCAATCAATAATTCATATGAATGGAATAACCTTTACTCCCCCTTTCTTCATAAGTCTTTCAGAAAATGTTCTAAAATATTTTCATATTTTTGAAATAAAAATCATCAAATAAACATCTGATTTTATGTCCTTTAAAAATTGAATTGATTTATCTTCATTGACAATAAAAGACAAAACTCTGTAACATAAAACTATTCTTAATTCCATCCCCATCCAACTTGGTCCCATCATGGAGACAATGTATGGTTTGTGACTTATGTAAAATTATTCTAGAGAATCTACAAGGGATATTGATTCCTAGGTTGAATTAAAACCTACCTCAAATGTTTCTCATAGATAATAGGATCGATTTGTGGTGTCGGTTTTAGACCTCAAGGAGGATTTCAGGTGTCCCATTTGAATGCGAATAAATTCTCAGATAGTTTTATGTCAAGGAACCAGGATTTTTGAGGTCATATGATGTTTTTCCCATAGAGGAGTATGTCTTTTGGAGAGTATTAATGTTTTGGGACATTTTGGAATTGGATTCCATATAAAATGGTCTATGAGCAATGTCTCAACTCATGGTGATTTGGGGTCTAGTTTGGGGATTATACCAAAGGAAGGGGCCCATGTATTAGTGGGTTTTATGATTGGGGCTTACTCTTGTGGTGTATTATTATGGATTGGTTTGGTTTTGAGATTTTATTTTATAAGGATTACCATTGAGCTCGGTCCTTAGGTAGGAATTCTACATATCCTGATTACAACAAGAATCAGAGATCTCATAGTTTAATAATAATTAGTAGTTTGTGGCTTAAACCATATGGTTTCCATTGGGTGGGGGATCATGTGGATGCCATAATTATGTAAACCTCAAATCCAAATTGGTTCATTATTGGTGTGAGAAAAAATAGGAAGCAAAATATTTAAGAAACCACAAAAGTTGATTTTCCCTAAGGATGGATAAAATTCGTTAAAGACTCATGCTTAGGGAGGAACATATAAGGAATCTGAGAGGAAGATCCGATATAAGCTCCTCTATCAAATAATGCATATGAATGTGTTGGTTCATGGATCTTGGCTAGACTTTAATCCCACTTGAGTCATTATGAGTCATACTTGAACATGAAAAACAAGTGGAAGTAAAAGTTCCAGATAACCACCCACATCCCCTCCTCTACTGGTGGAAGAGGATGGGGCGATGTGAGATGAAAAAGGGAATTTGATGTGCATGTACCCTATCCCATTACGTATCAAGGATAGTTCGGTCTAACAACCTATATTGTTACATCCATTGGGGTGAAGTGGAAAAAGAGTGAAACATCCTAAATGAATGTCTATGTGCTTACTCTACGAGGGATAAACTAAAAATTCTTCTATATAAAGGGAGGAGGACCACATCCCATGTTGAATAGAAAAAAGAAAGCAAAATCCTTACCCTCCACTCCTATAACTAGAGGCTATAGTTTTTATATTAAAAAATGATAGGTTATGGTCATAACCATTATGCATAAGAAATACAAATAATTAACACCATCCCTAGGGTCGTGGTCCGTATGATTGTTAGAATAAAGACCCACATGCACCCCATGGATCAAAGCTGTTGGGAAGGACTTGTGTGGGGAACCTCTAACCATAAGAATTCAACTCAAAATGGGAGACATGTTGGAGTGTCCCATTTCATGTATTTAAAAGTATATTTTCTTTTTTTAATTATTCCATTTGGTCCAATTCATTAAAGGGAGATAGTGGAAGAGGAGCCTTTTTAGGGGTGGCTTTTAAGAGGTTCTAATTAGAGGCTCAAAAAAGGTAGAGTCTAGGGTGAGCCAATGGAGGCCCACATGGGTAGGCTAGGGAGATTTAATAGTGGCCTGTGCAAGGGGTGCTTCATGCATGTAGACCTCGGTGAGATGATGGTGCATTGAAAAATGGACCACCTAAGAAACAAAACTTGGGAGAATCATTTCTTAAGCCTTTATGAGTCTCCAAAGGTGTTCTGGGAAGTGACTCGTGTAGGTCCTGGGTTAGGGAAGGGGACCTCAAGATAGTGTTTGAGAATAACATGGTTAGTGAGTTCATCATATAGGTGTTATTTATTTTAAACCCGGAGAGGACTTTAGTTTGAATACCCCCATTTAATTCCCTCTTAATTAGTCTATAGAGAAGAAACAATATGGTTTTAGTGGGAATGGGTGAAGGACTATTGAGATAAGAGCATTAAAATGCCTATAGAAATTCATATCCTAAAAATAAAGAACTAGGGGTCCTATTTATCGGAAATAATGGGACCCATGGAAAAGGGACAGTTGATCTCAGGGGTGTCAAATAGGAAGATGCTCAAGTCGGTCATGCAAGATGATGAAAATGTACCCTTTACACCTACACTACACGAGGGTATATTCACGATGGGCCATCGATGTATTTTAGATCATTATCCTTTATCATTTCTCTTATTCTATTCCTTTTATGATATTTTCAATTGAAAAATTTTCATCCATGTGACAAAAATAAGTGTTATAAATCATTCATAAATCATAGTTTCATCTATTTTTTGGACTGATCTAGTAGTAAATAAAAATAAAAAATTTCATACGTTATCATTGATATATTCATTTCAGTATACTTTGATGTAAAAAATTAGTATTTTCAAATTTCTAAAATATTCCATTAGTTTATTGATGTCAATATATTTTATTATAAGTATTTATAGCTATATAATAAATTAATGTGTTTCTTCAATTATAATTTTCATGTTGACCAATCCATTATTCATGAGTAAAATTTTAAATATTATTCTCTATAATTTTGTAATTTAAATTTTTAATAAGAAAATGATTCATGTCAATGTTGATAAAAAAATCATCACCAAGTCATACCAAATTTAACAGTCTAGCCCATCAAAGATTACTGGTCACCATCAATTAGAATTTATTTTAATAAAACAAAAATGATCTTCTCTATATTACACATCAATATAATGAAACCATGACATGTTATTATAAAATGAATAGTATATATTTATATTAAAAATTTCCAAAAAATGTTAGATAAAGTACCTGAGGGGTAGAATTCAAGTAAAAAATATATATTCCACTCATATGTCAAGTTTACTAGTAGTTCTGATATTTCAATTAAATCATATATCAATATATGTAAAAATAGAATAATTTTTTTAATTGGTATAATAGATTTTAATAACGTGGAAATATTACAATATATATGACTTATAAGAATAATTGGAATAAAAAACTAACATAATTTAGAAGTTAACAAACCAATAACTCTTATAAATAGTATTCTAAAAGAAGAAAAAAATAAAATCATGGAGGAATTCGATTTGATCCAATGCATCAAGGGATTATTTTACTATACTCCAGATATCTCGTTACTTATCATATAATTTCATTGAAAAAACCTATTGGAAAAAAACATTAACTAGTACAACCTACCTCAAATCCATGGTTAGAAAAAAAATCTCGTCCATAGAATCTCATCTCTAACCATAAAAATAGCCAACTTCTGAGAACCAAAAAAACATCAATAAAAACAGTCATAAACTTCACCTTCTACATAATGAATGATCCCCAGTTAATATGATTGAAACAATATGATTATAAGCCCAAGATAAGATATTTTCAATAATCGTATCACATAGTGGATCTCTTAGAAAAATATTAAGAAAGAAAATTCATAATTCAGAAGAATTGTGGGGAAAAAATTTTACAGAAATTAAAAATATCAATATATTTTAATGATCCACTTCACAATTCATTACTATGTAACTCTACATTCATGAAGAAGTGGATTTTATTTATAGATTTACCTCCATTTGTTGTATTTTTTAAACCTCATGTTTGGTTGCAAAAACATCGAACGTTGAATCTCCATATCTTAATTGATTCAAGAAATATCTACATCATGTAATGACGTCAAATAATATCATTGTAATGATCCAAATATTGTAAAAAGTAATATGGATTGAAACCTCAGTTCACAAGAATTTCACACAATTCACCAGAAACATAAATTCACCAGTTATAAGTTTACTGGTTTTTTTATCAATCACACTAAAACTAAATAAAATAAAAAACCCTCCTAAATAGAATTTATATTTCAAAATATTATGATATGAATAATAATTAATGTAATGGATTCATTGAATTAAAAATATTCCTCATATTTTATCCTATTTTTTACCTATCATTCCATATTATAGATACCCATGAGTATTTAGTGTAAAACTGTGATAATTAATATGAAATTCATGGATGTAGATAATATGTTAATTCATCCATATACTACATGGTATTTTGAACTAATCATAATCCATTAATTAAATAATTATTTAATCATTTTTTGGGTAGTGTATTTGAGAACTCCAACTTTTATATTTATTTCTAGCAGTGGAATTAGAATGATATAGTTTTTTAGTCTATGTAGATAGGATTGATTACAATTACTTAAATTGAAATAGAATATACGGTAAATGGGAATGATTTAATATATGTGATATCTTTTCATTACATGTTTATGATTTATATCATTGGTGAATTAAGTCAGTCATCCTTTTATGTTGAACTTTTGGTTGTGTGATATTTTTTAGATTGGTGTGTAAGATTTTTCATCTAGTTAGATAAAATAGGTTAGATGCGTTATGGATATGAATTTGGAATGAAATGAATTATATAAGAATAATTATATGGTATATGAATGAAAACATAATTAGTTTATTGTTGGAATTATACTATTTTATATATTAAATGGATTTTATGTTACTTTTTTAATGATATGATGAAAATAAATTAATGTGGTAAATTTTTAAACAAATTTATTTTGTTGATATGTTGAATAATATTGTTTATTTATTGGAATAGTTTATTATTATATGTTAGATATGATTTGTATGATGCGACTAATAGAGGTAAACATGATAAGATTGGTGCTTAATATGGAATATTGTGTTATATATATAATTATATTTTTTAGAACACTATTACATGATTCAGATAACTTAATTGAAGACCATTGGATTTGAGTTTTGGGTGAAATATTCACATCCAGTAGGTGTTTGGAATATATAGTTGAATACTCCCCCTCTTTCAATCTTTATTCCAGTCATATTTGATGTTGATTTTATGCCCACAGTTGATGTAAAATGTATTAGTGTTATAATGTTATTATATAATATTTTTTTTATTTTATGTTGTGTCATGTTAAAAATGAATGGGTGGGATCAATGAGACATATAACACTAGTACATTACGGTGAAAATATCTGTCAAAATATTGGTGTGGCATACCATTACTTATATATTTAATTATATTTGATTACACATTTTTAATATTAATGTTTGGAGAGTGTTCGTCGGATGATATGATTTTACATATATCCTAAATCTGGGACAATAATTAAATTTCAATATTTATTGAATGAAGATTAATTATGACCCATCCATATTAGTAAGGGAGTTCTTAGGTAGGAGCCAACTATGTCTATGGTATTCTTAGCCATACTTGTTTATATATTTTTTTATACTTGAATGATATAATAAATGATCTGGTATAACCATAATAGATAATTATATGGCATTGAGTGGTCATGGAAAGATTCATTTTTTCATTTTAAATATTGTTAACCTGTTGGTACAAACCTTTTGATATTTTCTATTATTTTATCTTTTTATAACATTAAATGAGTTTTATTTTTTATGTTCCTAATATTTTCATAAATTTTATTTTGTTTCATTTAGTGTTTATTTGGGGATTTCTTATATTTTATAATATTAAGTGGGTATATCCTCTCATATAACGCTTTCCATACACTTGGTTGTAACACCCTGAGATTTTATGATATATTTCCTTTTAAATAAATTTAATTTCTTCGATAACTTGTGATAGATACAAACCCAAGTCAATATAAACTATACCACATTATACAATTATCACCAAAATTATAAATTAGAAGATTTAATAACATTAAACACATTATATAAATTATGTATAAATGTTTTTAATAAATATGTACTCAATTTTTAGTAATGTTATTATATGCTCCAAGGAAAAAACTTCCTCCAAAAATATTTTTATTATGTTTTGTGAATAAATTATAAAATAAATTTCTACAAATTTTAGAAAATGTATTATAATATTTCAAAATATTTTTCTTAATTATCCACAAAAATATTTATAAATTTTATTTAATAGGAATTTATTTAAAAGATCGATTTTTCATTGAATAGTGAAAAATAATGATTTTAATTGAAAAACATAATTTCATTTAAAAAATTTAGTGGGTTAAATTTTACTAAAAATTGGTTTTAAAATAATAATTAGTAATATTATATTATTAATATTCCAATTTAGGAAATTAAATCATTTTTATGTTGATTTTTTATACAAACTATTTATTCCTTAAAATACATTTTTAAATTAAAAAAAATTCTTAATGTTTTTATTATTTAATAATAACGTAAATTAATCAAATAATATGAATTTAATTTTAAAAATATAAAAAATATATGAAATTAGAATAATTATTATAATAAAACAGGGTCTTAATTTTAGTAAATATTTATCTCCCCGATAAAAGAGGTAAAATTGTGTTAAAACAATAGTATAAAATCTTAAAATTTATATAACACTAACAATTATCCAATTGGAGATGTTGTGTCCTATAAAATATATTTTTATGGAGTTAAATAATATATTTTAAAACATTATATTAAATTTGGTAATCCTACATTATTTTTTTGGATTATAAGTTATACATTATTTAAAAAAAACAATTTTCAGTCTTTTCATTTAATGGAATAGTGGAAAGACTCTATTCAGATTATTCATGTCCCAAAATTATAAAAACCACAATATTTTTATTATATAACCAAAATAATTAATTTAAACCAATTTATGACATTATCCCAATGAAAAATTATTTTTACTCATAAATTAAGGATTTTACAAAAAAACTGTTCTAATGCATTTTCCATTCTTATATAAAATAAAATTTCAATAATATATAGAAAAAAATATTATAAAATCAACTAAAAATTTGTTATAATCATGTTAAAATTTTATTAGTGGGAATATATTATTTTTGGAAATATATTTATTTTATCATAGTAAATTTTTTTTATCCCGATTAAATTTAAATAGTGTTTTATGTAGTTAACAAGAAGATAAGGATAAGAATATACCCTAAACTTGAAAAAATGTAATTGTTTTAGTTTCTTTCTACCCTATATCATATTATATTGGAATTTTTTTTTCGATTATGAAACATGAAAAAAGTATGATATATATAAATTTAAATATTATTTAATATTTTAGGAAATTTCATGTGTGTTATTTCCATTCCCAATAAATGGATAACTTTTTCCTCTATTATCCAAACTTCATGATTTATATAGATTATATAATCCATTAAATATTATTTAATATTTTAATAAATTTAATGTGTTTTACAACCATTATCTACATTCTTTACAACCCTTAGAAAATAATAACGCCACCCATGCTTATGTGTAGACTACCACCTGCAAGAAGAAATGTGATTTGTTTTCACTTCGGATTTACATGATTATTCATAAGTATAAATTCAATGAATATATATGATAAATATTATATGATAATTATTTTTTATTTTTTATTTTTTTTACAATTCTTTCCTTACATCCATCAATAAATGAAAACAACATTCATGTGTATGTTTGACTGATTGTCTCTATTAACGGTGTAATTCATTTTTCAATCTATATAATTTATGGTTGATAGTAAATAAATATATAATATATATATGATAATTATATCTTTACTATCATTACATAGATTATGTAACCATTATTAATGTATAAGGACTAGAGCTACTTTATCAACCTTCTCATAAAAAACAAAACAGTTAACACCAGAAAATATTGATTTTAATAAAGAATTATTCATAAATAAGTGTTTAAATGTAATAACAAGATCATTTATTAAGTTATAAATATATAATTGAATTGTATATATATATATATTAGAAAATTTTTCTATAACCATGGTAAAAAACTATGCCTATAAGGGACAAAACCATGGATATAAGTTATTTTCATAGTTCCAATTGTCATTGGAACATATTGGTGTGGCTATATCCAAAAGATAATGCCATGGTTCTAATGAGTTTTAGACATGATTTCCTCCATGTAAAAACACATATTTCCACGATTTTTAAAACCATGGCAATATCCCACCTGGTTCTCCACCATACCAATAGGCTTACAACCACAGTTTAAACAGTGTCTATAGGGTCAATTTCCAAAGTGTAAAATCATGGATATATCCATTTAAACTGTGCCTATGGGTGTATTAATGGAATTCAATATCTATAATTATGCTTCACGTAACCATAATCCTAACCAATTCACAAAATCGAACTTATGTTATGTATATTTATATATAATGTTATTTATATCTATAAAAATCGGGGGAATATAATTAATACTCATAGAAATAGGTCTCCCGTCCAAATTCACAACTGACTATTTTTCTCATACTTACACAAGAAACCTATAGCCACATCTTTCCTAAATCAAGGATGTACATGAAGTCTATATCCATGATTATAATAAAAAAAGGCTATAGCCTTTCTAAAAATAACATATTGATACAGTTTAGGTAAATTTTGGCTATTAGTGAAGTTTACATCCATGATTTTATGAAAACCATGGCTAAATACTTCTAAAAAACCTCTATCCCCAGTTCCATGAAAAATATAGTTATATAATTTGTTAAATCCAACTATATCCATGATTCTATTTAAACAAGGGCTATAGGTACATGCTATTATATCATTTTTTGAGAACCAAGGATATAGCCTTTGAAAATACTACTTATATTCATATTTTAAGAGAACCATGTATATTAGTGTAGATTGTAGCCATGGTTCTATACAAACTGTGGCTATATCCTTAAAATAAAAACTAATTTCTATTTTTTTGGAAAATAATCGATATATGTCTATGGATATAGCAAAATTTTCTATTAGTGTATTTTAAATAAATATTTATTATATTGGATGTTATAGTACATTCAAATGAAGACAAACATGAGGTAAGTGTTTTCATCTCACATGTATGACTCCCATATTCACCACTGATTTCATTTATGTGGTTTATATTCTTCCCATGAATATATTTTAATATTAATTTCATGGAAAATTATGTGTATTTACATATCCATATTCAGTTTTCTTTTTAATGAGTTTATGATTCAAAAGTAACCCAAGTGGGATTAGAATAATGTTGCAATCTCATTTATTATCAGGATTACAAATGACAATGTTTACAGTAATTAAATTATATTATCAAATTATCAATATACTCAGGAATTATTCTATAATCTGGTGATTTCTGTATATTATATTTTTTCATTTAATTTTACCCTTTTTAAGAAATCAATAAACCAAGAAAATGTTTTAATCGACATTATTTCTCTTTTAAGATGGTTTTTTTCTTTTTCGACCAAGTTTTCTTGAAATATTTTATTTAATGTTTTTTCTATTGTAATAATATATTCAAAATCAAATATTATTTTTATTATAAAATTGTTTTCATGGATTATTCTTTTCATTTTTCAAATGTGTTACTTTTTAATTTTCATAGAAAATTTGAATGTGATCATTCTTTTAACCAAAATTGAATGAATGAAATTTTCAGTCATCATGAATAATAAATGTTTTTCTGTATCAATTACATGTTACCATGGAACTCTTATATGAAAACTAAATTCATTAACTTTTTTAATTTTAACATTGTAAGTAATTTAATTCCAAATGTAAAGATTACTTACCTCAATAAATATTCCCGGGGATTTTTTAAATGGGTTTTCATATAAAATGGAATATGATTATATTACTTATTATTTACATGGGACATGATCCAATTATGACATCATTATTATTTTTCTATATGGTTTAGTATTATAATGAAAATATGGTTTTAAACTGCTTGATTTTCAATGGGATAAATTATAAATAAATGATATAATTTTCGTGAAACAAATTTTCTTTTCACAAGATATGATATGATGAATGTTTTATGTTCATCTAGTATAGATATGTATGGTTTACATTATATAATGAGTGGTCCATGAAATAAATATTCCTATTATACATTGGGTGGTGATGGATATCTCATGGGACAAATAGGAAAAGGATGTAGAGTGAACTGAGATTATTAAGGTATTCTTTCCACTCTGATTTTCATGGTACTGAACCTTGAATAGTATGATATAATGGGGAGTAAACCCAGTACACTCAAATAAACCTGGAAATTATCCCTAAATACTGGGAAAATCATTTTCATTATTATGTATATTCCATAGTCAAATGTTTTATGCTAATGTCATTCTCTAAAGGCTTATATTCATTGATTCTATTATTATTTGTGTTTTATGAATTTCCATGATTAATTTCAAGAATCAATGTTGTGATCTATGACATTTATGAAATTATTTATAAATGTTATGCTATTATTCTCAAACACATATTCTGATGTAATGTTTATGTGTTCACTGATATATGACAATTCTACCATTACTAAGCATTTTATCTCACACATTCTTATTTTTCCTTTCCATATATTATGAAGAATGATTTTATATATGACATGTCTAATAATGGTGACAGTTATGAAGAATATATTTTTAGATGATGTCAAAATCCTATGAACAAGTAATTTATTTATATATGTTTATGATGAAAGATGACCGATTTTATTCAAGTTTGGATGGTAATTTTATTTAATTAATACTCATCTAATAAAATGTTTTATTTATGTATGAAAATTATGGGTCTCTATATCAGTTCGATTCACCAACCCATGTTTTATTTTATTTTTTATTTAGAGGTTACAGTAAATCGTGTTGCTATACCATGGTGGTCTTGGTTGGATTTTTTCATGAAATAATTATATTAAATATATTTTCTACAGATAGAGTTTTGAGTAGTTATTGTTTTGTATTAAATTATTTTCATAGGTAAATGATATTATTTGATCTTAGCATGTGATATAGTATACATAGACAAAATTATATGACATAGTTCCCCTATTATATTTTATAAATACACATATAATAAAATAAAAATATCTTTTTTGGATTTAACTAATTATGGGTAATTACATAGGTGTAGTATATATGCCATTTCTTTACAAATAAATTTTAATTAAATATCATTGGGGGAGTTAATATGAACTTAATTAAAATAAATTAAACAAATTTAATATCCTAATGTTTGGGAGTCTATTTTTTTATAATACACATGGCTGGTGGATAAAAACATCACATATTTCATCAATGGGGGTCAAACATGATTTTATATATATTATATATCACAATGATCAAGAGGGGAAGGTCTTATAGATGATTCACAAGGATGAGTTCAACTTGTATATTTTGTTAATGTTAGGAGTATTTGTTTTCAATCACGAGGTATATTGATTTATTAGGAGTTTGATATTATGTCTATGATGATTTGGGTGTTGTCAAATTTTTGGGTTAATTTTTATATTATATTTCTATAGTTTGAGGATTTATATTAGTAGACTCTCTTTCTTTGAAACCATGATGATTTGGATGTCATGTAGGTGATGTTCATGTGTCGGTTTCTAATTGGGCTCATATCTTCAATGATTAAGGCAGTGTGGTTTTATGAATTTTTTTGTATCTAATAGGGGAGTTCATGTACATAAGATTTGATAGTGGAGTCAACAAACATGCTATAAAATTCTATTGATCATTTAACAAAATTTTATGTTTTTGATTATATTATTGATAGATTTCTATATCCTCAAAACAAAAAAACATCCACCCATTAATTTTATTGAACTATACTTCATTACTCATGATGGCTAAGGTAATTCAAAAGTAATTTAAATTGAAATATTGTCTTAAATATGAGATTACATAAAAAAATTCAGATGTGCATCGATATAATGTAGTTTTCAATGTCATGTTCTTTACCTAATATGGGTCACTATTAGCCATTCTAATATGTTTCCTTTAAATATTCCCAATTTCATGGACTTATATAGGGAAATCTGATACCTTTTTTATATTAGATGGTGTTAAAGTAATTTATTAGTACATAATTGAATCATTTATTATTGATCATTTTAGATTCTATAATATTATTATGGATGGACCATGATTGTTTAAAATTTCGCCATATTTTTGGTTACCTCCATAGATAAATCCACACATACTAGGTCTTTTTCCATTTAGACAACAGATGTGGGATAAATAAAATATAGTAAAATTTAGGTACACTTTTCACACAGAGGGCCTTTTAATATCATTGATGTTGAAGTGGTAGGAATCTTCTCTGATAACACAAAGGTTCAATACATGTACATTATTCAAATATAGGGTTTTAGTTCCAAATGTATAATTGTATGTTAAAGGTTTCATCTACTTATATTCTACATTACATAATTCATTAATAAGAATGTGTTCATTAAATAAATAATTCATTGGAATATATGTCATATTATATTTTGAGACCCTTTTATTATATTTAGTAATTTTTGATCAATCATGTCATGAGCCAACCTAGACCACAATTTAACGAGGAACATTATCTTGCTCCCGATATACCTATGGTGTGTTCCTGATCAACTTTTTATAGAAACTATTTCCAAGGTCTCAATAGATAACCATCAATAACGATATCAAACTTTAAAACCAACTAATAAAAAATTGGTTCCAACAAAAATATGACATGACATATCCATTTATTTGATGTCCACACTATCTTAAAATAAATCATAAATTAAAAAAAGAAACTCATTCCATAAAAAAAATGAAATAGTATAAAATAAGAAATATGAAAGTCATATGGTTCATCAAGGTTGATAAAAAAAATAAAAAAATAAAAAAATAAAAAAAATAAAAAAATATTGATAATATCGAAGTGACTATTGGTCACTATTCAAATCCAAATAAAAAAGACCAAAACATCCAGAGTTTAATGGAGAGAAAAGCCAAGTCACCTGAAATAAATCAATAATAATATAACACAATGCATGGTGTATACATAATTTGAGAAAATATTGGACCCATTGGATCCCACAAAGGATCTTTTGATATTCTGTTCTAATGATATTTATTCCATGATTATTATAAATATTAATAGATGGCAGATTATTTATATTTATGTACATATAATCTAAATGTAATATCCATGAACATTTTATAAAAATTCCCCTTTTCATTTCACTTAAATAAAATTAATAAGTATGAAAAAATTTCCTCATCCAAATATGACATTATTAAAATCCCCATTTTAAATAAACTTTATAAATAAAACATTTTCGATAACTTTAGAAACATTTAAAAAAATAAATTATATAAAGAAATGTTATAATAATCACTAAGACACCACATCACTAAAAAATGAATATGTAACCACAATAAATATTTCCTCGTATTTTTGTAAAACTATGGAGCACATTAAGAACATACCATATGGAATCATCTAATATAATTTGAAAAACACTTGATCATAACATGAGACAATCCAAGATTTTATAAAAACCACATGACCAACTGTCATCCAATGTTGTATCCAAAAAACACACTAAGCCACCTACTTGACTATAACAACCTAGTTAATATTATAATAAATATATTTTTATTCTAATACTAACTAATTATATTTTAAAATGATAGATTAACTATAATTATATTATGTAATTTTTCATCAATAAAGAAAATAGATTCATTCTTATTAAATTAATTTATATATATTATACATTATTTTTTGAATATTTTATTTCAAAATTATTAATTTTAGATTCATAAAATTTACTTTATTTTTGATTTCATACTTTTAAATTTTTATTTTAATGAATTTTAGATAATTTTCTAAAACTATTGATTTTTTAGTGAATAGTGATTATATATATTTTTATTGAAATACGGTCTTTTCTGTACAAGAATTTACAAAATAACATTTCATTAAAACAGATTAAAATTTAAATTATTTAATTTATATTATAAATATTCTAATTAATTTCAAAGGAACAATAGGTATAAATGATTATGGTATAAGTTCATATTTTTTCTCAAAAATTCATTTTTCTAAAACCCCATTTTCATCACATTTTATGTGATTGAATTTAAATTAAATTATAACTTTTCTAGAAATTGTATATTGGAAAGTGTATTATATATTTTTAATGTGGATATCCAAATATGGTAAATTTTAACCTAATATTTTTGGTAATTTTGTATTTTTAATTGTTGTCAATATTTTTCAACTCAATAATGAAAAACTTGTCCATTAATGATAAAAGTCATGTGGTATGGAAAAAAACACTCCCAAAAACTTTTATTTATTTTATAAGATAAGTAATTTTAGATAATTAATATAAATATTTCTAAAATGGTGACTTTGTTTCCCAATTTACTTTGATAATCGCCACATTATAAATTTTAATAATGATTAAAAACAAAATGTATCACATTATTTCAATATCTCTAATTTTTTTTCATATTGGTAAAAATATGTTATATAAAGTTATAAATTATTATTTTAAATAAAATGAAATTTTTTTAGGTTATTTATTTTAAATATCCAGTGTTGAAATAATTCCCTTAAATTCTTATTCAGCACTACTACAGTCTGTGTGCATTTCATAGAAAAATATTATAATTAATTCTCAAAATTTTAAATTTTATGTTTTGTGGATAAGAATTAGTGTTCTAAAAAATTTAATGATTAAAATAACATATTATGGATGTGTGAAATTTTCATATTTAGGGTGAAAATATAACCTAAAATTATCAAAATTTTAACAGATTATAAAATTTAGACACATACTCATATTATATTCAAATTATATCAATTTGGATCAATTTAAATGAAAATTCTTATACATTAATTTAGTACTTTAAGAAATTCTAATATCCCCCCCATCACTTATAAAAGGACCCCTCCTCTCTTCTCTTCATCAAACAGTTTTCGAGCACTTTATCAGCTAAGACATTGACAAGTCTCTCCCCATCATCATTAAACATATCATAAACGTCATGGATTGATTATAAAACCATGCTAGGTTGGATATTTTGTAAACCTAGAATGTTATTATAAATAATAGTGGGATATAGAATTAACCTGATGATTCAGACTCGACATACAATACACTTTAACATAAAATCACATTTTCAATGTTATAAATATTTATCTTCAAAATAATTTCCGTTCATGTCCATATTCATTAAATTAATTTATATTTGTATTTATATGGAAATAAATTACTTATAGTGGACATTTTATATCTATTATGATATTTATAAAAAAATTCCATATATATATTTATATGAATTTATATATAACACTTTGAATTTATTTATAAAAGATGAAATAAATGTTTCATTCAATCATATATGGAATAATTTTTTTTTTCAACCACAAAAAAAAAATTATATTTGGTCTTAAATATTTTTTCTCTTCCCGTGATTTCCTCAAAGAGAAATCATTCTTCCGTTTTTTCTTGGTATTTTAGTTATGAAAATGTGTTTTTAATATTGAGAAGTATTTTGATATCTGAAAGTGTTTTTTCATACTAGTCCAGAATAATTTTTTACATGTACTTTAAATAAAAGTTGAATGAATAAAACATTTATTCATGATATGGTACTTGAGCAATATATATTTGAAGATGAATGAACCTGATACAACTAATATGAATGGTTATCCTGATACAGATTATATGACGGGTGATCTTGATATAGCTAATAAGCTGAGTGATACAGATACAACATATATAATGGATGAGACTTCTATATCATTCCAATTAATTGGGTAATGATACCTACCATTAAAGGAAATAATGGAGGATTTATCCAGAGTTTTCACCAATGAAAATAATTGGTCCTTGTTATTCTTGACATAAGTGATGAATATAATTCTCTACAATTCCTTAAATGGTTTCTATTTGACTTATATGGGTTTTAAAAGTTTTAATTATGAAAAAATGGCATGTTTTTATGTGGATATGATTTATTTCACACACAAAAATAATATTGTGATTAAAGTAAAAATTTTGTGGGATTTAATTATTTTCACAAGAAAAATGAATTTCCTACTTTTTTGTAACTTATGGTGATTTTATGCTCAACCGAAAGTTTTATATGTTTTTAACTAGGTATAATGATGAGTACGAATAAAGGAATAATTGAAATTTAAAATCAAAATTATGTTATATAAAATTCTAACTTGTTTTTCGAAAAAAAATTATATTAAAGGAAAAATGGATACTGAGTAGAAGTGTCATCATTTTAATATATTAGGTTATTATGTAATATTTATGACCTAATAATCTAAAAATATAAACATAAAAGGTCTTTCAGAATTAAAAAATGTGAATTATTTTCTAAAGTCACTTGATTAATTAATTTTTACAGTTATGTCCTTATAGTTTCCATCCAAAGAATCAATAGGTTAATTTATTAGTTTAGAAACATTTAGTAGAATATACATTAATGATCCCACTTTATTTTCAATTTGAGATGATATAGATTTTTAATTTTACCATTTTAAACCAATTAAACTATTCTGGTTTATAATGGTTTTCTATAGAGGAAATAGATAAGAAATAGTACAATGTTATTAATATGAAAATATCATTCCAAATAAGTATCCATTAATGGGTGTGATTGGTATGCAGATATTTGTTGTGTTTCTACTTAGTTGTCACAGGATAGATTAAGTGGATGAATCCATGTTAACATTGAGGAACATTTTATTTGGTATAAATTTAATTTAACAGAACAGTCCATAATTATATAGGACCTCTCATCAAGAAGTAGTTAATATTTTTATAAATGTGATGGAAATGATATTCAATGTCCTCGGATGTTCCAAATTTATAAAAGTTTACTCCTTCATCTTATTTAATTGAAGATTAATTTTATCGTTAGTGTTCTTCACTTAGGAATATCAGAGACAGATCAGGAGGGAGGGAGATAAAGAGATAAGAAAGTATGACTCATTGTAATGGAATTCAATTATTAATAATTTTTTGGAGAAATATTTCCCTAATATTGTTCAACTTAGAATAAAAGAATAATTATTAGAATTGAGGTAAAATGTTGTCGATTCAATATAATTTTATATAGAAAATTTTAAAATATTTTACTAGTACAGAAAAAATTTTATTTGGGTAGATGATCATAATATTAAAAGATTTTACTCCTGATTCAAATCATATTTACAAAGTGCTTTTGACACATGAAAATTAAATGATATGAAAATGTTTGTTTTTTTATGAAAGTTGAGAAGGAGTTTGTAGATTATTATACTCCATTTAATACTATGAGTAATATTTTTTCAATGTTTAAAGATGTAGATAAGTGTTCAACTGAGATATCTAGAGGTAATCCCAATTTTTTTTTTAAATTTTGGTAAAAAATAATTTGTGGAATGTATGAACGATTCCTAAAATGTTTACTCATGTTGTAAGTTTGGTAATAGGGCCAATTACTATAAATAAGAGTATTGAACAATATAAGAATGAGGTAATAGATATCCAATCATTGGGTAGACGTTTTATTTTAATTAATTATTCTAATATGATAATGTATTTGATAATTTACTTACTTGGTGTGTAAATCATCAACATTTAATGAAAACAAGGTATGGGGAATCATTTTTTCCTACTAAGGTTATTTTTGGGCTATTTGATGAAGTGGTGATAGGGATGTAACTAGTTTATTATAATTATTTCATTTCCATGTTTTACTCTGGATCATAAAATTCCATCCTTTCTATGAAATTCAAAAAAATAATAAGAATATCACCTAATTAAATAATTCTAGAACTTTTTCCCAAAATTCCAGATGGATATATTAAAGGAACCATGATTTATAAAAATACAATAATTGTAATCAGTGGGATGGATATAAAAAATCATGTTTAACTTCCTATAGTAGATTTTGATATTATTGGGGTATGAATTGGGCCTTATCAAACCATGCTAAGATATATTGTAGATTTACTAAAGTTATATTCAATAATTTGATACAATCCATAACATATTTAGAGTACAAGAAATTTATTAGATATGATAGTGAACGTTACATGGATACTGTTATGGAAAAGAAAGAAACTACTCAAATTAGTGATGATCCAATAGTGAATAAATATATGGATGTTTTTATTGTTGTGTTTCTAGGATTATATATTGATTGAGTGGTTGACTTTTATATTGACTTACTTTATGGTGATAATATTATTTGGAAACCACCATATCAAATGGATTGAATAAAGCATTTGAAATTCAAAAATAATCCTCAAGAATTTCTTATTAAATTTTTTATCCATCATATAATCTGTCCACTGTAACCTCCCAAAAGATTATAAAATAATATCAACAAATTTATTTTTTTCAATATCATGTGTTGCATGAAACAATGACTCTTAATGAACCACAATATTATATTAATATTATTATTTAAACATGAACATAATAATATTTCCGTTATACATTGATATAAGGATAATAGTAAACCCATTTTCAAAATTAATTGTGATTAATTTTTATATAGAAAATATATTTATTAACAAGTACTTAATTTTTATTTAAGTCATTATATGCATCCCAAATATATTTTCCGTAAAAAATTTTTTTTATTTTTGAAAAATAATAAATGTAATTTTTCACAATTTTAAAATTGATTTTAAAATATGAAATAAATTATTGAAATAAATATTTAAGTATAGTATTTCGGTGAATTTCTTAAAATTTTCTAAAAAGATTAATTTTTCAATGATTAGTGAGAAATACAAATTTTTAAAAACAAAATTATTTTAATTTAAAACATTTACGAGGTCCATTTTATTTTAAGATGTTAGTAAAAGTAAAATTATTTCAATTATATTATTATATATCAAATTTATGGAATTGTAATCAATTTAATGTTGAATACCGACATACAAACTATTTATACATATGGGATCATTTTATTAGGAAACCATTTTTTTCATCACATCTTCTGGTTTAGTTTTAATTTAAAGTCATCCAATTATGTGGATTGAATTTTTTAAATGGGATTCCTTATTTTTAATCATAATTATTATTATTATATAATAAGTTCAACATTATTTTTGTTCTTAATGAATAGTAAAAATATTAAAAATTAATTTTCATGATTAAGGTTAAAACTTATTTACCTAGGGTTAAACTAAAGATATAATGATTAAAAAGACCTAAAAACATATTCAATTTATAATTAATGGAAATATTTTTATCATATCTCATGTAATGTTCTAGTGTTTTCTATTTTGAATCCTTTTGAAGTGTGTAAAATGTGGGAATATCTTTTTCTTCTCAAACCTTTAATGTGCGTCCTCTCCCCTACTTATAAAAGAGCACACCATCCACTCCCATAGTGAAACATTAAAATATATTTGGATAATACCATCCCTACCAAAATACCTTCCATAATATTATAAAAAATTCCTAGAGAACTTATTTTTATTTGGAAATCCTATAAGTAATACATTTTTAAAAAACCTAAATATTTCTTCTAAAGAAGATGCATCATTATTAAATGGGAATTTTTTATTTATTTCTTCTTCCACCTCTATTAAATATCTTTAAAAATTATTATATAATAACATAAGTATATCATATATAATAATATTTTATAATGTTAATTGGAAACCAATATCAATATCCTGCTCAATCGAATGTGAAATAAAATAATTGATCATGTGTGTGGTATACTACCACTTCATGAGGTTATGTAATTCATTTTAAATCATCATGACCACACAAATATTTTAAAGTTTCCTTTAAAATTTTTCTACATTATTTCCCAAGAAATTTTTTTATTTAATATTTTTTGTTTTTTTATAATTTGAATTTCATAGTGAATGGGTATTTTTTTCAAGAATGTTTTTCATTATCTTTTAATGGTATTTAAATTCATCAACGACAACAACAATTTAGTATAATTTTTCTCAACTCACATTATAACCCATTGATATCGTCTATTGTCTTGAACACAATGTTTTTTGATTATAATGAATATACATTTATAAAACCATTATCTTTTCTATAGGTTATTCTATTGTTAATGTTTTACGATCTTCCAGAACTCATCTGTATGATTTTCATTATGTTATAAGTGTACATAAATTTATGTAGACCTTAAATTCATTTGGTGGTGATGGATATCAAATTAGATTAATTTAATAATAATCAGTGTAAATATAGTACATTAATGTACTTTTACCACTATGATATTCTTGTGAGTCAACCTTAATTACTGTGATTATTTTGGGAGTAGAACCTTTCAACCATGATGGTCTTGGAAATGATCCCTAAATATAATGAAATTTATTCTCTATTATAATGTGTATATATACAATCTAACATTTATTCCATTTTTATGCTTTAGTGACCCATTTTCTTTGATTCCATTTGTATTAATGTATTATGAACTAATACTTTTATGACATGTCTCAAGATTATGAACTTTGATATGAAATTCATGGTAATTAAATGTTATGATCTTGTTTAATTACACTAATATTCATGTTATGTTTTTATATCTCCCTTGTTTACCCTTAATAAGAATTATATCTCATTGTTTATTATATTTCCTTTCCCCATTTTATGAATAAAGTTTTTTGTATGATATGTCTAAGACTGGTGCCAGGTATAAATAAATTAGATAATGATGATGTTAATCTATTTGGAATATGTTTGTTATGTATCACAGTTTACAATTTCACTTGAATAGTATGGTTCTAAAATGAATTATATTTTTATTTAGTTATTATTCATCTATTGAGGATTATAATATATGTAGGAAAATTGTGGGTCATTATAGTTTTTATACTAGTAAATTTTGGAAAACATTTGGAAAATATGATGGGATATCATTAGTTAGAACTCAAGGGATAAGTCAATATATATTCAAATGTCATAGAATTATGGTAATGTAAAGAGGGATTGGTTTAAAAACAATTAAATCACAATACGGACCCTCAAATTGGATTTGGATACAACATAGTTGTTCCTAGGGGTAAAGAAACCAACAAAAATTCATTTGGATTTTACTCTATCATCTCCTTATCCACAAAAACGAGCTTTATTGCACACATATTTTTCCCTTCCATGGGATTTGTTTTGGAAATTCACAAATGATATACTAAACAACATGAATGTTTTTAATATTTTATGTTTATGAATTAACATGGTTAAACCAATGGTTTCATACAGTGAAAAAACGTTTAATGACTTAAACACCCTATAAATTAAATTCATGATTCTGTGATTCAAAATTATGATTATTATTACTCTTAATATTATTTTTTGGTTCAGTATATGAAAGGATCCTGATGTAATCATGTTATCAAAAAATTCAATGGAAAATATAATGATTTTCCTCCTCAACAAAAAATTGTTTTTGGAGAGGCAATGAAAAATATTTTTCATATTCTCACACAAAATTCTCATGAAATGAATCATGTTGAACTTATGAACAACCAAAGAGGAAATAATATTTTATTGAGTCCTTCATGATGAAATTCCATCCTTATTTTAGTTCTTCTATTTATCCACATGTTTCTGGTAAATGGACTACTAACATAGAATAGATACTTTACATTATCCAGTGTTCCGAGTAAAAAAATACATTTTTGTTTTCTATAATTTGGGAGGAAAGGAATATAATTTATGTAATATTATCAATAATAAGAGTAAATGGGAAGATATTATATAAATTTATTTGTATGATATTCATATTTGTTTTTTTATAATATAACCCTCATATTCATTATAAGTAAATGGAAAACTAATTCCTTGAGATCAAAAAGATGTACGATGAATCTATTAGTACCTATTATCGGTAATTTATAGGACTTGTGTGGTATCCCTATATAACTACCATCCATACATAAAGTAATTTGGAAAGATTCATTAGTGGTGTATACCCAATTCAATGAAGGGAATTCGATAAAAGGGACTTTATAATCTATTAACAAACAGTTTTAACAAAAATAATGGTAGAAATGAAAATTGGAGTTACCCATCAATCTAATGGTTTATATAAGAAATGGAAAATGGAATTTAAAGGAAAATACTAAAACAATTATGACAAAAAGTAGCTCTATCCTTAGTTCTCAAAGATTAATTGAAAACACTATGTAGTTTTTTTAATTGAATTGGTAAAATTTTTAATTTTATAAATTACTTTCATCATGTAATCAAATTTTGATATGATGGGGAGAATTTAGTTACTAAATCAAATATAAATAAATTTCCAAATATTTCACCAACCACGCAATATTTTTTCAAAAAAGGATTATGTGAAATATTCTACCTAGTTTTTAAATACGATGGTTAATAGAGACGATTGATGTCAGTTACATATAAAGATGAAATATAAATTGAAATATCATGCGATCACTAAAACTAATTAGAAGTATAATGGAAATGCAGTAATAGCTACATGCACTATCCACTATAGGAGAGGTAATGTCATAATTGATTTTGAATCAACCCAATATTTTATTGCTGAAGAATTTTCTATGTGTAAGAAAAAAATACATTAATTTTTAGATGTTGAATTAGTGGAGAATCCCCCTAATAGTACATTGAAAAAATCTCATGTCTATGATCATTCTCTGGTGGTAGTTTATAGGAATGTTATTCCTTCAAATACCATTATTATCTCTCTATTTGAATTTGATGTCATCATAAGAGTTGAAATGATTTCTTGAAAAAATATTATTTCAATTATAGATGAATATGAAATCATGTTTATTATTGGAAACCAAACTAAAATAATTTATAAATGTGATAAAAAAATATGAACATTGATGGAAACCAAATCAATTATATGTGTCATAATTACATTACAAAGGTGGAGATTGTTACATATAGTCATAAAAATACTATAGATTAGTGATATGATTATTCTGAATGATTTTTGGATTTATTTTCATTATAGTTTCCAATTAATCTTCAAAGTGGGAAATTTAATTTTTCAATATAACTCTTACCAGGTGTTATAAATATTTAAAATACTCTATATAGTATGGTGTAAATTAAGATACAAGAATTGAATAATGTGCTCCATAATAATCTTGGAAAGGAATTCATTCAGAAAAGAGTGTAACGTTGAGGTTCCCCTATTCTTTTTGTTTTGAAGAATGAATAATCAATTTTACTCTATATTGATTATCAAGAATTCAAGAAGATCACAATAAAGAACAATTATCCTCTACACTTTATTGATGACATTTTTGATTAACTATATGGAGCTAAATACATTTCCAAGAATGACCACTATTTTTGATATCATCAATCAATTGATATAAACGGGATATAACTCATATATAATTTCATACATGATATGGTCATTTCAATATATAGTGATGCCACTTTCCCTAATTAATTCCAACACTAATTTATGGATTTAATCAATAGTGTATTTTGAGATTACCTTGATCATTTTATAGTAATATTTTTAGATGATATTATAATATATTGAATGAAAATTTAATCTCATTAAGAACACCTGAGTATAACGAATAAGCAGTTGAGGAAGGATTTGTTATATGAAAAAAATTCCAAATGTGATTTTTACTAAAAAAAAGTCTCTTTTTTTTCATATAATCTCAAGATAGGGAACATATGTGGATCCATAAAAGGATAAAGTTATTGAAAATATTCTTTAAAATATAATTATGACTAATATCTAATGTTTTACTATTTGGATTTAAATTATTAATGTTGTGTGGATAATTTCATATGAATATAAAATCCAATCACTATGCTTAGATGAAAGAGATCCAAGTTTCTTTTGATAGATGAACGTGAGAATGTTTTCATGGAACTGAAGATAATGTTAGTCAATAATCATATTCATACACTACTATAAAATAGATATGGGTTTTTACTATATAGTAATGCATCAAAGAGTGTATTATGATGAATTATCAAAAATAATTACTTGGTTATAGTTTATTCTTCAAGATAATTGATGTATCATTTGAAAAATTATCCAACTTAAGATTTAGAGTAATAAGTTGTAGTTTTTAAAAAAATTACAGAAGATTTATCCTTATAGATAAATATGTGATATAAATAATAATAATAATATGTCTTCAAAGTATACATTCTCATAAATTGAGTTGTAAATGTGATAAAGAAAATGGATTGATATTATTAAATATTATGATCACTCAATACATTTCAACCTGTAAAAAGTGAATATGTTTACTGTTAATTTGAGACAAAATGATCATGATTACATTTTTATGAGGAGGTTTAAAAACTAATCAATAATTTAATATTTTCAATGGATATATATATATATATATATGAAAATCATGAAGGAAGGAGGAAAATATTATCTTTCAAATATAATTGTTTGAATCTTTATCCAAGTGATAATTAAAGAGGTGTATAAGAAACTCATGGAGCTTTAGATGAAAGTCAAAAACATTCCTCGGTATAGCCATTTTTATAATGATATAGTACATTTTGGGAACTTTCTATATTTCTATCCATAACAAAATTTATCGATTGGTTAGAGGAGTTTCGTCGTTATTCCTTCTCTATTTAAGGTCTGAAGATGTATAGAAATATGAAAGATTATTTCCATTGTAATGGAATAATGCATTTTATTTTGTATTTTGTATCTTTGTTCATAATATGTTACCATGATAAGTCTGATTGAACGAATTATAATGGTATTTTATGATAATTTCCCATACCATAATTGTAATGGGATAACATCACTACGAAGTGTTTTAATGGACTCAAAAAACATCTAAATGGAACAATGAAATACGGGTTTTAGTCAATAAACTCCTGTAGTCAGAACCCATTATTACTATCAGAGAAGGTTTCTCTATAGATAAACATTATTGGATATAAACTATTAAAGGTGTATGTTTTCTAGGAGTACTAAAATATTTTATATATGTTTAGCATATGTGGTTTACCTTGATATTCTAGAAAAGTATTTAGAATGATCTAAATATAGATTTACATTTCAACACTACATATCATCCATAGATAGATAGTATGTCTAATAGATGCACCCAATCCCTAGATAATATGATCTTTTCTTGGTGATTGGATTTCAGATGTCATTGGGATAAACAGAAACCTCTAGTTGAGTTTACTAACAACAATAACCTTCTCTTGAAAATTAAGATCGATACTTATGAATCCCTCAATAAAAAAATACGTATAAATATAATATATTGGGATGAAGTTGGAGAAATAAATCTATTGGGACCTGATTGGGATGATAAAATGACACATAATGTTAGAGTTATTCTGGAGCATATCAATGTAGTTTAGATTCGATAGAGATGTTTTTCAAACAATCATCGATGTGACTAGGAATTGTATGTAGTTGAAGAGGTATATATATGATTTTACTAGGTGAAGAGGTTATGTAATTTAGTGATAAAGATAATATAATACCTAGGTATATTTTACCTTTTGATAGTCCTGATTGAGTAGGGATGGCATTTTATCACTTAGCACTCCCATAGAACCTCTCTTAACATCAAAACGAGTTTTATATATCTTTCTAAATGAAGTTCATGCATGATCCTTCACATGTATTAAAATCAAAGTAAATACCACTAGGGAAAGAAATTTCATATGATATAAACCAATTTTTGATGATGGATTGTAGATATAATTTTTCATGAAACAAAACCAATCGCCTAGTAAATGATTTATGGAATAAATACCAAAATAAATATTGGAAATTTAGGAATGATGAGTTATATTTATACTCAGTTTATTGTATCAAGGGTATAAAACATAGATGGTTAAATTTATTATATGGATGGAATAATGTAACACCAAATGATTTATGAATTTTTAGAATGAATTTAATTTATTCGATAGCTTTCATTACACAAAATAAAGAGTTTTTAAAAACTAAAATATACTATTACTATTATTATGTTACCATGATTGTTACCAATTATAAATAATATTCATTTGTATTAATAAGAATAATTTTGTTTCTAAATTATAAGTATTTGTTTTTAGAAAAACAATTGGTAAATAATTACTTACTTTTTAGTAAATCCCTTATAATCTTCAAAATATCATTTTTCCTTACAGAACATATTTACTGCATAAAAATAATAATTTATTATTTGAGAAAACATAGTTATCAAAATTAAATTAATATTTTGAAGAAACATTTTAAAATTATCTATGATTTCTTTTTTGTAAATTTTCTTAGAATATGATTATTTCAAAGAATAGTGAAAAGGTGAATTTAATTGAAAAAAATATTTTAATTGAATAAAATTAAAAGTTATATTTTGTTTCTTTATGAATTTAAAAAAATTTCTTAAATTATATTTTTATAAATCAAATTAATGCAATTGGATTCAATTTCATGTTGAAATTTTATATAAAAAATATTTATATTTTTGAAATCCTTTTCTTAGGAAAACTATTTTTTTACACATCTATGAATTTTGTTTGAAATGAAATTTTACCAAATATATTAATTAAATTTGATAAAATAAATTCCATATTTGGAATAAAGAATTATTAATATTATATAATAATGTCAACTTATGTTATTATATAAATAAATAGTAGAAATATAAAAAAATAAATTTTCATGGTTTTGGTTAAAATGGGATTACCATGTGTTATTATAAATAAATAATGTTCAAATGACATTAAATATTTTCCAATTAAAAATTTATGTCTATATTTAATACTTATATCATATAAGTTTAAATAATTCACCATTTTTTTCTTTTTTTGTGTGCGTAAAAAGTGGGAATATATTTTTTATACAAAATTTTCAACGTGTGTCCTCTCCCCGACATATTAAAGGAAAAATCATATACTCTCCTCTTCACATGTCCAAATAAAATTATTTTAAAAAATACTTATATAAATCAATTTCATAATTACTTCCCCAAATCCTAGATTCATTTTTTATTTGGAAACCCTCAAAATATGGTTTTTGGCACCAACCTAAAGAGGTTGTCTGAAGAAAAGGTGTTGTTATTAACTGATCATTATTGTTTTATTCAATTTTACAACTCATTAAAATATCATTAAAATATTATAATATAAAAAATAAGTCTCTCATATATATTTAAATACCAGGAAAGTTAGTCAGAGGCAGGCCCCTGACTATTTATTAAATAAAAGAAAAGTACAGAAAACCGGTTTAAGGGTTGCCGGTACCCCTTACAGTCCACGTCACCAGGAATTTGAAATTCAAACAAAATACATCCAAATTCAAAAACTTAGTCTTCAACGCCTCGAGCCGTGCCCCACCTCGGGTTTCGGAACATCACACAAACACCTCGGTCCGCACAACTCGAACCACTCACACTCGCTGGATCACCATGCGCCCAGGCGGGGAGCCATCGTCGGAGCCACTCAACACTTCACCTCGACGTTGCCGGAATCGCAACATCGAACAGGGACGATCCTCACTTCACCTCTGCATCGTCATTCGCCTTGCAAGGTTTGATCCATCACGAGTCCCAAAGTCGACTCCATCGAGGCCGCTGGGAAAACACACCAGACTGCCACTATATTCACAGATCCAAGCATCCAACGACCTTGAGGGAAAAGCCCAAATGGCGCAAGCCCGAACATCACCACCATCGCAAACCATCCACTCAAACGAAAACAACATCCACAAAGCAAATTCAACTCATACTCGCGAAGACGCATGAATATAAACCACGGCAGATCAAAACCCCGCAAGATAACAAGAACAGAAGAAAAAAAACCCCAAAAACACGCCAAAAAGGAAATCAGGAGATCCCGCCGCCGCCGACCAGATCAGCCGCAAAAAGCACAAAAACCCTAACTCACCAGAGGAGAGGCGGGCCACCAAACCACCGACGCTTGAGCACACCTTCAAACGGTATAAAAACTCACCATAGGTCATCAACAAATTTCCAAACCGAATCAGAAGCGCTCCGTAGAGTATGCCGATGACGATCCGGTCTTACACCCCCAGATCCGAAGCAACAGCTGAAAAGCCTATGACGCATCACAAACCGCGAAGCCGCCTAACGCCACTGCAGCAGTGCCACCACCAAAACCTGCTGATCTCGAAGAGAGAAGACGCGCCCTCCGCAGCGATGAGGAACGCGGCGGTGAGAGGAGAAAACCCTAGGAGGAGAGCCCCTTACGGGCTCATCTTCTACTGGAAAAAAATGTATATTTAAATATTATTATGTTAATTTAATATACAATATATATCCACTCATCAATCAAATGGGAAACAAATTTATTGATCATGTTTATGGAGGACAACTTTCATGAAAACAAATGTAATTTTTTTTCCAAAACCACATCACATGTGTGTATAAAATGATGGATTTAAAGATTATAAATGATTTTAATTATATTTTTATACTTATGGAATTATAAAATCATATGTACCCTCTTTCCAAAAAATAATTTTAAAACCATAATTTCACCATGTAATGTCCTGACCTGAGTGACACACAATAGTTCTATGTGGCTGTCATTCACATAACCTCAGGAAAGCCTCCCATTAGGACATAGGTATCCAACTAGCATCAAGTGTCAATATCGGTATTGTGGATAAAGATACCTCTTTATCAAAGTAACGCAATAATAGAAAAAAAATAAATAACAACCAATCGATATAACCATAACCAGTAGAATACCCATATCATAGGATGACCAAAAGAAGAAATACAATATCAAAAACAAATAATTATATATTTCATTATAATAAGTGTCAAGTTCCAATATAAGAAACCCAAAATAAATAAGGACACTAATATCTCTCAATAGGGTTTAAAATCATGCCAGGTTCCCTCATCCATGATCCATCCAATCTCATCCATTATTACACATTGACTTTACCCTTAAACTTTCTTACAAACATGAAATCCATCTAGGTAAATATCATGAATCCAGATTACGGTGTGAGTACAACGTAGTGGCACACCTACAATGGGGACTAAAAAATGACTATTCAATAACATTGTATCAATTTTTATAAAGAATAAATGAAATCCATAATGTAAATAGTTTAAACTTATTTAATTACAATTTATTTAACTACATAACACCCCCCAATTCCCGAGGACAACCAAACCAATCAAAACCATGTTCGGCCCTTTTTGGAGTCTAATTCATATCACACATTTTATCCATAATTCATTTTTCATTTCATTTTAGTATATAAATATTCCAATTGGAAGAATAGTCCAATTTATATCCCATGGGTATAGAACGTCTTTTCTATCTCCTCATGGGTATTTAGAGTATCCGTCCCTATCCCAAACACTATGTGTATTTGTAGGATTATTTTAGGTCCTATAAAAATATTGACATGCATGAATTTGGGTCTATAACGCAATGTCTAACACCCCCATCAATATTTTTACATTCAGACTGTGTTCCCCACCCCACTTCACAATCAGACACAAATATCACTTCATTCAAGGTTATTCAATAATACAATTCTCCTCACATTTCACAATCAAAACATCTCTTAGTTAAACAAAAAATTAATTAATCTATCACAATAATTAAAAAAACTAACCAATTTCGATTAATTAATTCAATAGTTAATTAATCAAATTCATCATTATCAACAACATAATAATTAATTCAACAATTAATTATTCCATTACTTACATAATCTTTACATCTCACTAAAATATTCAGGAATCAACATACCATAAAAATTAGACAATCTTAAAATATCATTATTTAATTCAAAAATTAATTTATCAAATTAATTTCACAATCTTAATATTCTACATAATTAATTCAACCATTACTATTTTCAATTCAAAAAATTTATTATTCCAAAAATATAATTCAATAATTAATTTTTCATAAACATTAATGTCTATATCACATTAATAAATTCAGTAATTAATTAATCTAATCCAAAAAATTACAATTTTCATCAATTCCCCATTCAAAAATCCATTAATTAATTCAATAATTAATTAATCTAAATTAATGATTCCATAAATTAATTAATCAATTAGCTTATCAATGTAAAAATTAAATCTCCATATGTACCAATTAAATTATAAAACTTCATATACAAAATATGGAATCAAGACTATTGGAAATTGTATGAAACTACCCAGCTCAATTTGTTGATGAGATATTTACCAATAAAAATACCCAATTTGAAATGGGTTGGTCATGAAGGTTATAAAGAAAAAGATCTATATTTGAATCATATATCCAAGATCAAACAAATTAGTATGAATAAAACATAGATCTGTATTAAAAAAGATGAAAATGTACCCTCAAAGGATGAGAGAGTAATGTGAATTATAAAGGAAACCACATAGGGTAAAATTCACTTACTAGAACAGGTGACGATCTATGATATGGGTATAGAATTGTGCATAATGGGGTTTAGGATCCATATGAATTCATTTCCGAGCCTCTAAAAATTAGATATTTTTATTAAGGATGAAATTGTGTTGATTTGGGGTTAATATGGGTCTTCCAGTAATTTTAAATACAATTTTAATTCTAATTAATTATGTATGATTAGTTTCCTGTGTAGGGGCATGGGTTTTTCAAACTATGTGCCTTATCCATGTACCTCTTCTAGGATGGTCATGGTGTATCCTAATTGCGAACCCAGATTGAAAAAACTTGTGGCAGATATGTGAATCCCGAATATTTCGATTTATATGGTTTTCTAGACTGGTTGCATGGTTTTAGAAAACCATGTGATAACCATGAACAACCTCTCATACTTCCAAATTTCTACAATTTCCCCCAAAACTCCACAAGGTAAAACAAAATCAAAAATAACATGAAAAAATGTGTACATCAAAACAAGTTCAATACATATCCATAAAAAGTCATGTTGTAATAAGAACCCCACCAAATCATAGGTCATTCTCAAGATCTTCTCCCAAACACCTCTTATATTCCATTATAAAAAGATCACTCCATTGACCATGTATATATTTTTCTCTCTACTATGATCCCACCTATATATTCCTATGTTACCAAAATTCATAACCAAATGGAATCGACTTTTCCAGCTAAATAATATCAGTATGATAAAATATTTGTATCGGAATATCGTTAAATGATTCATATATCTCAAGCTCAACAGCTTCCACATTGATTACTTGAGAAGGGTCTGAGTGATACTTCTGAAGCCATGAAACATGCATAACATCATTAATTGCACCGTATTTTTGTTGAAGAGGCAACCAATATGCCACCACCTCGATTCTCTTCAAAACATAAAATGTTCCAACAAACCTGAGTGTTGACACTTCCTGTCTCTATATCTAGTGGTCACCCAATCTAGACGACAACCAAAGGATTACATGATCACCCTCTATAAACTCTAGGTATATTTTAAGTATATCATTACACAAATTCTTTATACTCTGAGTTGTATACATACACATTCGAATATAAATGAACCTTCTTTGACATCTTCAACATGAGACTTAGTCCCAACAACTATGACTCACTACCTCCATCCAGCCTATAGGTTATCTTCATGGCTTTCCATAGAGTTCATCAAATTATTCCATCTATATATTTAATTGATAAATGGTGTGATAGAAGTACTCCAAAGATGATAGGTACTTCTCCCAAAACCCACCAAAGTCTAGGACACATGACCTAATAACATCATCTAGCCCCAGTATCATAGACTCTTACTTACCATCTGCCTATGGGTGGAAATCCATACACATTGAGACATGTTTAAAAATCACCTTCTATAAGTACTACTTGGAGTGTGTAGTTATGTATGATTCACTATCTAAAATAATATCCCATGGAACCTTGGGTAGATGAACTATATCTTGAACATAAATTTTTTCTAGAAAACCCACTAAGATGGTCTCCCGTATAGGTATTAAATGTGCTCCATTCATTAGTTGTCCCAAAAACATCAAAATAGTGTAATTCTTCTAAGGAGTCCATTGAATACCTAGCACAAAATCCCTAGTAACATATTCTCCATTCCATTCCATAATGGGAAACAAATGTAGTAAACATTCACATAGTTGATGGTTGGCCTTCACTTATTAATAGTTATAGAATCATGTCATTAACTCTTCTGTCTCATTTTTCATTTTCAACCACCAAAATCATCATCATGGGGTATGTTACATTTTGGTCAAAACTGGATGTATGGTCCACTTAGAGGTGTGAAATTAATTCATTATCTCTACCAACTGGCTTCTAGGAACAAAAAAATATTCATATCATAGATTATCTTATCCCCATATTTGATCAATTCTAATGGTGTCTCTCCGCCATCAAGTCTTTCCCTAAGGTAAAACAAATCCAAAACCTCATACATCATGTCTCTGATCCATCTCAAAAGTGTATAATCAACTGAAACTGATATGATAGTCATCTTCTCCTAACTCTCAAAAAACGGAACATGTATCTCTTTCAGAGAATCCATTATCATCTACCCAACACTAGTATTTGAAACCTAGTGATTATATTTTTTCCTTTTTAAAGAATCAATGATTCTATTTCCCTTCCCCATCATATATTTTGGATCAATGTTAAATTATTACATTTACTTAACCAACCACCACTGTTGAAGATTCAAATCTCACTATGAAAAGATATACCTCAAACTCATGTGATTTATATATGAAGTAAACTTTTCAACCAATAGATAATTTCACCAACACATCCACCCTTAATCTACTACAAAAAATTCTAAGTAATAAATAGGGTAGTTTAATTCATGTTTCCTCAATTTCTGGGACACTTATGCCATGACCAATCTCTATACTTTAACACTTCTCCAATCCCATTCATAGAAGTGTCACAAAAAATTGTAAACTCCTCCCCAAGATTGTGTAGGATCATGATCAGGGTTGATGTCAAGTGTTTCTTCAGTTCTTAGGATTCATTCTCATATTCTACCTTCCATTCAAAAATTATGACCTTTTGGGTTAATCCTAAATGTGTTTCTTTCTAAAAAATAAATTTCATTGATGAAACTATGATAATATCATGTTAACCCCATAAAAAAATATTTCTAACAATTTCTGCAAGGTTTATCCCTCCCTCACATGTTGGATACTCATAGATGGTCGTCTTATACCCTCTATTCATGCTTTCCAAAGACGGACGACATCCATCACCACATGAGGGACGTTTTATCATTTATTGAAACAAGATTATGGGATTTTGGTTCCTCCATCAATGGATTAATCTATGGAATTTTCCACCTAGTTCAAGAATCCATTAAAGATTTAAAGGTTTTTCATTAAATTAATTTCTAGTTCCATCTATTTGTGGATGTTGTTCAATTACACTACTTATTTCAAGACATTCCAAAGGGTCCAGTGAGATAAGCAACCTTCTCTTAGGAGAGTAGTCACGTTGAGGCATTTGTGGCATGTTTGGACACTATAAAACTATAATAATTTAATTTCTAAATAAGATAGGGATTCTCAATGTTGCAAAAGACCGAGGAATACCCCATAGAATGAGGTAAATTTTATGACAGAGGCATGACTCATAGGTTTTCCTGGGATTCCCTTGTTTAACATGGGGTATTCCATAGACATAAAGTCTACTAAATATGGATCAAATGGATCAGAACACTAATAATATTGGATTATATGGGTACATTACTAAGTGGGATGAACATGAAGATTTACCAGATGGATGAATCAGAACACCCAATGATGAAAAACAAGGGATGATGTGTCCTAGAAAAGAAAAGATTTCACATGGTGAAAGATGATCTAAGCATCACTAAGGGAAGATCAAAACAGGTGTAAGGGTCCATGAAAAGGGGAAACCATGTCTTTCCATTGGCTGGGATCGAACATTTGCGAGGCTTTCTAATACCATATATAGAAGACTCGGATCAAAACTCGCGAAGTTCACATGGGCGGTTCAGGGAATACACACTGAGACTGCCCATGTGTTGCAATGAGTAGCCATCATAAGAATGAATGGGGATTACACATAGAGAAAACCCATAGAGTTGACAAGATCTCACTAACATTGGATGACCTATACATATTAGGGTCGGTATGGAGGAAGTGTTGAGGGGGGAGATTAATGGATATGGAACTAGTGTGAAGGGAACCGATGCGAAGATAATAATGCCAGGCTTCAACCTCAGGAAGGATTCATATGCATCACCATGGAAGAGAACCGAAGTCCACATAGTTCTCAAATGGGGTGTCGAGTTAATTGATGATTTGAATCATTAGAATAGATGTATGGATGTGACCCAAAGAAAATTAAACCTTGTACTAAGGCATGACCTTCCTAAAACACAAGGGATTGGGAGTGAGACTAGGATGGGATATGAATGATGGGATTGAACCTCATGAAGTCTTCCAATGTGTCCCCATGGAATTCAGTCTAGGTGTGGGTCATTGAATTGGGGTGTACACGAGGTTCAGTGACCCAAAGACATGATGGGGACTACACATAGTTAGCATCCTGTTGCAAGAGGGACACTCTTGGTTGGAGGAATATGTAATGAGTGTGGGAAATTATGTGTAGTTAGAATTTGGACTGGATCAAAAACCACAGGGAGTTGGATATGAGATATATTTCCCCTAATGGGAAGATATCACATCAAGAAGGTACATCCCTATGAGGGAGTACAAAAGTTTACCATTGGTCAGGGTTAGACCTTGAGGATAATACATATGTACTATTCCTAGAATATAGAGATCACAACCCATGTAGTTTGAGAATAACATTTAATATCATCTGGGATGAAGATGGAATATAGTTTAAAAACTTGTGTGATTAGTATTGATCCAACTAGGAATGGTGAAAATAGATTGCTGATGGGCATGAATCTCAATGAGGATTCATACATGCCATATCTAGAAGACTGAGATAAAATTTAATAAAATTCAAGAGAAATGCGGCATGGGAAATATGTCTAGTTAGAGTCCCATAGAGGTTTTCAAGGTCAATTCCCACTCTAAAGCAATGTAAGATATTTTTGGTGTGAGAAACAATTGGCCGTAAGGGACAAAACAATCATGTCATAAGAGATGAGGCCACGAGAGGTGGTGCAATGCTTACGCATGGTTAGCATCCTTGAGAGATGAAAAATAATACTTACTCAAAGAGGTAAGCCTAATGAGGGGTCCTGATGTATGGGGAGAAAATGGCCACTATACAAGGAACACCCTATTAAGGTGTTTCGGTGCTTAGGCAAGGGTTTGCTAAAGTGCACACAGTAAAAAGAGAATAGGGAGAGAGGAAGTAGATCTAAAAGGCGTGACGTGAAAGGATCCTAGTTTTGTCCCCTTTATGGTCATCTTTGGATTTCTATGCCTGCATAAAATCATTGTTTAACGTCATGTATTTGGGATTTGGGTTTCTTGGATGTGTAACATCATGTATCTGAGACGATGAGGACTTTCTTATCACCCCTATGACATACATAACCTGTACCAACCCGCACTTGGGGTGTGAAGGCACAAGAAATTATAGATGGGAGTGAGGTGGAGGAACTGTGACTAAAGGGGGTCACCTTAGTGTGTCTATGTGAATACATAATATTCATTAGCATGTTTATGCGAAGAATCATGTGGTAGAGAAATGCAGCATGAGGCACCACTCAGGGAACAAGGAAGTCGTATCACATGAGCCCTGAGGGAAACACAAATGAGGGGTTTGCGAAGCTAAGTCCCTTGAAAAGAGTGGATTGGAAAATATCTAGTTATTTATGAAGATAGATGGATTTGAAAAGAAAATATACTTGTGAATTAGGGTGAAAATGAACCTGTAAAGGGAGGAACTTCCAGAAGCATGATTCCAATGTTGAGGCATGGTGTCAACATGTTCTTGGAGGGTGCTTCGTGAATGTTGAATGCTCGGTAAAGACCTGAGTACCCAAAAGGAACTCTTACCATTGAAATGGATATATGAAATTGTGATGGGATTCCCCACTTGAATCAGAGGAAAAAAAGATCAAAGGAAAATATGGTTCTCAATGCTCAAGTACATTTGGTGATGCATTTTTCTCGATGGTTCACAGAGAAAAGGGTTCTTCGTGAATCAAGAGATCGGAAGGCAAAATTTCAGGGTGTTGATCCTTTTGATTGGGGGATCCATCAATTTATAAGAATCTATAATCATGATGCTCCAATGTTCCACCATGAAGGAAATGGTGATTCGTGAACAAAAAAGGATCCATCATAATCATGGTGGTCCCTGTCATGTTTTTCTTTGTAGATTGTGATGCTCGTCATACTTCACAGAGGATTCTATCATGGGGTTCTCTGGAAGTCACAAAAGTAATTGATAGTTTTAGAGGCCTCCATAATATCTCCATGGTGGTGGAATATAAGGCCACATACAAGAATTTTTCAAGTCGTGGGGATAAAGGGAATTGTAGAGTTGTTTCACAAAAGAGAACCTTTGGTGTCTTTTTTCATTGTTTTCATGGAACATTTCGAGGCACAAATTTTGGTGCCAAAAATATGTTACACCCCACGGTTTTGAAGATAAATATAGTATTAATTATAAACGGAGTCCTTAAAAATATCTCATTTTATAATCAATAATTTAAAAAAATCATAGCCACTTTTATGTTTTAAATTTCAAAAAACAGTCATCTAGAGTTGTGACTAGTATGTCATTTGGAGTCTTATAGAAGCAACTTGATTTTTTGGTGAATAGTAACATGCCTTTATTAATAGTGATATGAATAGTAATATGAACATTATGTATATTAAATAATGAAATTTTTTTAAGGTAACAAGATAATGAGATCATAGTTAATTTTTAAATTTGATATTAAACTAATTATATATTTAATTTTTTTGAATTAAATGTGTTATTATTTAAAAATTAAATTAATAATATTTAGAAAATTATGTTTGAGAAATGGAGTTCATATTTTAACTCTACACATCGAAAAAATAGATATAGTGAATTTTTGGGATTTATCTGGAATTCTTGAATTTTTCATGAATAGTGAAATATGGTAAAATAAGGTATATTCAAATTATCAGTAAAATGAACTATTTATGACATCATAAGTGATTGAATTCCAATTGGATCGAACTCACATGAACTTATTACTAATAGGTGTCACATGAAAAAACACTATTGGTTGTCCAGAGGGAAATAATACAATAATGAATAAAATATTCCAAATTCACTCAT
Organism: Viscum album; assembly: GCA_963277665.1. Taxonomy (NCBI): domain Eukaryota; kingdom Viridiplantae; phylum Streptophyta; class Magnoliopsida; order Santalales; family Viscaceae; genus Viscum; species Viscum album. The sequence goes on along the minus strand of OY728146.1, from coordinate 734,683,212 downwards.
CTCCTCCACTATAACCCCCACCCCCTCAATTCCTATTATTTTCACTCCACTAAGCATTGAAGCTACTCAAATATCTGAAAAATTACCTTTAACTATTCTTTCACCACATCCATGATGATCTTTGCCTTTCCAAATGAACAAAACCCCTTCCATTAAGGAGGTTCTCAAGGCGGTTATTACAAAAGGTAAATCAACTTTCTTTTTCAGTTAGTTTCACTTGAATTTATCTAATTTTTTTCACTAAGAACCTTTTATATCCAAATGAACATGATTACACCATATTATATATATACTGGAATTATATAATGTGAATGGATGAACCATATTCAATATTCTTAAACACTCTCTTTTATTTTATAAAAGAAATCATCATCTGTGACGTTCTAATCTACAACCTGTGTGGACGACGAAGTTTAATTCTACACTTTATCCTTCATTAATGGTCATGAATCCATTTTTATGGCTGAACTAGACTATAGTATATGTATTATAACCTATTTAATATTCAGGATCTAGTATATGTACATAATATTAAATCACATGACCAAAATTCTTCTTAATAATCAAAATACAGCTTAAATAATCTAAGTGAATGTCATTAAAATTTCATATAATTATTCATCCTCTATTCATGTAACAAAATTATATAATTTACCATTAACACATCTGTATGTTCATAAATAATATTTAATTTCCATTCGGGAGATTTACATCCATTCCACATGAACTCCATTACATAAAAGAAGTGAACTAATTATGAAAATCAAGAAAATAAACACTCTTGAATGAAAGAATTCAATATTATAACTAATCAATAAGGATCTAATGAACTTACTAAAATAATTTTAAACGAAATAAATGTCTAATACGTTCTCAATTATGTTATTAATAAGTCTAATTTCATATTCTAGGACCATAAGTTCAATAGCTGAACACATTCATAATTAAAGTAAGGGTTTCTCCACCCAAACCTCCATTTCCATTGGAGTTACCTTTATTCACCAATTACCTCTATGAAACTCTTGTGTATTTTTATTCACTGCCTATAAATTCTGTTTGTGCTTTCTATATATGTTTATAAAATAATCCTTCCTTATTATATGGATATTTAAACATTTTAAATGGATCTTTGAAAATTGTTTCTGAAATACAAGCTCGATTCAAGGGAATTTCACAAATTCTTACCTATTTTCAAGGGCATAATATAATATGTATTTAGAAAAAATTATATTGTTAAAATCACTAATTTATTATGAAAATAATAAATTACTTCACTACGTGTTTTATAAAAATATTTTTCCAAAAGAACTCTTTTTTTTAAAGTAAAAGTGTATTTATCTCAAGGATTACATGATTATTTTATAAGAGTATCTTCAAATATTTCAACACACTTGTTTATTATATTTTATTATTGGGATTAATATTTCCTGGAATCATATACCATACTTAATTTAAATTTTTATTTTTACTTTTTCTATTTATTTTCTATCCTAAAACAAAATCACCAATTTAGATTGAATGGTTAGTGTTTAGGCTTAATGTTCAGGGAAAGTTATTTACATTTCATGTATTAAGTTTCAATATGAATGTATATGTTTTTTATGTTTTTACCCATTCATATGAGGATTTAATAGGATATAGTAAGTGTCATGTGGGGCCCTCTATATCCCATCAGTGCATCGGTATGTCTCATGAGACAAACTATGGTCTTAGCACCAGGCCTTGAACAAATGATTATTTGTGGTCTTATCATAAGGCCTTGATGGTATGGTTATGATATCTAACATTATGAATTCCCTCATAATGAAAATAATATTTATTGTTCATGTGGTAATTCAACAAGTAGAGTACCCATGATTATGTTTTTTATGGCATTATTTACTCAGCTCATATTCATGCTATAAAGTGGAATAGTTTATTATTCAGAAAGGGATGTGTTTTCAATTATCCACTATGACTAATGTTTATGTTATATTATGTTTTGTTGCATACTCTTACTAATGGTGTGAGCTCACCCATTTCTTATGTTTCATTTTCTCAGTTTATGAAGAATTTTATTACGAATGAAATACTGAAATAACCTAGGAGTTATGAATGTCGTCAAAACAATTTATGTGCTTTTTTTCATTGCAAGTTGTAATGTTGAACGTACGTATGTATATTTTTCCAATGATACTAAAATAATCAGTCCATTAGGATAAATATCCCATGTTTATAAGCCAATGTAATGTAATAAGGCACCATATCTATGGAACTGGGGTCAGGTCCTTACAGTAGGTATCAGTGGAAGTTTAGTAGACAACATGGAAACTAGATTTCGAAAATGTATATTAGGGAAAAATCCAGATTATAGTCTTTGAAGATAACCATACAAGGAAATAATGGTATTTTTATATGGAATATATTATGTGGATATATCATGAATACACATCTTGGACTGGATACTACAAGTGGGTGTTGTTCTGGTACAGATGTACCTAGTAGTGAAAACTTGGACAAGGAGTTTTGGGCATGACACATGGTATCCCAGTACACGACAACAATCATTTCTATGTACCTGGATTGACACACCTAGGGGATATGCTTAGGATAATTCACATTTTCTTTAAGATCCATTATCAATGATTTAAATGAAAATTTTTTCGCAAAGAATCCATGTTTATGATTGAGTGATTATCTTTGTGTAGAATTTCAATTTATGGTAAGTATTTTTCTAAATTGAGATTACACATTTTGATTCATACCCTAATATAGTTTAAGACATTATATATAAATGGTTCCTAGTGGAAGAAATGGAAACACCATGAACACACGTATTTCATGTAGGTATTTCCCTCCAATTCTAGATAATGATGTTGGCTCTAGTACTATGACCAGTGCAACGAAACTTATAACTATGATGGGACATCATACTAAGGTTATAAACAATAACCTTACTCGTATAAAGCATCCGGATCCACCACATGGTATAGATTTGATAGATATCTTTATGTGACAACAACCTCCATCATTCAATGGGACTAAAAATCCATTTGTAGATGAGTAGTGGATAAGTTCACTACAGAAGATATTTCTTGCTTTGTGATGTAATTAAAGAAAGAAGGTCATCATGACCATTAATAATCTATTAGGAGATGTGGATCAGTGGTGGTCATTAATCAAAAACACAAAGTAGGAAGAAGATATATAAGAGAAGGAATGGAGGAACTTTAAGGAAATCTTACAATAGAAATACTTTCCTCATGAACTTCGAGCAGATATAGATAGGAAGTTATTGAATATGAGGCAGAAGGAGGTTGAAAATGTTCTAAATTATGAATTCAATATTACAAGGCATGAAATGCATGATGTATACTACATATGTAATCCAAGGAGACAAATTGATCGGTTCTTTTATGGTTTAAGACCATTCCTTTGAAGGTATACGGTCTTCCAAAGTTTCTCATCATATGAATATATAGTATAATGTACTATCAATATAGAAAATGAATTTCCTAAATTTTATGACATTAAAAGAAAACAAGAGAATAAGAGGGCTGCCGAAAACTCTGAAAAATAAAATAAGGAATTGGGGAAGAAGGGAATAGTTAAACATCCATCCTCCTGTAATTGTGCGAAGAAACACCATGTCACATTCTTAAAGGGAACGAGATTATATTACAAGTGTGGAGAAAAAGAACTACTAACTTAGGATACTAAGGGGAAGAATGAAGCTACCAATGATCAATGTTACAATTACAGAGAGATGGGACATTATACACATGAATTTTCTAATCATCAGGGAAACCGTCCCCAAAGTAGTCCAAGGGACAAAGGCCAAGCTTATGTAGTCAAAACTGCGGAGTTTGATGTTCCTAATAAAGTGGTAGTAGGTAAATAATAATTTCATCAAACTTAGCCAATGCTTTATTCTATTACGGATCCTCACATTCATTCAAATCTTCCAATTTTTCCTAGAAAATAAGACTTTTCCAATTTTATTTAATTGGGGATTTGTCATTCAAAAATCCTAAGGGATGTATCATTGCAACAATGTTGTGTCAGGTAGTCCCCATTATGGAATATAAACGAGATTTATTTACTGATTTATTGTCATACCAATGATTGACTTTGATATAATCCTTGATATGGATTGAATTTTGAACCAGGATATGAAAATGTATTGCAAGAGAATGAGGTTAATTTTTTTTGGATGGTGTGTAATACCTTATCATTAGGTCAGAAACATCTCCATCTAATTCTCATCTAGATCCACCCCAATTATCTCTACAAAATTCAATTATTAGAGAGGAAGGTAATCCAACAACTATGGGTGAGGAAAAGAATGTTCAATTAGAGGATGTAACTATTGTAAAAAAATAGGTTGATGCCTTTCCAAATGAATTACCTAGAGATCCTCCAGAGTTGGAAATTGTGTTTTTCATTGACTTAATTCCCGGTTCAAGGCCCACATCAATGACCCCTTATAGAATTCCCACTAAGGAGATAGTGGAATTGAAGAAACAACGTGAGGAATTGAGTTATAAAATAATTATTCACCCTAGTTTTTCTCCATGGGGTGCCCCTGTTCTTTTCATTAATAAGAAATATGGATCTCTAGGGTTGTGAATTTACTATAGGCAGATCAATTCTATAAAAATAAAGAACAAGTATCACCTACATCACATTAATTATTTTTTATCATCTTCTTGGATCCCAATTTTTTCAAAGATTGATTTCAGTCTGGATATCATCAGTTGCTTATGAGGAAGGAAAATATTCACAAAGCAGCATTTTGAACTAGGTATTGGAATTATGAGTATATAGTAATTTCTTTTGGAATAACTAATGAAACCTCTATTTTTATGGATCTAATGAATATATTTTTCAAGTAATATCTTGATGAATTTGTGGTGGTTTTTTTATGATATCTCGTTATACTATAATAGATCTTAAGATAAGGAAAATCACTTACGTACAATTATGAAGTCTCTTAGACAAAATTAATTATATGGGATATTTGTAATGTGTGAATTTTGACTTCAATTAGTTCCCTTTTAGGGCCACATTGTCTTTAAATATATTATATTTGTTGATCCTATGTAGACAAATGTTGTTCAATTATGGACTACTACAACAAAAATAACTAAGGTATGTAGTTTTATTGGTTTGGTAGGATATTATTTCTATTTCTTTATAAAATTCTCCCTTTTAGCCCACCCAATGACCTTTTTTCATGTAAAGGGGTTAGGTTCGTATGGACAATGGAATGTGAAGAGTATTTAGATGAGTTGAAGTGGAGATTATTGAATGCTCTGATCCTATCCCTATCATCAGAGAATGATGGGTCTATGATCTCTAGATATGAAACAAAGAAAGGACTTGGTTGTGTCCTTATATATAATGATAGAGTTATCTTCTATGCACTAAGGTAGTTGAAAATTCATGAGAAAATCTATCCCACAAATGATATTGAGTTATCATTAGTAATCTTTTCTATGAGGATATGGAGACATTATCTTATGCTGAAAAATGTGATATATATATGGATCAGAGGAGCCTCATGTATACCTTCTCATAGAAAGAACTCAACATGAGGAAACAACGATGGCTTGAACTACTCATGTATTATTCTTGCACAGCACACTGCCACCCAGGAAAGGCAAACAAGGTAACATATTCATTAAGAAAGAAAGATCATGGGGTTCACAACAGGATGAGGATTGATATGGATCCTTTGTACATGGACCGAGTGAGGATGGATAGGGGAATTATTAAATAAGGTGAAATATCACTACATTTTCATTTAGTTTCCTAACAATATTTATTTAAAGGATTATAAGTTCCCATCCAGATGATGAGAACCCAAAAAAGGAAAATTAATGTTGGGAAATATGGGAAGATGGGTCACATTGTGTGTGAAGATGATGTTCTAAAATTTGGGAAGAGGCTTTGTGTTCTAGCTATACCAGATCGAAAAAGGGAGTTATTGGACGATTCCCATTATTTGAATTTCTCCATACATTCTAGTAACACTAAGATATATCATGATTTTAATGAACTCTTCTAGTGGGATAACATGAAGAGATAAATTACAGGTTACAAATCATGATATTTATCTTGTCAACAAGTGAAGGCCGAATGGAAACTTTCCAAAGGATTCATGGAACCTATACTGATTCCTACATGAAAATGGGATGACGTAACCATTGATTTTGTCCCCAGATTACCCAAACATCAAGGAAGAATGTTGTGATATTGGTAATTGTGGATCGACTAATGAAATCGTCACAATCCCTCGCTATAAGGGAAGATTTTCCACAAGAGAGCCTAGAAAGACTATATATCAATGAAGTTTTAAGAGTTCAAAGAGAATATATCTCAATTTTGTCAGATCGTGACCCACAATTTAATTGGAAATTCTAGAAAATACTTCATAATTATTTGGATACCAATCTTTGATTGAGTACTGCTTACCTCCCATAAACTGACAAGAAATGAGAGAGGATGAAAAAAATAGAGAGGACATGTTGAGATCATGTTCACATGACTACCATGGTATATGGGATGTATAATTACCTTTATACAAGTTTTACTACCATAATATTTTCCATTTAAGTATTCAAATGGCGCTATATGAAGCATTGTAATGAAATATATGTCATAAACCAAATTTTTAGGATGAATTTGGAGAAAGGATTATTGTGTGTCCGGAGCTTGTGGAGGAAACAAAAGTAAATGTAAACACTATTCATGGACATATCAAAACATCATAGAAAAACAAAATATTTTTACTCATAATTGATGGAATAATTATGTATTTTAAGTGGGTGATCACATTTTGTGGAAAGTATCTCCATGGAAGGGTGTTATAAGATTTGAAAAGAAATGGAAACTTAGCCCTAGGTACATTGGGCCTTTTGAAATTTTGGAGAGAATTGGAGTTGTTGAATATCGTTTGGAAATTCCACCAAGAGTTTCCAAAGTACACAGTGTGTTACATGCCTCAATGCTTTAAAAGTACATGCCAGACCCAATGCATTTCCTCACTTCTGAAGGTATAGAGTTGTAACCTGACTTATCTTACTGTGAAGAGCCAATCTAGATTCAAGAAACCATAGAACAAGTTTTGACGAATCAGTTGACTCGTCATATAAAGATACATTTGAGAAATCATAAAATTGTAGAGACAACATGGGAGCCTCATTAACTTGTGTTAAAGATATACCCAAATCTTTTTGAGAGAAAACATTCTATGAATTTCAAGGATAAAATTATTGTAAGGAGGGGAGATTGTAACAACCCAATATTTTGAAAATAATTATTGAATGCATCATACACTAAGTCCATAAAAAACAACAAATTTTATAATCTAACCACTTAACACAACTTTTCATCTTCTATATTTTGAATTTTGAAAAACTGTCATCTAATTTTATGATTAGTCAGTCATTTGGAGTCTGATAGAACCAAAATGATTTTTTAGTGGATTGTATCATACCCATATAAATAGTAAAATGAATTTTAATTTGACCCTTATGAATAGTATATAATGATATAATTTTATTTTCTTATTTTAATAATATAATTATATATTAATTAATTTTTCAATGTTATAAAAACATTATTATACCTTTAAAATTGTTATTTTTTTTAATTAACTATGATTTTATTTAAAAATAAAATTAATAAAATATAAAAAAATATTTTTGAAAAATGGAGTTCATTTTTTAATTATAAACATTTTAAAAAAAATTAGGTTTAATTTTTGGGATTTTCTTGAATGTTTTGAATTTTTATGAATAGTGAAATACGGTATGATACTATAAATTAAAATTATCACTTAAATAATATATTTATGACATAATTAGTGATGCAAGGCCACTTGGTTTGAACTCACATACACTTATTACTATTTGGGTTTACATTAAACAATATTATTGGTTGTATTGGGGAAAATTATAAAATAATGAATAAAATGTTCAAAATTCACTCATCTCCTACACTATAACACCCCCACCCCTACTCCCTCCTATCTTCAATCCTATAAGCCTTGAAACTCCTCAATGTTCTTCCCAATTATCCTTATCTAGTCACTCTCCACGTCTAATATGCTCTTGGACATTCCAAAAGATCCAAACCCCTTCACTTAAGGAGGATCTCAAGGAGGTTATTACAAAAGGTAGATCATCTATATTTGTTATTTATTTTCATTTCAATTTATCTTCTTTTCATATTCTCCCCTAAACTCATCTATAAAAATTAACTTGATTACACCAATATGATCCTTATAATGGAGTTATATCATGTGAATAGATGAACCCTCAATGTTGTTATTAATCTCTCCCTTTTATTTTATAAATGAAATCATTGTCCGTGAGGTTCCAATTTACAACATTCATGGAGACGAAGTTTAGCTCTTCAATTTAACCATCGTTATTGGTAATGAAACCATTTTTTTATTGATAATGATTATTATATATTTATTATAACCTATTTAGTTTTCATGAACCATTATGTATAGATAATATTAAATCATATGACCAAATTAGTTCCTAATAATCAAAATACTTTACAAATAATCAATGTGAATTTCATTAAAATTTCAACTAATGATTCATCCAATTTTCAAGTAACAAAATGATTGAAATTACCGTTAACACATATTTATGTTATTAAATATTATGTAATTTCAATTTTGTAGATTTACATCCATTCCACAATAACTCCCTTACATAAAAACAAGTGAATAGATTATGAAAATCTAGAAAACAAACAGTCTAGAAATACAGAATTCAATAATATTAGAAATAAATAATGAAATAATGGACATAATAAAATCATGATAGACGAAATTAATTTCTAATATGTTTGGAATTAACTTATTAGTATTTCTAATTTCATATTCCAAGACCTTAAGTTCAAGACTGGAACACATTCAGATATATGGTAAAGGTTTTTCCACCCGAACATCCATTTCCATTCGGGTTGATTTTATTGTCTAATTACCAAAATAAAAATCTTGTGTATTATTATTTACTCCTCATAAATTTTATTTTATTGTTATATATATGTTAACCAACAATAATCCTTCTTTATTTTATAGATAGCTACAAGTTTTTTAAAGGAACTTTCAAAACTGTTTCCGAAATACAATCTTGATTCAATGAAAATTTTCAATATATTTGATACTTTCAAGGGGAATCTATAATCAAAATTTGGATAAAATTATATTTATAAAATATATAATTTTATTATTAAAATACAAAATTACTTTACTTATGGTTTTATTCAAATATTTTTCTATAAGTACTCTTTTTTTCTAAGTATAAGAGTATTTATATCAAGAATTACTTGAAAATTTTATAAGAGTATCTTTATCTATTTAAACACTCTTGTTGATTCTTTTATATTATTGGGATTAATAATTCATGTAATCAAATACTGTATTTAATTTAATGGTCTATGATAAATTTTTATGTTGATTTTCTATCTTAAAACCATGAACCAATTTATACGGAATAGTTAGTGTTTATACACAATGTTCGAGGAATGTTATTTACATTTCATATATTAACATTAAATATGACTCTATATGATGTTTATGTTTGTCCCCGTTCATATGGGGAATGCATTGGATGTATTATGTGTTGGGTGGGGCCCAAATATATCCCCTTGGGGCATCGGTAGGTCTCCTGAGATAAACTTTTTTCTTGACACAAGTCCTAAAAAAAAATATTATTTGTGGTCTTGGCACAAGGCCATGATGGAATTGTTTTAGTGTCCCATATTATGCATACCCTCATTATGAAAATAGTATTAATGGTTCTTGTGGTTATTCGAATAGTATAATACCCATGATTTTTTTCTTTTGGAATTATTTACCCAACTCATATTCCTTCCATAAAGTGTTTGAGTTTATTATTTTCAACGGAACGTGTTTTCAATTATTAACCATACCCAATGTTTATGTTATCTTCCATTTCATTTCATAAACTTACTGGGAAATTTATGTCACTCCTTTATTATGTTTCATTTTCTCAGGACATGAAGAATATCATTAAAAATGATATGTAGAAATAACGTAGGAGTTGTGAATGCGGTCAATGAAATTTCTAGGTTGTTTTTCATTTGAAGTTTTAATTTTGAACATATATATGTCTATATTTTTTCCCATACTACTAAACTAGTCGGTCTTTAGGGATGCATATTCCTTTTTTATATGCCAATGTAATCTAAAATTGCACGGTCTCAAGGCAAATTGGGTTGGGTCATTACACAAAATCCCCCCCCCATAGAATTAGAAATGAGGAGAAGAGGAGGGTTTACTTTTGATGGAACACCCCCCAAAACATTTTGGTCATTGAGCTAACTCACGATGGGAGTAGGAAAAGAGCAGGTTGAGATTTCCATGAATCTCACTGCGTTCAAGGGTGTCATGATGATTAGGATTCTGTCTCCAATAAATTTAGTTAGAGGACCCATGATTTTTCCTCATCTAACTCTACGAAATTATTCTTGATCTCCCAAATCATTAAGCTACAACACCCTCACTTATTTTATTTACAAACTGGGTTCCATAGAAAAGTTCTCAGCAAAACCATCATAGAGAACTAGTGCATCATGATAGCTTTTTTCCCTATGAAGTGCAGTGATCCCTCGTAGGCTCTGAGGCTATTTGCTAAGTGGGCTATTATTTGCAACTGAGCTTTGTAAAGGATCTCTTAAGATGAGCTTCATGAATATAAAATAAAATTCAGAAATATTTTGAAACTAGTTGGAAAACCTATAAGATTATTGGTAGGTCCATGAAGATGCTTCTTAGAGGGAAAAGATGTCAGACAATCCCAAAATCAACAAATACATGAGGAGTCATTATGACCATGAGTCCCTATTAGAGCTACTATTAGAATGTAAAAAGAACTGTCACCTATATAAGATACCATCATTTAATGGTTTTGGTCTAGGGGATAGAGTTATCATACCCGAAGTAAAATCATGGAATAACCATCTTACTGGTTCAGGGGCACGATGTACCAGTACTTGTGGTTTAGGGTTACTGACGTCCATTCTTGGATGGACAACACACCTGTTTTCATCGACTATCAATAAAACCACATCATTAATTTTTTGTGTGAAAGTTATTTAGCTAGAGGTATATCATTCTCAATTCCAAACAATTTTTATTGTAGTCTTAGGGATCTCGGAGAAGGGGTGGACCACTAATTAGGACATGTGCCAGAGCGGAAACTTCACGAATGACTGGGCCTAGGTTTACTGGGTATGTGCATCTTGCAATGATGTTGGGGAAAAGATGAGATGGGTAGGCTTGAATGTATCTTCATGGGAATCTCAATTCCATTTCCATTAGCCAAAACATATGATGCCAGCATTTTAGAGAAGTTGGTCGTTGAGGACCAACACCTTCTGTTTCCTTCATGGGGAGGTTGGAATCATCTTCTAGGGCCTCCACCATATCTTTGGGAATCCTATTATAGGGGTGATGTACATTGATTTACTTCCTATGTAAATCACATGGTACAACTTGGAGAAGATTTCATGACTAAAAAGAGTGATGATGGACTTGGTGGTGGGAACTGACAAATAATCAGTGAGAGATATCCATTTCATGTTGTGTTTGGACACTACCAATACATCCCAAAAAACCATACCACTTAAGGTGATGCATCATCTTGGAATCTACCAGTTAGGTATCCCACTTTTAATAATGGAGAAATGTGCATCAAAAAAATTCCTACTTGATAATCTCATAGGATATCCAATGGAATCTATTGGGGTATAGTGTTAACACCATGAAGAAATTGGTGGTTAGGTCGGATGGGTTTATCTCTGCAATTATATGATGTTTGATGTTTTTGGTCAGGGATATGGACATTGGGGTGTGACTCATCACACTAATAATGGTTTCTAGGCTGGATATTGGGTAGAATGTCAACCTTAAAATCCTAGTACTGGAAAATCTATACCTAGGGTTGTGGCACATCTGCTAGGGAATGAATCCAAAATGGGTATGAAAACCACTCCACATCCTATACAGGTGGATAGTGGTACACATAATGGTTTATGAGTATATTCACTATATTTACCCTCGTTGATCATATTTTTGACCATCCATTCTGAATGAAATGGGATTTTACCCAACCAAGATGACTTCCCCAGCGGCGTTGATCAGATTCTTGAGGGGGGATTAATTTGATTTCCATACATTCCCACTACCAAAGGGGGTATTTATTAATGAATTTGAAGGAAATTAGTAGAATCAATCATTTATCAATGCCTTCTGTTGTGGAGTTGTGGTATCAAGGGTTGACTGTGATCCTACATTCAATATGTACACCCTACCCCATTTTTTAAGTCATTTCTGGTGCATGTTGAGGATGACCCCTTGAGTTTACATGAGATTTCACCATGAGGACTACCCATGTGTTCCATGGAATATGTGTCTCATGTTCACATGGGTATATTGGAAAATGAAGAATGAGTTGCCTCCGCCTACCACCATTTAGGGGCTGGTTGAGGAGTATGCAAAGAGAGGGGAAACAACCTACTTGGGGAAACTTTTAATGAAAAAAAGTATCTGTGTTGATGATGGGGTGCCCCATCATCCCGGGGGTAGGGGTCATACAATAGCAAAAACATGTTGTGGGGATGAATTAGAAATGCTAATGATCAAGTCCAGCTCAAAGTAGAAGTTGAAGAGGAACAACTGTGAACCTAGCAGATCCAACTAGGAAGAGACTGGAGGGAGGGAGGCCACCCAGAGGGCTCCATAGGATACCCACATAGGCTCCTATTAATATATTTTTCAATGTACATATTCCTGATGATGATGTTCATCCCAATGCATGGGATACTTGGGACGTCAAAAAACTTTTTATTAGTCCATCCAAGATGTGGTACGAGATTAACCATCTTGGGATTGATATTTCAGAGATCGACTACCCTAGAGATAGCTTTTTGGTGTCTCGGGTGGAAGGGGAACAATATGTCACTGAGTTGGAAGATTTATTGATTTCTCATGGTACCCCACGACCATTGAAGGATCTTGTGAATGTACTTTTTGATCAAATACACACACCACTACAATCCAATACTGGTCCGTGGGTGGAAATCCCTTCACCTAACAAACCAAAGGGATCCTCCTCGAGAGAAGAGGCTAACATGGGGAGCCCTTTGGAGGAAGGTGATGTTGCGGCCTTAGAGTTAGGAGAGTTAACTGAAACACTTGAGGTAATCTATAAACCATTCTGATGGGGAACATACTCAAATCATCTAGGATTCTCAAGTGACATTTTTCTAATACAGGAGACCCTCATACACCATGCCCCTTATCACATTATAGCAAAGGTATATTCATGTCATGTATTTGGGAGGATGGAAATTACCGAATCCAGCTAGGATGCAACACCCACGGTGACCATTATGGAATCTTCATAGTTCCGGACCATATATGGGGAACTATGTATTGGGATTTAAAAAGTGAAAACTCTAGGGTGTTATTAGATATTTGACTTATGTAAGTAATTTCTCTCCTAGAATCACGATAGTTGTCCGTCAAAACTAGACAACTGAAATTATGCATTTTTGTCTGAACAGTTCTCTGAACAGCGTGTTTCATGATCATGAGGATGGTAGAATATCCCAAAATGAGTTTCTCGAGGGGAATGAAGATCATTGTGGAATTGGACATATAGGCTGACCATACTACTTTGATCTTAGTTACAAGTTGGACCATGGATAGGGATGAACTGTAAATTACCAAAGAGGGATCTAGCGATGAAGTCCAACCAGATGACATGGATCCCAATCCAACTGATAGGATGCTAACAGAGGATCTTGTTGCCGAACATTAGGAGGCATTCCAAAAATATAAAAAATTTCACTTAGAGTATCTAGATGGGACCACTCTGATGATGAGGAAAATAATAATGTCTACCACCGGTCACGGAAACTAATCAAGCACTTCATTGATGACATCCCCAGATCATAGTGGGTAAATGGGATGGGAAAACATCACCTCATTTTTGATACCTACACACCAGGGGTGTGTATGAATGAAATCATTGCATTATCATTCGATATTATATGGTGGAGATAATATAGGAGTACGATTTTAGCCTAACTGTCAGTTGGTAGTGGAGGATGTATTTCAAAACTCATTAGAATCAATATACTGAACTAGAGATCCAATGCATGAAAATGAAGCTGAATGAGAGATCTTCTTTCACCACCACCAAATCAGAACTCATATCACGATTATGAACCCAGCTGGTAGAAGCTGAAGAGAAAATGAGGCGAGCATACCCCAATGTGATCAACACAGAGGAATAGGGGAATCACATATGGATTAGGTATGACAAACATCACCCCACAAAAAATGAGGAGGGGAGGGACCTCATGCGATGATAGTAAATCCTAGATTCCACCTGCCAATTGGTGGTAGAGTTGAGACAGTCCATCAAAGTGTCCAGTCCATAGGGGTTTTACTCAATAGAACTCATAAACACTTTCCCTTCTTTCCTATTTAGTATCATGAATTTAAATCTTACTTCTTAATTTTACTACTACACTTCAATCATATCTGTGAAACATCTAAAAATAAATCCCTATGCTCACATGGGTCATTACTGGTGTGATAAATTATGGACAACTACATAATTTCTCACGTTGGATATGAGAGAGCCATTCCATCATCGAGCACTTCGGGTCTGAATAAACACAAAAAATATTAGAGATAATAGAGGTGTTAGGACTTGAGAATAGGGTTCCATGAACAAAAAAATATCCCTTTCCCAATGTGTTTTACTGCACATTAAGGATAATTCCAAGGGCATTGGAATTAATCCATACAAAGGACTTGGGAAGTGTGAATCACGACCCCAAAAATATGGAACACAGTGTGGGTGTCATAACGAAGAAGGATAACTATTTACCAAATTTGAAGAGAACATTCATAACCCATTAGCATGAAATGGGAACAAAAAATGATGTCTAACCTCTTACTATATTTGAAAACATTGGTCCAAACATAATGTGTCGTCCAATGTACCTCAAAATGTTGACATGGAACTATAAGATATTCTTAAGGCTGATCATCCTAACTGTCAGGGGGTTCTTTCAGATGTAAAAGTTAATGAGGATCCAATATACAGGGTAGTAAAAGAATTCATATAGATCGAGGGGATGTTTTAATGGAGTCTAACTCTCTTGAAATTATGTCACCATGAAGAAAGAACATGGGTGAGTGTGTTGGTCTAAATTGAGATCGATCCTATTTTCTAGACATGACCTCTCTAGTGAGGTCCTAGGATTCCAAGTAGTTTTTATTCATTTAAATGAGGATGATGAACATGTAGTTTAATTTCATATGGTAAGGATGATACATGAAATAGTTTAACATCATATGACCGTGAAAATGCATACATTATAAGGTCATGATCCCTAGACCCTAGAAAATAGTTTATAGTCATGAAACATGGACTGTGGGATCCTAGTTTATGTTTATAGTGTTTGGACCATAGTTAGTGGAAAAGGGCTTGGATGGTAAAAAAACCTGGGTCTAGACTCATATATTAAATGTTCATTCATCGGTACATATCCCATAAGGATGGTAATTAGGCTATACATAGTTATTAAAATTAAATGTAGTTTCGCTTCATGCGGTAAGGATGAAGATGAATGGGAACCAACTAATGGGGGAGTACATGGTGTGGATTTTGAAAAACCAATGTGAATGAGGTATCAAGAAGTCTATTCCACACCATGTGCTCCCACAAGGAATATCAATCTATAAGACTAAAAATGGGGGAACTTGGGGCTGGACCCGAATATGGGCGTTCCAATGAATCCCATGAAAATTGGAATAAATCTACACATACTTCCTATGATTTCATGCAGTTCAACATCTTGTGGTGAGGATGAGAAGTTTCAAAACAGTTAACTATTATGCAGCATATACATGGAAATTTCAATGGATAAATGTGTGGCGCAGCACATAACTCGGTGTGAATGAGGACATAATTTCACACCACACCACACTCTTTAAACTGGGGAATGAGATCCATAAAAGTTTAAAAATGGGAGTTTACAATTCCATGGATTTACCTAGGGTTGAGATGCTAGGATGCCATTATGTATATTGGTAGAGAAAGAATCAAGACATGCGTAGTTCTAATAATGTTCTTCTTGTGGGTCCTAACCATGCACTGAGAAAAGAAACATTTGACATATCATGTTTTCCTTTATTCAGTATCATTAGAGAGACCATCCTAGGATGAAAATTTTTGGGGCTACTTTAGGAATCAGGCCCTGTAGGTCCTGAAAAATGACATCATGAATAATTTCTACCTACATTGATTCCCTATCAAATTGGAACACCACAATCATATGTCATTTTACATCGTGAGGGCATGATGGTTGCTTTTGCAGTTCACAGTCATATGAAAAAACTATTCAATTTATTTTATCATCATAAAATAAGGAACAAATAGATCCAAGTTTAAAGTCATAGATCTTGAACCTAGGGGTCACAATGTTTTTCATATGGGTATAACCCTTTCAAAAATCCTTAACCAATGTGGGATATGCTCGATATATGCTACAATGAGTGATGTCCGGACTTCCTCATCAAAATTGTGTGAAATTGTGGGAAGGAAATGTTAGGTGGGAATAATTCCAGGAAGCCCAACATACCAAAATGATGCATGTGAATGCATAGAGTAACAACACCAGGGGTGTCAAATATATGTGAAATGTAATGGAAGAAAAACATGTGATATTTTGGATGAAATGCGAGTGATGATGAAGGATAACAATTTTACATGTTTGAAACAAAACATCCATTATTTATTTCCTTTGGATTGGAACAAACAACTGAGGATTGATAGATGATAATATTCAAAATGTAGGATTTGTATCATGGTTTTATTTTAAATCCTTTAAGATGTTGGAGCAGGATGGTAGTTGAGCTCTGAGGTTGATAATTTATACTATTAGGGGCCCTTTGGATATGATAGATGGTGGAAACCAAAATTATAGAATGTGTGAATCAGGGAGACTACCCATGTGGTTAACATTTTATACAGCAAGGATGAGTGCAATGATGGGTAATCTCAAATAAAGTACACGACACGTCTATTATAAACCTAGCATGAATGATGGTAGAATAAGTAAACACCACATGGTATGTTGTTTCACTTAAGGTATATTATCGATGTCCCAAATTGTCATTTCCCACTTTTAAGCTAGTATAGAATAAGTGCGGGGTCGATCCATAGAAAACTGGTGAGTATGTGAACTCGATTATGTTTGTAATTAACATAGTGAAAGATGATGAAATTAGAGTGGGATTTTTGTTTTTTCTTATTAATACTATTTTGATTACTAAAGTAAATATTATTGTTTAAATGAAAAAAACAAAAGTGGTCTTTAATGTGGATAACAAAAAACGGAGTGTGTTTGGGATATGGTGATTATATAGGTTATATGAACTTATTATTAGGCTGTGTTGTTCATGATTACCCACCACTATGGGTTTCAATTGTGACAAAGTTACCTTGATTCAGTAAACTCTATCTGGAACTAAATTAATTGGCGTCTTGTTCTGTTATTCAATGTTTCAAAATTATATATTTAGATCAGTCCATTTATGAGTCAATGTATACTTCCAGTGATCAAGAAGTTATTCATCATTATTCATCCTTGGAGTACCTAAAAATTATTCCCTTGGTATAGCTTAGAATTTCCATTGATACCAAGAAATGATTTAAGCAGAATAAAATTAATTAAACATAAAAAACACAAAAATAACAATTAATACAAATTACAACACTCTTTCATCACCCACAACCCCAACACATTTGGTTTTTAGTTACACATGGAAGAAAAGATGACAACAGATCCCTCAACACCTGATGTTGTCATCACAAAATATTGTAGGGGGAATTATTTCATTTGGTAAAATGGTGGATTAGCAGAGTAGCGGGACAATGGTAGAATGAATGTGAAACTTACCTCCTAATATTTAACAATGACTCCAAAAACATGAGGCTAATTACTCTATTTATAGAAAACCAAAGTACATGGTGTGTATTGAAAGTACACTAAATGTAGTTTTTTCAACAAATATTTTTTGCAATATTACTCTAGTAGGTCGTTAGCTTCACCTCCCTTGACTTTTGAGGAATCGACGGTTGGTCGGTGAAGGATACATGACATGTGGCATCTCCTCACATGGAGTGTAGTCACTATAAAACACCACCAAACTCATCTAGAAGCCAATACCTGATGTGTAGGAATGACCCACATGAAGTGTTGTCTCCATTCTTGCGACTTGGGAATGTAGTTGTCCGGCTGATCCATGTTGGAGTCGGAATTTACCCAGCATGTGGTTATTTACACGACGTGTAGTTGGGAATTTTTTTCAGAGATCACTCGATTTGTGTTTTTGTCTAGAAAGCACCTGAAAATGAACAAGATCAATAAAATAAATGTATTTTTCTACTAAGGAGAAGGTATTTTCTTAAAACATGTTCTCATTTCCAAAAATATATATGGAAATGTATACACAAATCGTGTGTATCAAACTCACCCACACTTAGTTATTTGCTTGCCGTAAATAAAATCTCAACATCTAATTAAAGTGTCTGTATTTTAAAAGGAAGGCATTCAATTAATCGTATGTATAAATGATATAGTTATAGGAAAAAATTCTAAAAATTTACAAAATAGATTCAATTCATAATATATTATAATCATGCATCATATATAATTCAATTAACTAATTTCAACCACTTTTTAACACATTTTTTAACCTTTCAAAAATAAGCATGCCACTTAATTTTGAATCTCACCTATAAATAACACACTCAAAACTGAATATATTATTAATCAATGTTACGCACAATCTAAGGTATATACACTCTATATATAGGTTTTCAAGAAATCTTGTTCTCTACTTCAGATAATTGAATTAAAAAAATCGTGAGTGCTTTTCAATAAGGTTAATATGTATTTGTTTCTAAGGGTTGGTTAATTAATATGTGAAAAATAATCTCTAATGCTTGAAAAGTGAAGATAAATTCTTTAAATAACACTGCTTGATGTTCAAAATAAAACTCAATGCAAAAAAAATCCTTAACAAGATCTGTCAAATGTTCTCATCCCCACCATCTCCCTTAGTCTACTAGGGTTCCCAAACAATCAGTTTAATTTAAAGTCCCCTTCTCTTTATAATATTTTTAAGAAACATAGGGGACCACATAGGAATTCCATGAATATTGGTTTTTAATCCTTTCTGCCCCAAATAAACAAGAGGCACTCCCCCACATTTAATTTCATGACTTTTCCCAAAAATGTGCCATATACTACCAATTCAATCTCTAAAGCTCAAGTGAATAATCATGAAAAGTTAAAATGAATTATGGTATAAAGGGTAATAGGTTTGAAATGTTTTTTCATGTGAATGTTTTTCGTGTTTTCTAAGGGCTTTATGAATATTATATGTAGGTTAGGTCTCATGATAAAATGGTTTGAAACAAACTAATGCCTCAATTATTTTAATGTAATTCAAAAATTCATTATGTTTTTACAAAAACGTGAAAATTATGGTAGTCATGTATATCCTAAGAATATCTCAAGAAAGATGTTATTAAGAAGAATATGACATAGGGATTATAATACCTCTCAAGAGTGGAAAAAGAAAATAAAGAGATAATCTAGTCATTTCATGCATATAAATAATTAGCCTAATCAATGTAATTATCCAAGGATTATAATGTGCAATTTTAAAAATATCAGCAATCCTTTTAAAATACATTATAACCAAAATAAGAATGCAACCATTACAAATTTATTACTCAAAGATTTATTAATTATAAATATTACTCACCAAAATTTAATCACATTTTCAAATATATCTTCCAATAATGATGTATCCTAGATAATAGTAAGGGAAAAAGACATAATTGTTCGATGGACTCTCCCCCACCCTTAATACAACACATGATCCACCAAGTGCACTATGAATGGGGAAAAGAGGAAGGAGACACAAAAAGGGAATGAGAGAGGGAAAGATTTACATGAGAAACTAAAAGTATTAGAAAACCCAAGAGAATACTCTCCTCATTCCATGAGAAGAATTCAAGAGGTCCAAAAGTCATGACAGTGTACCTGTGGCTGTATATGGAAAGGAAAACGACAAGCAAGTACTACATCACAACACAGAAATGGAAAAAAATATATATATAGAAGAAATATCAAATGTCACAGTCTTGTGGTAGCCTCAGGGGAGGCACTGTCCAGTACAGGTGAGGCGGAATCATTAGCAGTAGTAGTAGGTGGAATATATCCCTCGACCCGGGGGAGGGATTCCATTGAAGGGGTGGTTGTGAAGTTGAGATCTACAAGAGGAGACAAGCTGGTACCTGTAAGAATAATGAGGATATATTTCATGGCCACGAGCACCACAGTAGTGGGGAAAATTTAAGCTGGAGGCATGGATGGAGAATTAGTCGCATGTGGAAATTGGATCCCCTGATGCAATAGTAGTAGCACCACCATCCGCTCAAGCCGATTCAGGTGCTGACCATATGTAGTCTATCGCTGAAGGAGAGTAGCTTGTTAATGTTCCAAATGAACCAGGTGGTGGTTTATTTCGGCTAAGCAAATGGTTATGGGGGGGGGTCTGCTAAGGGCATGGATGGTGATGGGTCCGGGGAAGGTCCAGGAGGGGAAATAGAAAAGGATGTAAAGAAGGGTGAGGGAATATGATGGGGTGGGGAATGAGGTTCAGGTGTAGTGTTGGGGAAAGGATGGTCGGAATGAAGTGGTGGTGGTGCAGTAACACTACAAACCTCTACTGGGACAGTGATTGGTGGCAAGATGGCCAACGGAGGAGGCTGGTACACCAGGAAGTCCGGGGCTGGTACCATCATAGACAAAAGTCGTATATGGAATAAAGTGGTCCTTTCACGCCCAGTAGAGGAGGCGGGATGCTTCCCAATTGTAGGGTCTCCATCTTGTATGTCTTGAAGAATAAAGGAAAACCAAAAAAAGGAATATGGAAAGGAAATAAATGTAAGAAAAATAGAAAACTAAATGAACACAAAGTGTATATACAGAGTACACAATATGTACTGTAAGAGGGTTAGCATCATGTGTTTTTAGGATAGAAACACCAAGTGGGAATGTCACAGGGTAGGGAAGGATACATAGCATATACCAAATATACATTTCATGTATGTGAAAATGGGTTCCTGGTCATGTGTTTCAAATACATGACCACTGTCTAAGTAGATCCAAAAATGATGCACAAGGTAGAACCCTTGATACCTGATGTGGTCATTACATGGAAGAAAAGATGACCACAATTCCCTCAATACCTGATGTGATCTTCACAAAAGCTTCGAGGGGTGATGATTTATTTTGGGAAAGTGTTGGAATGACAGAGTAGCAGGACGATGGTAACACGACAACAGAACCACCCTATTTTTAATATTTAACAATCACTCCACAAACCGGGGGCCCAAACCTCAATTTATAGAAATCAAAATTACATGGCGTGTATATAATGTACACACTATGTAGTTTCATCAATGCATTTTTGTTGCAATATTTCTCCAGTAGGTGGCCAGCCGCGCCCCCCATGACATCCGTGGCATCGAATGTCATTTGGTTAGGGATGCACGACGTGTGGCTTCAACTCACAAGGCATGTAGTCTAAGGAAAATTCCACCATCCGCATCTAGAATCCTGTAAACTGCATGTAAGAATGACCCAAACAGCATGTTGTGTCTGTTCTGGTGACCTGGGCGTGTACTCTTCTAGACGATCTATGTCTTGGTCTGAATGTACATGGCATGGAGTTATGTACACACAGTGTAGTTGGAAAACTTCCTCAAAGATCACCAGATTTGTGTGTTTGGCCAGAAAACACCCAAAAATGAACAAGATCACCAAAATCAATTTATTTTTCTACTTAGTAGTAGGTATTTTCTGAAAACATGTTCTTATTTTCAACAATATATGCAAAAATGTATACACAAATCAGGGGTGTCATCACACCACGTACTTCAGGTAGAACCTAGGATATAAGGGAAGGAAAGAGGAAAAAAGTTGTAGTTAGACCAAAAACATGATTTCTAGGCCTCTCTACTTATCTCATAAATATGAGAATCTATCCACACATAGTTCTGAAATATAATGGCAGGCAGAAAATACCGGAAGAGGGTGATATCCTAATAAGCAAGAAACATCATTGTTTCCAAGGAGATTAATGTCATGTAAACATGCATAGTAAGAATCATAAATTAAGGTCATGGAACTCTGACTCTAAGGTGGTTGGTTTATTTTCAGGGGCACAAGACATGCTCGTGTTGTATTGTCATCATGCAGTAATGATTAAAACAATGAGGAATCTTAAGGGTGTTATATAGTGCATTTCTGCAGTCCTGAAGTGAATAAGGATAATGGGGGTCCCATACCACACCACATGCTCTCGGTAGAGAAGAAATCCAATAAGGGGGGTGAAAAGGTTCACAATGATGCATCTAGGACTAGGGATAAAATTCTTGTGAATCACTATGTATCCCACGATGGTGAGAATCAATCCACACGTACTTATGAAATGACATAGTAAGAGGATAATTCCACCCGGGTGATTCTTTCTCAAATTAATAAATAATTTTTCTATGTAGTTTATCATCATACATATTTGATGTAGATAGCCTATTTTAACATCATATGATATGTATGAACGATATCTTTGTTTATGTTTATATTTCTTGGATAAGAAGGGGAATATTTCCGAAGAAAAAGTACATGAAATGATGCTATAAGGAAAACTTGATGTGAATGAGGACCAAGGGAGTCTGCACCACACCATAAACACCAAAAATAGTACAAACTATTTATATTCTTGATGCCTAAAAATTGGGATTGGATCTCAGATTTTATGGTCGTAGAGTTCAGACCATAAGGTGAGCATCACTTCCAAGCAGGAATGAATCTTATGAAAACCCCTAAGCCCATGTGAGCCACTGTGAGTGTGGGAAAGAAGGGGTGGAGATTATTCCAAAAAAACATGGAACAACCCTTTCTTATAATTGAAGTGTGGATTCAAGAATATCCCAATAGTGATGGTCAGTTCTCTCAACACACAATGGTTCACTAAGGTATACCATCAAGGTGTAAAAATTACACTTGGACATACGGAGGTGGAAATGTATGTTAATCATGAGACCAATATTAGGTGCACAATGGGGTTGGTGAAAACTATATAGGATAGATTCTAACCATTTTCGTGACTCATTATCCATAACATGTGACCTGGAATTGGAACAAAAAACTAAGGATTGGCCCCTAACCATATTGGCAATGAGGGACATATATCAAGTTCATGTTAAAAATACCCCAGGATGATGGCTCGGGATGGTCGACAAGAACTGAAGTGGATCATCTATACTATGAGGGGTTCCCTATAGATGTGAAAGATGATGGGTCCCAAATAAAGGGACATATGAAGCATCAAGTGGGAATGAGAGTATCCACATTTTGAAACTAACACTCTTGGACCAGTACTACAGTGCATCACATGAACGTTGACGTGGAGGGACAGAGGTCGATGGAGTAAACATTAGGAGTGATGAATTGGGAAGATGAGATAATGTTAGAGGTAAAATGGGTCGATAAACATAATGTTGGACCTAAGGAATAAATACCCGGGCTTTTATGTGTATCATATATGTATGTGAATCAAGCCATTCGTTGTTCTTGAAATTTCGTTTAGTTAAATATCAGGTAGTAAGGATGTAGGGTGCCAACATTGTTTATCATCAAGCAGCTAGAAAAACTAGTAAAGGAAATGTCCAAAATGGGATGTTCATGACATGGAAAAACAAAACTGATTTGAATTTGGACAAAATGAGTTTTCACCCCAATAGACACTCCAATGAGGGGACTTTGGACGAGGGGATAGAAAAGGTCGAGGGATCAGCAGATGGACATGATAAATACTACATTTCCCAAGAGGATTAGAATCATGATGAACATAGTTAATGATGTTTCATTGTAGTTTAACACCCTACAGTAAGGATGAGTATGATGAGGGATAGACTTGAGTGGGATCACATGGTGTGGCCCTCTTAAGCCTGACATGAATGAGGTTTAATGACATCCACACAAAACCATATGATCACAAAATAACCATGTCAAAAAGGTCCTAGAAAAATAGATCTTGTTTGGGACCTAGGTATTGACCAGAAGAAAAATGGTCGAGCATTCCTATGTATCCCATGAGGATGGTAATCATGACTATTGTAGTTCATGATGGTTCCACGAAGTTTAATTTGGTTTGTAAAGGATGAGTATAATGAAAATGTTTGGAATAAGGGTGTGGGTTCATGCCATGAAAAATAAAACCCAATGTGAATGAACACCAGAGGGGCCTCATAACACACCTCAAATCCCCATAGGAGACTTTGGACAAGGGTCCTAGAGAAAAGGAATTGTTTTCAATGCCTAGGGCTGGCCCCAAAGACTAGATGTCTAGGCATTTTTTCATATCCTTCAAGTGTAGCAATCGAGCCACACATAATTCTTGAAATGTCGTACAACTTAACGTCCTATGATATTGATGTAGAAAAATGGAGGTACTCTTAAGGGGGATGATGGAGATGATATTGAAAATATGATGTGAATGAAGAAAAAAATAACCCCATACAACACCAGAAACTCCTAGAGAATCCCTATGTCGAGAAGCCAACAATAGAGGGACTTAGGGATGGATCAAAAGACAAAATGTATGGGTGTTTCTATGTATCCTTCAAGGGTTGGAATCAAGAAGCATGTATTTATTTAAATGTATTGCAGACTAAACTCATATGGTCAAGACAAAAGAGATCTTATTTTCTGGTCGTAGAGCTTAGACCAACGGGTTTGTTTAACATTTTATGTTTATGGTCATGCACGATGAGTTATGGGTAATTTTACATCATTCTTCCTGGATGAATAATTATTGTTAACATCATGAGAATAAGAACAAGTAGGAATTAATAAGAGAAATATTATTTGAATAACATATCATTGATGGATGGAGTAATACACTCACCATCTATAGTGACAAAATAGTATTCACTATTTGGGTAAACCTTGTGGATAAAATATGACCCTCCCATTTGGCTCCATATTTGGTGGATTTCTATCAGGTATCATGAGAATTCCCTGGATAAAATCAGGTCACCATGAAGTCAAGAGAGAAGAAGATCATTCTTATTAAAATCCCTAGTGATATTATTTTGGTGCCTCTCTAAATTGTGAAAGGAACAAAGTCTCTTCTCATAGATGGATTCCAATTTATCCATATGGAATTCTACTAATTTTTCTGACATCAACTGATCAAAGACATTCATATTGAGTGACGGGGACTGAATCTTGATATGAAGGACTACCCTTGATCTATAGACCATGGAATATGTGGTTAATAAGGCGGAATTGCATGTTGTCATCTGGTATGCCTATAGAGCATTGGGGATGTTGTCTGGCCAAATTTTCTTATTCTGACCAACCAACATCTTAATAATGTTATAGAGTGCCTTTTTGAAATCCTATATCTTCACATTTTCTTGTTCATCATAGTGGGACATATGGTTGGACTTGATATAGGACTTTACAAACAATTTCATCTACTTGGCTCCCCGGTTGTTGGTGTCGTTATCGGTGAGGATTACATGAGGGACTCCAAATTTATGGATGATGTTAGAGCTCATGTACTCAACAATAGAATGGTCCATGAATTATTGGAGTAGGATCACATATTATAACATGTAAAATAAATATTTGGAAGTCATGATGAACCTATATTGGAAATATTTCTCTGGCGAATACAACCCCACAAACTCAAGACCCAATACCACGAAGGACCAAAAGTAATTTGTATTATGAAGTGGGTCTAGTGGCTGAAGCACAAAATTGTCATAGATCTGACATGAATAGACCCTCTTGGAAAACTCTATACATTCATGGATCATGGTGGGATATATGTAACCCATTCATTGAATTTGATGAGGCGGCTTCAGCCTTGCTTGATGAGATCTACAGGAACGAGCATGAACATCCTACATCACTTGGGGGGTCACATCTCCCTGAATGAAGTGGAGGAGGAATCCATAAAACCTACCTTTTTAGAGGATATGCTCAAGGCTGGGACCACTTTTTAGGGTGAACTATACTGCCCAATATGGGATTTCTTCATGATTGACTCTTTTTATCAGGATATTTCCATGCTAAAGGTTCTCAACAAAGGGGCTTGTCTAATAAAGGATCTTTACTACAGTGTTAGGGGGAACTAGAGGCCCCAATGTGGATTATTTAGTGGTATAATGGCTTAAATTTTAGTTATTTTAGGGACCCGAAGCCTGACGTACATTGACATTACATTACATTTGCGGAATACTTAATACATAACAAAAACACACACACATGGATCGTAATAGTTTAGTGTCTTTGGAAACTCGGAATATAATCTTCTAATCCTGGTGAAAGATCTTCAACATCTCCCATAAAGATCTTCCTTTTTTTACCTAAAACCTTTCTTTATATCCTGGGGAAAAGAAAACATAAAAGGGTGAGATCAAATTCTCAGTAAGGGTAAACAAAAGAAATATCAATCACATCATATTCATAAGAACATAACATTTTGGAAATCTTAACCTGCAAAAGAGATCATAATTTCATAACATGGGATAAATCATGGAAGTGAAATGTAATCACAATAATCATAACTTAAAACATGAAACTTTGTGGCATACACACATAATCATAGAGAATCATTTCTTGTTAGTCAAGACTCAATTCCAAGACTATCTTAGTGGACAAAGTCCATTTTTGAACCGAGTCACCCTCGTTTCAGTCCTGTTTCACTGAACCGGTATAACCTACCGTTCCAGCCATGTCTATCTCATGAGATATAAAATCTTTACCAAATGCATTGGTGGGAGATATAGGTCCCACCCATCTCATAATGATACGATTCTTATGTGTGCCACAAAATCATAAATCATACATCATTGCATAACCCATGTAATACAAATGGGAATCTTAAACATCATGACATCATAAAACAATTCATATAAGATAAAGAAATTCATAAAAATAATTCCATCAAAACAGAACCCTTTATTATCTTAGATGGTAAATAATTTTGATAAAACACTTGAAATCCATTCTTGAGGAAAATATCCTTTCTTCTTCAAAAACATTTTTTCCTTTCTTAACATGTCATACAATTTTAAACTAAAAGAAGTTGATTAAAAATAAGCTTGAAAACTTGTAAAGGAAGATTCTTAGAAATAAGGTTTTAAAATTCCGTTCATGCTGTATAAGTTAAAAAAACAGAACCCTTTATTATCTTAGATGGAAAATAATTTTGATAAAACACTTGAACTCCATTCTTGAGGAAAATATCATTTCTTCTTCAAAAACATTTTTTCCTTTCTTAACATGTCATACAATTTTAAACTAAAAGAAGTTGATTAAAAATAAGCTTGAAAACTTGTAAAGGAAGCTTCTTATAAATAATGTTTTAAAATTCCGTTCATGCCGTATAAGTTAAAAAAAAATTCATTATACTTTTGTTGAAAAAGTCAAAAAGTACCTCGTACGAAAAAGGACAAAATATTCCTTTCATATCTTTTACTAAAAACTCACCAAAGGGTAAAATTGGATTTAAACAATTGTAGTTTGATGGAAATAATATTACATATCGAGGAAACGTGGATGTGGATGATAAAATACACTCCATTAAATACCAAAGTATAAGCAATCTCGTATAAAAATGAGATTGTGATATTTCCCTTACCTTAGGTCCAATTTTCTTCATAAGTGTCTGAACCTCCTCTTCTTTGAAGCACCTTTTTGAGACCTCCTCTTAGGGCACTAAAATTGGTCTTTGAGGAAGACCAGAACCTCTAGGATGTTTCTAGGGAAGTGGAGAAGAGAATTTGGCAGGGGTTGGCCGAGCTTGAAGGCTCAAAGTTGTGTGAGGAAGAGAGGGAGGAGGTGCCCTTTTATAAGGGAGGAGAGGGGCACCATTGGAATTCTTAAAAATATTAATTTATAATAAACCTAACCCCACTTAAAAACCTCCAAAAATGACTCATATTCGAATATTAGATGAGATATGGTTGTAATCTCATCAACCAATCAAATTTAGACATGTTTGGATCTTATTTTAAACCTTATCATTTTGATTTATCCGAATTAAATCTATTTAAGTTTATTTGTGGTAATAAAATTATAAATTTTAAATTATAACAAATAATTACTTATTTGTTGTGAATTTTCCATAATTGTTTTCTTTATAACATTATAGACCATATAAATTTAAATTTATAATTTTTAAATATTTTTGTGATTTTTAAACAATTTTATAATATGTTATTTTTTGTAAAATAACAATAGTGTCAATTTTGACACTATTCATTTATTTGAATTTAAATAAAATATATACAGAAGATATGTTCGAACTAAAAGCATTAATATATTAATAAAAGGTCATATATATCTATAAAATTAGTGGATCACATTAAATAGTTCATATAATATTTATTTTATTATTTTTAAAACCATTTATTGGGTTTATCTCTTAATAAAATAACTACTACATCATTTTTGTATAGTTATTTAATATACTTATTTGTTGCATAAAAATTTAAAATAAGATCCTATGATGAATATAAATATATTAACATTCACAATAATACTTTTACTCGAATTTATCATCTTAAAATCACAATATTTAAAATGTTATATTTATTAAATTGTGAAGGTGACAACTTTGGCATCATTTACTATAAAATAATATAAGTGTCATAATTGCTTGTATAAGACTCCAAATAGTCAAATATTCGACCATTGGATGATTATAGTTTCAATTTACATGAACAATAAGTTTTGGTCAGGGTTTTGTGCCTTTTATGGTCACTATTTGTTTAATAAAAACTATATTCTTGATTTTTCACTAGATAAATAATTTCCGCATCACTATTGTGTCACAATTAATGATAATTATTTAATCCCAAAAAATTCTAAATAAATTCTCATGATGTATATAATTTTGTTATATTTCTGGAGACTATTCATGTTCAAACTTTTATGATGTTTATCACTAAGTTAAAATTATTACACTTATAAGATTTAAGAGAGTGACATGTTGTCACTTTCTTTGGTTTTAATAATAATTAAATTATTTTCATGGTCAAAAGTCCATAAAATGAATCTAATCCAACCCATAGTTGATATTGGTTTACTTTTAGCCATAAAATAGAATTTTGGAATGTGTTAGGGTAATTTTATAATATTATATTTACCCTTAATTACCCGATTTACCTTTAACTATGGTAAATAAAATTTACCGTAGTTACTATTCATAATTCCCAAAAATAAAAATTAGCCTATTAACATAATTTAGACCCACTGATTCCAAATATGGAATCCATTTTTTAAAATTCAATACACAGAAGTTGCAGAAATTAAATTAAAATTAATCCCGTTGTCGAATAAAAACGGGTTTTTGTTTAAAACATTACAAAAGATTGAATTGATTTAACCTACGAATTCAAGGTAAAATCAATGCTAATGACATAAATTATATTAAATGGTAAAAATATATTCTATTTATACTTTAAAACCCTTATATATTATAATTTAACCACATAAGATATTACGATGAAAAAAGTTTTTTTAATTAAAATATAGCGTGTTTTTACTATTCATTAAAATGTGAAAGTTACCAGAATAATATGAAACATTTATCCAAAGTAAAATTTTATTTCTCATTCCAAATAAGAATTTTATTTTTTCAAATTGAACTTATAAACATGTCAAAAAATATATTTAAAGTGGGTGCGCCATCAAAAGGAGGCAAAACTGCATTTTTTGAAAAATACTTATTTTACCCGAAAAATTTATTTTGTTCTTATACCATGTTCTAGAAAATGTGTAAGATGAATAATAATGTTATAAAATTCAAAATTTAGTTAATACTATTCATAACGGCTAGTTCATGACAATATTATAATAATATATCATTGTTTATTAAAACCCGCTATTGCATACAACACACTCTATCGAGGAAGGTCGCGATTGCGTGTAATACAAGCCAAGTCTGGGTTGCGTGTTGTGAAAGAATCCTTCGTTGTTTCTTATAACAGAATCCAACCATATTTCATTTATACATTGAATATATATATATATATACTCAATGTTGCGTAGAATAACTATTATCAAAATTGTGTGTAACATGGTCCAAGAATAGTGTTGCGTATACTGCAAGCTAATATGGTGTTGCGTATAGCGCAAGGTAATCTTGGTGTAGAATACAACACAAGACATTAATGAAATTAAAAAAATATTTTTCATAAAATATCAGGGTGTTACATTCTACCCCCCTTAAAATGAATTTCGCCCTTGAAATTCGTCGGGGTTGTAAATGGTTTACTATTTGAAAGTTTCTTTGATAGAAACTCACATCGTAAAAAGGAATACCAAAACTTATCTTTAAAAACTAAAGTATAAAACGTAATGGTTACCCAAGTTAACTAATCATTGGGTATCCGCATAGGATAACATAGGTGAAAATATGGACATGGAAGAGAAATATAACCGTCATGTTCTGATGGAGAGTGGTAGTGGACATGGCTATGAAAAAGCCAACAATCACAAAGCCATAAATTTGTGATGATCTAGGGTACCATCTGATTCATCGGATATAAGATCACTAGGACAACCTTTTTGGTTTTCAATATCATTTCCCAAATGTTGAAAATTTTGAATTAGAAGAAATACTTACTTGATTTTGGTACAATCTCACTGTTGTTCCTGCTTTGAACAGTTTCCACTTTATCTCTTAAAGAAATGAAGTGTTAAAAGATCATGTGATAGAATGATAGGTCATTCCATCTGTTTCAAACAAAAGGTTAGCAATAGTTATCAAATATTCATAAGTCCGTCTTTTGTGAGGTTAATCATATACGCTTCCAAAAATGAACTTATACTTCATATATCATAGCTCTTAATAAAATAAAACTAGTTTCTACTAACCAGGGACTTTCTGTAGGTCAGTGGTAGGCGATAAAGGCCAGTCGCACTTCGGTTGTGGGTTCGATTCTCCACAGCCTAGTCCGATGCGATGGGCTGTCGCCCGTCCTGCAGGTTGTCCTTTTTCTAAAACTACATTACTATAACATCACATGAATAATATATATAAAAAAGTTCTATCCTTAAACAATACTAACATATGGTCAACATAATCCATTCCAATATTTAGGCTTATCCATAATACTGCAGTCCACTCTCATAACAGAGTGAAAAGGATTACCAGAGATTTTATACCATCGTTGATCCCCATATATCATAAGATATGTTTTGTTTGTCACATTCCAAACATTCAAAGTCCTTAATCATGTATTCTCTTGAATACCCATTGAAACTTAGTGAAAACATGAATGCAGTTAAAAGTTAACACCTTCCACATACCAAAATCCTCAAAATTCTATATACTCAAACCATGATATCACTTAGTCCTTATATCAATCATAAGCTCATGAATACTGTCAAACATTTCATTTTCTCTTTATCACTTCATTATGCGCATATCATCCACCTTCCAAAAAATATCTGAATAACCTTTCATTATTACTCATCCCATTCATCATAAACTTTCAAAACATAAGGAAAGATAACAGTGTAACAATCCTTAGATGTCTTTTTATTCTATAGTACAACATTACACTTGATAAACATGTAATCATTCCACTACCTTCTTAAACCATTAACCGAGGTTCAACAATTCTCTCATCTCACATATCATTTGTAGTCTCTTCATCATCATCAAAAAAAATACTACCCATACGACCATACCGATTCTCTTCATGAGACATTCCCTTAGGGCATTGGTTTGCATAATGCCCATACATTCCACATTTAAAACATTTAACCATTTTTGATGTCGTAGCAATACCATTAACCTCATCCATGGTGTTAACTGAAACTTTTCCATTGCCCTTACTGGATTTGTGTCCTTCTTTTCTACACCCAAAGCATCTTCCAGTTCCTTTGAAACATTCTCCTTGATGCCTCTTCCCACATGATTTACATAGTGTAAATTGAACTTTCTTTCCTCTATGATCATCATGAAACTCCATCTTTCTCTTATTAGCCGAGTCAGGAAACATACCAAATTTGAGTTTATTGATCATATTATGAGATTGCTGATTCGGCATAATAATGATGGTTGGACTTCCAAATCCCATTTCATTTGGTTTCTCATGAAGAATATCATTCCATTGTCCATAATATCCTCCATTATCGTGAATAATCTTGTTTCCAGCCATTTTCTAAAACCCAAAAAGAATAGTGTTAGAGGAAAAAATCATAATAACGGGGGATTAACTTCAATATCTAACATCATAGGTTAAATTATATGATCGTTACCGTAGTTCTAGGACTATATCTTATACATATACTTATCCTTAGAGACATCCCTAGACATACCTTAGAAATATCTCTAGGGATCTCACTAAAGTTTTGCGTCCTAGTTTCCAAAGGTTGACTAAACCTTTCCTCTGATACCAACTGTAGGGACCCGAAGCCTGACGTAAATTGACATTACATTACATTTGCGGAATACTTAATACATAACAAAAACACACACACAAGGATCGTAATAGTATAGTGTCTTTGGAAACTCGGAATATAATCTTCTAATCCTGGTGAAAGATCTTCAACATCTCCCATAAAGATCTTCCTTTTTTTTACCTAAAACCTTTTTTTATATCCTGGGGAAAGGAAAACATAAAAGGGTGAGCTCAAATGCTCAGTAAGGGTAGACAAAAGAAATATCAATCACATCATATTCATAAGAACATAACATTTTCGAAATCTTAACCTGCAAAAGAGATCATAATTTCATAACATGGGATAAATCATGGCAGTGAAATGTAATCACAATAATCATAACATAAAACATGAAACTTTGTGGAATACACACATAATCATAGAGAATCATTTCTTGTTAGTCAAGACTCATTTCCAAGACTATCTTAGTGGACAAAGTCCATTTCTGAACCGAGTCACCCTCGTTTCAGTCCTGTTTCACTAAACCGGTATAACCTACCGTTCCAGCCATGTCTATCTCATGAGATATAAAATCTTTACCCAATGAATTGGAGGGAGATATAGGTCCCACACATCTCATAATGATACCATTCTTATGTGTGCCACAAAATCATAAATCATACATCATTGCATAACCCATGTAATACAAATGGGAATCTTAAACATCATGACATCATAAAACAATTCATATAAGATAAAGGAATTCATAAAAATAATTCCATCACAACATAATAAAATCAATGTAATAATAGGGATAAAAATAGAACCCTTTATTATCTTAGATGGAAAATAATTTTGATAAAACACTTGAACTTCATTCTTGAGGAAAATATCCTTTCTTCTTCAAAAACATTTTTTCCTTTCTTAACATGTCATACAATTTTAAACTAAAAGAAGTTGATTAAAAATAAGCTTGAAAACTTGTAAAGGAAGCTTCTTAGAAATAATGTTTTAAAATTCCGTTCATGACGTATAAGTTAAAAAAACATTCTTCGTACTTTTGTCGAAAAAGTCAAAAAGTACCTCGTACGAAAAAGGACAAAATATTCCTTTCATATCTTTTACTAAAAACTAACCAAAGGGTAAAATTGGATTTAAACAATTGTAGTTTGATGGAAATAATATTACATATTGAGGAAACATGGATGTGGATGTTAAAATACACCCCATGAAATACCAATGTATAAGCAATATCTGATAAAAATGAGATTTTGATATTTCCCTTACCTTAGGTCTGATTTGCTTCGTAAGTGTCCGAACCTCCTCTTCTTTGAAGCGCCTTTTTGAGACATCCTCTTAGGGCACTAAAATTGGTCTTTGAGGAAGTCCAGAACCTCTAGGATGTTTCTAGGGAAGTGGAGAAGAGAATTTGGCAGGGGTTGGCCGAGCTTGAAGGCTCAATGTTGTGTGAGGAAGAGAGGGACGAGGTGCCCTTTTATAAGGGAGGAGAGGGGCACCTTTGGAATTCTCAAAAATATTAATTTATAATAAATCTAACCCCACTTAAAAACCTCCAAAAATGACTCATATTCAAATATTAGATGATATAGGGTTGTAATCTCATCAACCAATCAAATTTAGACATGTTTGGATCTTATTTTAAACCTTATCATTTTGATTTATCCTTATTTAATCTCTTTAAATTTATTTGTGGTAATAAAATTCTAAATTTTAAATTATGTCAAATAATTACTTATTTGTTGTGAATATTCCATAATTGTTTTCTTTATAACATTATAGACCATATAAATTTAAATTTATAATTTTTAAATATTTTTGTGATTTTTAAACAATTTTATAATATGTTCTTTTTTGTAAAATAACAATAGTGTTAATTTTGACACTATTCATTTATTTGAATTTAAATAAAATATATACAGAATATATCATCGAACTAAAAGATTTAATATATTAATAAAAGGTCATATGTATCTATAAAATTAGTTGATCACATTAAATAGTTCATATAATATTTATTTTATTATTTTTAAAACCATTTATTTGGTTTATCTCTTAATAAAATAATTACTACATCATTTTTGTATAATTATTTATTATACTTATTTGTTGCATAAAAATTTAAAATAAGATCCTATTATGCAGATAAATATATTACCTTTCACAATAATACTTTTACTCGAATTTATCATCTTAATATCATTATATTTAAATTGTTATATTTATTAAATTATGAAGGTGACAACTTTGGCATCATTTAAAATAAAATAATATAAGTGTCATAATTGCTTGTATAAGACTCCAAATGGTTAAATATTATACCATTGGATGAATATAGTTTCCATTTGGATGACCAATAAGTTTTGGTCAGGGTTTTGTGCCTTTTATGGTCACTATTAGTTTAATAAAAACTATATTCTTGATTTTTTACTAGATAAATAATTTCTGCATCACAATTGTGTCACAATTAATGATAATTATTTAATCCCAAAAAATTTTAAATAAATTCTCATGATGTAGATAATTTTGCTAGCCTTCTGGAGACTATTCATGTTCGAAATTTTATGATGTTTATCACTAAGTTAAAATTATTACACTTATAAGATTTAAGAGAGTGACATGTTTTCACTTTCTTTGGTTTTAATAATAATTAAATTATATTCATGGTCAAAAGTCCATAAAATGAATCTAATCTGACCCATAGTTGATATGGGTTTACCTTTAGCCATAAAATAGAATTTTGGCATGTCTTAGGGTAATTTTATAATATTATATTTACCCTTAATTACCCGATTTACCTTTAACTATGGTAAATAAAATTTACCGTAGTTACTATTCATAATTCCCAGAAATAAAAAGTAGCCTATTAACATAATTTAGACCCACTGATTCCAAATATGGAATCTATTTTTTTAAATTCAATACACAGAAGTTGCAGAAATTAAATTAAAATTAATCCCGTTGTTGAATAAAAACGGGTTTTGGTTTAAAACATTGCAAAAGATTGAATTGATTTAACCTACGAATTCAAGGTAAAATCAATGATAATGACATAAATTATATTATATGGTAAAAATATTTTCTATTTATACTTTAAAAACATTCAATATTATAATTTAACCACATAAGATATTACGATGAAAAAAGTTGTTTTTAATTAAAATATAGCGTGTTTTTACTATTCATTAAAATGTGAAAGTTACCAGAATAATATGAAAAATTTATCCAAAGTAAAATTTTATTTATTTATTCCAAATAAGAATTTTATTTTTTCAAATTGAACTTATAAAAATGTCAAAAAACTATATTTAAAGTGGGTGCGCCATCAAAAGGCGGCAAAACTGCATTTTTTGAAA
The DNA here is from genome assembly GCA_963277665.1 of Viscum album. Lineage (NCBI taxonomy): Eukaryota > Viridiplantae > Streptophyta > Magnoliopsida > Santalales > Viscaceae > Viscum > Viscum album. The sequence continues at coordinate 734,647,228 of OY728146.1, read as the reverse complement.
AATACTTATTTTACCCGAAAATTTTATTTTGTTCTTATACCATGTTCTAGAAAATGTGTAAGATGAATAATAATGTTATAAAATTCAAAATTTAGTTAATACTATTCATAACGGCTAGTTCATGACAATATTATAATAATATATCATTTTTTATTAAAACCCGGTATTGCGTACAACACACGCTATCGAGGAAGGTCGTGATTGCGTGTAATGCAAGCCAAGTCAGGGTTGCGTGTTGTGAAAGAATCCTTCGTTGTTTCGTATAACAGAATCAAACCATATTTCATTTATACATTGAAAAATATATATATATATATATATACTCAATGTTGCGTAGAATAACTATTATCAAAATTGTGTGTAACACGGTCCAAGAATAGTGTTGTGTATACTGCAAGCTAATACGGTGTTGCGTATAGCGCAAGGTAATCTTGGTGTAGAATACAACAGAAGACATTAATGAAATTAAAATAATATTTTTCATAAAATCTCGGGGTGTTACAGTTATCATCATTTTCCAAAGTGGTGGGAGTGGAGACTCATTGATGCACCATATGGATAATCAAATCATCTTGACCACGCTCTGTAAGAGAAGTTGAAAGGAGGGACAAGTCATATGCTTGACCATTCTACAATAGAGGGACATAGGAAACCACTGGTGGAAGATGGAACTATTCCATTAGCTGAATAGTGTTCTATAATATGGGTTCAAGATCTTGATTTATGATGACTTAGCCACCAATAATCTACTTGATAACTAACACGGAGTTACACTTCACATGAAAGTGAGGGTTTTCATTCTAAAGGTCCACCTTAAGCCCAGTGATAAGGGCCTGATACTCATCCTCGTTTATGGTGCATCCATCTGATAATAATAATGAATAGGGAAAGATATTCTATTTAGCCATGATGTAAATGATACCGAGGAAAACTCTATTGATACTGGGATCATTAGGACTTCTTTTTGTAGAGATTTGAGAAGCACCCTTGATGTGAATCTACCAACATGGAATGAATTTATCCACTAACTAGATGGCCTCAACTAGGAAATCATGGTCGAAAGTATACTATTTAGGGGATAGATGTCTGATATGGAAGAATTAGAGCACCTAACATGGGAAGATCTCTACAGTACGAACCTGATATCGATATAATGAAGGATCACTCTCCACTGGGATAGACAACCATTCATCCTGGGGTGGTTCAGAATATAAATTAGTGGGTCCACACGAGACAATAACTATATCTCTAGGTGTTGTAGATAGTGTCAGAACTTATTTATTGTGAATACTAGTACACAGAATATCTTCTTGATAGAGTAATATCTTGTCTCTATATCGAGGGGCATGTGCTGAGGTAGTATAAATTGTTCTCTTTCCCTTAATTATTTCTCTAGGATGGAAGGCTGCTGAGGTAAAGGTCCAGGGTGGTCATACAGAGGACCCGTGACATTCTGTAGATTTGTGGCATCATAACTAGAGGTTGTTACTAGTGTTTCATGATCTCTTCAAATGTGGTTTGGAATTCTCATCCTACTAGTAGACAAAACCTTTCTTCATGAGTCAGGAAAAGGGATTAAACTTTCCATCCAAAACAAAAAAAATCAATGTATATTGTATCTCTAACTATGAAAACCTAATATGTCATAAAAGTTTCATGGAGGAGTCATCTGATTTATATCCTTCAACTTGCCAAGATCGACCATGATGCATCTATAGCAGATGAAAAAGCTAAGGAATTTTCCAAATGTGACCGCAAAGACACTCATTAAGGGGTTCATCTTCAAATTGCAGGATAAGAAGATGCCGAAAACATTCTCATGATATCTTAAATGGTCCTAACACTATCATGATTTGAAGACAATTCTATCTATGTTGCATTATAATAGTGTCCATAAGATCTGATTAATATGTGGTGCATGGAAAGCATATAGGTGGCTCCCACATTCATCAGGTCGTATGACATTACCTTGTAACATTGAGAACCTTGTGGTGCTCTAAAAATGGTAGATTATTTTTGATTGAGGGTCATAAATATTTTATTATATCTGTAGTACCCATCCATGATTGATAGATCCTGGAATCAAGTGGTGGTATCAATCAACAGCTATGTCACTGGAAGGGTAAAATCATCCTTCGGGAAGTGACAGTTGTGTTCCTAGAAGACAATGTAGAATATGATATTTCCATTCATCATCCTGGTGGGTAAAAGGTTGGATAACCATTGTGTATAATGTCCTTCTTTGACAAAGTCATCTTTAATAATCTTATCAACTTCTACCTCGGCCATTGAACAATGATAAGGGAGAAACTTCTTGGGAGGTTGTTTGAACCCACGATGACTTATTGGCCCGATAAGGCAATGGAAAAAATTGGAAGAACTATCACTAGTATATAATCATAACTCTAGGAAAATACATCTTGATGCTACTTCAGGAAATCCATATACCATTGCATCTCTTTCACAGACTTGGCTGCACTGACCAGAGTTGGTCTCTGGTTTACCTCGATTCTGAGATTCACTTGTACCAACTCATCAATGTTGGTGGAGAAACCCTCCTAAAATTCATAAGGAGAATCATCCAAATCCTCTTTATCATCTACATCGTGAGTTTCATAGTAAGGGAAATTTCTTCTATGTTGGATGAACCTGACTAAATTCTGGTGTCAGCCTGAGTGGTGGTGGAATGCTTATCTGATAATGAGACTACCTCACTATTCAATCCATTATGACAAAATTAATCAATCCAATACCATTAGTACATCAACCGAGGGGGGAAAGCATGATAATATTAAATCATTAGTGGTGCGTTAGGTTAACCGGTTCAACCCAGTGAGAAAAAAAAATAATGTATAATGTATTGTCATTACCATGGTGTGAACATCCCTATATCTTGCAGGCGTTAGGGACTATGCAATCACTTGAGAATAATTTTTATAGGAGTATGAAGTGGTCTTCAAGAATTCCTTATATCATGTATTATGTTCCCCCTTGTCCTAGAGAAGAAAAATAATTGTCCCATGTCTAGGGTCATGGATTCCAACTGATGGATTGGAAATATGAATGCATCATCCATGTATGTCCATTAATCATCCCTGGAGATAGTGTGTTCTACCACATTGGACTAAACCTACTGTTCATTTCTCATGTAATAGTCAACATCTATATAGTGATCATCATAATAGAATAAGGGATAAAAGTCACCATGGAGTATGCATACTAAACCATTAGGGGTGTACCTGAGGAACTTCTTATAGGATGTAGGAACATTCACATGCCGGTGGAGCCAGGGTCTACCAATCAATGCGTTGTAGGTGGTGTCCTACCAGACAACCATAAATATAGTATTGGAGACCAGGCCACTAAATTAGGTCTTTTGATGGATTTTCCAACCAACATCTTCTATGTCCTATCATAAACCAGAATATTAAAGTCATATGGATTCAGATCTTCTTTACGGTGTCTTAGTTTATGGAGCATCCGGTTAGGATGAGATTGATCCCGGAAATATGTGTTGACAAGAGAGTAGCATACATCAATGCCATTCAAAATTATAGTGATGTATGTTTAGTGTACTTTCCCCTTTATTATGGAAAAAATCATCTTATCAAGAGAATGAAATGATGGCATGATATTATGCATTCTTGAATTCCCTAGTAGGAAAAGAATCTCGAGCTGCTACCTCTACTTCAAATTGGAGGGGGATTTTCAAAGCCTCTATGGGGGATTCACACATATCATTGTACATGTGGAGAGACTCATTGATTTGATATATTTATAGGAATACTACATATATTATTATGTAAATCATAATTCTGTTAGAGACACAAATTTATGGTAACATGATTTTTATCTTTGGAAAGAGTTATGACTGGCACTACTGGAGGAACCAGATGACTCTGATTGGTGCTACAGATATCCCTATACATGCAAGTCAAACCACATAATGTGACCATCAAATGAATGATGGATTACTGAGTTCTACCCACTATGGTGTGTGACTGATAATAATGTGTTCGTGGTGGATCAACCTAGTTTAGTAGTATGAACAGTGGTTGGAGAAAATCAATTGGAATATAATGAAAGTATTGAGTTTCCCAAACTCTATGCTGAGCATTCATTCTGTTCTTGGTGGCACGGGGACCTTGGTCAAATGCACTAGCTGATGTATCTAGTCGATTCACATATCCATGGTGTTGTCGATGTGGTCATCGACTGATGAATTTAGGAGGGTATTCATAGTGTTCTTCATGGTTGAGATAAATATAAGTGTCCAAAAACTCGAAAATATTTACTGAGATATACTATTAATAATTTTTTGAATAATCCTCTATTACAGGGAAGAACCTGGGTGAAATTACCATCCATGGGTGCATGATGTCTCTGAATGTATGGGATGACATTGGCACGAGAGGGGGAATCTTCATTCCCTTGCACTTCCATCTTCTACTTTCTTGATAAGATAAAGGTTGATAAGTGGACGTAGTAATAGTAGTTGGATTGTAGGAGCTTTATAAGGATTAGTTTGATTCAAATGGACACAAATTATACCATGATCATGGGGTAAATTCCTTTTGAGAAATATATTCATTTTACATTTGAGACCCATAGTTAGAAAACTATAACCATTCATCATCATTATCACAATAAGGGTTCTTAGAGACACACACCACCTATGTCGACCTCAGACTCAATCTGACTATGTTATTATTGTCCTGGTCCTAGAACTAGTCACTGAACACATAAAACTACTTGAGAGTGTTTCCATGGAACTGATGATAATGGAAATAGATGGGAGATCAAAAAATCAGCCTCTTTAGGCCTCATTTATTCTGGAAACCATTCGATTCCCTTATCAATGGCACTATAGAAGTATCTTGGGACATGAATAAAATCAAATGATTACATCTGGTTCCCCCTATCCAGAAAATGGACTCAAGGTTCATGGCCATGAAGAGGAACTAGAGCCTGGCTAGGTCATGTAACATGGTCATATCTCTTTAGAGGTGGTGGTTTATGAAGTTGCTACTTCAAATTCTGAGGCAGTCACTACTGAACCTGATGCTGAGCCTGAGTAGGAGGTCCTTATTGAGGTTGTGGAGGTAGCTCTACCAACAATAATTCCATTTTATTGGGGCCTATACTTGCATGATAGAGGCTATATCAGATTTAGAACCCTATCATTTCTGATTTGAGGGAGGAAATAGGCATGCCTGTTTGGTATGTTGGAATTATTCCTCTAGAATTTGATCCTTGTTAGAGAAATCTTAGAATCCACTAGGGAAATTATGAGTGATGAAAGATGGAACCAACTCCTTATTCAAATTTCCCATTAATATCACAATGAACATCTCTTGATTCAGTGGCTTGTCAAGTGAATATGTGAGGCCCTTTTATCTAGAGACAAATTCTATTGTACACTCATCTGATTGTTGTTTTCACAAAAGTTGTCGGTAATACATTCCATGAAGGTGGTATAACTGAACTGATACCTAAATTTCATGTGGGAATCATCCTACCCTGCTGTAGAACCAATGGGAAACTGGATGTACCAGACAAACATAGGCCCTTCCAGTCTCTTTACAATGAATTGGAGCTTGGCGACCTCATGCTACACCAGAGTCATGAGCATAGGTCCACACCTTATGTTGAAGTGGGCTAGGTGTTGCAGCAGGTCACCCATCTCGTTGAATGGGGAAGAACAAGGTGTTCCCAATATCTAGGGGTGTCAGTGTATCATTAACCAATGATGTATATGGATTTCCATCAAGTGAAATTACTACCCACAAGGTCTCTATAACCTCGATATTGGAAATAAGAATACCTAGAAGATTTAATAGTGGAGGATTCATATCTTGATGAGGGTTCCTAACAACTTTTTCATTAGTGGCCTCTTCAATGTGGTAGTCGGGACTAGTGAAACACCGAGCATCTGGTGGAATAAACTGTGGACCTTATAGATGGTTGACCTATGGAGAATTTTGAGGAAGAACCTATAGATCCACCATAAGAGTATCTGGGGGAAGATTCATGAGTAGTTTAGGTGAATTTTATGACACACATTGTGAAAAAAATCTATATACTCTAACATCTACCCTGTCTAGATGGGAAGGGTTATCAAGGTCACCAGGAAGAATATCGCAGGGGACAAGCTGTACCTACCCATACTGTGTCGGTCGAGGATCTATGTAACCTAGATGTTTCTCTATAGAACATTTGGAAAGGATCTGATTGAGTAACCATTTCTTCTCTATGATATTTTGAAATATTTTGACCTTTTTGATATCATCATACACCTTTGGCATTACACCTGATATATTGGGGGGCTTAACACCTCTACATGCGATTTTCCATTAATAGGGTCTTGACCGAAAGGCAATGACTTAGTGGTCTCTTTGAGGCCCATGAAATGTCTCTATTGACATGTTACAATGCATGGGGGTTCCATCATGTGTTGGACTACCTCAGGGGGTAGGTTCTCCTTATGGAGTCCCAAGTAGGATTCCTTCTTTTCTAGTTCATCCATATTGACTATAACTATTTATGGAGGCATATCCTCAATATCACTGAGGTAATTAGGCTAACACTAGATCTAACTAATGCGTAGGGAGTCATGCTACCATCATCCATGGATTTTAACATGTGAAGATTCCTTGAAAGTAATTTTTTGGGGAATCATTATAATCTAGACACATCATTATCGGAGGATCCATTGGAAATTGAATGATGCAGGGTGCTGAGCCACTGTGAGTGCATCCAACTCGACCAGGTGACATTGATGGATTATGCTATTATAATGCTCTTGGATTAGTGGATAAACTAAAAAATGATGTAGGAGGTGGAAAAAACATCACTCAGAGTGTCTGTTGGAAGCATGTGATCTACTCATAGGCAAGGGACTCTAGAATTCTGAATTCTAGAATCATAGTTGTGCATAAAATTTCTTAGAGTTGATGTATGGTGAGAATGTCCCCAAGGAACCTTTGTATAGCGGAAGGATCTGGTGTCTTATTTCCCCACTCATCAATTCGTTGTGGGTGGGGAACCATTAATGGCATTGACACAGATCACTATAACGATGGACTAGTTGGTGGGGAGTATAGTTTGCGAGATGAAAAACCATCGCATGAAATTCTATCTTTTGAGTACGGTATTTACTATATCACCACATCTCTATATGAAGGGTATGACCACAACATCCTTTACTAGGGTGGTAGTCATTGGGGGTGTTTTGAGATTGTGTTCATCATCTTCAAAAACCCAGAAAAATTCTCTTTGATCTCTTGTTGAGGTTGAGAGTGAATCTAGTGAGGGTAGATAATTTTGTATGGAAATAACATTGAATGAGCTAGATCTTCCTCCTCCAATAAATAAATTTTAGGATTTTCAGGATATAATGCATCTGGATTTCTCGGATGATGAACCTGACAAATCAGTTTCCTACCCTATGCCTTTAAATAGAGGATTGGGGTTTAGAATCCATCATCGAGTCACTCTATTCTTTAGAATCTATAATGTGGACTGGGTTGACTATGACCTAGATCTTCTCATGCCCCTTCCTTCAGTCGTGATGATTCACCCTTCTTCCCTATGTTGGTTCTTCAAGTCATGGAAAATCCAGGGAACATGATAAACCTCACTGTGCATTGGTGCTAGAGTGGAAAGGTCCCCCACCATGTATGAATATGATATATATAGTGTCTTTATATTATAAATAATTGGAGTGGGTGGGATGTCTTATTTCCTTGACCAGTGTGTGGGGAGCACCCAAGAATATGTCTAATAATACATGGGGGGATCTCTGTTCCTATTTCCTAGCACAAGGGGGACCTCCATGATATAGAGTGATGTAGCAGTGGGACCTCCCCTAGAGTTGTTTGGAACATGGGGGGGCTCCATGTTGATAAGGGATGCATAGGAAATGAACATCACTTTGATTGGTTCTTCTGCGAGGAGGTCCTCCACTTGAGATTCTAATGACATGAGGAGGGAATTCAAAATTATAACCCGAAATTTGAAGAAAATATACCATTACTGGGATCATGGGCATGATTTGGACCTCCATTGTATTCATTGATGAGGTAAGGATGATATATACTTGGATTGGTGATGGTTGTGTGGTTAGGACTTTAATGCTGAGCGTAGGAGTAGGGTGGACCTCCACTCTGGTTAGTGATTGTACAAGGAGGGTCACCGTAATAAACACTATCATCATAGATCGTCACAAGACGACTGCTGATAACAATATTAACTAGAAGATTCAACCCAGAATACTAGGGGGTCGAGGAATCAATCCTGACTAGGCAGAGAAGTGCTCCTACATTATAGCAAGAGAGGTTGGATAGTGTGCATCAGAGGTAGCATGGGACACTGAATTTATGGAAGGTGATGGTCCATGATAGGTATCCTCCCAAGAATATACTCAATGTTAGAACTGTTTAATATGAACTATAGATAGTTGGTCATGGGGGAATACCTGATCCTTGGTCTGTGTGACAAGATAGAAGCATTGAAGCAGTCTGGTGGGATCCCTCCTTGGTAGCACCGTGGAAGAATTTGAAGATGGGATGACTCGAACATCCCTTACCTCATCTCCGTAGGGGAGTGAGTCATATTAATGTTCTAGGGAGGGGATCTAAAAATGGTTTAATAACAATGTGGGTAGAAATATCTACCTACGCGGTCCATGGGGGCGACAATGACATTGGGGAACATAAGCCTCCAGATCTTAGTGGTTCATTTCTCTAGTCAGGATGACAACCTCCAATTCATAATTCCAAACATGAGTTTTGATCACCCACATTTGAATAAAATATATGGGTCGGATAGGTAATGGGTTCATAGTATTCATATCTATGGAAGCTGACATGGTGGAGGTGGATTCATGTAGAAAGTCCACAACATCATTCCTCCAACACCTATATCTATGGCCGGGTGGCGATTCATTTCAGGTAGCTGTATCTTGGCTCCTTCAAAGAAGGAAGATTCATCCATTAATATAGATATTTGGAATGAAATGATCAGTTCCCTAGTATAGTTCTGCCTTCCATGGTCTGATATAATAATCCACTCTGAAGATTCCACAGATCGAAATGAACAGGAGTCAACTACCCCAAATTCGGGTGATTTACACACTAGGACCACCATTTTCTGGCTGAGACCTGAAACCAGATATTTAAATCTAGTGACATGATCATATCCTAATGTCTCAAATTCCATTAATCCCAGTATTGAGGATAAGATATTCACATAGGGTTCTTTATTTCTATTTCTAACACTTTTTATTGGGACATTCCCAGCCACTCGGGCTGGACACTCGCTGATAGTCGACTTGTACCCCATATTCCCACATTATAAAGTTGGGATGCATTCATCGCCTCTTTTGGTGTGTTTGATCCATGATCTAAAAAGGATTATGGGATATTGGCTCCAAATTTTTTGGTTACCTCCCCAGAATTCGTCTCCTAGTCTGGGTATCCCTTAACGATTAATATGATTTTTTGTGAGACACATTCTTAAGTCCATCTCTTTGTGGACCCTGGATAATTATGTTTCTTCTATCAGGAAAATCAAAAGGGTACAGTCAAGTATGTAACCATTGGTTAGAACAGTAGAAACATTGAGTAATCTGTGTCATGTCTTTTCCTTGGAAGAAAATAACACTTGTATTTTACCCTTATGATGGTGAGTCTCAATGGTGTAGAAGCCAGTGACATCCCACACTAAATGTGGGGAATTTTTTTCTACAGGCATGTATCTTAGGTTTTCCATGTTTTTCCATGTTTAACATGGGTTATTCATAGGATTAACATATTGAATAGATGGATCAAATTGATCAGAACACTGATAAGTGTCAGATAAGATCATTCTTAAAAGAGAGAACCTAGAATGTTTACTAGATGGATGTATCCGAACACCCAATGAGGTCAGACCTAGGATAGTTTTCCCTTGAAAATGGAATTTTTTACACCATGAAGGCAGATCTGTACACCAATGAGGATGGATAAAAGGGTGGATGGTTTCATGCATATGGGACCCTAAGGATTTTAATTGGCTGTGATTGAACCTCAGTGAGGCTACCAACATACTGTTCATATACGACAATGATTGAAACCTGTGTAGTTTGAATGAGAGATTTAGGAATTGTGAAATGAGAAAAACCATGTTCTATTATAATCAGAAACCATATGGATTAATGTATCTTACAAAATGAGATAGCCCATATGGATTTCATGGTCTCACCAGGACGTGGAGGCTCAGGTAAAATCAAGATTGGTATTGAGGAAGTGTTGAAGGGGGAGATTAATGGAGATGGAACTGGTGTGAAGGGAACCTATGTGAAGATGATAGTGTCGGTCTTGAACCTCAATGAGGATTCCTACATATCCATGAGGTAGGGAATAAATGTAAATGTAGTTCTGGAATGGGGTAATGAGTCACATTAGGAGGTGACTTGAGATAATGGATACATGGATGAGACATTATGTAAATGGAACTTTGGGGTGATGCATGACCATCCAAAAACACAAGTACCTGAGGGAGAGACCCAGATGGGACATTAATGATGGTATTGTACCTCAGAGGGGCTTTCTATGTATCCCCACATCACATAGTTCAATATTGGGGCATAGAATTGTTATGTAAATGAGGCACAATGACCCGAAGACATGTTGGGGCTTTCATGGGGTTCACATCCCATCGCAAGAGGTACCCTCTTAGTAAGAGTAATATAGATTGAATGTGGGGGGATAATGTGTGGTTTCCTACCTGAGTGGATCAGAACACCTCAAGGAGGTGAATCCAGGAGATTTTTCCCATAATGTCAAGATATCACATCAGGAGGGTATGTCCCTAAGAGGGAGCACCAATGTTTACAATTGATCAGGGATGGATCTAGAGGGGGATTCTTACATTCCCTTCCTGGAATATTGGTATCAAAACCCACATAGTTATAGAATATAGTTTAACTTCATGTGGGGTGAATGGGGAATATATTTTTAGCATCATGATGGATGAGCAGTGAATCTACATCGAATGGTCTGTATAGATGGGTGATGGTCATGAACCTCAATGAGGCTTCCTACAAACCCTACCTAGAATACATGTATGAAATTCAATTTAATTCAAGATAAAGGGGGCATGGAACATAAACATTTTTAGAAGAACCTGGAATATTTCTTGGTTCATGATCCCTCTAATCCCATGTGACTTATGCTCAGTGTGAGAAACAAGAGGCAGTAAGGGACCCGTTGGTCATGTCGTTTGTGATGTGGCCATGAGATGTGGAATAAGAATTTCATGAGGTTAGTGGCCTAGAAAGATGATTATTGGGACTTACTCGTATATTGGAGCATGATGAGTGGTCTAGATGTATGAAGAGGATAAGTCTGTCATTCAAGGAACACTACATCTAGTGGTTTTGGGGGTTATACAAGGGATACCCCAAGAATGCATTGTCAAAAGGAACAAAGAGAGAGAGAAGGTGGATCGAAAAGGCTGGAAGAAAAAGGCTCCTTATTAAAATACCATTATGGTTCACTCAGACCTTCCACACATGATGAAACTCATAGTTTAATGTCATTTGTTGGGGACATGAGTTTTTGGGCAGTTTAACATCCTAAATCTCAGACGGTGAAGACACTCTCCTAACCCCTATGACTTCGGTAACTTGTATCGACACACACTTGGGGTGGAAGGGCACAAGAAATTCCTGATGAGTGTGAGTTGGAGGAGTGGTCACTCGACGGAATCATGTAATCATATCTATACAATTATGCATTAGACATTATCATGACTTTTTGAAGAATCGTGAGGTAGATAAATGCAACATGAGTCACCACTTGGAGAACCATGGAGTCACTTCATAAATGCCTGGAGGGCCGAATGGAAGAGGGGTTCATAAAAAATAGTTCCACATTGAGAGAGGCTATGTGAAGATTTGTTTCTTTCAGAAGAGTAGGGGCATTGGAAAAGAAAGGTACTCACAAATTAGGGTGAAAAGGACTCCCGCCAAAGAAGGAGCTTTGTGAAGCTTGATGACTTAGCTGAGGCATGGAGTCCACATGTTCTTGGAGGGTGCTTTGTGATGGCTAAATGCCTCATGGAAAACACATTTCCCATAAGAGACTCATATCATTTCGATGGATATAGGGCTTCACAAAGGTAATTTCCAATTGATGCAGAGGAAAAATGTGGAATGAGATAGTTTGTATATAATTCTACCGTACCTTGTGTGATGCATTTTTTCGACGATTTATAGAGAAATGGATGCTTTGGGAATCGATAGCTCCGCAGGAGAAATGATAGGGTGTCAATAATTTTTTTGTGGTGATCAATTTATTTATAGGAATCCAATATTGTGATGCTCTGAGGTTCGGCATGATGGAATTGAAGATTTGTGGCCAGAGGTAGCTTCGTCTTAATCGTGAAGGCTTCTATCATGTTCCTCCCAAGCGATCATAATTATTTTCGTACATCATAGAGGCTTCCATCATGGGGCTCTATGGATATCGTGATTGTATCTTTTTGATTGCATAGGATTTCGTCATTTCTCTATGGTGGTCCACTAAAAGGATACCCATTTTCTTTGTGCTGGTCGTAGTGATAATTGACATTGTGATGTGGTTTCACAAAACATACCCATTTGGTATTTTTTCCTATGTTTCTAGGAACCCTTTTTCGAGGCACACATTTAGGAACCAACATTTACGAATATAGAAAATATTATTGTGGTGATCCTAGTAAATTTGTTCTAAAACATTATTTGGGTCCACTTTCACACATTCTTTCAAGATGAATTTACCCATGAAGGGTTCCAAATGAATCCAAAACTAACACTTAGATAGCTTTGAATACAGTTGTTGATCTTTTAGTGTACATAGAAAGATGTCATTATATTGGGGATGATCATCATGAGTCTTGGAGTACACCGAGATGTTAACCAAAAACACTACAACCAATTGATCCATATATGGGGGAAGATTATGTTCATCAAGGCCATAAACACAATAATTGAATTTAGAAAAACAAATGGAATTAATATGAACTCATAAAGGCCATACAAGATTCTTAAATCTTTAAATTGTATATCATAAGGTCAAACCCTCAAATGATGATAACCTAATCTCATATCATTGTATGAGACGATTCCAGATCCCCAAAACTAGTAATATTGATCATTGATACACGAAAGATGAGATTAGATCATCACAATCATCTGGTTCATCATATGGTAACAAACACAAATGTGTAGAGTCTCATCATCCTTATTTCTAAACAGATCATGAGAACCCCAATGTGACATACTAGAATGTATAAACCCCTCATCTATCAAATCTTTTAGATATATTCTTATCTCTTGATCACTATAATTTTCATTCTATATGGTTGAATAGAAACTAACTCTCCCCTCTCCATGAGCCCAATCATAAATTCTACATATCTATCAGGTGGAGGTCCTAATAAGTATTCATGAAAACCATCATGAAACAAGTCCACTATAAGTGGAAGTACATACATATTTACACCCTCATCATCCAACAATAGACTAGAAACCTTTGTAGTGAACTCCCCCAGTTAATGATGAACTGGACCCGCATTACCTTAATGGTTTTCCCACTATCCTTGGTGAATATAGTTTCCACCCTTAGGAGACATAAAAGTCACTCTCATATGGTAATATTATATGTGGGATCAGTATGCTACTAACTAATCCATACCAAAAATTAGTTCAAATCCTAACATGTCATGAATATAAAGATCCCCAAGAAAAATATACTCCCCAACCACAAGAGAACACACTTTTGACAAACAAGGGTATCTAAATCGTACTGCCAATGTTGTATATACCATCATCACCAAACTCATGAGCTATACCTCCAGACTCAAACCATTCATATGTTGTGTCTAAAAAAATGAATGGGAGATGTCAATCTCCAATAAGGCACTACAAACTGTATATGATATGTTAACAATACCTCATTGTACACTAGTGTAGGTTGAACTTCATGCAACTATAACACCCCTCTACCTTGTGATGTAGTCTATGTGACATGAGATCCACCACTTTACAGATAGAAGAACTCATTCAAAGAATCCCCTCTCACACTACCTCTACTACAATACCCAATATGACTATAACATGCAAAATGGTAGTGTGTAGAACCCATTCTTGTACTCTAGTTCTATTTGGTTTCCAAACCACTACCCATATTTCATGGGTTCTTGTAGAACCATTGTTGATGTCTCATCCATATCCAATATTGACACTATACTTATGGTTTTGGAAAATAGTTATAATATTTTCCATACCTAACAAACTTGTGGCAACAAACATGGGTAAGATCTTCTATAACTGACCCTCCCACTTGCCACTTTTCTTCACAATTCCCTAGTCAATACTCACATAAAAATGATTCCTCCCCTCTGAAGACGTACCTACTGACCATCCATAAGAAACTACCTATCCTCCACTATAAGATTATTTCAGGTTCCCATCAGATATGAGAGCCGGATTCATAACTTATTAAAACTTCTTTCAGCCTAAATATATTCACATGGGAATAAATTTCACATTTAACCCCATCCTAAAATCATTTTTATATACAACTATCCCTTGAAATCACGGGAAAATCACTAAAAATATATAAAGAATCTAGTGTAGACCATCACAGATATACACCTCAGAGTAAACCACATGAACTCATCTTCTCTATTCCTTCATAGAAACTCTAGATAAAATTCATTGGAGAAATAATCCTGAATGTCCTTTAAGACTATATTCTATATCATTTCATCCCATATTAGGAAGTCCCACAATAACTTATTCTGACAATATAACATATGAGTTTCCATCATGACTCGTTTCCCATCATGAGACTCTAAGTGGTCATGTATATTAGAGATAGACTCCATCCAGAACATAGCTACCTCAAGAACACCCTCAATGGGGAAAGTAGGAGGGTGATATAACTTGAACTCCCATATCAGATAAGAAATTCTTTTCACAACCCACCCAAGTCTCCTTCCATGATGTTCAGAAACTATGACATGTTCTTGTAGAACTACTCTCCGACATCCTCACCTAGAACTATATGTGACTTAGGTACCAATTCTAGTTGATTATCTCCATACATAAACCCATGTCATACTATAAACAAGTTTCATCATGGAGGAATGAATCTACAATTAGAAAAACACATCTTAGGTCACATTTTATAACATTAAGTCATTTAACAAGAAGAATTGACAGAAGGTCACAACTTGTCATTGCCCCTTTTTTCATCCACATGGTCAACACTGAGGGAAAATCACTACCCTTAACCATCCGACATCTTGGTCACTATTAACAATGGTAAAACCATTATCATTATTAAATTTTCACATTAGACACACATTAAAACACATTATTCATCATTTTAACTTTTCAGGTTCACATTACACATCATTTTGAGTTCAATTAAACAAGTAAGAAAAAAAATTCAATTTCAACCACTTACCCAATACTTGTTTTCCCACACATTCCTAAAATAAATCATTTTAAAAAAATAATTCTGAGTTTCCAGAATGGCGCATACTTAATCAGTTATCATTCTAAAAAGGAACACAAGTCAAATATCCTAAATAAAAATCCCATCACATGGTATGTTCATCACTTGATGTGAAATAGTATCGACTGTGACAACACAAATCAATAACAATAATCCCAATGTGGGTACATGTCATTAACTCCCGTACATTGGTAAGCTACTCCCATGTAAGATCTATTAACTAAGGCCCAACTCATCATATTCTCATATATATAAATATATATATTAATGAGTAATAAAAATTAAAATAATAGGGAAAAACCTCTAATACCACATTCTAACATCCCAATACGAGTCCCGCAAACTGGTGCCACGAGCTTATTAGTCATATGACCTCAAACATGTCTCCCTATATTCTAGAGGCTTCCAACAAGTATTGATGTTCAATATCAATCATGGGGTGATTTTACACTAATTATCAATATGTCACAATAATGTAAAAGAAATAAACTGCATCCAACATATATAACCATAACCAGAACAATAACCATATCGCATGATGGGAAAAATAATGAATATAATATATAAATCAATGGATTATATGTTTCATACCAATAAGTTTCAAGTTTAAATATTAAAAACCCAAAATAAATAAATACACTAAAACCCCCCATGTGGGTCTCTAACAACATATTGTTCCCTCATCAATAATCCATCTGATATCATCCATCTAACATAGGTCATTTTCCCTTTACATTTCCTGCAAATAAGAAGTCTATTTGGGTACCAATTTGGCAGCTCAAGTAGGGTGTGAGTACAACATATTAAGACACCAATAATGGTGTGTAAAACAATATCATATCAATAACATTGTATATTTGTATAGTAATAAATAAAAGGAATAAACTAAACAGTTTAAATTTATTCAATTACTCTTAATTTAACCGCATACCCCCCAGTTCCCGAGGACACTTGAACCAATGAATACCTTATTTATCCCATGACATTGTCTGATCTATATCTCATATTTAATTCACAATTAATTATTCATTTAAATTCAATTCATAAAGATGATAATTTGATCTGTATTCCAATGTCAATCTCATGGGGTATAACATCATTTCTAGCACCCCATTGGTATTTTGAGCAACAATATATGTCCCACACCCCATGGGTATTTGGAGCATATGTATATATCCCATAAAACCATTAACATGCTTGAATTTGGTTATAGAATGTCATGTCTAGTACCCTCGTGTGTATTTGGTGCGTTAGTTTGTGTCTCACAACCCATTTCTCAATCAAAAACATATATCACATATATCACATCATTCAAGGTTAGTCAACATTAATCTTTTCAATAAATGTAACAATCAAACCCTGTATTAGTAAGTTCAAATATTAATTTATCCATCTCAATCAATTGAAATATCAAAACTATCCCATCAATTAATTCAAATATTAGTTAATAAAATTCAATAATCTTGATAACCGACAGTTAATTCACAATTATTTATTCTGATAATTCAACAATCCCAATATATCACTAATTAATTTAACAACTAATTAACCATATCAATTACTCAATCTCAATATCTCATTAATTAACTCAATAATTAGTTAAAAATCAATTTAATAATGTCAATATTCCAAATATTTAACTAAATAATTAATTATTTAAATTCAAAAAAATAATATTCTAATAATTTATTCAACACATAATTATTAAATAAAAAAAATTTCATATCACATTAATTAATTCATAAATTAATTAAACAAATACCATAAATACTAATTTCCTTCAATTCCATATTCACACAATACATTAATTAATGGAAAAATTAATTCCTTCAAATTCATGATTCCATAAATTAATTAATAAATTAATTAGTTAAATTCATGATTAAATTTCCATGTATTCCAATAAAATATAACAACTCATATACATAATTTTGAATCAATCCTTTGGTAAATTGAATTATACTTCTTACCTCAATTTAATGATGAAAGATCTTCCAAGGTAAATCCACAATTTGAAATAGATAGGTCTCAAGCACAATGAAGAAAAAGATGTGCATCTGAATCCTCAATACAATATATAAAATTCATGATTTTTCATACCTATATCTTGATCCAAAAAAACAGAGGAAAACATGCCGTCAAAGGATGATGGATGAATAGGATTAATGGATGCAACTACACAAGATTTGATTCAATTACCAGGATAGGTACAGATCTTTGATCCAAGATTTTGGTCACAAATAATGGAGGTTAAGAGCCTTAAAAATTAATTTTTGAGCCTCAAAAAGATATAATTTAATTAGGGATGATATACAGTATATTTTTGGTCAATATGGATGTTATGGTAATTTTAATACCAAAATTTACGCTATTTAAATTTTTCTACACGATTTCAAAGTCAAGGTAACACGGGTTTTCAAATCATGTGCTATAAACGTGAAGAACTTCTAGGATGGGTACATAGTTTCACCTATTAGGTTTCAAAATTTTATAATCATTATTCCATATATGTGTTCCAAAATATTTTTGTTTCTATGCTTTTATTTTAAGGGGACACGATTTAAGAAAACTATACGGAAAATGATTAAACCCTCTCCTCCTAAATTTCTCCACCCCCCCCAAACATCCCATGGTTGCCAAAACCTTACATGGTAACTTCCAAAAAAGTACTCCAAACTAGGACAAAATGAGCACCTATAATAAATCTTGAGACATATCCAAAAATGTTCGGGTTCAGATACACTCATATGTGCATGTGGACTACCTCATCCACGAAGCGATGTGATACATTTTTCATTATATTTTCAGATAAATGGTAATAATAATATATAAAATTAATATAAATGATATATATTATAAAAAAATATTTAATAACTGAAGAATTATTATTCAACTCTCTATAGTTCCATGTATCAAAGAAACTAATATATTTTTCAAGAATACCTATGACCCACCCTCTTCATTAATTTTGTCATTCATTTCTCTATATATAAATTCTTTGATGACCTTCGATATTTATATAATAAATACATATTATATTTAAATCAGAAATAAATTTATATAGATTAAGGATACATATTCAATGAAGACAGACCAAAACTAAAAAACCATGACATATATGAAAAATGAAGTAAATTATCACAAAAAACTGTTCTTTTAACTGTGAATAATTAATAAACTGGAGATATAAATTTATATGTAAATAAAATATTGTATGATATATATGATTATGACACTATAATAGATGTATATTAAATATATATTTATTATAAATGTGGTTCGAATATGTACAAATAAATTCAAGGCTTGAGGTAATGGATTCTCATCTCACTTTTATTTCTATGAGACACATGACATATTCACCACATGATTATTTTATATCGAATATATACATCCCAATATTGTAATTTATGATTATTAATATTTATTTTATTTGAATTTACATATCTATATAATTTTATTTCATTAATGTGGTTTATGATTCAAAAATTACTATAGTGGGAGGGTTTTATGTTAAAATATCATTGTTTATCGAGATTACTTATGATTATGCTTCTGATGATAAAATTTCGTCATATTAATATCAAGAATCATATAAATATTCTTCTGAATTGGTTATTTCCAAAATAATTCTTGATTTCATTACATTTTACCATCTCTAAAACCTCAACAATCAAAAAGAGTATTTTTATGGAAAATGACTCCTTTTCTCCATTGAGTTAAAAATCATTTCTCTCCCACGTTAATGTTTTCAAAAAATATTTTATGTAATGTTTTTACAATCCTAAAATAATTTTCAAAATTAACTTTTACCCATGATTTTAATTTTATAAAGTAATTTAAAATTGATCTTTTTTATAAATGATGTATTATTTACTTTTTACTAAAATTGTGAAAGAAAACATTATTTAAATGAAAAATGAATGATTAGAATTTTATGCCATTACTACACTCAATTTTTTGATAATTAATTTAATATTATTCAATGTCATTTTAGATGAATTTTTTTATTAAAACTTTTAAAAGAAAAATATTCAAAAAATCTATTTTGGACTAAGAAATTTTATTTTCCTAGATAATATTTTTAATTATATTTTAATGGTGTTTTTATTAATCGACGACAAAGAAACCTTATTTTACATATTCTCTACAGGGTATAGAATCTAATGAAATTGTTTCTATTCTTTCTATATATGGTTTATTATTATGATGACTCAATTTTTATAAAACCTATTTTATTTATATGGGCTGTGCGATGAGGATTGTTTTATGATCATATGGAACACATTAGTGTGAATTTCATTATGCGATCGGTGGGCCCCAGATTTAATATCTGTCAAATTCACTACATAATAATGGATATATATTGAGATTAATTGTATTATAATTTGTATTAATACCATATTAGAGAGGTACAATGTCCATTATGGTAGTCATTGAAGTAAAATTTTAAAACTACGATGGCTTTGGGTGTGAACCCATTAAACTATAATGGTCTTGGATATAAACATTGAATACTAAAGAAATAATTTTATATTATAATGTGTATTCTATAAATCTATGTATTATGATAATTTTTTCATCTCATGAATAATTTTCATTTATTTCATTATGATTAATATCTTATGAAAAACCAATCATTATTCCATGACTCAGGATTATGATCTTCGATATGCATGGTATGTTTTTAAAATATTATTCTCATATTATTGTACCATTATACTCATGATTTGTTTATATATATCAATTTTTACACATACTGAGCATTAGATCTCACCATTTATTATATTTCCATTCCCCAAGTTATGAAGAAAGGCTATATGTAGGATTTTTCAATAGATCATGAATGTTATGATGAACATAGTTGATGGTGATGTATTGCATTTATGAACTACTAGTATATGTGTCCAATTTCCTAAAGTCATAATACATACATGATTATAGAATGGATAATTATGTTATGTAATGAATATTAATCTATTATGAAGTAATATCTATTTTTAAAATGTTTCTGTTTTTTTTAACAAAGGGTTTATCATATTTTATTTTTTAAAAAATAATGATGGTTCACGGAGACTTTATAATGATTGTAGTTCCTTAAATGATATACTTGTTTGGAAAAATATT
This sequence comes from Viscum album, assembly GCA_963277665.1. Classification (NCBI taxonomy): domain Eukaryota; kingdom Viridiplantae; phylum Streptophyta; class Magnoliopsida; order Santalales; family Viscaceae; genus Viscum; species Viscum album. Next base: position 734,626,553 of record OY728146.1, on the reverse strand, counting down.
CCATTACAACATATCTATGATTTCATACATCATCCCTAGGGATAATAGTATTTCTTTTAAAACTTATCTCATTTCAAGTTACCATCAGTTGAAGTTGAATAAGGAAATTATTCATAAAAAGGTGTTTTAGAATAAATATAGGAATTATGAGGTTGTCATTATTCCCTTTGGATTTTATAATGAACTATTTGTATTTATATACCTTATGAATATAGATTCCCATTACTATTTAGATATGTTTTTGGTTTCTTATTGACTATATATTTGTATATTCTAAATGTCATGAGGACCATTAATTTCACATAATTATAATTTTTAAATCATTTAAAAAGTAATATGTAATGAAAATATATTAATTGAGAATTTCGGTTGAACAAAAAATTATTTCCTCAGGGAAATTATTTCTAAATATGGAATAATAGGTGACCTTTAAAATTCCATTTTCATAAAATTAGAAGACATAAAAATTTCACATAGCTTCATAGTTTTCTTTTATTAGCAGAATAATAATGTTGTATTGTTGAAAATTTTATGAGCAATCTATACCAAAAAAAAATTAAATAGAAAATGTTTCAAATTCATCTCAACAGAAGAGTCTAATAATTTTTTCTAGTAATTAAAAAATATTTTTATTACTACATTTTAGGCCCCACCTTTATGAAATGGTAAATTTTTCATTTACATAGATTCTCTATTGATGGAAGTTGTTTTTTTTCTAGTGTAGAATAATCAGTTAATTGATTATGATTCCTATCAATAGAATTTGAATGAGGTAATGATTCCTATACATAATTTGGAATTAGTTATGGTTTTTTCTATTAAAATTTATAGTATTAACTTATATGGGGAAAAGAGTGAGAAATACACTAATAATAATTTATTAAATTATATATTCACTGAGAAAGAGTTGAACCTGATGTAGAGTAGCTAGTCGGAATTAATTAAGGATAATAATGGTATGAATGCTTAAAATCCTAGAATAGAAAACAATTTAGTCGATACTATGAACAAATATTATAATTCTACATTAACCATGATGTGTGTGGAACATAACACATTAGTTAATGAATTGATGAATGTTGGCGAAAAATTTGTGCGTGTAGAAACATCGTCTATTTTTTAGGTGTTAGTACAATCAGAATTGTTAAGAAAAATTATGAAATATCATATGTATGATCATGTTTTATAGGAAAATGTAAAATCTATTAAGGGAATATTTCTGGGGTTTGATTTTTATGAATTAGGTTTTTTCATATTTGGAATGATATTATGTCTACCTTGTGATTACTAGATGATGATACAATTGTTGAGTGAAGCACATATTTCCCTATTTATTATTCATCTTGAATGAATTAATATTTATAGAGACCTTATGAGGTATTACTGGTGGGTTGGAATGAAAAGAGTTATTGCTTACATGATCATGATATGGTTGACTTTTTAATTAGTTAATGCATAATGAAATTTTTTGAAGGGAATTCTATAGCCTTAAGTACTTCCAGAATTGATATAGGTGTTTACATAACTGGATTTCTAGTGGTGTTTCCAATGGAATCTTGATATAAAAACGAAATTTTTTCATTTATGATTTACTAATTAAATCAAATCATTTTCTTACCATTTTAGATACAATATCTTTAGCTATGATTTCTGAATTTTACATAAAGGATATGTCCAGTTTATATTGATTTCCACTCTCGATTGTATCATACAAAGATACAATTTTTACCTCATTATATTTTAAATTTCTATTAGAATTCATTGGGAATGAAAATAAATTTCAATATATCTTTCTCTCCTCAATCTTATGGATAGACAGATAGAATTATTCTCACCATAAAAAATTCCTTCTTCTTGTTTAATGAATTACCAAGGATGTTCAGATTAATATTTTTTATTAGTTAAGCTTCTTTATAATAACAGTTTTCATTCTAGTGTATATATTGAACCTTTTGAGGCACTATATGGAAAGTGACATCAGACCCCAACTTGTTGGGATGATGTTTTCAAAAAGAAACTTTTGGGACTTTTGTTGGTAAAATAAATGGTTGAGAAAATGAAGATAATTTAGTAACATGTGATGACTAATTAATTTATGTCGAAAATTTGTGTGGATAACCTAAGTAAATATCATTCTTTCTAGGTAGGTGGTCAGGTGTTTTAAAAAGTATCTTCTTGTAAATGTGTTATGCATTTTATTAAAAAATAGTAGCTAAGAAAGTGGTTCATTAGATCATTTGAAATCCTTGATAATGTTTGATTAGATTCCTAAAGATCTGACATTATTATGTTTTTATCTTTGGTATATGATGTATTTATTATTTTGATATTAATAGTAAATGTACTGGTTACGTCACATGTTTTGAGCCCAAAAGATATTCAGTTCAAAGAAAAGCATTCTTATATAGAATATCCAGTATACATTCATTACTGAAGAGTGTATTTTTAGGTAATATGAAAATTCATCATGTAAATTTTATGTCTAAAAAAACATATAGATGGAAATGAAAAATTGGAATAAAAAAAATAACATGAGAGAAAAATATCCTCACATGTTCAAGTATTGAATAAAATTGTAGTGATATAATTTTTCAAAGGGGGGATTATGTAACAACCCGTGTAATGGTAAAATAATCATCTCATTGTCTCATGAATATTTATTAATTAGATTTTATATTGGTATATTCATTATAAGAATATAATGAATTTTATTTAATGAAAAATGAAATATTTCTACTTTTACTAAATTTTTTTACGTATATTATATGGATTTATTTGAAATATTTATTTCTAAAGAATAAAATTTCAATTTTTGAAAAATAACTTATTTTATGAGGTTATCGTTTCTATTTTATCTTAGGATTATTTTTTATTTTATTTTTGAAAGGCCTTTTTCAATGAATAGTGAAAAAATTGTTTTTTATTTAACATTTTATTTTCATTTTATGAATTAAAAATATCATTATTTCAAATAAAATATCAATTTAATATTATATGATTGATATTATAAGTAATATATTTGACACTATTAGAGTCTCCATTTTACATTATTTTGTTAGAAGTTCATTTTTGGAATTAAAAATGCATTACCGTAAATACTCATTTGTCTTCACCTTTGGTGGGTCTAATGATAAAGTAAATTATACTGATTTTATAAATTTAATCATTACAAATAGATTCCATATTTGTAATCAGGATATCCAAATTTTTTAAATAGGTCCATTATATTTTTTTTTGTTTTTGTGAATAGTAAATGTAATTAATTATTGTCATCTTGGTGAGGTTAAATTGTGTAATGAAGGATAAAAATAATGTTATAAGGACCAAGGCACATCATATAACACATAACCATATTATTATTGAAATAGTTTCAATTTATTATAATTTTCATTCTATAATTACCATTAAATAATTTTAAAAAAATAATAAAAAGAAAATTTCACCCTCTTTGTTTAAATATATCTAATTTTTTTAATAGGGGTTCATTTTTTTTCCTTTTATATTTTAATATAATTTTAATGATAAACGATTAGTTTTTTTTTTGTTTTTTTATTAAATTGTAAATATAAAATTTGGCACCTCACTGGCATAGTTCTTGTGAAAGTAGTAGAAAAATCATATAAATTATATTAAAAACTCTAAAACTATTGTTATATGAGTGAGTTTTAGTGTCCCAATAATTTTATAGATTAACATAACATGTTATGAGTGTTAGAAATGATTATATTCAAACTATTTTACCATTATTATGACACTAGTTTCAAAATAAATTAATGATTCCTAAAATGAAATTAATATTAATTTTTAATTAACAATATTTAATAAAATTATTTAAAATTTATAAAAAACCTATCATCTTACAAATGATTGCGATAATATTTAGAATATCAACCATGGTCATTTTATGGGAAAATTATCCTTTAATTTTATATATAGTTACCCCTAAATTGTAAAATATTTTATGTCACCATAATTGTGAACAAGGGTAAATGTGCGTTAAAATAATGATATAAGAATGAATTCATTACCTCTAATTGCTACATTTTATTAGACAAGAGTATTTAGACTCATACTTATATTTTAACTAAATTATATAATTCCGAACAATTTTTAAATTATTTTTAATTTATATTAATATACTACATTCGTTAATTCCAATAGTTCCCCTCCCTTCACATTTAAAATAGAACCTATTCTACTCTCTTTTTCACATCATTTGAGCACTCTACTATGGTCAATCCTTACCTGAGTCCCTCCTAAACATCACTCCCCAAATCCAAGAGGCACTAATTTGTTTATAAATCCATTCTATGATATATTTTTCTGTAAAAAAATGATATTTTCTAAAAAAAGGAAGATCAAGAACATATATGATGAGTCAGACTCAACATAAGAGACACTTTAAGATATTTTTTTTAAGTTCAAAATTTTTATTTTCTAAATATTTTTCCGTATATATCACTATTTTTAAAATTAATATATAAATATATTAATATGTATAAAAATTAATTACAATGGAAATTTTATGTCTCTTTTTATTTGAGTAAAAATGTTGTCAAAAGGATCTTTTTTTAAGTATTTTAAATGGAATTTCTATACATTTTTTACAAAAGGAATAAGAAATGTTTTAATTTCTCTTATAGAGTGTCAACATATTTTACCATCTCCACAACCATTATTTTTTTCATTACATCCTTTAAAATAAACCATGTTTTCATCCAATTTTTTTTATTGTCTTTCATTTTTCTATTTTCAATTTTTAATATGTGTTTTTAAATAGAAAGGTTATTTGATATATGATAATATTTTTCTTATAGCTTAAAAATAAATTATCATGATTTTTTTGATTAAAAGTAGAAATAATTAAAAAATTCATGGTATGGTATATTTTACCAATATATTAAGACTACTGATCTTGGTACAACTTATACAATATGTGTTTGTGATATAACTTAAATTATGACCAACCTCGATAAAAATAATATGATGATTGATCCAATTATATCTCAAAAATGAAATGGGTAATATTTGTTTCCTTCAATAGAAAGTGTGAGGGACTTAATTGAGGAATTTTATCCTATAAATTTAACCTGATTCTTCTTATTTTATAAAATGGTTCCTTTTTTTCATTCTATGGGTTGTAAAAGTTTTAATTGAGAGAAAATTGATTCATTTCTATGTTGATTTTATTTATGTAATATTCTCAAAGAATATAATGATAAAGCTCAATACATATGGGTTTTTAACATTTTTCATTAGTCTAATGGAATCTGTTTTTTGAAGTACCTTACTATGAGTTTTTCATAACACAAATTCTTAAAATGTGTTACATAGTATTTAATGATAGAAAAAAGAAAAATCATGTTGGATACAAAGAATATTTTTCATGAAAAGAAAATATGTTACTTTTTAAAGAATTTATATTGTCATAAAAATGTATTCTGAATAAGAGTATACTGTGTCTACCAAATGGGATTGATATGTGAAATTTTTTACCCCATTATTTAAAAAAATCCTAAATGATATATGGTAATGTAAGAAAATGAATTATATTACCAAGAAACAAGACAAAGAAACTTTTTAGGTTGGGTCCTTACACTAAAATATACCCAGCATCATTGGAGAATCTCTCTAACATGTTATGGCTCATACTAGATGAAACACTTGTAGCATTTGAATATTTAGTATAGAATATATCTAGACCACTCAACCAGTGAATATTATTCCCATAAAAACAAAAATACCGGTTATATAATCAAATAGGACCTATGATCAATGTAACCAAAAAAAATTATTCATATACTCTCCTATTATACCCATAAATTAAATAACACAATAAATGACATCCATTAAATTAATGTATTACTAAATGAAGGGTCTTCATCGAGTTCTTTAGACCCATATCATGAAATATAATTTAAAATTTCCAAATTATCCTTACATAAAATCCACTTTTGTGTTCCAATCAATATTATCTTCATTAATAAATTCCATTTTAAATTCATTAATTAAAAATAACTATTAAAAACCATATTCCAAACTATATGAAACATTAACAATTCTCATTAAAAACATCTTCAGATCCTATAATATTTCCTTTATTTTAAATGATTTTATATAACCAAATAACACAAACTTCCTAACCCAAAAAAAGTCAATTTTTTTTAAATCTCATACTCTTTTAAAAAATATATTAACTTGTTTTTTTTCAATAACATGACAGTAAAATATAATTTTAGAGATCTATCCCACTTGAAATATCACCTTATATTACAAGTGAGGATCCCAATACAAAACAAATTAAAAAATATATTTTATAATAACAAATAAAAATAACATCATCATAAAATTATCTAAATATATCAAAATATATTTTTCATACCATATATTGATATAAAAAAATAAGTACCATGAATTCAGTATAAATCCCTCGTAATGAGTAGAAATAATCTTTCATTAGTGGAAAATGATAAACCAAGAATTTTGAAACCCTCTATGAGACCTTCAAATAAATACCCACAAATTAAAACCATCCCTATCATAAAATAACAACCCCAATATCTATTATGGATTGAGGTAGAAGAGGAATGTAACTGATAAGATAGGGAGAGGAAATAAGTAGAAATAAACATAACACATAGAGGGATTTACTTTGATAAATTTTCATATAACTAGTGCTTGGGGATCCAAAAATTAAAGGGAGTGGGAGTATCAAATATGTAGTTTCATTTTGAGGTATTATTTATTTAAATTTTCATCATATATCTATATCATGGATTGCCATGGTATTTTTGTGAGAAAATGATTTTTTTCGATAAAAAGTGGCATATAGTTAGTGGACGTTTTGTAAAAATTTTACACCATCATATAGAGGACTTGGTTACATAGATAGTGATAACATATATATCTCAAGGAATACTCCATATGTGTGTGGCAGACCTTGGGCCTGGACCAGTGGGACAATCTAACTTGTACAGTCATGCGTAGGGGCATGTACCCTTCCCTGAGAAATATTGGGTCTTCCTTTTCCTTTAGATAGAGGTGTCACATATTTGGAACATAGTTTATAAAACCATGTGTAAAAATAGTGTGGCCTGCCCATTAATTTAATAATGCTCAATATCCTAGACTACACTTCCTCATTTGTATCCCCAAATCCTCCCAAACATTCCCTATTTATGATTGAGATCACTAAGTGCTCCTCTCCCTTTTTCGTGTTTCCCTCAATGGTGGTGGGACATTATAGTTTAGGCTGAAGTCAAGAGTATATCAATTGTAAGTACTTATACATCATCATAAATGACTATTATTTCTTGTATATATTATCCTTCATGAAGACCTGTCAGTTCTTAGAACACCATCACGTGGAACATTCCATGTAAAACTATGCCAAAAATTTTGTAGAGTGGTTTATGTTCACATATGATGTAGTCTCCAATGAGAAGATAAAGGATCAATGTTTTTATATGGGATTGTGAACATATATTTGATCCCAAATAATTTTGTTAATGATGAATACGTTAGCTAGAGTGATCGATCGATCATAGATAGTATATATTTAGAGAGTAAAGATGAGATTTTCCATGGTAGTCTAAATAGTTAGATAGGGTAGTGGTGGATCATCTAAAAAGAAGAAAAAAATGTGAAGAAAAAAATGATAGGAGGTGGTGGCTCAGTATATCCTCCATAGTCATATTCGTATGTGGCTTATGATGTTGGTCCATTCTTCTTCCATCATTGTGGATGATTGGAGAATATACGCTCGTCATGTTCAACCCCACCCATGCCTTTCCATTTTTGTGGGATTATGGTGAACATTAATTGATTTTTCAATGTGAAACACCCATAATGGTGGTACAAGTTTAGTAGACACCAAGGAAATTTTGGCCCAGTTAGATCCATCCAAGACAAAAATCTCTAAGTTAGGAGTCTATAGTGGTAGGGATAGATCTTATTTTGGTCAGAGTCAGCTATGGGTTGAGTTACGGTTTAGTGGTCATTCTCAATCCCCAGAGGATACAATTTACCTTAATGATATATATTAATAACTAGTGAAATCAAATGTATGACCATCTATAGATCGATGTACGATTCTTATTTCATCATCATTAGTTATTTCCTTATTTGTTACGGATGCTTCAAATAATTTTATCTCTTCCTATATTGTGTATTTTCTAATCAAGTAAATTGATATCTTGTCACATGATATTTATCAGGTGAGTAATATATAAAGGAATATGGATCATTTTTTCAAGTTCACATCATGTTCTCTCACACTGATAGGGGTAGAGCTAGGCCATGGATAGTGTTAATATGACACCCACCCTTATAGAGTATACTCATGAATATTCTATGAATATTTCTAATAGCGGAGAGGTTACAATAAAATTGTTAACATATATTGAAGGTGTAATTTTATTCAATGTTTGTGTTTCCATTTCATTGTCCCTGAGAAATGTGGTGATTCCAGATAGCCACTAGTCTAAGTGGTTCGTCCATCTGGTACAAAAACATTATTCTATGATGTCTTTAGTATGTTTTGGTCTCCTTGTATGTGGAAGGATATATCAAAATTTATATCTAGGTGTTATACATGTGAGCTGGTTAATGATAATAACCAAAGGCCCTCTAGTTTGCATCATCCATTGACCATTCCTACATGGAAATGGGACAGAGTCATCTTGGAATTTATTATTATCTTACCTTGTACACCCTGATGAAGGAATCTAATATGTGTAGTTATTAACTGTATGACCAAATATTTCCATTTCATTCTTATCATGTAATCAACATTGTTTTAGATAAGTATGTTTTATGTTTATAAAATAGTGATTCCTCAAGGTGGGTTGTCGGATATCATATTAGATATGGACCCCCACCATTAAATCATTGTATTAAGGAATGCCTTCAGAATGAAAAGGGTTCCCAGGTCATTTGGAGTAAATAATACCATCCTGAAATGGATGGTAAGATGGAGTAGGGAAATTAGGTTTCAGAATACATTATTTTTTCTTGTTTAATTGGATTCATAGTTTTATTGTATATCCATTTTGAGTTTCTAGGGTTGTCAATTAAGAGGATTTATAAATCCTCAAAAATAAAGGCTCCCTTTGTGGTGACGTCTGGTCAATCGTCTCTATCATCATTATGTTGAATGGATGTGGGTGAGACCTCATTTTTGGGTATGAGCCTTATGTAGGATACATATAATAAGTATCATTTTATAGGGAAGTATTTGATGATGGTGCATAGCTGCAATATGTATTATGATGATCAATGGTTCCAGGACAAGGAATTATTAGTGGGTGATTGAGTGTTTCTAAAAGTGACCCCTCACTTTGGCCATCTTCAATTTGGTAATTAAGGGATGAAAACATCGAGGTATTTTGGGCCTTCTAAAATTAATGAGATAGTTCTATTGGTGGAATACTAGTTTTATTTTTATCCTATTTTATGTTTATACATGATGTGATCTATGTCTATGAACTGAGGAATTATAATTTGTACCCATATCATGGGCAAAATTTAGTGGAATTAGAGATAGAACCTAACTTTTCTATGTTTGAGTAGCTAGTATAGAATTTTTATTATGAATATAAAGTGCTTTAGGGGAATTAAATACTATTGCTCTGAGTTCTTTGCCAGCATGGTAATGATGAGAGAAAGATGTTGGAGTGAATATCCTTGGATGTAGAGAAGTACCCGTTTTAGATTCTTATCAGGGTTTGGAATGAAATTACAATGGTTTAAAGTTTTCATGGAGTTGATAATTTTCACATTTATAATTTAATGTTGAGGTATTATTTCTTTTACTTTTGTTCTTCAATTTGTCTATGGTATTTCATAAGAGTTTTGGTGAAAATGGTTATTTATGGACCGACTGTATGTGCATATGACTGGAATAATGTAAGTAAGAACCATACCCTCACCAAAAAGAGATTGTGTTCCCTGGAAAGTGCCACAATCCTTAACACACGACCAACTACAAATTCGTGTAGAGAATATTGTTCCTTGACTAGTGGGTCTATTTAAGGAACATGGTCAACCGCATAGGCATGCATCATGTCCCCAAAAAATGTGTGGCCTTTTTTCCCATTTGAAATTGGTGTCAAACCATTGGCACACCGTTTGGAAAAATGTGTTTCCAAATCAAGTATCCTACCAATATTTTTAAAATTATTTAATTTACTAAACTACCCTTCCCCCTTTTTACCCCAAATCCAATAAAACTCAACCCATCTAGGATTTACAACCCTACGAGTTCCCTCTCCCTCATGGACACCTTAGACCTCTATTTATTTGTGTTTTTTGTGGACTCTTCATGAAGCCTTCATGTAATCCACTCCCCTCCTGTGTTACTCCTTCTTATTGATCATATATTCCCCTTATAATGGGTTCTACCTTCCGTAGAAATTATTCCAATAAATAGGGTTTATCCTTCATGCCATGGGATTAATCATGAGGGTTAGTTTGTACCTTTCAATTTATAGGGTCTCTCATTGGTGATATTGTGGTTTCCACACAATTTTGTATTGTTTCCAAGATAATGGTAGGTGGTTACATGTTTTAATATAGTTTTAGGATGTTAAAATTATTTATATTGTTTATAAATTGGTTTTATATATTCTCCTTGTGTGTTGAATCCTATTTTAAAATGATTTTGGTGTGTGTGGATTTGATAGGGGTTTTTCCTATTAAAAATGGTGGTTTTCATGTGGTTTTATGTGGTTGGATTTATTATGTCTATGAGGTGATTAAAATAACATAAAAATGGAATTGAGAACAAAATAAATACTGGGTATCTAATAGGGGAGATTTGGTCTACTAAACTAGGTGGTCTGGTGGATCAGATGCCAGGTTCTCTTTGTAGGATTGTTTCAACAATACTTACTAAACATATGACCATAATTAGAGACCACTAGACCTTTGGATGTGTTCCCACTATTGTATCATTACTGATAATGATTCGGGTTTCTACTTTCTTGTTTTTATAACTAAGTTATAAGTTTCTTTGGACCCCAGTAACCCTATTTCTATAAGGATTACCCATGGATCTTATAGATCAAATGCTTTTTCATACATAATTATTACATCCTTTTTAATGAAAAAAATGTAATAGTGATACAAAACCAAGATCCAAAGGGTTAGCGTCTTGATAGAATTTGGACTATACATTAATTTTATGTAATAAAATATAATTATTGATTTAATTCCTTCTTCTCTAGATTATTATTGTCCCTCTTGATCTCCTCAGTACAAGTATTAAACTGAGGATATACATAAAAAGAAGGTTTGAGATAAATCCCATAAAGAGGATGAAAAAGATACATGAAGAAATTGGGGAAAATAATCATCATCGTAATAACACAAGAAAAAAATCATCAACATAATATTTGGAGGAAGCATTAGATAAATGCATGGAATGTGCATTGCATCAAATTAGTTCACAATATTCTTTTAGTTGTGCCGGAGCATTCTATTAATGCCTATCCAGATGAGCTGGACTAGCTTTTGATGCATGTTCTCATCACATGAAAATTTTAGATCTTGAGGAATTGGAGATTTATCAGAGTTTCCACAGTTTTGGATTTATGTGATTTCTTACTTGAAGGCATGTCGTCTTAGGAAGTTTTAATGAGTTTTTGTTTGATAGTTTTTAAAATAACATCATGTATCGCTCTCATTTTTTGTGTTTGTGTTTGTGTTTATGTTGGTGTAAACAAATTACATCTATGGAATTTATTATAAAACTTTTCATTTAATAAACTTCTTTGGGGAATGAATTGTGGGACCAATTCAAGACTCTTTTTGTCCCAAAAATTGCATGGAATATGGCAATTCATAAAAATGAAACATCATGTCTTAGTAGTTAACCACCACATAATGTTTTGAAAAAATATACCATCAGGATCATACAAATTTTCCTTTGTCTCATTAGATGCATCACATTACCCAATCCATTATATTTCTATATAATTTTGGGTGAAACTGTTACATCATAAATTTTAGATGCGCTATGTAATTCCAAGTGCACTTTTCACATCATAATATTTATAATGTCATGCTTGCCACATAGAATGTATATCAATAGTGGACATAAAATAACCAATGGAATGGAATGGGTTTCATTTCAACAAACATAAATTCAGGAATATAAATTACGGTTCCAAAATGAAATAAGAAATAACATACATGGTATAACATTAATCAATCATGACTGAAGAAGAAATAATCTCACGATAAGTTAAAGATTTATTTTTGGAACAAATAGTTATTTGGAAATATCATTGAATTTGTCATTAAAGTATATTAGAAACATGAATATCCTATATAATTAAAGTTAATGAAATATAAATGGTAGTTAATGGAAATTAAATGAACATCAATACTGAAAATGGTGTGAAATAGGGAAACCCCAATGAAAGTGAGTTGGGATTGAAAATCCCCTTACCTTAGGTCAGAATGCTTTTTTCACATTAATATTTTGGATAGTACAATTAAATTCTTTAATTATAAAATCCATAAATAATTATACATTAATTTTATATAATCTAGTTTTGTTAATTTAATTTAAGTCCATTAGATGAGTTATAGTGTTTAGTTATATCATTCATGAGTGTTTGTTCCCTTGGTTTTCATGATCAGTTCACTTTTATAAAATTATGGATGTTAATGAAAAATGATGATAATTATCCAGAATTGATAATAAATGTTATTAATTAAATTTAATGAGATTAAATGACCTTATATATTGTTTTTTTATAGTTTATTACGATGAATCACTAGACAAGTAGTTAATGATAATGATTTAATTTTTGTGGTGGATTTTTTGACCATAAGAATCATATAAATTTACTTAATGTCAGGTTCATATGATGGTTAAAAAAAATTATATAACTTATAATATATATATTATTTTTCATTTATCCATAACAATGTTTTTATGTAAATCCTAGAAGGTGACAATGAAAAATTAATATGCATCATCAATGATTGTGGTAAGTTGACACATCAAGGACGATGTTATTGTTTTTAGAAAAAAAATGGAGAGGAAGAGTTTTATGAATAATTCTTCCATCAACATGATATAATTATATTATATATATAAGACTCAAGTTTTCATTCTATTTAGATAAGGGTATGTTAATAGAGGATAATATAAAAAATGATATTGATATGAAATTAAAAGAAAAAGAAAGAGGATTTTACCTCTTGATTTTCTCCTCCTTGAGAACCTCCTTCAGGAAATTGGCTTATCTATTTGGTTAGGTAAAGGGGATCTTGGACATGGTTAATGGGCATGGGAAAAGGATTAGAATAAATTTTACAAGTATTAAAACTTGTAATGTGTGTGTAGAATAGTTATTGAGTGGTGGTATTTATAGGTGTGGGGAGGGGTGTTTTCTCATTATTTTTTTCATTAGTAAATTATATTGGCTAAACACCATGAACATTTTGAGAATTATAAAAAATATATATTTAATGAATTATAGTTGAATATTTGGGTATTAAATCAGACATACATCATCCATGACCCAATAATTCATGTATATATCGTTTATCGAGAATTACTGTACTTCATTATTCACAAAAGATTCATCATTTTTAGAAAAATCTCAAAAAGTCACCATAAAATTTTTTCAATATAAATAAATAATAAAAAATATTTATTATGGAAATAAATTTCTATTTATGAGAAATTTAATTTTACTTAGAAGCATCATTTATATGGAAAATACTGATTTTAAATTTATAACTAATTTTATAACCCTTTGAAAAATAAATTAAGGATTCATAAAATTATATTATAATCATATGAGAACAAAATGTAAATTTATGAATATTTTTTAATAAATTAAAATTTTAAATAAATAATTTTTTAAATTATAAAATTATAAATAAAGACTTATTTTTTTATAAAAATATCAACATTTATATAATAATTTTTAAAATATTTATTTACTAATATGTGATATAATTGTATCATATTTTTATTTATAAGAGGCCTAGATTTCATTTGTACTTCTATAGGAGATGTTACTTTTCTATGGGATAGATTACTATTCCATATGGTTTTGTAACTCTTATAAATGGAATGTTACTATTTCTTCAGTTAAGGTTCATTCATTAATTTAAATATCCCTTAATTAATTATTATTTTATGAGAGTTATGTATTTGTTAGGATCCCTATGGTATGTATGTGATTTATAATATATTACCTAATTATATGAAGGGAAATTCCATTGATAATTTTTTTTTCATTACATTCATCCCCAATTTTGAAATTTCACCATCAAAAATTTTATTTTACATAGAATGGTGAGGGTAATTCTGCATCGTAGCCTCCCCCTATTCCCAAGATGCTTATTCATACATATGGTTCCTCCATAATACTCAGAAAATGTGGGTTGTTTAATAATGTAGAACCTGATCTCTATAGTCTAAAATATTTACTAGATTCTCCTCATAAGAGATATCATATTCTAATTGCACCACCTTTGAGTTTAGTATATGTGAGGGATCTGGTATGTACTTCCTCATTAGAGATACATGGAAAGCATCATATATTTGATCCATACATGGTGGATGTGCAAGATGATAGGATGTTGATCATATCCATTAAATAATCTCATATGGTCCAATATACCATGGTAATAGATACCCATTCTTTCTAAACAGTTTGAATCTCTTCCATAGTGATATTCAAAGGAACAATTTTCTCCAACATTGAAGTCCACATTCCTTCAATGTTTGTCTGGATAGCTCTTTTTCTGACTCGGAGAAGTTTGATATGTTTATCTATATATTGACCCTTATCTATCATATCATTCGCAAGATTAGTTCTGTGTAGGTTTGTTCCTCCAACATCATTCCAACATATTGGAGTTCTATATCACTTTTCATACAGAGATTTATATAGAGCCATCTGAATACTCAAGTTGATGCTTTTGTTTTATGGGAACTCAACCAATGGTAGATTATACTTCCATCCACCATATAATTCCATTTAGTAGTCTCATATCATGTCTTCGAGTGTCTGAGTAGTCCTTTAATATTGGACATCATTTTGTGGATTATAGGTCATGTTTAAATTCAATTTATTAATAAAATCATGTTGATGATTCCTCTAGAAGATAGATTTGATCCTTGGATCACGATTAGAGACACTCAAATGTGAAACACCATATATCCTCACCATTTCTATCACATATATATTTTAAATTTTTTCAGAGATAAATCTTCATGATGAGAAATAATGTGGGCCGCATTCATGAGTCAGTCCACTATAACACAAATTGCATTGCTTCCATTGGAATTCTTTAGGGGACCGGGGACAAAGCCCATAGTGACATTATCCCATTTAAACACGGGTTTAAGATATGATTTCATTTTACCCATGGACTTATGAAATTATACATTAACCTAATAACATATAAATCCCCTTGAGATATAATCCTCAATATTGTTTTTCATGTGTTCCCACCAGAAGTGTTCATAAAGGACACGAAAAATATTTGTACTTCTAGGATGGATTGAGAAATTGGATCAATGTTCATTATCCAATAGATCATTCATTATCTGATGAGTCTAAGGAACAAAAATCCTTTTTCCAAACCGAATCATACCATCATCATCGATATGGAACTCTAGCAGCTTCCCTTCCGTTACTGTATGCACCTTCTTTTGTAACTCCAGATCATCCCTTTGTGCCTTCATAATCATCTTTTAGATATATGTTTATGAAATAATTATGGAATTATAGGATGAATATTTTCCACTATTATTTCTAAATATATCTTTTTCATATATATAAATATTGTGTCATTTTCATTAACCATCATGCATAGAGTAGTAGGTTCATTTCGACTAAGAGAATCATTTACCTTGTTCACCTTCCCAATATGATAGTGATTAGATAAACGGTTTCATTGATTAGCTCTTATAGTCTCCTATGAAACTTGTTGAGTTAATTTTATATGATTATATAATTTATACTCTTTTTATCAATCTATATTTCACACTTCCCACCATATAGGTATTGAATCCATATTTTCAAGACAAATATCACAGCTCTGAGCACTAGATCATGTGTCGAGTAGTTATTCTCATGTATATTAAACTATCATGAGGAATAGGATATAAAATTATCATTTTTCATGATTACACAACCCAATAAATTATTTGGATTATCTATTTATATCACAAAACATTTTACACATTTTGGTAATGTGAGTACATGTGTAGTGATCAGCCACCTCTTTAGCACCTTGAATCATTCCTCACATTATTTCATTGAGACGTAGTTCACGCTTTTCCTTCTTATCGTAGTTAGTAGGCTCTAAAACGATGAGAAGTTTCTCAAAAAAAACATAGGTATTAGCATGATAAAAAGAGAACTATGGATATCTAGGACACTAAAGGGTCTAATCCATTCATCAATTTATATTAACTTTTATGGGTCCACACAAATTCTATCACTTTTGGTCACATTTCCCATGAATGAGACGTTATACATCCAAAAGTCACACATGATGAACCTGGCATATGATGTTTCCTTCCTTACTGTCTACAACAAAATCCTTAGATGTTCTTCCTATTCATCCTTTATCTTCAATTATTTGAGAATATCATCGATAAGTACTGCCCCCAATTTTTGGAGATAATGTCCAAATACTATATTGATCTAATCCATGAATATTAAAAGGGAGTTAGTAAGTCCAATCAAATCTATAGACACTCATAATTCTTATAAAATTTCTAAAATATAGTCTAATGAGTATATTAATTCTTAAAAACTAGTTAATGATACCAAATATGATGATCCAATTTTTCTAAGTATTTATCTACTCGTAGTTGATAAAGTAATCATAAAACCTCCGTAGAGGATAATTGTTCTTTATATTTATATTTTTGAGTTTATGATAATTAATACACATCCACATTGATCCTTATTTAATCTTCACAAAGTGAACTGGAACACCCTAATGTGATGCACTAGGGTGTGTAAACCATGTTCCAGATTTTCGCGATGATGCTGCCTTAACTCCCCCAGTTTGATTGGGTCCATCCTAAGATGACATTTTTGGATGGGAGTATCTCTAGTTGTGAATTATATTGTGAAAACTATCTCATGATCTGGGAATGTTGGGGTAACTATTTAGGAAAAAAATTATTACTTTCCAACCAATGGGTATTTCCCCAAGGATAATTCCTTGATTTGAATAAACAATTAATGTGAGGATTGATTCTTCAAATGGAATCAACACCCAAACTGTTAAAGTATTTTCTATGTAAGATTTATGATCTTACTCTCATTTTTATAAGATCATGGGATGGTTCTGAATTTGAAATTATATTAACTTTTTATAATAGTTTATGTGTGATATATATAATTAGATCCAATCAATTCCCATTATATCATATAATTCTACCAAGGGATTATGAATAAGGTTTACTGGAATAATCTTCTTCAATTATCCAACAGTATAAGAGTCCAACACTTGGGTTGCAATGATTTCAACACATGGTTTTTTATAGATATCTCTACATCATGGTATTGTGGTATTGATTCAACAGTTCTAGAAAACTTCCATGATATAATGGAGTGTATATAACCATAATAAAATAATACTACTTCAATTATGAAGTGAATAAGATGTGTACCTTGTATGAATTTGATTTTTTCTTCATTTCATCCGTTGTTATGGTATAATATTTCCCTTTCTCCATTGTATTTGGTAGATGTTAACCCCAATTACCCTCAAGAAATCATGGTTTAGTTTCTTAGTTATCATAGTTTTGTTTCTCCCTATAGATTATGAATTGTACCATGGGTGGTTCTCTGTTTTCCTCGATCACATCGGCTAGCTTTTTTGTGTCTCTCTGACATTCATGTGCTTGAGGGACTTATGTACCACACTTATAACATGCCCCCATAACATCGAGGTACTGTCCAAAATTCTATTTCCACACTTTTGACATATAGTTTGTTCACTTTACTTCCACCTTTCTCATTATATTCCCCAGCTTGAAACCACATCTTTTATTTCATATAACCATAACCATGGGATCATTCACCAAACTCCGTATCTACTTTTGTAAAACATCATAAAACATCATTTTAACTCCCATAGTCTTAGATATATTGATCCTTTTAAAGGATTGGTTTTAAACCACTAATGAATCTATCAGTTTTTCTATCAATGTTGACAAAAACCTAAGGCAACCCTATCAAGAATTGTAAAAGTTTCTATATAGGTCGTGTTAGATTCACCTACCTTTTTCATCAGCTCAATTAATATTACCTCCATATTTTTTTGAGTATTTCTGTGGAAATACATTATAATGAAAATTATCTTAATGACTTAACACTCCATCAATTAATTTTTATCCATTAGCATGGTGTTCATAATCAAATAAAACCTTTGATTGGCCGCTATATATAAATGATAAATGGACTAAGTCACCATATCCATAAAATAATAATAGATAATAGAAAAAATATTCTATATTTAGTTGAGAAAATATTCCATGATGATTGGATCATAAGATCCACTAAATTTCAGTGGGTTTTCCCACATAAAAGACTTGAAATTGAGAATCTCCCACATAGGTGATGGTGGATGTTCAATATTATTCATGATATTGTTCATATCTAAATATATTTGGGTAAGAATCACCATGAATGTTTATACTTTACCACCAAAGTAATTGGGGACGTCATATATGAAATTTTTGCATTGACCCTCACATGGGATCTTGTCTTGGTTTTCGTTATATACCACCATTTCATAAAATAGAATTTTTTAACAAAACATAATTCAATAAGTCAAGTATAAATAATTTATTCATTATGAAAACAACGACAATGGATTATCTTGTGGGATCTTTATGTCCATTATTTTTCTAAAAAAGAACTTCATTGGTGATTACATATAATTAGACTTTCACTAGTGTCCTCAAATACAAATTCCCAATTTAACTAAACCATGATATAATACCAACTATAGAAACTATAGTTTTTATTACATAAATATTACATCATTATTTAAAATAAAAAACAAAATAGTGATACCAAACTTGGATCCAAAGGTTTATTTTCTTAATAAAATATGGATTATACATAACATTTAAAAAATAAAAAATAATCATTTATTTAATTCCTTCTTCTCTAGAATCTTATTGGACCCAGTGTTTTCCCTATTATGTGTATTCACATAATTATATACATAAAAAGAAGGGGTGATCAAAAATCCTAGATCGAGGTTTGAAAATTGGACTAACACATAGATGAGTATAATCATCAGGATCACAAAATAAAAAAATTATCATCATCATCATAACAAGAATAATCATTATATAAAGGCATAGAATGAGGCAATTCATCAAAATGAAACATCATTTCTTAGTGGATAACCACCACAAAATGTAGGGAACAAAACTAGAATCATGTTCTCACAATTTTCAGTTAATTTTAAAAATATACATTACATTCACCAATACATTGTATCCCTATATAATTACATTTTCACCCATCACATCATTACAATAACATGGAATATATAATTCCATGCACACCTATCACATAAAAACATTAACATTATCATGCATTCCATGTAGAACTTATATCAATCTTGGATATAAAATAATTCATGATATTGAATGGGGTTCATTTCACAAAGAATGTATTCATGAAAAAAATATGGGGGTCCCAAAATAAATAGGGAAAAACATTCTTGTAAAAATAATCATCAATATTTTCTAAAGAAGATACAATCTCATAATAAGTAAAATATATATTTTTTGAAAGAGGTGTTCTATTGGAAAAATCATTGAATTTTTCAAGGAAGCATATTTTAAACAAGTATCTCCTAAAAATGAAAAGGGAATAATAATAAATAATATTTAAGGACCTTAATTTAACAATCATACTGAAAATGAACTGAAATGGAAAACCCAATGAAATATAGTTAGGTTCAAGAATCCCCTTACCTTATGCTTAAATAATTTCATCAATTTAATTTTACATATAATAAAATTAATATAATTAATTAAAAAATCATTAACATTTTATACATGAAAATGATTAATTATTTTTTTATTATGTTCATTTATATACTTTTTTATGAGTTATAGAGTTCATTTACATAGTTTAGGACTTTTTTATTCCTACTTTTTCATGATTGGTTCGCTGGTATACAGGTATTGAATTTTCTAAAAAATGAGGATAGTTTTCCAGAGTTGAGATTATAAGCTTGTAATTAAATTATAGATGATTAAATGGTATAATATACAATTTGGTTATATGGTATGAGGATGAATAATTAGAGAAGTATTTAATGGAAATTATAAACTTTATTTGGCGTATTTTATGATCATCTCGAACTCTTATCATTATATTTAATTTCATGTTTATATGTTTGTTCTAGAACATTATATGACATATAATATGTATTATATATCATATGTAAAAATAATAATGTTTTTATGACCAACATTTAAGGTAGTAATGATACTTTAAAATTCATCATCCATGATGGGGGTAAATCAATACATCATAGATGATGTTCTCATTTTTAGAATAAAATGGAGTGAGAAAAAAACGTTTGATGATGTATTATTCCATAATCATGATAAAATTAAAATATATATAAGATATTTGGTATTTAATTCCACTTTAATTAAGGGATGTGATTATATAATATTAAAATAAATGAAACTTAAAATAAATTAAAACAAAATTTAAGAGGATTTCACCTCTATAAAGAGGCATTTACCTCTAGATTTTCACTTCTTCGAGAACCTTAATATGGAATTTTTTACATTTGTTGAGACCAATGGATCATTGTCATGTGGAGGTGTTTGGGAACATGATTCGGCAGAAAATTTTTCATGTCTCAAATCGTGGAAGGTGTGTGTGTGGGGGGGGGGGTAGGTGGTGAGGAGTTGTATTTACAAGGGAGGAGGGGTGTTTCCTCTTTATTTTATTCATTAGTTTATTTTTTTGGCCCATGACTATGAATATTTGGACCATTATCACTGTATATATTAAAATAATAAATGAGACTTTATGTTTTTGGGAAAAAATAATCCATACATCATTAATGACTATATAATTTACATATTTATCTTTTTTTTAAACATTGTATTACACTATTCACCAAAAAATTAATTATTTTAGAAAAATATCCATAATTCAATATGACCATTTTTCATCTTTGAGAATTAGAAATTGAACTCCATTTTTCCAAAATAGTTTTATAAATATGAAAAATTAAAATTTTAATTAAAATCACCATTTACATGGAAAATACTAATTTTAAAATATAAGTTGAATATATAACACTTTGAAAAATTAATAATGGTATAATAAAATTATAACATAATAATAAAATAAATGTTATGTGAATTAATCTATTTAATGAAAATATTTTTTTTTAATAATGATATTATTTAAAAAATTATTAATAACCACTTATATTTTGTAAAAATACGAACACTTAATTATAAAATTTTAATATAAATATTTAATGACACTATGACATGATTATATCATATTTTCATTTATAATATGAATAAATATTATTTATACATCCACAATTTATGTTACTATTATATTTTATGGATTACTATTACCAATCGATATGTTACAATTCTAAAGGTCTTGTTATTATTCCTTTAGTAAAGGATACTTAATTTATTTAAATATCAATTCTTTCAATATTATTATATTGTAATAATGTTTTTATTTGTATTTATATTCTATGTATGTGTTTTATAATGTGTAAAATATTTATAAGTTATAAAATTTCATTAATGATCATTTTTTTGTAATTGTACTCATGTAATGCTATGTATTTCATTTGGCTTATTATTGATGTGTTTGATTTCCCTTTTGAAAAATTTCAAAGAATGTTTGATTAGAAATTTTTTACTTTCTATTTCATAAAAATCTAGAATGTTGATTTGTCTTATAATTTTATATCATGGAATCTCGTTTGGAGTTATCCTATTAAGAATTTCCTCACACCCTACATACACCCTTAAGTGTATGTTTACATTGTTATGTTTGCCCCAAGTATAGAAAAGATGTTTTATGGTGGAGATGGTGGATCAAGATACTAGTTATCATCCTCTTCTAGGTGTTAGTGGAGGTGGAATGAGGGTATTGGCCCTCCTATTACATGGATATGTGTTGGTGTAGTAGTTTCCACAACCCATTTTTGTATTTTGTTTTTTATAATGTAACATATATATCTCATTTTGACTATGATTTGAGATACAGTTCATCAATATAATGTGATGTTTTGTTCTTGTGAGTTGATTATGGTTTGTCCTTATGGGAGAAATCATTTGTTAAGGAAATTTTTGATGCCCAAAAACTAGTTTCTCTCCACCGGGGATCAGGAATTCCCTTTGATCCTTTCTATGGGCTAGGGTAGGTACTGTGTTAGATGGAATCCCATTTTAGTTCATAATAAAGAGGTGGATCACCATATTTCACTACCTAATGTGGGGAAATTAAAGGAAAAAACCTTGATAAATTCAATGGTTAAGAAAGATAACCAAATAAATAATCATCTATAAAGATTTTTCCATTGACAATCACATCTAGATATAGCATGGTGCCCCCATAAAAGAATCCATTATGGTTTATCACTTAGGGATATGTAATAGAGGTTCCCAAATGTGTAATTACAAGAAATTTTCCCCCTTATCACCATCTCCTCCATGTTACGACATGGTGTCATGTGTGGGACACCATCCATGTTATTTCCTTCAGTCTATAACAAGGGGAACCATGAACCAATGAAGGTATGTTGCTACTTCCTTTGTTATAGTATATACGACCTCAATGAACCTTACGTGTCACCCAAACACCATTATTCACCAACAATACTGAAATCTATAGGTACCCTAACACAAAATCCCAAATACACCCTTATACAAAATCCACCAAGATGTGGCCTAACCCCTATGGTGTGTCCATCCTACCTCACCCATATGTGAAAACTCTATTCATCTTTAAACCAACCTTATGAAACTCCCTCCACAACAGATATCCTTACATTATGGAACTTCTTCCCCGTTAGACACTTTTACACAAACATACATAGAATTTCACCACATCAAAGAACATGTAATTTATGTGTGGTCTCCATTAGACTTTAGAAATTATAAAGAAACATAAGAAACCTATAAAACTCTGATAAAAATGAAATACTCAAAAAAAAATAAACAATATAAACATAACTACAATGACACATGATGTTATAATCTCCCCACCATGAAACTCTCTACACCTCATGAATTATATGTAAAAGTGGAAGAACGGGAAGAAACACCTTAATAAAACCCTATGAAATAGGAGGGTTGGGTGGAAAATAGAATAAAATAATTTCCAATGTAAACCATTGAACAGATCAAACATATAATTATTAAAAAGTTAACACCATAGAACTAAAAAGTATCTCTATGAACTACTCTTAATAATCATGAAATCCCTAAGAATATGGGGACAAATCTAGTTTTTATCATCATTTATAATTATTATATAACAGGAAAATAAGTGAGATACCGGAACCATCATGAAAAAAGTCATCCCAAATCACTGTCCACTAAAAAAAATCACAAGTCAACCAGGAAACTAATTTTATGCTCTAGAAAACACAAACCAAAATTACTCCACACCCTTGAGACAAGAACTATCACTACACTCCACCACCAGAATAATAAAGAAACAAATTACAAAAACCTCAATATAATGAAATATAGACTTTATACCATAGTTCACTACACCCAACTACTAATCGTAGATCACCGACCAAGAACACCATCCCATGGTGAACTGAAAAAAATCATAACCCTACCCTAAAAGTTTCTCAATCCCCATAAAGGTAATGATAAAACCAAAAACCAAGCACAGACCAAATAGTTTCCCTTATTCAAAAGAATAATAATCCGTCTATAAAATGCCATATCAAAACAAAAAATCCAAAAAACACCATACATGTCATAAATCACATAGAAAATGGAAATTCATTACTACCCACTATGGAACAATGAGTGAATATTTAATATTGAGTAGTTTTAATCCCCCAGTACATGCCATATAAACTACCAATGAAACAAGTAACCAAAAATGAAATTATATATATAGACATAATATTATAAAAAAACATATAAAATAAAATTTATTGCTCTAAATGGACATATTCATGATAGACCATCAGATATTTCATGAATAATGGATTTTAATTACTTGGAAATATATATTGAAAATTTACTAGAGATATCATGTTTTTCTTCTTCTATGAAGACCAATATTTTACAATTTCCTATTAATAATTTCATTAAGGAAATGTTTTCTCCCTAAAAGATGAGATATCCATAATTGAATAAAAAAATAAAATAACCACAAACCAAATACTTCTTATCTAGGTCAGCTTCCACAAATAGAGTGTTGAATTTTACTTTGTTATATATTTCCAAAGCATGATCAAACAATACCACTCCAATGTCATGACTAAATCATATCTAATTCAGAAATTATTGGATGAGGTCTATGGAATGGTAAGAATTCATCTCGACCACTTATCCAATATCTTAGGATGACTCAAAAAACCACACCTAAATGATTATAGGAGTAATAAAAATTTTGAACTAATGAATGGACTTCTCACTCTTCCTTGAATACCCTCTATAGGAAAACACTAATTAACATTAAACATAAACTCCATCAGTCAATGTTTCCCAAAGTAAATTCACACAACATGATTAGAAAAAATAGCCCTATACACAACCCTCTCAAGAATACACAAATAATAATTTTCCTCTCATATCACATTCATAGTAGGAATTTATCAAAAACATTTTATTCAGAGGGACCCATTCCATAAAAACCATCATTAAATTATGTTATCTCATACTAATCTTTTTTAAAACCACACATTTTCAAAAAATAATATCCTCATGAATTTTAACCATAATTTCAAGATTCATTGTATAAATTTTCAGTAAGAGTAAACAAATACCAATTTTATATCAAAACCATTAACCCATAAAACAATTTCCATGTTCTGGATAAATTTAATCCTAAAACATTTTCAATATTTAATTTTGATAAGAATATCCTTAGAAAACACTATTTATAAAACATTTAAATCATCCAATATTACAATTAAATCATTTGTAAATTAAAAATTTTAAAATAAAACTTCACAAATTCAAAATAAAATTCATTGGCCTCATTTCATAAAAAATATTATTAAATTTATTATATATAACTCTAATTAGAAAACAATTTTGAAGCATAAAATAAAATTTCAATGTATTAAAGAAAATATAGATGATAAATATAAAATAACATTATATTAAATAAAATAAAGTAACCATAAAAACATTCTTAAGTATCCTTACACCAATGATAAAAACCATTTAAATTATTACAGAGACAACGGGATGAAAGAAAACAATCCTAGAAAAGAAATATCATTGTTCAAAACTCCGAAACACTAGTTAGTAAATAGCAGGCTAACCATTCAGACAGTTCTACAATGGTTCTAAACATATAATTATAGTTTATTCATTATTTAAGAGATCATTCATGATAACCATAAGAACTTATTTTTATCTTCATGTTCACATCCAAAAAACTCATGTTGGCCACCAAAATCACTAATTTAGTCACTTAGAATCATAATATCCTCATATCATATTAAAACACAAAAAATATCCACTCAAGAATAGTGTCAAAGACCATATTCAAATCCCAACATCCCATGATAACTCACTATTTGATACAATGAAAAGATGACCAAGAAATTTACCACACCCTCCACTACTATCTCAATTATAATCTTAATCTACATTCCATATAGACACAACCAAAATAGAACTGGGTACTATAATGTCTTATTTTAACAAACCAACATGGGCCATCCTGAAACCAGGCACTCGATCCAACCCATGACATACCAAGGAAAAATTCTTGGTCACCTCAAGGTAATAATTATTTCAATGGACTAAAAAAACAAAAATCATGAATTATTTCACCCCTTTACACAAAAAAATCACACAAGGATTTCCACCTAAAAATCTGGAAGGACCCAAAAAATGTTTGATTTCCATGATATCAAAAAAGTACATCAAAAATTAACATAAAATAAATAAATTATAGAAATGATTTTAAAAAATGTATACAAAAAATTAAAATTAAGAAACTCATTCCTTTTAAAGTATAAATTCGTATCATATATATAAAAAATGAAATTTTTTCCATTAGGGATGATAAAAAGGTATACCAATAGAAATACAATACTAAACCAGATATACTATCGCTAAGTAAATCTTGATCAATAAAATAATCCAATGAAAATAATACCAAACACGCAAATAATGAAGGAGACCATATAGAAGGAAAATAAAATAAAGTAATAAGAAATTTATAAATGGAATGGTGCCTATAAGGTTTGAGAGAAACTAATCTTAGTAACATCCGACCAAGGATTTTTTGTTATTCCCTTAACATGAAATATCATCCATGGTAGTTTGAATTAAAAATAAAAAATAAAATTTTTAAAAATATGTGAATATAACCCATGTTTCTCATATATATTAATGTTATAAACATTCATTTTTATTTTTTCTAAATGAAGAAAATCATTTTGAAAAACATTCCTCAACAGACACCTCTAATATTTAAACCCTCATATTTAATCCACTCTATAAATACACCATTTTTAAGAAAAATTGAAACATTTTAAATTTATCAAAATAAATTCAACAACATTTTAAAAAAAACTAAGGCACAACTTCACTATTGAAATTAATTGGTATGATTATAGAACTAAACTATATATTTTAATTGAACTAGGGAAAATAGATGAATTCCCCCTACGGATTTAGTTGGTATCGTTGGAAACACACTTAGTAATAATATGAGTGTACCCTAGACTTTAAATAAATGATTGGAGAAATTTTTTCCTATTTTTAATAAAAAATGCCTTATAAAAACCGAATTCCCAACATCGTCAATGAAATTACCCTTGTAGTCATATCTATCACTAGAGGGGATACTAGTAGTTTTTGAAAATCAATGGTATCATAATTCTAGGAGACTCTCGCAGTGTCTAGGGTACCCATGAAAGCAATACTGAGAGGTGGGAAATAAAACAAGTCATATGGACAACGAATCATTATAAAATGAACATTTCATAACCTATAACAACCTCTTAAGAATAAAACCTATACATATCTTTCATATCATTTAAGTGTATCAATAAAGATTTTGTGTCATATAAGATCTCACACACAACCCAAAATATATGATTTAAATATCCCAAGTGGAATTTTAATAAATTCCAATGTTTCTATTCCATGTTATTTTACCGTCATAAAAAAATCCATTTAAAATTAATTCATTAAAAACAAAAATTATAATTCATATACATAACCATTAAAAACATTCTTTCTAATTTTAATCATGATATCAAATGAAACTTAAATTATTAAAATTACTTTATAATTCAATGATATAACCCACAACCTAATCCAAAAAATGGGGAAAGGCATTTTGAAAACTCGTACTCATCTAAACTTGTTATTAAAACGTATTTAACCAAAACTATATAGTCAAATAATATATTTTAATTATATACCACTTGAAATATCCCATATCTATTATTTAATAACTCAATATAAAACAATTATAAATTTTATTTAATAATAAATTTAATTTGAAAATTAAAAATAGAGATTTTATAATTATCTAGAAATATATTAGATGTTAAATTTATAAAATACACAAAATATCATACCTATAATTGACCATAACTCATAAAAACAACATTTCAATCTGTCAACTTCAATTGATAATTAAAAATATGGAAATGTATGCCCTTAAATGATCCCTCTATATCGAAACACCCAAATTAAGACCATGCCAAACCCTAAATCACAACATGGTTGACTGTTAGTGTTTTTTGGGGAATAAGAAAAAATAAAAAAGTTATATATGGAATAAAGAGAAATAAATGATGATGATTGAGGAATTTAACATGGAAAATGTTCTTAGAAATTCTAAAGTATGATCAAAATATTGAAGGGTGAGGAGTTAGAGATCCCAAATCTTTCACTTAGGATTGGAAAAAACAAAAAATAGATAAAATGAATCCCCAATTAAGAAATTTTCGGGGAAAATGGAATACACAAAAAAAAACATTTCTATAGATTGCACTACTTTATAGACCATCTAGATATAACAAGATTTCCTTTCATATTACCATTGAATAATTTACCTTTGGACTATAGTGTGGAGGTTTTTAAATGGGAATGTTTTTTAGATTATAGCTCCCTAGTCAACACAACCTCTATGCTATGGTGTGGAGTCCTCCATATGTAACTCTCTATGGAATAATAGTCGGCATATATTGTGGTGCATAGAGAAGTATGGACACTATCGTGTAGCCTAATATTATATATTAACGAGATCCTCATTGACCCTTATGCATAACTCTTTCGCCTATAAACACCACCATTACATAACTCAAGAACCACTCTTACACATCACAAGAAAGATATACTTATGTGATATACACCAAAGTGAAGCCAAACCCCTACAAAATGTCCTTCTACCATAACCCATATGTGAAACCCATACACAACTCCAAACCACCATAAAAAACTCATTACATGTCTAAAATCCTTCATATATTGTTTCCCTCTATGAAATTTACCTATAAACACGTATATAGCATGCTACCATGCTTCAATTATCTCTAATATGTCATGTTGTCCATCCATGATCTAAATCCACAACCTAGAATGCTTCATTGATGTGTGGCCAAATTTATAAAATATAGATTCTATAGAAACTCATGATACATTATGAAAATGTATAAAACAAAGAAACACCAAATAATTATTCCATATAAACATATCTATAATGACATGGGGGGTTTTAATTCTCGGTTGTGTATGTTATTTCGGGGGGTTCAAGCTGATGATTTCATGATGTTGGTTGATTATTTACTTCTTAAAATAAAATATACAGCTACACATTGTCATTATATGAATAGACTGGTTGTATGATATATTAATTTTCAATTATTTATAAATGATGTGGGAAAAATTACATAACGTGAATGGTTAATGTGTTATGATCATTAAAAATTAAGTTCATCAGATGAATCATATATTCTGAGATTCTATAATATCATAATTAGTGAGAGGAACATTGAGATTAATGGTTAATCTAGCATAATATATTTTTATATATTTTTGATGAATTATTATATTTTTCTCTTGGGGGATGCAAAACGACCCTATTAATGAGTGATCGAGTTTATCATAGAGTTTCAGTATGGTTTTCTCATATTCATATTTCAATTTATAGTAGAGATCCCCTAATTAAATTATAGTTCCATATTTATAATAATGACCATTTATAGATGGGATTTATTTTACTATGTGTGTATCATTTGGAAATATTTTTCTTGTTTTTTTGTAAAAAGTGGGAAGTGGATTATTTACTTGTTTTTATTATAAATTGTTTATTTATTTCTTAGTCATAGATTTGATTATAAATTGTTCAATTAGTTGGAGTTGATAAACTGGTACCTACTCCACATTTTTTTATAAATTCAAAGGTCAAAATGTGATTAAAATTTATTTCTCAAATAATGATATTTTTTAGATAACATTATATACAAGTGAAGAAAGATAACGAACCTAGTGTTTCTTGATTTCTTTGATCATATTTTAGTATTTTTCATTGATGAAATTTAAAGTTCATGAATTTTCATTATTCTTTCATTAACATTCAATTATTTAATATCCACCATTTTTTATTTTCATATGAATATAATCATTTTTGTGGATATTTTAGGATTTTATTGAAAATAGATCGATAGTATTTTAAATTATTTAAATAATTTATAGAATTTATTAAATAGTCCTTTATTTTATTTCTATTTTTTTAATCCATTCTTATCCTGATAATATTAATACTTCTTATGGAATCTCATAAAACATTTTCCACTAAGTCCTTTAGGAAACTTTTCACCCATTAGGAATATGTCCATTATCAAAAAATTACTTCTATAAAAGAACTTTTCTCCACTAATATCTAATTTTTATCCATATTATATATGTTGGAAAACTTATATTATATTTTCATTTTTAGAAAAATATAATCTCTTTTTATATTTTTTGAGCTCTTGTTATATTTTAAACGCAAATAAGATATTTATCTACTCTCACAAGAAATATTCAAATATTTTATGAAATTCTCAGATCCTATTACATATTTTAGATTCCACGCAAGATATTTTTAATCACAAAGGATATTTTTTATTTTTTAAGATATTTTATATGATCTTGTGTGATGTTTATCTATATCAGACTTTTTCCTAATAATATATTTGATTCCATTAGACTTTTTTGTTGTTATTCTCTCATATGATATCTTCCATTACGAAATTTAATGACCCCATTAATAAAAAAAGTGCTTCTATATAATATTTCATATGACAAAATTTCTTGATGAAATGGGATTGATTAATGAAAGATGAAGTGACTATGGATCACGAGATAATTTAAATATGGGTAACGACATAACCCTTATGAATATTTCATACATTTATGGTAATGAAGAATCCAATGTTGTTTCCACCACCTGGTGAATGAGTATAATATTATAATTTATGAGAGTATAGGTTCTTAATGGTTGATTTTAGGATATACACATTTTAAATATATTTTCCCACTATTATGGGAGTAAAAGGAAGATGCATCCATGACTAGTTTGATTCATTGATTAGAATCAGGATGTACAGTGACATATTAATGGTGTTGTGTAATATTGTCAATAGGATTTTCATAAAGAATTATTTTATCTTAGAGTAAATGAATGAGATGGTAGTTGGTTTATAAAATCTTTTATTTACTCACTTAGTGTATTTGATAGTGGCAACAAACACTATCCTTTTTGACACATTTTAATTCAATTTTCTTGAATTTATCTATAATACTTTTTCTAAATTTAGAAGGGATATTGTTTTCTCAAATTATACTTCTAATAAATAGTTTTGGTTTTTTCTTTTACTTATGAATGTAAAGTACTTTTTATAACTATTTAAAACTCATTTTAAAGGTCTTTCCAATGATCATATTATGTTTAATAAAATCCAATTTAATGGAGTTCTTTGATTTTATAAATTATATTTACAATTGGAATAAAACCCATACTAATGTATTTGTAATTTTATTTAGGAATATTTAGATGTTTTCCTAGAATTTATTGTGAACTAATTGATAAATAAAATTAGATCATTAATTAATATAAGGAATGAGGGAGTGTATGATGGATCAATACTTTTTCATAGTTGTTTTCAACAAATTTTGTTTTCACACTTCTTTCCAATCAATTTGTAACTCTTCAACAAAAATATTGAACATCTACATTTAATCTAATAATTTTTTTTAATTTAATTTTTTTAAAACATTATAAATTCAAAAATTTGATCTTCTTTTTAATAAAAATAAAATATGACATCATTTAAATTTAGTTTTCATCTTCATGTTGAGTAAACCTAGGGAACCACTACACAAAATTTGTAGTGGAGAAAAACAATTTATATCAGATCCATGAAAATATTATATCACCAGGAATCATGTTATATTAAATGATATTGGAGGATTATAAATAAATTATAACATTCATGATGGTCAATTGAAATAATTAGTTTTATTGAATGTTATCTATGTGCATGTTTAAGTATTGTGAGGTATATTTCAATAAACATGTATTGTCTCAAGGGGTATATTATATGATCCATCTAAGATTAGAAAAGTAGTTTCACGGTTATTATCAATGAAAAATAATCCTTTATATAGTTTCCATGTCCTAGAAAACTATTTTTAGAGGTTTTTATCTATTTTCCATATGATTTCAAAATCATTGATCATTCTGACCAATAAGTGACAAATGTTCATATAGATGAATTAATATCCCATAAAATTATTTTATTAAAAGGATGTGTTGATCAATTCCCCGATCCTTCACTTTTTTAATAAATGGATCATGTTTGAGGTTTATCATTACAATTCTTATCCAGGTATTCATTTTGTCTTCAAGGAAGAGTGCGTAGCATTGGAATGGCATTTCATCAATGTCGTGGTGGTTGAAGTGGTCAAATACCTTTTCAAAGGTGATGAGGTTACAATAGTGTTGTGTCCTTTAAAGGTGGTCCCAATCCCCCAGGTGAAAGATCAAGAGTATATCAATAAATATCACGAGAAATGTATTTGTAAATTTTCATGTAAATTATTTTCAAAAATTATGAATAAGATATTCGAGAAGATTCTATCAGGACACATATCTAAAGAACAACCAAGTATTAATCAATGAAAGAGCATTCATGGAGCGATCAATATTATGAGTGAATTAGAGGATGGTATTAATATTAACTATTTCAGATTGAATGTGATGATCATGTTAATAGTGACAATGCTTATGATCATATGGATTCGAATTTTATTTTGAAGGTTATGAAATGAAACTCCTTGTCATTCTGGAATGGACTTCTGAATTATTTTTTGTGTGATTTTCTTCTCCATAGATTGCAATTTCTTTGATGGGATAGGGTTTGAGATTCCTTAAAATATTTTGTGGGGTCCACCAAGGTGATATTATGTTTTCAGTCCTCTATTTATCTCACAATATTCACTCTCCCAAAAAAATTTGATTTGAATTAGTGGTGGATATATCAGGAATTTCAAATATAAAGAAAAACTGGGTATTATGTCATATCTTGTGTTTGTCGATGATAATATATTTTTTTATTAATTGGAAGATTAATTCTATAAATTGGTATTTTAATCTCACTGAGTAGTATAGTTCCTTCAGTGGGAATCACATTAATCCTCAAAAAGGAATGGTGTATATCTCAAATAAATGATTGTACATGCATGTTTTGGAAATATAGGATAGGCTTTGGATTCGAAAATGTATCCTTCCAAAAGAGTATTCAAGAGTCTTGATTTATGATGGAAGGATAATGGATACTTTCAAAAAATTAATAGTAATATGAATTAATTAATGGATTTAAAACTAGAAAAAATATTTTTTATCATTTGGGGAAAAAATTGACCATTTTAACACCATACCCACTTCGAACCCCATGTATACACTTTTGTTGATCATGGAAAATAAGGGAACCATAAATCTGTAAAAAATATATTAAAATCCTTCATTTTGGGGTCCAATCTAATTGTAATATTTTATTAGACCTATAGAGTAATGACGTACAAACTTATAAAAGATTGTGTAGCGGTCTATGGACAATTTCAGAATCCATGCAATGCAGGAAAGCGATACATTCTAACGATATTATTTATGGAAATTATATATGGATAAATTTATGAATTAATGGTATATGATGGACTAGAAATGATGGAATAACATATAATGTAGAAAATTTATCCTTTTGAGATGCATTTTCTCTCGTTTTCATATTCAGGATTAGAAGATGTGGTGGGTGGTGGGGTGTTTTAACAACCGTTTTGGTATGGAAGCTCGATGAAAAAGTCAAGGATATCTTAAGGTTTCCCACTACAGGATTCAACTTTTTCAAAATCTTTTAATTATCCGGATATTAATAAATAAATATGAATTGAGGATCTGAATTTGGTATTCAGAAGCATCACTATTACAGGGGATCAAGATATTTGTTCTCTTGTGAAGTCTTCTACTAGGTGTTTGAATAGTCTTGATTGTCGTGAATGGATACATCTAATGAGTGGCTAGTAATAGTGTTCTAGTAGGATATGATTCACGGAGATACCTACAAATTTGAATTTCCTGGTTTGGAGGTTATGTAGTAATTTTATTTACATGGACGACAATGTTAAAGGAATGTATGTTTTTCTTATAACACCTAGAATGTGGTATAAGGAATCTGGATAAAAAAATTTATAACTTAGATTTTTCCTCTGAGAATGGGAATATGGAATATTGGATTACCCATTTGATTCATGGTTTTCTTAGTTTTTGGGGAATCATGGAACCTTTTCTTGAGTAATAGTTTCAAGGGGTGTATTATTTTGGAAATAAAATTAAAATGCACAAAATCATTTATAAATTGTGTTCTTTGTTATATGGGATGCACTGAACCGAGTGAGAGTTGGAGACTGATACTCATTTAAGTATATACAAGCCTAGGAAAGAAAAAGTATTTCTAATTTTCTTTTTTTCCCTATTAGAATATATTCTATGATTCTCAATGATCTGATTATGCCTTATCTTTTTTTTGTGTCATTGATATATGGTTCTCTTAGAAGATAGGTTTATGGGTTCCCTATATCTAGTGGATTCAAATAGAATGATGATTTATTCTGTTTTGTGGGGGTAATGGAGGGAGGGTGATGGTTAGGAATGACAATTGATTAGTAATATTTGGATTTACTACTTCTTATAGGCCATGTATTTCTATTAGGTTAGAGGCTCTGGTGTTGTTTAGTGGACTCGCCTTGTAAAACTAAGATAGAATTATTATTTTCCATGGTGGATTCTCAATATAATATTATTGTTGATTTGATTCAAGATGAAACAATAATTTCATGTGGCTTGATATATTTTATTAGGAAATTTAGGTTGATCGTGGACCAATGCATTGAAGTGATTCTTATTTTGAGTGGGGGGAAATTTGATGTGGATTCACCAGACAATAATAGTAGTGATAGTAATAGAAACATTTCTTATAATTTGGTGAATCGCTATCAGATTTTTTTTATTTATTTTTCAAGGATGATGCCCTCATTTTTCATCACCTTATATCTCTTTATGGTGCTTCTATATTTTTTCTTCCTGTAGTTTTGTAATAAAAAGTCACTTTTTTGTCCGAAGTGGTCATATTTGGTTAAAATAAATTACGCTTATATGAGCATAAAAATGCATCCCAAAATATTGATATTTTATTGGTTATGTTTTATATGATGTTATTTAGATATTACCATATACATGATAAATATTTTGTCATAATATATCATAAAATACAATGTTATATCCTTTCACCAAGGGATTTAAATTTTGTAAATGGAGATCAGAGGTGTTATTTTACAATAATTAATGTGAGAGATCATATAATTCAATTTTATTTAATGTGGTGGCTGATGAATAAAGTATGAAATGATAAATTAATATTTTAGAATAGTTTGTTAATTAATATATTATGATCTTGGAACTTTCAAATTTACATCTAGATATGGAGGATGTTATTGGTTGAGTCTTACTCTGTCAGATGACGGTTAATAGTTTTTTGTTTTTATTGGGTGTGGAGATCTTGTTGTCAAATTTAAGAATGATCAAATCATTTATATAGATTCACTTGGAAGATATAAAATGGATGGATAACATGTAATCCCATATATTTATTATTAATGTTCATTTAATTGAATTCTAAATTGAATAGCTTATTTCACATGAAACATAGAATAAACATGAAACTAAGATACTTTAAAATAAAATTATTTAATTTTTCCATTTTAATCTAACACATATAAATAGATCTTATAAAATTATAAGATACATTTAAAAAAATGAAATATATTGAATTAGGTAATATAAGACATATTTATAATGATTATTCTTCTAATATTAAAGGTAGGTAGATTTACTAGACCAAGCCTAATATTAATTCCATAAATTTTGGTTTGAAAAAGTAATCACGATGATATATTCAGGATCATAAAAATTTCTAATGATTTATACTAGGTAAAACTCCACACATCATTATAATTAAAGGATTTTTCATTAGGACTCACAGAGAGATCATATGGGGTTATGTAAATAGAATTTAGAATTACAAAAAAATGTTTATATAAATATATAATATATATAAAAATGTCAAATAAATTTTATCCATTTCACATTTTTTTACTTTTAATGGAAAATTGTTCTCATTTATCACAACTTTAATAATAAAATTCAATAATTATTGTTACATAATTAAAATATTTCTTAAATATTCCACTAAAAATACCTTTTATGACAATATTATCTTATTATATTATAGTAAAATTTTTATTTTAGAGAAAATTATTAATAATATATAAGTAAAAAAATGATATGTTGAAAAATACAAGACATGATATCTTTCTTAACATTCTACACCATGATTAAGAGAATTGGGATATTCTATAAAAAAAATATTATTTAGATGTTATATTTATAATCTGGTCATTAAATTTGATGGTATAAATAGTGATAAAAAATTTAAAAAAATCAATAAAATATTTCATAAGTAATATGTAATAAATAATTCATAATATACATGTACTCAATTTTCACTAATTTCATCTTATAAAACAAAATATACTTCCATGAAATTTTATTGGGTTTATTTTTTGAGAAAATATTATAACTAATTCATACTAAATATATAAATTTTATCCAAATAATGAAGGTTATTTTTGATGTAATAATTAAAAAATTATAAGAGAGATAATTTTAGAAAATGTCTTGAACTGTTGGATTTTGTGATGAATATTTTAAAATACTCATTTTAATTGAAAAATGTATTCCTGTTTCAATTTTTTAGAAATTTCCAATTTTTGAAATGGTTTAAATGTAACAACAGGTAAATTATTTTCTTAATAATTCAATTAGGATCATAATAATAAATTTTATTCTTGATTTTGGTTATACAGAAATTTTATATATAATAATACAATTTTTCATGGAAAACCACGTGGAGTTGTGTTTTACAGATTTAATATGAAATTATACTTTTGGACTTATATAAATATAAATTGATAAAATTGATTATATATTAAGAATCATAATAAATAATATAATTTATTATTGTCAATGTAATTTCTAGTAATTATGATTAGTAACCATAAATAGTATTTCTTACCCTTATAAAACATGTAAAACTAGGTTAAATCATTTGAGTAGTGATTTAAAATCCATCAGGAACTTCACCTTGTCCTATTGGATGAGTGTTTTTTGAAAAAATATATATTTTTAGGTGATATATAATATATTGAAAAAAATTATTTTGAATTTGGGAACCCATTAATGACATTTCAAAAAATAATTTCTATTGTATTCAAATTTAAGTCTATTTTTTAATATTTGCATTTAAGGGCCTAGTTGTAAAATTGGAATCATTTTGGGATAGCTAAAAATTTCTAAAAACATTCAAATTTTTATTACTTTTCTAAAATAATTATATGATACCAATTTATTACATGTTTTAAGGGTAAAATTATTTTAATACATTATTAACGTATTTTCGTAAAAAGTATATATTTTCATTTTCTTTTCTTATATTTTTTTAAATTTATTTGTTCAATAGAAATTAAAAAAATATCATATTTTCATTATATATTTCCAGATTTGGTTAAATTATCTCTTTTAGTTTTTTCACATAATTAAGTTCTAATCGTAAATTTATGCTATCACATTTAATGTTAAAATGATTTATGTTCTTTTGACATAGAGATAAGGCCTAAAATGTATCAAAATATTTCCTTTGTGTGATTATTTTATTTTATTTAGACCCTATAAAATAATAAATTTTATTATGGGGTCCATGAATCTTCATTATATGATCATGATATATTTATTATTTAATATTTTAAGAAATATTAATTGTGTACTTTCCCTCACTTTTAAAACATCATACCCTATCCTCCTTTATCCACAATTCATAAGACCTTTTTTTTAAAACTATCTTCCCAAATTCCTTCATTAAATCCATAAAAATTTCCTATTTTATTTTTCTATCGGGAAACCATCCATGGATGGATTTTGGGATAATCCTAAATAGGTTTCTTAAAAATAGGTATAGTTCTTAACCAGTTGTTTTCATTGTATTTCTTCTTATACTCATATAAAATATTATTCAAAATGTTAAAATAATATCACTATTATCTTACATATACTAATATATTTTTATATTAATTTTCATAATAATATTAATCGTTTTATTTCATCAAATTGGAAATTAAATGTTGTTCATGTGTATGGGGATGACCACCTCACGAACTGACAATATTTATTTATACTCGCTCCCACTCTCAATTGGTGATAATTATGGATTTTATATTTGAATATATATATATATATAAGATATTTAGTATTCATTTATTATTATATAAATTTTATATATCATCTACATTCATACCATACCATCTATGGAAAAATGATAATCTCGTTCGTGCGTACATATATATTACAACCTCCAAGATGCGATATTATTAATTTTATTTACTAGGTCACACAACCTCTATATATAAGTGTATATAAATAAATAATATGATACTTTTTAATTAATATTTATTATATTTTGATAATAGAATACTTACCTTTGTTCCATATTTTATATTTGAAAAATTGAAATGTTACTCAGGTGTGTGTACGACCTACCATCAATATAATCGTAATGTATCTCAGTTTTCATTATCATTATTCATGGTTGTTTTTAAAAGTAACATTTATGTGTAAAAATTAAAATTTATTCATGATTATTATTTTTGATACTATTTAATAATATCCTTTTGACCCTATGTAACATAAAATTTATTTTGGACATATTTCCTGAATACCATGAAAACATCTAATTTCAACATAATTGATTTTGTAATTGTATGTAACCTGGTAATATATAAAATAAAAAGAATAATTGATTTAAAAAGGTTATTAATAAAATAAATAAATAAAATAATTTTATTATTCTGGAATATAATGATTCATTGTGACGATTTGGACTCTAGGTAAGGGCCACTTAATTTTTAAAAAGCATTTCCAAAATTTTAAAGATTTATTTTTGAAATCATTTAATTCCCTTTTGAGATTCATAATTTTTTTTATGAATTTATTTTTTGAAAATAAAAAAATTATAAAGTACATTTTATATCTATTTTATCATTTATTCAATGTTTGTTTCAGAATAAATATTTTTTGTGTTTCAAGTAGTATATTTTGACTTTTTTTACGAAAAGGATAATAGAATGTTCCATTTTAATGTATAAAAAATAAGAGGATTTTCCCAAAGATATAATAGTTATTTAATTTTGGGACTCCTTAATAATAATATATGTATTTATCAAATCAAAATAGTGATTCAGTTTTTTATGGGTATTTTAAATTAGAAAATTAGTTTTTAACATAAATGGATATTTGAATATATGAAAATGTTTTATTTCTAGTTTTAAAATGTTAATTTTATGAGTTCAAGGATGTAAAATAACTATAATATTGATTCATGCATGTAATGTTCTCTGGAATGTTTTTAAGAATTATGATCTATAATAATTTATCTTCGATAATAGGTGATCTTGATATAGCTTTTCAATGTATTCGGTAATAATTATCATCTATGGAGAATTATGTTCGGAGAAGACTATATTGGTCATTCAACATGTATGGGTTCATATAAGGGTTTCTTTAAGGTTTATTTGAATATTATTTCCGAGTGAAACTACATGGATTTATCAATTCTTACTATGGAGTTTGCAAGGGAACCATTCCATTCATAATTGAAAAATAATAATCTTTTGTTTTAATATAATTTGTATTCCCTTTTGGTTAAAAAGGTATGTTACTTTGAAATTTTTTCATGGGTACTGTTAGTTTTGATAAAATTTTGATTATTATAATTTTTCCTTTATGTAATCCCATATTGTGTTTTCTGAAAATATTTGGTCTATAAATCCAATTTCATGTTTAAGTAAACGATTATTTGAGCTCAATGCTTAATATGTTATGTGAAAACTATCATTTTGGATTTCATGGTTTTGAAATTAACTAAGGATTTCAATTACTCATTTTTTATGCCCCTTAATAATATATTTTTCTCATACCATTATTCCAATTATTTTTCAAAAGGAAAACCGATGATTAAGAAATGAACAATGGTTTAACATTTCACTATGGGGATTCAAAATTAAAGAACAATTTTTTAAATAAACAAGATATAAAATATAGGTATCCTACTTTTATATAAATTGTTAATATTTATTGGAATTTCTCAATTTTTATTAATTTATTTATATGTGTGTTTTTTTCCTAATTCTCTAAACCTATAAAGAGAAATGGTCCTAGACGTGATTGAAAGTGATATTTTTTAAAAATATTCAATTTATGGATTAAATATGTATGGTAACTTATAGAATGTATCAGGGAAACAATATAGATAACAATATAGGTTTGTTGGTTTTAATGCGGGGTTAAATTAATATTTACAGATACCATAATTCATTTAAAATTTTAAGGTTTATCATATGTTAAAAGGAATAGACAAACATTTTTGAGGCCTTAAATACTCATATTTTAAGATTACTAAAAGTATTTGGGATAATTTTATTGTAATGCAACCATTGGTTTTAATATTATTTATAGTTACAAGGTTATTTGAAGAATAATTCATTTTACTTTATGGAGATATCTTAATTTTTTTGAATTTTTTTTTGGTTTATATGATCTTTAAGGTGGTGATGATTATAGTTAAATAGGTTTAATGGTTCATTATGATTTATAAAAATTATATTATTACGGAAAATGGAAATAATTTTTGATAATATAGGTTTTTACTTGAGGAAAAAATGGTTAATTATATTTTTTAAGTATATATTATTTTATAATTATTATAATTTATATTACATATGGAAAACTTTTTTTTTATTTTCTAGATTAACTGATTATAGAATATATAGTTTGTGGTATATTACATTATGAGTGACCATTATTATTGGGATATAAATGTATAATTTTCCACAAAAGAATATCTGATCATGTAATTTACATTTAATTATTTAAAAATATTTTCAAGAGGTCTATGGTTATTTATTTGTGGAATATTTTATGCTGAACATTGTGTGTTATTGTAGGGGATTTGGAGATGGATTTTGTTTTATTTAATATGGTCATATATACATTTTGGTTATTATCATACCTTGTTCTAACCATTTTGGTGTTGATTAATGTCATAGTATTAGTGTAATAGATTGTGATTTGTTTTTCAAATTATTTGTTTCCTTATAAGTTAATATTAGTTCTTAGGGATTGAAAAAAAATTCCAAGATACACATCTTTTGGAGAACAAGATATTATTAGGTTGGAAATTTTTTAAAGGATGAAATTATACTTTTATAGGAAGCATACATTCATATATTATTAGTATAAATGATACAATAATTCTTAAACTCTCGGAGAAGGATCCGAGAAAAAATACCCAATTACCTTTTTTATTAATCAATTGATGTCATTTTTAACCCCAAATTAGTTGAATATTTTGTGTTCATGGACTTTCACATGATAATTCAGTATCTTAAGATCAATAATATCACTAATTTTCCATCATTATTCTGAAATTAATTTTTTTCTTAATGTCAATATTTTTACTAACCAGTAATGTTCTCCATTTTGGGAAACTAGTTATATTTTATTCCAAGTGACCTTGTAATTTTCATTTCCCACTTTTCAAAAAGATATTTTATTAACCCCTTAAAAATGTGGGTTTTCTAAAAAGGTATTTTCAAATTGTATTCCTCTTGAATTCAATGTTCAATGTAAAATTAGGATGAAAAATTTTCTTAAATGGGGAGAGTTTATCACCCAACGATTTTAGAAGAATATTATGCTCAATATCTTTCTTAACATGAAACGTGGAGCATTAAATGAACTAGGACATACTATAGAAATATTATTATTTAAATATGATCATTATAACATAGACATTAAATTTACACATATGAATAGTGATAAATACATTATGAAAAATATGTATAATGTGTTTATATAATGTAAATTTATTGTTTATTTCATTTAAAATACATAGTCCTTTTTTCAAGAAACTCAATTAATGATTCGAAAATATATTTTCATTAAAAATGTTCTGTATTATATTCTGTGAGAAAATATTAAAATTAATTTCTCCAGATAATATAAAATTTAAAATATTAACAATCCAATAATGATCCTTAGAATCAATTTTATTTGTTATTTGTTTATAAAATCTTTCTATACATAAGAAAAACAATTCTAGAAACCCGCTTTTCTTCTTGTTTTATTTGTAAAAATTTAAATTAAATTCTACCAATTATGTGAATTTAATGTGATAAAATGTATTTGATGTTTTTATCTATTGTATTTAATATAACTTAATAGGGTACAATTATTGTTTTCTATTTTGAATAGTAATTTTAGTAATTATTTGACATCCCTAAAAAGAAGTAATATTAGGATAAAACATTGGATAAAATCATTAAAATTTCAATCACACTTTCCTTTATCATATTTTTTGAATTTTCTTCATCAAAATATATGTTTAAGGAGTAAAATAATGTATTTTAAAAATATATTTTCTATTTGGGAACCCACGATTTATTTTTTGGGGAAATGAGTTATATTATATCATAATTTAAAACTTTTGGGGGTCTTTTCATTTAATGGCATATTTGGATGATTACACTCAGTTTTGGAATTCTCAAAATGTATAAAAACCAAAAATAATTTATTATTTAATAAAATTATTTGTGGAAACCAATTTAGTACATCATTTCAATTCAAGATTAAATCTACGCTTAAATTTGGTATTTTCTAAAAAATGTGTTTTTAGAAATTTTGAGTATTTATATTAAATGTTATTTCATACACATATATGAATTGATAAGGATAAATTATATTTCAAAATTTAAATTAAAATGTAAAATATTTTCAAGAATTTCCATTTTAATTTTGTCCATATAATTTTGTTATTATTGTAAAAAAATAATCTATAACGATTATGGTTCAAAAAACTTTAGTGTGGTTTAAATTATAGCTAAGAATTAAAATATATCCAAAACCTTCCTCAATGTATTTTTTTGGGATTTTTTACCCAATCCCACATTATATTTTAATTTGGTGTTACTTAGTTCCGCTTGTCATGATTATGATATTTAAATTATTTAAGAATTGTAGTAATTCCATGTGTGCATTTACCACACTTATACATGGACCCCATCTCTTCTTTTATTCACACCTAAAAATCCTATTGTTTTAGAATATACCTACCTAAATCTCATACATACAACCCTCCTCGTGCCTAAGAGTAATTTTTCAATCATAAAACCAATCTAGAAAAGAGTACTTCCCAAAACTGATGTAATTACCCAAGAAGATGTATATTTTATAACTGAGAATTTTCATTTTATTTGTCTTTCTATATCAAAAAAATATTTTAAAAATATAAAAAAATGATTATATTCATTATACTAAGACATTTTTATGTTAATTTCATATCTTATATCCACCATTTTTTTTCCATCAAAGAGAAAAATGAAACCATTATTTATTTATACTATTGATTGTCACCTCATGAGTTGATGTAATTTATTTTCCATCATTTCCTCTCATGTCTGGTAATAATGATAGATTTCATGTATATATATTATTATTTTGACACATATATGATTCTATAATGATAATATATCATCTAATCTATTA
The DNA here is from genome assembly GCA_963277665.1 of Viscum album. Taxonomy (NCBI): domain Eukaryota; kingdom Viridiplantae; phylum Streptophyta; class Magnoliopsida; order Santalales; family Viscaceae; genus Viscum; species Viscum album. The sequence continues at coordinate 734,583,057 of OY728146.1, read as the reverse complement.
CTTTTCCATCTACTAAATGATTATAATTTGGTTCGAGTGTGCATGTGGATTACCACCTCTATGAAGTAATGTGACTTCCTTTTCATAACCACATAACATGGAAACTATATATAAGTGTATTTAAACAATAATTTTATATTTATGATATAATCATTATTAGAGAAATAAAAATATTATACCTACCTTGTTTTCATTTTTTCATCAAAAAATAGAAACCTTTCCCATTGTTACATTCATCCTACCATCTCTATGATTGTAACATAGTTCACTTTTCATTTACAGTATTCATGGTTTATTTTAAAAAACTAATTTATGTATAAAAATTAAAATATTGTTTTGAATAAAATTTTAGCGATAATTTAATAATGACCTTGTTAACCCTAGAAAACATACCAATTTCATTTTAGACACATGAAATGAATATCGTCAATACATATAATGTGAAATTAATATATTAAGTAATTGTATATGAAATGTTATAATAAAATAAAATTAATAATAAATATGAAAAATGTTCTAAATTAATAAAAATAATTATAATATGTTTATTATTCTAAAAAATGTATAACTTATCTGATGATTCATAATCGATTTAATGGATACTCTACCTTTAAACCCATATTTTATATGTCTTAATGATTTATTTTCTTAATATTTTTTTTCCATATCAAGTTATTTAAATTAATTTTTGAATGTATTTTCATAGACATAATTATTTTATAGAGTAAATTTTCCGTAACTTCATATTATTTTGTTTAGGTACTCAAAATCCACTGTTTTTATCACTCATTTTTTGGGTCTAGTTTAGAGGTACTTCAAGAAAAATTTTGGAAATTTTGAAGGGATTATGATCTGTGTTCGGTTTCCACATGGTTTTCCTAAACCATGTGACTTGGTAGTGAAAACCACGAAAAAATGGATAGTTAGGGTTTTCAAATATGTCACATGGTTTATCAAACTATGTTCCCACCTAAGATAAAATCTGAAACCCCAATTAGTAGGGGTTTGTGGATCAGGCTCATAGTTTGACAAGATGGGCGGCCCTACCCATCTAATCATGTGCATGGAATTTAATAAATCTAAAAATTCATTATAATTTTCCTCAACCTCTATTTTGAAATCCAATCGGCCCAAAATATAGTGTGAACATTTTTTGACATATTTGGGGCTCCCATGATCTAATTTTGGCTAATACAATCGATATCAAAGGAGGACTGAATCCAGTATATTATCATTCAGTCATTTCCTGGTAAGATCGATCTCCATGTTCTCTATATCCCACTAACATTTTCCTTCATAATTAAGGGTTCATAGATCTTTAAGTTTTTGGCTAATTTAATCCATGTTGTTTTAAATTTTGAATATTGGTTCGTTTCCTGGATCATTGGTGTCGACGTTCTTCATTGGAGTTTCCCATTTTGGTCTTTATGTTTCACGATTCTGTGATATCATGATCATGAGGTAGTTAATTCCATTTATTTTTGGTAAAATAATATAACAAATAATTTCTTATTGGTTTAATCTTCATTTAATTAAATTATGAAAACACGATTCAGTTAGTACTGGGGTTTTAATTTGAATTGGTAGGAAATTGAGGGAAAACCAACAATTCTTAAGAAGTGGGTTATGATTTGGATTTGGCAAAATTGATATAGAATAATAAAATCTAAATCATGTAAATTTAATTTTGAAATTTATTAATGGAATTAATTAAAAATTTTGATTAAAAAAATAAATTTTATCATTTAAAGATGCATGAAATTATATTAAACCTATTTTGGGTTTTAAATGGAAAATAGAAAATTTAAATGGGAAATGGGTTTAATTTTATTTTTAATAGTTTTGAAATAAATTTATCATTATGTATTGTAGTTTGAGTACAAGAAATCCAAGGTAGTTAGTGAGTTATCAGGGATAAATATCCTAGGATGGGAATTCCCTAGAAACAGATTAACACATTAGAATTCTAACACAAACAAATTAGTAGGTATTATCTCTAGTTGAATGTTCATTAGTCCCCATTATCAAGTTTCAAAGTTTCATGTGTGCAAATTTTAATTTTCATTATGTATGTGTGTAAAGATTCCATAACCTAAAACTATTATACCACTTAGAAGATATCCATGTTGTCACACTCGGTTTTTCTTGTCTTAGTTTTGATACGGTTCATCTGAAATCGCAATACTTTTATTGAGTCTTGTATGAGATTAATGTTGATTTTTTTAGTTTCATATTTGTCTAATCACCCTAATTTGGGTTCCCTATTTCTTGTTTAAGAGTTTTTGGAGAAAGGGTGGTTACATCAGGATTTGGGCCAACCGTGAGCCCATTTCCAGTTTTAAAAACCAAATTTTGTTTCTTTTATAACCCCTTTTTTCAACATTTTTCACCCATTCCACTTCCCACAAGGCCTCAATGGATATATTCAAACTAATATATCCTTTTTTACCACTTAATAATTCATAATCATGGTGAATTGGGGTTACTTATTTAGGCATTGGGACAACCCATTGGACCCTTTCCAATTTAAAAAACAAATAATTTTATTATTTTATATATAATTAATTATTTAATTTTTCTCATTGATTCTCCCTCCCACCCGAATAAAATATCCCTACCCTCTGCCCCATTATCTATTTTTCCTCTTTGAAGCTCATAATAGTCACGGAGTGGGGAAACAGTCTCAATGTATCCCAACTCGTCCAGAATTGAAAAGGTAAATTGTATCATTCATAAATCAATCAACTTGTACACTTTTGGCCATAGATATTCTTTACCTGGTTCTTCCTGACCTTGGGAGTCTCTCTAAGAAGTTTCATGCTATTACCTTTTATGTATGGGTGAAAATCTATAGGAATAAGAAGAGTTTTCTAGTTGAAAAGGTGAGATTATTTCTCCTTTATCCTCCACCTTCTTCCTCCTTTCATTATTTCACGGTTTTATAATCTCCCATAGTCCTGTTCGATTTAGGGTTCTGTTATTAGATGAATTTTTATGGGGTTTTATTCATTTAGGTCTGGTTTTCATTGGATTAGGGTTTTTAAACCCTTGTATTTTGATTTTGGGAGTGTGTTTCTATTATGCCAAGGATTTGAGGTAGGGTGTCCATTGCACAAGCCATTATCACTTAAGATTCATCATTCTTATACTGTTATAACCTTATTTATATTATATATTCTGCTTTGAAACCTTGTTTTTAAAGGTTTTGTGTGCAAATTATGTTTTATGACTTATTTTGTTAAAAATATTGGTTTTTTGGTATAAATGTTCACTCCTCTTGTTTGATAAATTATTCTAGGATCTTATACACATGGTTTATAGTATTATGAAAATGTTCCAGTAGCTTTAATGACATTATGGAATGAAAATTTTATTTTATCCCTTTTTAAGTAATTAACATAAGTTGTTTTTTAAAAGAGTGCATGTCACGTGTTAGGTAAATTGCCCTGCTGGCTTTTATGTGTCTAGTGTAATTTAAAATGATTTGTTTGGATATATAAATACATTGGAAGCATGTAAAAAATTATTTTGGAAATATTTTATGGATTACCAATTTGTATTTTGTTTTAAAAATAAACAGGTTTTGGTTTACAACATGTTTTGGCCAGAGTTTCCAGAAAATGGCATGTTTCACATTTTTATGAAAATGGTTGTGTTTTGAATATGTAACCTGAGTGTTTTAAAGGATTTATGAATGTGGTTTGATTCAGTATATGGTTTTTATATACCTCTTTATGGTGTGTGCATCTCAATACACAATTGAAATTTTAATTTATAAATAATAAATATGGATGTTCAAATTTAATATCCCATACTTAGAGGATGTATGAAGTTGTTTAATTTTTTTTTCAATCATGTTATTTGGATTTATGAAATTTATCATAGTTTTGTTAGGGTTCTTGGAAATATTAGAGGGTTTAGAACCCAAAAGTAATGGGAAACTGAGCCAATCTATGCAAGGCCAAGGGTTTGCATATAGTTAGGTAAATCGTGTGGCATGCCTGGGAAAACCATGCAACTATAGGTTGTGGATAATCACATGGTTGGCATACGATTATTGAAATCAGGTGACCATCCTAGTTAACTATGTGACCCAACATCCATTTTAATGTTTTTGCATAGTTTTTTATCTCATTTTGGAAAACTATGTGAGTAAACCGTTTGGCCAAGTAATGTTGGGGAAAATTACAAAATTTCCAAGACAATATTTTTTTATTCCGCCAAATTTCTCCAAAACAATTCTCCCCCTCCTAATCCTAGGGATAAAAATAATCATCCTAATATTCCCAATGGTGGTTATCCATTTATTCTTGTACATTTAGATCATTTTTTGTTGTGGATCAAACTCTCATGTGTGTCTAAAACTTATCTTGCTTATTTTTTTGGATTTGGGTTTGTAATTTCTCCCACATTCTTATAAATCACTAAAACCTTATATTTCTAGTGGAATGTAAGATGTGGATTCAAAGGGTTATTGAAAATCTATTTATGAATATTATTAAGAGTGTCTTAACCAATGGATTTTAGGTAGGTGGTCTACAATTCATATCTCATAGTTTTGTTACAGATTTGTGCATGTGAGTTGGGCCATTTCGTTCCTCTTGTTGTGAATTTATTAGCAAGATTAATATTTTATTTAAAAGTTTGCTAAATATTTACTTATACCCATCAAGAATCACCATGGGATGCATTGAGGATGAATAGATCAATTTAAGTCCACCCATCGAGTGCACAAACATTCCCTAACATAGAAATTGTTAGGGTTAAGTATAGAGTTGATGTGTGATAATGTAGAACCCTTTAATAATGTGTGATATAATTGGTTGAGTTGAAATTGAGTAATTATATTCATTATTAGGGTATTAATGGAATAAGGGGGTTGTTGGGTTGAATAACCATGTGTTATAAGAACTATGAAATGTAAAAAAGGGTAATGGTATGTTTGTATAAGGCTTGTGATTGATAACAGATTTAAATTAGTTAATTGAGACCGTGATTAATAGCTTATGATACATGTTAAAATTTCTAAATTATTAGTCTATATGAAATGATGAAAATGATTCAATTACATAATCTTCTGAATTAAAGAACAAAAAAATGGGTGGCAGGTAGGAATTTATAGATTTGTTAAAAGCGTTAATATATCATAATTTTGCGGTATACCAAATGGTTTTAATGTAATAATGTGGTGGTTCTATGTAATATAGAAATTAAATAAGTCAAATGATTAATGGGTAAAATTGTATAATTTTTGGTAATGGGGTATATAGGATAATATATTGGAATTATAGAATAATTTTATGGGTTAGAGCATAGAATTAATTCCCATAATGATGGTTATAAAATGTGACTTCTATTTTTATTGGTCATGATACGGTACTTTTGTAGTGAATGGTTAAATAATCATGTGCACATTTAGTGGTAGAGTAGGGTAGTGACATGAGGTTCTATACCAATGATTCGAGCCAGACTGAGATTATAAACTCCACCGCATAATGCATTGGTTATGAAAGGTGAAGACGGACCTATTCTTATAAAGGTTTCACTCCACTTAGACTAATTATTCATGGTGAGGATAATGGGTTTATTTGATGTGTTTTCCCCTAGTGAAATATGTACTTGACGTATTCCCTTATGCATAGTTACTAATTTCATTTGACTCATGGGTAGATGATGTATATTCCTAACACATGTAACACATGAAGATAGTGGATTAATTTAAGAAGATGGACATTTGGTGAATATACTAACAATGGTTGAAAAGGTTAGGGTACATGTTGTTAACTAATGGCTACTGAGTTGTTCTATTTGGGTTTACCTTTTCATTTAATTCATACTTGAATGCACTATCTAGTAGACTGGATATTTTGTAGACACTATTGGTGGTGGCCTATTGAGTTTTGTACTGACACCTTGCTTGGGCTGCTGTTGGGTACCTGAGAAAATATCATGGTTGTAGGTCTGGTCAATAGAAAGGTAAACATTCTAGGATGTTGAGTTGGGCTTGTGATATACATAGATGGGGATATAGACTTGTATTTAGGACTTTCTCTAAAGATTTATCCATTTATTTCTATTTTTGTATTTATTCCCCTTATAACTATTAACATATCATTATATGGTTAATGTTGAATTGTGGTTTGTACCTTGTTTTTCGAGATGTTTGGATATTCATTCTATTTTGTTTATTCACATTGTTACATGTATTTCTATTTTGTTCTACTATGTACTAATTTGGTAAAGAGGTTATATTCTCCCCCTGTGACTTATTGAACCCTCACCACTAGTTGGAAACCTCATTCATGTGAGGAGGCATGCTTGAGAACAAGTGATGACTTGGTTTGGGGCATTAGTTTAGTGGAATATTGGTTGGGAAAGTTACCAAGATTTATTAGAGAAGTTATTTCCTAGGGTATTATTATTTTTTATGGAATGAAGGAGGCTAGTATGTGTTCGGACTTATTAATGAGCTTATTTTGGTATTTTCTAACCCATGTATGGGGGGTAACCTAATTCACTGAGGGTGGGAATTATTTTTCTTGTCATTTTCTGTTAAATTTGAAAACTATTTCACAATTGGGTGATGCCCATGTTTTCTAATTTTAATGATTTATGATATTTTTCTCTTGTTTAAAATGGAATGAGGTTATTCATTCATGTAGAATTTAGGCACCTAATGATATAAGTGAAATTCATTATGATATGAACACATGGTATGGGTGTTTGGGGAATAGAGAGTATAATGCATTTTACTTCTTTAAAGAAAATAATGCCTAAAATAGAAATGAAAGTGGTAAATTAAAAAGAATGTAAATGAATAGTTAATGAATATTGTGTATAAATAAACTTTGTTCCTATTATAAAGTTTTGGGGTTTGATAAATTCTGAAGATTGAATGGTGTCTAAAGGAGTAGGATTTACAAAATAATGGCAATGTGTTTAAAGAAATTTTGAATATGGAGGGTTTCAATGAGTTAAAATGGAGATCGTAACTTATTGTGAAATGAGGAATGTTCCTAAGAGAATATTTTTTTTTGAAAGAGAAAATGGATTAAAAAGTAGTTTGAAAAATAAAATGTGATTAAGAAATTTTTTTTACCCTATGTTGACACTAACCCTTAATATAGATAGAAAATGGTATTGTTCTAAATGCTATGATGATCGTTGCAACAAAAAATGTGGAGTGGGTTTCATTAGGATGATAGTGTTAGATCTTCTCCATCTATGGTTTTATTTTGTCATTCATTCTTCGAAGCCCATGTTGAAGAAAATAATTTGAGATATAGTCCTAGACAATGTAGGGAACTTCGAATTTCTGGTGAATAGGGAGTTTAAAATGAGAATTCATGAGTTCGGGAGTGGGGAAGATAATTATAATAGGATTTATTTGGATCAAATTTTTGGGAAAACTGGGTAGTGGGTTTTCCTTATGTTGTTGATTTGACCCTTTTATGGGTGGTTTGGCACACAAAGAGTGTCCAAGTTTGAGTCCTTATATTAGGATGGTGAGTCCTTCTTGATTATGACATGGCATAAGAGATGTTCTTAGGGAACCCTTGGTAGGGTTTTGGACATTAGGTTTTCTGGAGTTTTTTAATAAATATAGTGGAGAGACTCTCATCGATCATGACCATATATTGTGCGCGTTGAACCTTATGAATGATGCCTGGGTTTTGTTGATGTTGTGAGTAGGGGCCTTGTGATATGTTTTTTGGATCCCGGAGAGGTATTTTGTATTCTAGTTCCAATTTATGTGTACACCGTTAGTATGTAACCTAGAATAAATAGTTGGAAGTGAGCTATGATCATTGTGTATCGGAGCGGGGGGGGAGTGTTGTTCATGAGAACTATTTAATTTTTATCTTGATATGTATGGTTTGGAGATAGGACCAATGGATTTTTATTATCATTTATCTGGTTTAGGGGTTGGAATCATTCATCCTTCAAGGTAACCTATGAGAGAATTAGGGTAGGGTTCCTAGTTTTATTGGGTATGTGTCATACAAGTGGATTTTTTGGAATTAGATTGTGGGACAAAGAGAGTGTTACCTGGTGTGGTTATGTGATAGAGGGTTATGTGAAAGAATGTATGGTTATTTATGTGACTCAAGTGGTTTTTATGCATTGAATGTTTTGCGAAAAATCACGGGTGACCTCATGGGAGGCTAGTCCAGGGGTGCAGGTTACTTGGAATATGAAGCAATAAAGATTTTTCAGAAGTGTAATTGAGGTGTAATGAGTACCATCAAGTTTTAGTAAATTTTATAGATTTTTTATACTTCATTCATAAGGGAACCTTGATCTTTGTGGTGGGATGTAAGGTTTTAATCGATGTTTTTTATCATATTTATTCCTTAATCATCAATTTGGATGACAATTAATGGAAGTCTCAGTGTTTTTTTTCCAACATATGAGACCAAGGGGACTAAAGCATATTTAGATGCTTTGGTATTGAATGTGACGCCTGAGGTGAAAATGGTCCAATGGATGAGCTTGTTTATATGAACAAAATAGCTATTTGGAGAGATTTAGAGGATGCCTTTGGGATGATGAGGTCGACATAACAAGTGTCATTGTCAGGTGATTAAGCATGTGATGACTTGGGATCTGGTAATGGTTGGATAGTGAGAGGCCTTTTGTTGGATTGGTGTGGTAGACCATATTCCCCTGTTTATAATCATCAAGGGAAAACCAAGAAAAATTGTGGTTTGTGGTGTAAATAGTGCCTCAGGAAAATTTGGTTCATGGATACTTAAGAAATGATCATGGACTAGTGGTGAGTCTCAGTTAGCAATCACACATGAGCATTGGTGGTTAGGTACTGATTAGATATGTGTAGCAGGTAATCCTAATATCCTTGGAAAAACATGGTGTCCCATAGTAGGAGGTGACATCATAAATGAATAATTTAATAGTGGTGTTATTTGAAAACTTCTTAGCAAGCCTCATCAAGTGACGATCATTCCCAACATCTTGACATCATCTCAGATATGTTGAGAAGACCCAAATTAATTCCAATATGCATCAAGGTGTTGTTTGTCAGATAAGGGGGGAATATAGTTTATGCTCATGGGAACACTCATTTAGAGCTGGATGGTGGTATATACACCATTGATTGTTCATGGTGAGGTCCTCTTTATGGAACAGGTGCTGAAAAACATCCTTGGTGTCATTCATAGATCCCGAAAATCAGCACTAGTGGATGTTCATTTTATTGTTAAGGAAAAATATAGACAAGCATGACTGAATTTTGGGGATCATATTGTGATGGATTGTTATCCATAGTGGTTAGAATCCTTCCTGATTAATAATGGTAACAAAACACTAATAGTGGGGTATGATAGGTCAATCCCAGGTGTGGAGCTCATAACATTGGTTTGATGTGAAGACATCGAGATGCAAATGAGAAACCAATGAGATACACTTTATGTCCCTCAAAGAGGTCATATGGGACTTGGATGAGGTCTTGGGATGAGCCTAGCATTGGCTTCATGCATAGGGTGATTCAAAATGAATTTAGTTTTCCTTCGGTAAATATGTTGATTGAGTGGGAAGGAATGACAATGGTTTTAGTAAGAGAGGATGAGTTCTATAACTCCATCCAAATAGGGAGTAGATTTAGGAATGTATATTTGGGTGATAGTGATGGGATTTAAGTTATTAAGATCTAAGTGAATGTAAAAAGGGGAATCATACCATCAGTGAATGATGAGTGTTCTAGGGAAATGTATTTTTGGTGGTCCAAAATGATAGAGTAAATTATAATGGTTGTGATGAAATATATCCCAACTCTAGTTTTGGGTTTTTTGTGGAATGGTTATTTCTAAAATTATTTCATACTCGATTGAGGTCATGTTCACTGTAGTCATCAAATGGATAGTGTATAAATGTACTTCTGAGTGGTTCTAATAGAAAGGTTGAAGGCTAGTGTAGGGGTAGAACCCTAATGTATTAGTGTATAGTTGATGACGTTATTAGAGCTTCATGAAATAAGGACAAGAGTAATAACCATTCATGGTAGTTGTCCCTAATAGAGACCATTAAAATGACTCTAAACAGGTGAGTTCCAGATAGTTTTGGTTGAGTATGGATGTATGGTTAACGAATGAAAACATTGGGACATGATTGGTGCATCGAGATATATTGATAAATGGGGTTTTAAGGGTCTTTTGTTTTTTTCTAGATGACATATCGTTTCTTAAACAGTTAATGTTTTGAAAATATTGAAAAATGATTCCATGTGATTTGGGTCATTAGTTTCAAGGAGAATCAGACTGATGTTGTGCCAGTTGGATCCTCCACAATGACATGATATACTGTGAAATGTTTTTGTGGGTAGTGAATTAGGCACTATTTCTTATGTTTTCCCATTGATGATCTAGTGGATGATGTATGGTTGAAGTTGATGCATCCTTTTAGGAGTATCAGATTCGTGTTTTGAGTTGTGGTGAGGAAGTATCATGGGACCAGACCATACATTTTTTTTAAATTTTGTGATGGACTGGAAATGTTCAAAAGGAAACTTGGGATAATGTGTCATTGGATTGGGTTCAAAATCTATTTTTTTGCCCTGGAATCTTAGTAATGCTTTGGAAGAGTAGCTCGAGGAGGGGCTATTATATAGGGGGAGGTTGTAAGACCCCATACAGCAAGGAATTATGTATCTATTTATTATTTTTGGTTCAATAAACTTTTTAGGTTTAAAATTTTTGTCTTGGGTGAATGTGGGTCCTTAGGGGTGTTCAAGGTGTTTAAAACCCAAAATGAAACGGAAACTGGGCCAATATGTGAAAGTAATCCAGTTTTCTCATTATAATGTAAATCATGTGGTCTACCAAAAAATCATGCAATCTTAGGTAGTGGAAGATTTCATAGTTGGTACATAGTTTATTAAACTATGTGACCTACCCAGCTAACCATGTGACCCATATTTCATTGGGAAGTGGCATGAGCACTTTTCCCCATGTCTTGGAAAATAATAAGGCTGAGTAATGTTGGAAAAAATTATAAAATTTACATTAAAAATATTTTATATTCAACCCAATTTATTAAAAAATAATCCCACTCTCAACCCTAGGGATGAACCAAATCGACTCATGCTTCTCATGGGTGTATAACCTTTGATTCATAACCATTTGGAGCACCGTTTGTTGGGGGTTGAATACTCATGAAACTATAACGTTCTGGTTCTTCATCATTCCTAATTAGGGTTTTTAGTTTCTATCATCTTAATCAGAATCCATAAAACCCTTCTTTTCTAGCATAATCTAGCTTGGGGTTCAATGGGTTCTTGAATCTGTATCGAAGGATATTATTAGGTGTGTGTTAATCATTAGATTCCAGGTAGGTAGTCTTCAAGTTATATCTTATTGTTTTATTATATATTTGTGCATATGAGTTGTGACATTTCATTCCTATTATTGTGAATATGTCACCTTGATTAAGACTAAAAAAATGGCTAAATAATTAACGATTTAGACAACTAATAAACCCCATGGGATTCTTTGAGGACAAATATAATGATTTTAAGGCCACACCTGGGGTTTGCCGATATTCCCGATCCTACAAATTTTTAGGTTTAAGTTTAGAGTTATTCAATGATACCATATTTCCCTTTAAGAATGCACGAATATGTTTGGTTGTGTTAAAATTGAGTAATGATAGTTATTAAGTTGGTCAGTAATAGAATAAGGGGGTAGTTTTCTTGAATACCCATGGGTTATATGAACAATGAAATGGGAAAGGTGTAATTGGTAGAAGGTTTGAGGCATATGAAGAATAAAAGAGTTAAATGTGTTAATTTAGATTGTGTTTAATGGATTATGAATCTTGTTAAAATATATAAATAATTAGTGTATATAAAATTATGAACATGTTGAATTTATATTGGCTTCTAAATTGAATAACATGTAAGTTGGTGGCAAGATAGAACTGATAAATATGATGAATGGGTTAATAATGGGAATTATTGGGGTATACTAAGTGGTTGGAATGTAATAGTGTTTGTGTTATGTGATATAAAAATTTTACCTATGAAGTGATAATTGGGATATATGGGCTAATATATGGTAATGGTTGAATATTGGAAAATGTAATGGAATTCTTGAATAAACTAATGGGTTAATTCAAAAAAATTAATCCCAGTTTGTTCTTTATGAAATGTGATTACTATTTGTATTGGTTGTGATTTGGAATGTGTGTGGTGAGTGGTTACATAAGATTGTGCACATGGCTTGGTTGAATGTGGTATTGAAATGATGTTCTAAACCCATAGGTTGAGTCACACTGAAGCTCTAAACTCCACCCCATAATGCACGTGTTAGGGAAGGGAATGGAGGATTCATTCCATTAAATGTTTCATTCCACCTAGACTGAGGCTTCGAGGAGAGGATAGTGTGTTGATTTGATGTTTTTTTCCCTTGTAAAATTGGGACATGACTTATTAACATATAAATTATTATTTATTTCCTTAGAATCATGTTTAGATGAGGTATATGCTGAATCTATGGAACACATGATGATAATGGATTCATTAAAGATGATAGACATGTTGTTAATATAGAAATAATGGTACAAGTTTTTAGGATAGACATTATTATCTAATGGACACTAGGTTGTTCTTTTTGGTTTACCTTTTCATTTATTACATAATTTCATGCAGTATCTATTATACTACATGTTTTGTAGACACTGTTGGTGGTGACCTATTGTGTTTTGTAATCACACCCAATAGAGGCCATTGTTGGATACCAGAGTAGATTTCCTGGTCATAGGTTAGGACCATAGAAAATTCCCAATCATATGATGTTGAGTTGGACTTTGGATACGAACAGATGAGGATCTAGAAATTGATTCAAGACTCTTTCTACAGATTTACCTATTTGTTCCAATTTTGGTCCTTATTTTCCTTTTCAATATTAGCATGTCATGACATGTATAATGTTGAATTGTGGTTTGTACCCAGTTTTGGGAGATGTTTGGCTACACAAGATTGTTGGTTATTTTATACTATTTCATCTATTTATATCGTTTCTTCTATGGATTACACTGGTAAAAATGATAGAACATCCCCTGGACACTTATTATACCCTTAGTGCCAGTCAAAAACCTCTTGAGTATGGGGAGGTTCACTTTAGGTAATGGGGAAACTCAAGCTGGGGCACTAGTTTAGTGGTTTCCGAGTCAGGGATGTTAAATTTAATTTTTTAAACATCTGATCATGATGTTTATTCTGTTATAAATGCATAATAAATATTAAACCATGTTTTATTAGCCATATATATATCATGGACAATTCTACAATAATCAATACCATGGATTGTGTCACCACATCATGGTTTAGTACATACGATTTTTTAAAAAATTCAATAATATATCTTCATCCAACTATAACATATCAATATTATTACAGTCATCATGTAATGACATTTAAAGAGTTTAAACATCCCAAGATAATTTAATTATTAATAATTTATATTTAATAGTTTATAGGTGTTGAAACATATGAATGTATTATGATACATTCCTTTTAATAGTTGATTGTCTGTGAAATGTTTGGATTCTAACGAAGGCCCATTGATCAATATATAAAAAAACTCATATTTTATAATTCATTTATCTCTTTATTATTAAATAAATTATGTGGAAACTACAAAATCTATGTCCCACTCACTTTTATATTAGTGAAACTTTTTAAATTAAGATTCAAATAAACCATGTATTTAAGGACATCCATCCTATGCATTGGGGGATTCGCACCACCAATGGATACCTGAGGAGTTAGAATACTAAATATTACTTCCTAATGATAATTATATATAAAATTTTGGCAAATTTGATAAATGAAATCATTAAATAATAAGTATGTATTAATCATTTATTTTACTTATGTAAAAAAATAGAAATATCATTTGACATAATTTAGTTTTGGTTTATTTTTTTGTTGTATATGAACATATATTTTTCCACTCTAAAACAATTTAAGAATATCATATCCATTTCCATCTCATTTGGATTTAATATTCTGATGGATGGAGATAGTGTAAAATTGTGTCTACCTTACCGAGTTATGTTTTATCAAAAATGGTCTTGGTTTATGAATTTTAAAAATCCATAACTTGTTCTCAGATGAAAATGACCACGGTTTTATTAAATTTTTAAAACCACGTATTTTTTTTTGAAAAAAATTACATGGGTTAGTTTTAAAGAAAATATTGAATCATTTCTATAATAACAATACAACGTATTTTTTCAATAAAATCACTATGGTAAATATGTAAAGGTGATTTCTATATAAAACCAACAAATTAGAAAATAGAACCCATCTATTGTTTTAATGATTGTTTCTTCTGATGGTTAGGTACCAAAATAGATTCACCTAAGAAATAGTCATGGATTACCTCATAGAAAGTATAATCACCTAGGATAAACCACATTGTCGACTACATTTAAAATTACCATTGTTATTTTATTTTCTATAAATAATTTTTTATGTTCACTAAAACATTATGCATTGAGGAAAAGAGGTTTAAAGTGGATTTATACTGTGGATTAATATATAGAGAATTTATAAAATACAAAATATGGAATATATATATGTTTTTAGATTTAATTTTGAAATTTTTATAAATAATAATATGAAATTTCAATATTAAAATGAATTATTTATAAATTTATCTCACCATTAAACAAAATGGTTTTGTGGATTTGATCAATGGATTAATTAAATTTAAATATGTGATATATATTTTTGGTAAATTGATTACATAAATTTTGAAATATTTAGATGATTATAATGTGTGAAAAAAATATCCCATATTTCAATAATGCAAAATTTTTAATATTAAATTCTTCATAAAATACTAATATAAAATCATTATATTGAAATAAATATCAAATTTTCTTATTTTTTATTTATTTAATGTCCATAAAATTTTAATTTTTTTATATGTTTTTATTTGAGAATTCAAAATCAATTTTTTATCCCATATTCAAATATATGAATGGTTCATTTATTTAGTTTATTCTCTTAAAACAAATTAATGAATATGAGTTTTATTTTAATAAAAGATGGTATATTTTTTAAATGTTCCAATGTATTTATATAAATATATTAATATTCTTATAAGAAGTTTCATTATAGGTGGTATATAATATTTAGTTATGTTTAACCATTACTAAGTTTTTTTTGTTTTTTAACATGAAAGTGAAGGGTTATTAAAAATTTAGTATATTGTGTGTTAAAATTATTTTGAAATTGATGTTAAAAATGTTTATTGATCCTTGGATAGTGGTACTTGGGTATATAGTTTTTAGTCTATGAATAAAAATAATATTTACTAAAGATGACAATTTTTAATAGGGGTTGAATTAAAAATTCAACCATTGTAGAAATATTAAACACCGTTAAAAAATTATGCATAAAAATTTATCAACATAAAATAATAAAATATATAGTGGAATGGGAAGATTATGATATTGAAATTTAATAAAATACTAATTTAAATAATTTAAAGGAAAGTTATTTTGCGTAAATAACTTCTTAGATAATAAAATTATTGCCATCTACTTCCCAATAAATATTAGATATATAATATTGTAAGGAATACTATTGATATTAAATGTAACACTATTGGTTATAAAGAGAATTTATTAAACCCTTAATTCAATATTAGTTGTTTTCTAAGATAAGGATTCATTTTATAGAAAGAATTTAGATATAGATAATTATAATATATAAAAAATATAAAGGCACATAGTCCGGAGAGAAAAGAAAAAAAATTGTTTGATATTTATTTGATAAGAATTTTATATGTCCCATATTTTATATAAAATTGATGTTCTTATGCCTAGAACCATATTAACCTATAACCTAGATTAATAGGAGGATATTTTTTCAATTTATATTCAAGTCTTAGTGAATTTAAATAATTTAAATAAGGTGTAAAATACATTATTTTGATAGGTAATTTGATATGGTATTTGTATCAAAAAAATTACTATCCCCAGAATTTATTCTTTTATAGAAGAGATATTGATCAAATACAAATCCAATATATTTTCTTTATTAAAGATCAAATAATGGTTTTATCGAATATAATATAGGTGTATTATAAATCATTTTTACGTAAATATAAAATTAATTGGTAAGAAGTTCAGGAGGCGAATATTAAGACAAAAAAATTCGAAAATAAATGAGATTCCTCCTAGAATTAGAGAAAATAGAATAAAATTTTAACATCTGAAACCCAACCAATTGGATTGGGAAATATCATGGTTACAAAAAACATGGGTGACATCAACTTGATACCAAATACTATAAATAAATTCGATGGGTGTATAATATCATTTGGGGAGATTTTCCTTTAAATTATAATTAACTCATATTAGACTATACCAAGATAGTGTATAAAGATGATGCATGAAAAAAAATTAGAACAAAATATAGTAAATATCATATATACATAATATAATTAGATTGTAATATACAATATAAAAACAAAAAAATGAATTTGTGAAACAAAATTAAAGACACTAATCACAAATTGAACACTATAATTATTCCGAAGGAAACCACCGGCTTGCTCTAGGATACATCTATCCCACAACAACAATATATCCCCCTATAAATTAATAGAACCTCATATTTCCTATATTATTAAAATAAATTACTATATATGAACATAATTTAATATAAATTGGGTCATAATATTGAATTGGTATAAAATCCACTATATACTTTACACACTTGTTATATAAATAAGAACTAGTAATGTAACATGTTTTATAAAATTTTAGAGAAGTGTAATGAAATAGTCATGAAAAGAAATCTCAGTAGGTAAATCACACCAAAAAATACATTTCTTTCACATATGTAGTTTCATAAAAATCGTCTATTTCATAACGAATACTCTCATTTTATTTACTCACACCTAAGAATGCATCCCCATCCAAAGATAATATTAAATGATGGACCCAAACTTATGATCAAAAACATTTTCCTCAGAACCATGCTATCACGTGATGGAGTGACATTTCAAACTATAGTAGATGGTATGATACTCAATTCAGAGTCAATAAGGTAACTTACAAATACATATCATGAATCCACACAACAAAATGGAATAGAGTTTATAAAAACAAATATTCTATTTTAAAAATTAGTTAAAACCAAAAAATAGTCAATATATTTTAACCGAAATCATTCATAAAAATTCATTAAATTATAGATACATAGGCCTCTATGTTTTAAAAATAAGTGGATAATTGTTGAAACCATCAACATATAACTCTTTTAATCCTTAAACTATGAGTATTAATCTCTAGAAGCGAGAATCATAAATATTCACCCTAATAAAATGTTGTTTGAGATCCATTTATTTAGAGAAATAATTTCTATGTTTATAGTATTTAATCTAGTAAAAACATGTAATGATTCACTAAAAAATATAAAACTTGGATTCCCTTCAAATTCCATAACACCTCCATAAGATATAATGGTTTATTTGGTAATTTTAAAAACTAATTTGACTCACACCATAACTTAGAGGATGATATGGTGAATTTTCATTGGGTATCTTGAATAATTATGCTTCCTTATATTTTTAGATAATTTTTATTTTTTAAACCATATATGAGAAATGTGTTGGGCTCTTTGAGATGTTTTATTTTCCATTTTAAGTGGTCTTACACATTTCTAGTAGATTCATAGTCATTTTAAATACTTATATAATTCCTGATATGGAACTAAAAAATGGTAAAATCATCATTATATGAATTATGAGAAAAATTTATGTCTTTTAATCCATAAAAATAGTCATTTGACATAACTAAATGATTAATTTATATTTTCATATAAAATAAATTTTTTTAAACATTAAATATTTAATCTTTCTATTATTTTACTATTTTTATAATTTTCGGTTAGATTTAGGAAATGATAAAAAAATAGATTAAAACTGATGATTTTATGTGAAGATTATGTCCCATTATAAAGGAAAAGTGAAGGCTTGAAATTCTGATAAAAAGATACATGTGTAAAAAGATCCAAAATCACAAGAAATTATAGATATACATCATAATGAAGTCATTTAAAATATAACAATTGTATATTTAATGGTTGGATATAAGCCTTAATGATAAAAGGGGGATTCTTAATATGAAAAAATGGGTTTGGGTGTGACACATTTGTGTCATTCTGTGATAGTCCCTCAAAATGTTTTGGTCATAAGTTCTAGCTATAAAACATTCATGGGGTGTTTCCTTGATAATTATATACTTTAAAACCTATATTTAATATATAAAAGTGCTAATCAAGACCCAAAATGGTCTATCTGATGAAATTAATGCTCTAATTGTGATTTTATGACCTTATTTGTACCTCGTATACATTATGACCCATTTATTACTCATTTATGGCACTCAAAGTTAATATGATGACTATTAATAAGAGGAAAGAGCATTAGAAAATTGGGAGAAAATCTAATTTTCCACCAATGTGTTGTTTTGTTTCTACTATTTAGGTTTTCCATTATTATGTTTTTACAATGTAATTAATAATCCCATTTATTAAATGTGATTACCTATTTGTATTCCTCTTTCTAAAATCAATTTTCTCTTTATCCCTTCCATCTTCCACTATGATCTCTTACACTATGGACGATGAGAAATTGGCCTATATCAAGGGCTTGGGGAGATTTTATGGAATTATAATATTATTATGATTTAATTTAAATATGTTTTAATTCTACCTAGGGTGTATGCAAGTTACTTTCATGGGTGTGTAGGTCATCCATAATGCAATTATTTTCAAATCCATCTATTTTCATTCAATACAATTTTTTCCTTCAGTTATACTGGGTAAAAACATTATATAATAGAGTTGAGGATACCTGAAGGGATGATACATTATATGGTGGAGCTGAATCTTTTAAAAATTTCATTCTCATTTGATGGGTTTATTCTATTTGGAAAATATTGGTGTTTTGCATTGGAATTCCAAATCGGTTTCCATGGAAATCAAAATTTCCACACCTCGTAAATTAAATGAAATTATTTCCCTTATTGTTTTTCATAAAAATAATTATAAATTTGATTTAAAAATCAAATTAAAATGAATAAACCCACAAAATTAGACCCTAAGAACCAAGACTAATCATACCTAAAAACATTTGGTTTATATTTTCATCTACATTTTGATTTATGATTTTAATTTCCTATTTTCTAAAATAAAAAAACTCATATTTCATTACTTTAATAAAATAATGAAACAAAAAAGTAGATGAATAAGTGAATCAAGAATATGTGACAGATTTATTACAAAGCTCCTAAAGTGAGGTGATCCTGGTCATCCACTATACAACAATAAGAAAATAAATTATATTACGTACCACCATAAGACAGGATTGTAAATTGTGTAGACACTACTTCATTCTCGTAAATTATAATTAATTTTTTTTCTTTCATGGGATTTAAATTTTTTATAACTTTCTCCTTTAAATTATTTTTATTCATTTAATAAATAAAATTGTAAGGTATTTATCATATAAATGTTTATTATTTGATAATTAGGTCGTATCTACAATTGTTTCTTTTTATTGTTGTGTATACATGCATAGGGGTATTTTTATCATTCTTCCATAAAATTGAAGGTAATTCAAAATAAATCTTATATTATATTTTTATGGACTTTGGATTCAATTATTACTAATTTCGTGAAAAATTTCAAATACATTGTTTACGTTCATTGAGTTATAATGATTATTCTTGAAAACAAATATTCTATTTTCATTTTTTATCCTATTATTGTAAAAAAATTTAATTAAAATTTATTTTCTATGGTCTAATAATCATTTACCATGAAATCCTTTTTGGAGGATCTTTAATTCAATTATTATGAAATTCGTAAAGGACTTTTTTAACTCAAACATTGATTCATTGATTGATAATGTTTCTCCTTGAACATCATTCTTCTAAGTGTCATATATATTTCAAATTAATATTTTATAAGATATTACAAATTTTCTCTTTTATAAAAGTTATATTTTTAATTAAAATCTACCACATTGATGAATTTATTTCATTTAAAAATATAATGTTGTTAATGCTAATTATCATTTTTTCCAAAGGTTTTTTTTATGATGTCCATATTTTATCCTTCCTTCAATGTTATCCCTTATATTTGGAAATATCCTTAGTTTTTTCTCATTTCACATTCTCATTTAAATTTTATATATTTCAAAAGGATGTTTTATTACCCTCTTTGTAAGGATCCAACCCTCGAATACCTAGAGATGGTGCGTTGAATCATGATGTGTAATTTTCTACAAAAACATGTACTAATAAATTACACATCATTCCCCATGCAGAGGATCAAATTCAGTTCTGGTTCTGGGAAACCATCCACTCCTGTCTGGATTTTTTACCTCAAACTGATACCTGAAATTTTTTAATCACAAAAGTAGGGTGAGCATACTAATGATCTGTAAGGGATTATAAAAAAACTAATATACCTTTTTCAAACATTATTTAAAACATTCCATAAATCATTTCACTTAAAGAAAAGATATAACACATGTTACATATCATAAAAGTGCTCAATTAAAAACATGCTAATAGAGTTACAAGGATGCATGATTCAATTATTGGCATTCTCATTTGGAGTATCAAATAAAAGACACTCTAAACAAGTGTGACATAAGAATATTTAATCACAAATTAAACAGCTAAGAGTAATGAATAATCATAGTTGTGTATAAAGGTAATAAATTCAATTTCATACATCGAATACTAAATCATTGAGTGCTAAACATATGTCATTCCATAAGCTTATACTTTTCTGATACTCATAAGTAATAGCTCTTAATCATGGATATTCTACTATTAAAATATCCATTTGGTTAATTAATTATCATAAGCATAATGAGGGAATATATAATGATGGGATTTAATGTTTGTGTCAAGGCCACGTACCAAGACCAAGGGGCTAACTGTAACCGAACACTAACCCAGAGAGCCTCTGTAACCAGACTTCATCCCAGAGAGCATCTGTAACTAAACACCAACCCAGAGGGCTTAATTTTACTAGTCCCTAACTCGAAATGTACTAGTCTAATATATTTCTCTTATGTTTAACAAGGCCATGTATCCAAAGTTTCCCTTACAACTTTGAATACCAAATTTAATGTCTTTCATTTGGGGTGTCCCATGCGACTCCAAATAATCTATTTCATGTTCATTATTTAGGGTGTCCTATACAAAATATAATTATTAAATTCTTA
Source organism: Viscum album (assembly GCA_963277665.1). NCBI lineage: Eukaryota > Viridiplantae > Streptophyta > Magnoliopsida > Santalales > Viscaceae > Viscum > Viscum album. The sequence goes on along the minus strand of OY728146.1, from coordinate 734,561,779 downwards.
ATTCAATACCAATAGTGATAAATAATAAATAGTTTGATTTATCACATAAATTATTAACATTACAACTCGTCAATAAACATTCAATGCATTAGATTGCATGTTTATAACTTCATATTGGTATTATTCACGCACGACTCATGCGCTGAAAAATGGAAATGACATTGGAATAAATCATAACATGTCATTTATAATTTAAATAATTATTTTCCCAACAACTTGAATAAACTAGTAAACATTCTTTGCGCATAGGATATTAATCTAAAACACACAGGTAATGAATGGATGGGGTTACCACATAAAAATATAGTTCCTTAATTTCCAAAATCCTTGATTCATGGAAATGAATTTTTATAGTTTAAAATGACTGATTACAAATTTAGATAGATGTCACTTGTACACAAGCATGCACTGATAAATGGTCATTTCTTAATAAATGGTTATACCATATGTTTCATAGTATATATGGTCAACTGATTTGCAGTCAAAAATTTGTTCTATGTAATGCATACATTCATTATAATTTAATTAAGCATATCAACAATATACATTAACTACCAAAGTATGTTTTAGGAAAACCTATTTTGGATTATGGTTCAAACTTTTAGGTGCATACATATAACCATATATATATATATATATACATGAAATATGTATATGTCTCACCCTTAATTTATATATTCTGAAAACTAAAATTACATAGATATATATATATCTCTGTGTGTGTGTGTGTATTAATATCTTACAATAAATTTAATTTGTTTAATAATAAAAAACCCTTAGCATCATAAAATTAATTCACATTTTAAGCAAATGAACTTCCTTATAAGATCCAGAAAATAGAGATCTTATAAAGTAATAAATAAATTTCCCTTTCATTTTAAAAACATCATAGCAAATCAAAACATTATAGAATTAAAACAGGGTGAGTTAAAACTATATGGGTGTATGTGTAATATATATTCCAATACATTTGAACCCAAAACATTATTTTCATCCAAGTCTTTATTTAAATATTGTAAATCATTCTTAATAACATAAAATAGAAATACATTGAATTATGTGTGTATATCTAAATATACATTAAGTGTATATTCTGTTTTTCATAATTAAAAATAATATTAAATGAAACCAAATATAATTATCAACCTTATAAATATTAATACATACATACTTTTAACCATTGAAAAACCTAGATTCACAATAGAGAAAATAAATAAATCAGGTCAACAATGAATAGAGAGATACAATGATCAAAAAATTAAATAATAGAACACAAAAAACAAGGTAGAGCTTAAAAAAACCAAAACCCTACCTCATTCTAGATCAAGGAATACTGAAACATTAATCATAACTGAAACCCTAAATCGGTAAGACTCATCCTCTTCCCCTAGATGAAACCTAATCACAACACAACCTCTAGTCCTTGACCATAAGATATTAGAGCTCCACTAGTGCATCTTGACCTGAAGTTGCGACTACAAACCTGACACCGACCGATGTGTGAACATCAGAGAACCTAGGATTCTCGAACGAAGCCTTAGGGAAGCTTGCGGACCTCGCACGGCCTTCCTATGCTCACTGTGCGGCTCCCGATGTCGGACCCTACTGAAACCCTACTCAGCGCGACACCAGAAATCAGGACACCCTATACGGATCTCAAATCCCGTATGGGATTCCTCCTCCCAATTTTGTTATTTTAATAATGTATTATTATTATATCCTAATTATTATATCAACTTTTAAAGAATTCTAAAGTTTTATACATATTAAACAATTAATCCATCAATATTATCTACAAATATATTAAAATTATCCTATCAATACTTTCAAAAAAAAGTAAAAGTCATTATTAAAAAATTCTTCTATTAAACATAAATTTATATATTTTAAATTATATAATTATAATTATATAAATAAAATTAATAATATAAAATGTATTATAAAAATAATAATTATCATAATTTGTACCCTAAATTTGTATTTTGAAGCCAAAAAAATGTTAATTTCTAACATATTTTTTAAATCATATAATAGATTAAATAATTCTCCACATAATTAAAATTGTGCACTTTTGACAAAATAATGTCGTTAAAATATTTTTAAAACAATAATTTTCAATATCATTTATATCCTCAATATAATAATATCATAATTTCAAATAATTAAATTTTAGTATACATATGTATATATATATATATATTCATATCACATCTCGGGACTAAACAACAAATTAAATATATTTTTATATTTTTATAATTATAATTTGAAATATTCTATTAAATAATAATTCAAAAAGAATAAAAAACATTATTTTAAACTATACTTCAATGTAAATTTTCTATTATTATTTTACAAGAAACTGTCTTAAAAAGTCAAAATTGTATCCATTTAATAAAACAGTAATGATCACTCGACTAAACTCCAATGGTTATACCATTTTTAGCTCTAATGCCTATAAAATGGTCACAAGTGTTTCTAATGGTCAGGAAAACCCTTAAAAATACATGTTTATAGTATATCATATCTAAGTTGGTTTCAGTTTAACATGATAGTTCTATATATTTCTTTTATGCTTAGTACATGTACCATTATCCTAGAAATGACATTCTTCATTATCATTGGTCTTAGTGACAAGGGCTACGTGCTAGGCCTCTTCGTGGTGTTAGCAGGTCTTCCAATGGCTCTTATCAGATTTTCTATTATTTTCTTAGGCTAACTATGGTTTTATTCCCTTTTGAGATGTAAATATTTTGTGGTTTATTAATATTATGTGTCTTGTTTTATTTTGAGAACCATTGTTTTAATTTAAAAATAAAAAATTTATTATTACACTTCTAAATGGTTTGGGGAGACACATTATTTCCCCCATTGAATATTTTCATCCTCGGAATTATACAATATTTGTACAAAAACGACAACAACATTAGAAACATGTCACTCTTGAGGTCCCCTTATCGAGAACACCACCGAAGGAAGGGTGATGATGACCTCAAATGAATTTTAAAGATAGTATTAAGCTACTATATTCTCTTGGCCCAGACACATACTAAATAGCCAGGGTCGAACTTGTTCATAAATAACTCAGCCTTCCATAAGGAGGCATGAGAAGTGTGGAGGTTGTGATGTTCAGAGTGGAATAAATCCCTATAAGTCCCACACACTACATCATTCTTGAATATATTAATGTCGTAGAGTTCTCCGTATGTACTAAAACTCAAGACCTATAATAATAAGGTCACTCGATATTCACCATACAAAGTAGATTCGAGAAATTTATCTATAGATGGATAGTTATCAGTCTAAGTGAATCACAGAAAAATGGATTCATGATACTTTCCTCTTTTACTATATGTTGAAAATTGTAGAAATGAAATACAGAAATAGACCAGATTTGTTCCATGGTGAAAATGGAGGATATTTGGGTGGTTTGACACCTGATGGAGTTGTTTATAAGACAACCGATGTTTTTCAAAAGTCTCATAACCCCCTAAACATAACATGGACATTATAGTTTCTACTATCCCCATTGGGGGAGACAAATGACATGATGCATTACCCATATGAATATTTAAGGAAACTACTACTTAGTAACACATAACCATGTTTTCAGTATTGTTATAATTTTATTAGATGTATCCAAATAGACAAAAGAATGGTATTTTTTTTCAAGAAACCATCATACTTTGTAATGCTTAAATAAAATTATATTTGTTCAGTTCTGGTTTTTCAGAGTTATCTAAACTGAATCCTCTGATACCAGCTATAAGTAACCGTCCTCAGAATACCCGGAGCTGGTGTCTTGATTTATGATGTGTAAATTTCAAAAAAAAAAAGCATGCACAGATAAATTACACAGCATGCCCCATAAATGGGATCAAATTCGGTTCAGGTTCTGGGAAACCATCCACTTCTATCATACTTCAATAGCTCAAAATAATACCTGAAAATTTTTAATCCAAAAACGATGGGTGGGCATATAGATTCCTAGTAAGGGATTCTAAAATAAACTAGTATAACTTTTGAAAACATTCTTGAAAACATTCCATAAAAAATTTCTTTTAAAGAAAAGCTATAACACAAGTAACATAACAAAAAAGTGCTCAATAAAAAACAAGCTAATATAGTTAAAAGGACACATGATTCAATTACAAGAATGATCATTTGGAATAAACAAAAGTTATTTTATACATGTATGATATAAGAATATGTAAGAACATATTAAACATCTAAGAGTAATGAATAATTATAGTATCACATAAAGGTAATAATTTCAATTTTATACATCGAATACTAAATCACTGAGCGCTAAACATATGTCAAGCCAAAAGATTTTACTTTTCCGATACTCAAAAGTACTAGCTCGTAACCATGGATATTCGACTAGTCGAATATCCATTTGGTTAATTGATTATCATACAAATAATAAGGGATTATATGATTCCATACTTTAGTTTCTGTGTTAAGGCCTCGTGCCAAGACCTAGGGGATAACTGTAACCGGACCCCAACCAGGAGTTCCTCTATAACCGGACTCCATCCTGAAGAGCATATGTAACCGAACTCCAACCCAAGGGGATTACGTTTACCGGTCCCCAACCCGGAGCATACTAGTCCAATACATTCCTCATATGTTTAATAAGACCATGTATCCAATGTGTCTCATACCACTTTGATTACCAATTTCCATGTCTTTTATTTGTGGTGTCCCATACCACTCCAAATAATATATTTCATGTTCATTTATGGGGGTGTCCCATACCACCTTGAATATTTAAATTCTTAATTCATTTTCAGAAGTGATAAATAATAAATTGTTTGATTTATCACATAAATAAAAATATTTACAACTCTTCCAGAAACATTCAATGCATTAGATTGCATGTTTTTACTTGAGATAGTTATTATTCATGCTCAATTTAGGTGCTGATAAATGGAAATGACATTGGAATGAATCATAATATGTGAGTTATTATTTAAATAATAATTTTCTCAATGACATGCATAAACTAGAAAACATTCTTTGCGCTTGGGATATTAATTTAAAACACACAAGTAATGAATGGAAGGGTTAACCACCTTAAATGATAGTTCCTTAAGTTTCAAAATCCTTGATTCATGTAAATTAATATTTATAGTTTAAAATGACTAATTTCAAATTAAGACAGATGTCATTTTTATACAAGAATGCGCTGATAGATGGTCATGTCTAAATAAATGGTAATTCCCAATGTTGCATAACATATATGGTCGACTAATTTTAGCACCACATTTATTTAATGTAATGCATACATTCCTAAAAATTTAATTAAACATATCAACAAAAAACTTTAACCACCAAAGTTTGTTTTATGAAAACCTATTTAGGATTATGGTTCAAACTTATATCTGCATACATATTACCATATATATATATACATAAAATATGTATATGTCTCACCTTTACATTATATGTTTTAAAAACAAAAATTACATATATTTATATATATATGTTTATTAACAACTTACACGAAATGTAGTTTCTTTAATATTAAAAAACCCTATGCATCGTAAAAGTAATTAATATTTTAAGAAAATTAACATCCTTATAAGAACTAGAAAATAGGGACCTAATAAATAAATAAATAAATTTCCCTTACATTCTAAAAACATCACTGCAAATTAACACTTGATAGAATAGAAATTGGGTGAATTAAAACTATATGGGTGTTTGTGTAATTTATATACCAAGCCATTTGAACCCAAAATTTTATTTGCATCCAAGTATTTATTAAAGATTGTAAATAATCTTTAATAACATAAAATATAAATCGATTGAATTATGTGTGTATGTATGAATATACACTAAGTGTATATTCGGTTTTATATAATTAAAAACCATATTAAGAGAACCCGAATATAATTATCATCCTTAGAAATTTTAATTCATACAAAATTTTAACCTTTGAAAAACCTAGATTCACCTTAGAGATGATATATAAATACCATAAATATAAATAGGTTTATGGATTTTACATTTTACAATGAAACAACTACTGCTCGTGTCCGTTAAACATTGGTAAACAACATTTAGAAATATAGAATAGGTTTAGGATGGAAAACCATATTCGTGAGTGTGTGTGTGTGTGAAAATATAGATATTTGTATATATAAAGCGTTTATATATGATTTTCACAAGAAATACAACGCATAAAAATAAAACACTTACAAAAAAATCCCTTATGCTAACAGGTTTTGCAACTCTATATAAGTTTTAAAACACTAATTTTTAGGATCATAAGTGTATAATAAGAAAATAATTATAAATTAAAATAATCCTTACAAGAAATAATCTGTAGATAGAGTGATATAGTATTGCGTACACGCTCCCTAAACTGAAAAAATGAATTGCATATTCAAATTGAAAAAATTGAAAGGGTTATATAGCCACAACAACAATGTGATTGCAGTGAAAGATAGAAAACAGTACTAGACCGCAATAAAAGGATATAAATAAATTAAATTTGATAGAAATAATATAGAATCATTGTCAAATAGACATTTATGGATCTGAATAAAATCATGGCACAGTGTAGTCATAGATTCCAATAAAACACTAAGATTTTAATTAGCTGGAATCAAAACAGGATATACGAGACATGCATTGCAGAGAAAAAAATTAATTTCTTATTTACAGTCTAAAAGTAATTCATACAAGGGAAAAGAGAAAAAATAAACAGTTCGACTATGAATGGAGATCAACAATGATAGAAAAATTAAATTAGAGAACAAAATGAACAAGGTAGATCTCTACAAAAACCAAAACCCTACCTGACTCTGGATCAAGGAATTATTAATCATCAATCAAGAAAAAACCCTTATCCCGTCAGACTCGTCTTCTTCCGCCAGACGAAACCTAATCATGGCCAGACCCTTAGTCCTTGACCACAAGACAATCAAGCTCCTCTAGCGCTGCTCGACCCGAAGCCGCGACCACAAACCTGACCCCGGATGATGTGAGAACATACCAGAACCATGGCTACCAAAACTAAGCCTCAATGAAGCTCAGATACCTTGCATGACCTTCATGTGCTCCTCGTGCATCTCCCGACGTTGGACCCTGCTGAAACCATATTCGGCATGACACTAGAAATCAGGACCCCCTATGCGGATCTCAAATCCCTTACAGGATTCCTCCTCTCTATTTTTTTTATTTCAATAATCTATTATTATTATATCTCAATTATTTTATCAACTTTTAATGAATTCAAAAGATACATATATATTAAACTAATAACACACCATCATTATCTTCCAATCTATTAAAATTAAATTATCAATACTTTCTAAAAAAATAAAAGTCATTATTAATAAATTCTTTTATAAAACATAAATTTATATATTTTATATTATATAATTATAATGTTATAAATTAAATTAATAATTTAAAATATATTATAAAAATAACAATTATTATAATTCATACCATATATTTGTATTTGAAACCCTAAAAAATGTTAATTTATTATATATATTTGAACTCAAGTAATAGATCGAATAATTTTCCGCATAATTAAAATTGTGTACTTTTTAAAAAATAATTTTGTTAAAATATTTTCAAAACAATAATTTTCAATATTATTTATATCCTCAATATAATCTTATCATAATTTCCTATTTTTCAAATCTAGTATACACACAAACATATATATTTGTATCACATATTGGGACTAAACAACAAATTCGATATATTTATATATTAGAATAATTATTATTTAAGATATTCTATTAAATAATAATTCAAAAAGAATAAAGAATGTTATTTTAAAATATACATAATTGTAAATTTTCTATTATTATTTTACAATAAATAATCTTCAAAAATAATAACTGTATCCATTTAATAAAACACTAAGGATCACTCGACTAAAACTCCAATAGTTACTTCATTTTGAACTCCAACTGCTATAAAATGGTCACAAGTTTCTCTAACGATTAGGAAAATCCTTATAAATACATTTTTATGGTATATAATATCTAATTTGGATCAGTTTACTAGGATGGTTCTATACATTCCTTTTACACTTAGTATGTGTTCTATTCTCCTTGAAATCAAATTCTTCTTTATGGTTGGTCTAAGTGAAGAGGGCTACATGCTCGACCCCTTTGTGGTGTTAGCAGGTCTCCCAATAGATCTTATCAGATTTTCTATTAGTTTCTTTGGATAACTATGGGTTTTTACCCTTAGGATATGTAATCATTTCAGTTGTTTATTAATATTATGTGTCTTGTTTTATTTTGAGAATCATTGTTTGAATGTCTAAATAATAAAAATTAATTATTACATGTTAAAAAGGTTTGGGGTGTCACACTCTTTAATTAGTTCTCTATTAATAATGTTATTTTGAAATATTTAAAATGATTTCCACTATGATCCTATACTTTATCTCCCACTCCACATTTCCCAAAGATAAAATTTATGCCTTTTCCTGGATCTATTATCGATTATTCTCCTTAAATAGGAATATATTCCAAACAGAATCTCTCCACATATTCAAAAAATAATTTTGAATGAAACCTATCAAATTATCATTTAATTATATTGTCAAAAATATTTAAAAATTTGTTTTATGATTTTACTTCCATTTCATATTTATGTTAAGTTTTTTATCTCTTTGGGAGTGATGTGTCATTTATTAGCCTATGAATCCTCTCATATTATTTTCCATTGGAGGATTAGACACGTATTATCAAAAAATTAATTATTCATCACTCCATAAATGATACCATTTGTAGTTTTCTTCTTGTGATGTTTTTTTCCATATATGTCAACGTTATTTAAATATCGTATGATTCACTATGTTAATTCTATAATAATACTATAAAAATTATATCTCTAGATGTAACAGGATCATGTTTTTCACATTTTTTATCAGGGGATATATTGAAGTCATATATGATTACTATTTCCAATATGAATGTTTATTTATTACTAAGGTAATTTTCTTATATAATTTTCAACCATCCACCTTATTTCTCTTTGTAGATTCTGATCATATTAGTTGGTTTATGGATTGGGGGAAGTATTGAAATCTTATATGATTGTATCTAAATATGTATGTTTATTTTTTACTAATTAATGTTGATTATGTCTTGTTTACCCTTCCACCTCCCGTCTATGGATGGATCTTGCAACATCTCGACCTGAGTATCACACATTAGTGCCATGAGATGGTCATTTATATGTCCTCAATCAGGGATCCCCATATTCAAGAGTCTTTAGACTAGCTGAGAGGGTCTAATATTGATCTTTAGATTACTATACCCACGTTATCAAATTATCTTAATAGTGTAATAAATAAACAATGACCAAATGATATACCTAATAACCAAAAAAATCAATATCACATTATTATCAAAATACTAAATGGAATATCAAAACATAAACATTAGATATCACAAGCCAAGAATGTGTTAGGATTCAATATGATGAACCTAAAAAATAAAGAAACTCAAAACATCCTAATAGGGTCCCTAATCACATCTATTTCCATCATCCATGATCCATCCAAACTCATCCATCAATTATATGGATCTTTACATTATCATGTCCTGCAATCCGGAAATCTATTCAGGTACCATTAGGGAAACCTGATTAGGGTGTGAGTAATACTCACTAGGCCACCAACAACACCATATAAAATAATATATAGTAAATACCAATGTCTGTAGTTGTATAAAGAAATAAAATACAAGAATAGTATAAATAATTTACATTTATTCAATTAATCATTATTTAACTAGATAACTCCTAGTTTCCTGAGGAAACCTAAACACCCAATACTTACTTGGGCCAATTCCAGAAATTGAACTATATCATAATAAAATGGTTATCAATTATCATTCCATTTCAATTCCTAGTATAATTAATTGGAACTATAGTCCAAATCCTATATGTTGTTCATATATTACTATGCCCAGGACATCGTGGGTATTTGATGCATTATTCTATGGCCCACAAATCGTTTATCAAACAATCACAAAAGTGAGATTCTGAGGAAATAGTATGTGTACCACAATCCTTTATCAATAATTTTATCATTGTGGTCTTTTGTTGCAACATTCCATTTCCCACACACATTTATTAATCAATTTATCACTATGGGTTTCGATGCAGTGAACTATGTCATCCACATGAATATCAATCAATTTATCACTATGGTATTTTCAATGAAGTGGACCATGTAATACATATAAATATCATAATAAAAATATCAAATGTATAAAAAACCAATCAAGTTTAATCAATATTATCCTTATGATAACATTTCACAATCAAAGCATCTATTAATTAATCCAACAACTAATTAATCCAACTCCATCAATTTCATAATCAAAATAATTACCTTCATTTAATTTTATAATTATCTAATTCAATTAAACTAATTGAATAATATAATAATTTTGCATATTTAATTTATTAACTAATTGACCCAATTCAACCAGACTAATATCGGTATAATTAATTCAATAATTTATTTTTCCAATTTCCAAAACCCCAATATTCCATTAATTAATTCAATAAAAATTAATCCAAATTCCCAAAATCAATATACAATTAATTAATTCAAAAATTAATTAATCTAATTTCAAAATCCCTATGTCTCATTAATTAATTAAATAATTAATTAATCCAATTTAACAATACTTAAATTAATTAATTTTGCAAATTAATAAATAAAATTAATAAATTCAATTGAAAAACATTTTATAGATATTCAAAAATTACATGAATTTATTTGAGATCATCACTTTGGGATTTGAATAATTGACCACCAACCTCATTTTGATGTTTAACAGTCTCCAATAGATATACACAATTTGAAGAAGAACAACTTAAATCATGACGAAGAACGTGATCTAGATCTGAAACAAAGATCCCTAATTTTTCAAATTTAATCAATCTAAAACAAGATCAAGATCCATAAAAAATAGGGGAAAACATCCTTCCAATTAATAGAAGAAGGATGGGAGAGAAGGAGGAACCCACGTGAGAGAGTATTCTCCTACCAAGAGAAGCTTTTATCTTCAATATGGTATTAAAATCACCATGAATGCAGGTCATAAGGCCTTGTAATCCCATAGAGAACCTCCAAAAATTAGAGAAAACAATTATGGGTCACGTTAGAAAATTTATCAGTATATGAATAGAGTTTAAGAGTTTTATAAATAATTTTTTTGGAGTCTAAACTCCAATATTAACGGTTTTATCCCAGGGTAATTGGTTCCCTCGAAATGTTTTCCTAACTGTGTGCTTAACCTTGGGGTGTCACACCATTACTTCTAAAAGTGTAACAGTATGAAAAAATTAGCATCAATAATATCATCTAGAACATTTATTATACACTCGGACCTCCCCTCGGTCTATGTGTGGAAGGATATACTCAGTAAAAACTATACACCCAAAACCTTCTACAATACTTCCTAGAAGAGCGATGTTACGTGTGACTCCTTGTCTAAAATAATACTATTTTTTACCTAATTCTAACGGAAAATATCTTAAACATACAAGTCACCAAAATTCAGCAATAATAAACAATCCCATTTGAGGAATATGTGTGTTACCATAGTAAACCAGTATGTAATCCCCAATAGAGTGACATTCTTCTAAGGCAACCTTGGGAGACCCACCAAAAAGTCCATAGTAAGATCATTCCCTTTCAAATTAGGAATAGGAACCGATGGAAGTAAACATATGGTTCTATGATATATATATTTCACCCACTAACAGGTGTATCATAATTTCACGAACCATGAAATTTCTTATTTACATGCACGGCCACCAAAAATTTCTTTGTAGTTATAGGTACATTTTTTCACTCCTAAATACAATGCCCACTTCAAGTAATGAAATTCTTGGGTCATATTATCCCGTATGATCATAGGAACAACAACCTGATTCATAATATAGATGGTCTCATTCTCATCTATAGTTCAATACGTTTGTGCCTCACCATCCTCAAGGCATTCAATCAAGACAAAACATTTTGGGTCCAACACATCTTTGACCAGATCTGACTCAAAAGAGTAGAATCTATGGAATCAGATAAGAGATTTATCTTCTTCTATCTCTCTTGAATAGAAACATGCATCCTAGCTAGAAAGGTCATTATCTTAAACTTATGACAATACTCCTACACTATAAAAGATGGATTTTCCTACATAAACCATCGGCAACACTATTTCTATTCCTAAGCATATGCTCTCTATCAAATTTGAATAAATTCTAATACTCAACCCATATCTATTTCTATATATTCAAGTCATATTTTGATAATATATACTTAATTATCTTGTGATATGTATACATTATAAACATATTTTACAAAATATAACGTGTCCAACACTTCAAATAAAAATCCACTTCAGCAAATGTGAGGTCATGTGTAAGGTAATCCTGTTCATGTGGCCTCAATTTCAGATACTCGTACAAAGAAACTGGAACTCCCAACATCATCACTTCTACAAGAAACATCCCAGAAGAATCAAAAAATATCATATAAACCATGCCTAGATTAGGTAGGATCAATATTGGTGATTTTTTCTAGTCCTTCTTCAACTCTTCGATTAAATTATCACACGATTTTCCATTTAATCATTACCCCTTCTCATAAAAGACCGAATGTGGTTATTCCAATTGGGATGATTCATGGATAATCCTCCCCAAATATCCCTCTTATCCTAAAAAAGCTTTCAGCATTGAAAATATTCATTGAATTCTCCTAATAAATAACTTCTTGAATGTTCTATTGGCCCATAAACACACCATACTCCAATTATATGTGACCTGATATGTGTACCTAATCAATCCAAAATTGACTCTTATATAGCATGGCATATAGTCGATGCTCTCTAAATGTACTCAAGGAAATTTCAATGTGTCAGGAATGATCATCAAGAGTCTTAGTGTAAAAAAATATTTCATTCACAAACAAAAATACTAGTCTAGGTAAGGGTGGAAGATTCTATTCATTATGGATATAATCCCTATTCATGCATTTATCATCTTGTATGGAATCCTAAAAACTCATATAGGCCATAGCTTGTTCCGAAAGAAATAATTGGTATATCAAAATGTCAAACTCTCAACTGATGATAAACTGATCTCAATTCAATTAATGAGAAGATACAATCACCCCTCAACTAGTCAAAGGTATCATCAATATGCAGAAGAGGATAATGGTTCATCAATGTCATTTTGATCAGTTTTCTGTAATGGACACACAAAGAGTGGGTCATGTCATCCTTCATTGAAAATAATACAATTTAACCAATAGAATCATACTTGGTTAGATAAATCCATTATCCTCCAACTCCTATAGTTGTATCTTGAGAACTTAATGCTCTATTAGTACAATTTATATTGTTGAATAAAAATTGTGTTTTCCTCGCACATGAGAGCAATATTAAATTTTTCCTCTCTCTTTGGTAGAATACCTAAGGAGTATTCAGGAAAACCATCTAGAAATCTATCCACTTTGGGAGTAAGGACATCGTTCTTTGCACTCCCATCATCCGGTAACGGACTTGCAACCTGTGTGGTGAGGTCCCTGAGTAGATGATGAATTGACCTTGCATGGCCTCCCTATACATTCTATTATCCATTATGAATATAATTTTCACCCTTAAGAGAGTTAAAATTTACCCTCCTACTCTAAAATTCTTTATATTATTTCTATTTTACTAACCAGTCCATACCCAAAATTATGTAAAGGACTATCATGTCAACACTATAAAGATCCTATAAAAATTATACTTCCCAACCCCAGGAGACAAACCTTTTCACAATCATATGTCTCTCATTCGTACTTTCAAATGTGTATCAATCATCAAAAACCCACTCTTTAACGCCACCACTTGGATCAAACCATTCAAAAAATTTATACCAATATAATAAATAGAGGAATGAATTTTAAATAAGGAATTAGAAAGAGTAGAAACTAAAATAATATTACCTCCAACTGTTAACGGTATTGCCTCGTTATCCTCAGGTCTAGGATGACTATATTCAACTATCTAACCCCTCTTCCTTGTAGTGTAGTCTGAGTCCCCTTGATATAAACCACTCTACTGGTACAAGTTACCTTTCCCATATGTTCCACATCCACTGCCTCTAACTCCATGGTCAGATGAACTATAACTTCTAGACAAATATGGTGTAGAAGAACCCTATATAATACACTAGTTCATTCAAGATAATCCATCTATACCTGTGTATCGTGGGTCCCTCTAAATCCTCTTTAGATATCCCATATTGCCACAGGATCATCACCCTATTGGTGTTCAGGGGAACTGTCTCAAGATGTTTTTTGACCTACCAAACTGGTGGAAAAGAACTTGGATGTCTTCTTCCATAACTAATCCCCCTCCCTATCTAATCTTCGTTCTATCATCTTGGATAAAATTATCATAGTGATTCTTCCTACCTTTATAATCCATATCATGTATCTATCCAATATTAAAAAACTATTCTTCAATTGAATCTTTTTTTTGGTTCACCTAAGATATGAGATCATGTTTTACTACTTTTGAAAACTTCTTCATCTTGAAGATATTAACCTGGGACATACTTTTATATTTAATCCCATACAAAAACATGATTTCCAAATTATCCTCCTCTACTACTAACCATAGATAAAATCATTAAAAATAGGTAAATCATCTAGCATAGTCTATCGTAGACGTACACCCCTAGTCAACCTCACAAAATCTGCTGATCTCTCCCACCAGATCATCCCTAGATAAAATTTCTCCAAAACATCTCCTTAAAGTCCTTATACTACATGTTTTCCTGTTTTCCATCCCAATTCTAGATGTCCAAACAATACTTCCCATGTCCATGTAATATATAAGCTTTAATCCGGACTCTTTTCTCAAATGGATTCTCCATGTCATCATCTATTTTATAGATAGACTCTATCAAGAACTCAGCTACCTTAGGTAAGTAAAAATCCAAGGGTTCTATAATAAAAACTTATTTATTGGATTAGAAATTGTTTCCAAAACCTACACAAGATACCTTTCAATTAATTTCATAAACAAAGATATTTTCTCTCATAACTACTCTCTGACATCCTCGTGTGGAACTATTGATGCCTCTGGTTCCACTATTGTAGGATCATTTTCATCTATAACCTCATTTAATCCTCTAAAAAACATCATCATTGAGGAATATATTTATATTTCCAAACATACATATTAGAATACTTTTCATAAGATTAACAGATTTAACAAGATGGACTCTCAACAGTCATAACAGGTCATCCCCCATTTTCCCCCATCACATGATCAAAACCGAGGTGTTATCACTACCCTTAGACATCCTACATCTATGTCATGGTTAACTAAGTGTAAACACATTCTCAAATTTCAATTTTCTCATAATAAATCCATTTTCCACCTTTCTAATCATTTTAAGATTTTCAATTTCAAATCTAGGGCCATCTTGAATTCAATTAATCAATCAAGAAAAAAAATTCAATTTTATATACTTACTCAAATCCCATTTCCATGCATTCCTAAAATGATTCATCTCATATAATAATCCCAAGTTTATATAATGATTTATGAATAATCAACTCTAATTTTATTATAGTCAATGAGTCAAATCTCAGAAAATATCAAAATAAAAAATCATGTCACACAAAAAGTGAATCACTCAAGGTCAAATAGCATCAATAGTAATAATACACATCAATAACAGCAATCTCATCCTAGATACTTGGGATTTTATCCTCATACATGGGATAGATACACCAATTAACTAGCTCTTAAACAAGGCCTGACTCATCCTATTCTCTTGTCTAACTTTCCCAAATAGTAAGATAAAAGAAAAGAATAGAAAATTTCCTTTGAAACCACATTGTAAAGTCATCACCCGGGTTCTACACCTCGACTCTCTGAGAAGGTTGGTTACATGACACAAAGATCAGCTCCCTATATAATAGAGGCTACTAACTGGAAGCATGCCCCTAATATCATCCATGAGGATACTACACCCTCTTCTCCCATGGATCACAATATCAAAATACATAAACAATATCCCAATGATATAACTTACAAAAACCCAAAAAAAATATCACATGATGACCAAAGCATGAAATATAATATCCAAACTATAATAATAGATATTTTGTGCCAAGAATGTTTCATGTGTCAATATGTAGAACTGAAAATTAATATAGACACTGAACACTCCCCGAGTGGGTCAAAAATGACATTTTTCCCTCATCCATGATCCATTATGACTCATCCATATAACATATGTCTCTTTACCTTATCATGTCCTACAACCATTAAATTTATCTAGGTAATTATGAGGCTGCTTGTGTAGGCTCTGAGTACAACTCAGTAGTCCACCACCAACATCATCTAATGTAATATCCAATCATTAATAGTGTATGAAGATTTATAAAGAATAAAATAAAATAAAAAAGGAAAAGTGTTTATATTTATTCAATTACACATTATTTAACAACATAACACTTTTTTTCCTGAGGAAATCCTATTTCTCAATACCTATATCGGCCCGTGCAAGAGTCTAAACCATATCACAATAAAAGGGTTATCAATTATCAATTAATTTGAATTTTATTATAGCCAATTGGAAACATATTTCAATGCCCACATTTCGGGCCTATATCGCTATGCAATTGACACCATATGTAATTATAGTATCTGTCTGTGACCCCCATATCGTTTATGAAACAATCACCCTTGTGGTCTTTTGAAGCAATAATTCATGTCCCCAACTCATATATCAATCAATTTATCACTATATTCATTGAATTCATTAGCCCATGCCTCACACATTAATAACAAAATTTAAATATTACATGTATCAAAATATCGCATATATTAAATAAATCAAGGTTAGTCATCATTAACTTTATTATTAAATTTTACAAGGACAAAATCCATTAACAAATTAAAAAAATTATTAATCAAATTAAATCAATTGCATAATCACACCTATCTATACAAATTAATTCAACAATTAATTAATCCTATTTAACCAATTGAATAATAACAAAAAAACCATTAAGAAATTTAATAATTAATTAATCCAATTAAAAAATATCAATATACCAATAATTAAATAAAAAATTAATTATTCCAAATTCCATATCCTCAATATACTATTAATTTATACAACAATCAGTTAATCCAAATTCAAAATCTTAATATACCATTAGTTAATTCAATAACTAATTCTTTAATTCTCCAATCCCAATATCATATTAATTAATTAATTAATTAATTAATCCAATTTCAAAATAATTCAATTAATTAATTTACCAATTTAAATAATTCAATTGACAAACATTCAACATAAAATCTATAATTAAATACATGAAATTCAAATAATGAAATTGAAATTTGAATAATATAAATGCTACATAATGTTTTATGATGAACAATCACCAACAGATATACCCAATTTGATATATAACAGCCAAAATCATGATAAAGAACATGATCTAGATATGAAACCTAGACCCCATATTCAGCAGATTATATCTTTCTAAACCAAGATCTTGAAATACAAAACAAAGGAAAACGCCCCATAATAGAATAAAGGATGGATGAGAGATCCTGAGTAAACCCTTTTGGATAAGATATTCTTACTCGGAGATGGGATCATCTTTAGTCTAGGCATTTTATGGATAATAATGAAGGTAATAAAGTCTTATAATCTACTCAAAAGCCATTGAAAATGAGACAAAATGATTATGGGTTGAGGTAGGGTGTTTTGGGGTATAATACAGGGTGGTAAAAAAATTTATTAAAAACATTCAAGGGTTTAATTTCCCATACAAATGTTTTGTGGCTTGGGGTTCAAGGATTCCCCTATCCATGTGCCAAACCATGCACTACCCCCGTGTTTGTCAAATGGTTACTTCTAAAAGAGAGCACATTTTGACAAACCATGCACCAGCCATGTGAATCCCCTCTATCTAGGTTTGTATAGTTTATTGGGTTAGAATCATGGTTTAGGGAAAATATGAGTTAACCATGCACAACCCCTCTTACTTATAAAATTCTCCAATTTTCACCCAAATTCACCCATGTTAACACCCAAAAAAATGTTTTAAAAATAAGGAAAATGAGTACCCAAAAAATCTTGGGACGTATCCAAAAATAGTCATGATCTTATATCTTAAGATCAACTTATTCCATTTATTGACTAGTGAAATTTGGGAATCACATATCATGTTAAAAAAATATTGATAATTATTGATTACTAAGGAAATATAATTATACATTTTATTAATATTCATTTATTTCATATGGTGAATCAACTATAATTATTAAGGGATATATGAGGCTATCATTAATCCATAAAATCATCAATAAGAACCATGAGACAAACTAGTCGATAAATGTTTTTTATGTATGCAAATCAAATTTTAATGTCGAAGGAGAGGACTTGATGGCATGTTTATGAAGTCTCAGAATGAGTGATTTATGTAAGATTTTTTTTTCATTATGAATTCATTCACTATGAAATCATTTATTGTTATAAATGAGATCACTTGTATTTTTATTCCTGGATATAGTCCAATATATTGGGATTGTTATATAGAACAATTTATTATTATTTTTCTCTAACAAAATATTAATTCTTGGTTTATTCTATGACAAGTTAAACTTTTTTTACTTACTAATCATCTAAACTCATCTCTATGTTTTTTCATATTATGATGGTACCAATAGTTTACTTTGAATTATTTCCAAAATATAATAGTTAAAATAAAAGTCATCACTAGATTTTTTGTTAAATATCATATGTTAAAAAGTAAATTTTAAATCCTTTATGTATCTATTCCACCCAAGACTATAAAAATTTATGATCAATTGTGATGTTACCAATTATATCTAAAACCGTTGTAATAGACTGACCACCAGCTCCAAGTTACTATATTCAAGTCAAAATAGTTGGTATCAAAGGAGGGTTAGAAAAAAACAAAGAACATTATTTATGAAATCATATATTAGATAACATAACCTTATTAAATAATATGGGAATAAACCTAGGTATTAAAAAAAGTCATTATATGGTTTAAATTATTGAATTTTTATTTATTGTAAATGAATTCCCTATCTAAATACAACTAGGGAATCAAGTATATATGAACCTCGGGGTAACCACCCTAAAGTGCTTCATTTGGTATTAACATGACATTCACCTAGTGAATAATAAATTGTCTTAACATTGATGAATATTATTTGGTAAATTCTTATAATTCTTATAAAATATTATGTGGAATATGAATAAAATTTGGTTACATAACATATTTGGAAATGGACAGGGATGATATATATTGAAACATAAGGATTAATTACTTTTTTATGCATGAAATTTATGAATTAATTATCCTATGTATATAGGTTCCTTTTATGAAACTATAAATTTTCCCATAAATTTTTTTAATTTATTCATTTAATGGATGGTGGATTGTAAATCGAAATTAAAAGTACATATGATGGGTAATGCGGTGATTTTTCTAATAAAAAATAAATGATATTACTACTAGAGTAAAAATATTTAGATTATTAAAACCAAGATATCTAAAATATGATCAACTAACTAAGAATAGTTGAATTCCTAAACACACCAAAGAAGAGAATTATCAAATATCATTGATGTTTGGGTGATATGGATGATGGTGGAAGGAATATTAAATTTCATATTTTTCAAGAATGTGTGAGGACGAACCTAGTTTATTTACTTTATGGAATTAAAATATTTTATGTGTGAGAAAAGAGGACATAAGGAAAATAAATTTAGAGTAAAATAACGATTTTTGTTTACAAAATTAAGGAAATAAATTTCCATGAAGTTTACCATAATGTTAAAATTACATAAATTTATAGAACATGGAAATTGTACAATTCAATGACCTATTTCAAGGGATAACAAGGATGACAAGCATTAGAAACCTCCTCGACTAATGGAACTAGGAAATTACTATGTTATATAAATTGATAAAGTGAATCATGATAATTAAGGTATGCATAACCTTTAATACATAGGTGGATATGTCATGATGGATTTTTATTTTATCCACTCTAGTATATCTATGATGTTTTCTAATAGAATTAAATGTCTTCCCCCACTAACTTGGTATTTCATTATCTAGGAAAACTTACAGTTTTATGATTATTATATCAAAATTTGATTTTTGAGGCAATGTTCCTTCAGAAATATTATTATTCCACTTTTAGATGAATTTATTTTGATTTTGGAAATGGATTAGTTCTCTCTCTATTTACTACATATTAATTTTTTGTAATAACTAAATGAAATGGATTATTAATATAGAATATCCAATCAGTGTGTTTATGGTTAGTAACTCCGATTAAAATAAAATAATATAATATTTTTCAAGATATAGAATAACGTGGGACTCTTGGATCAAATTTTTGTGAAAAACTCAATATTATAGATATGGATATTTGATGGAAAATATGAAATTATTTGTCTTTACTAAGTAAGTGAGGCTAATATCTATGTAGAAATTGAATCTTGACTCTTACTTATCTTAAGGATACCCTTATGTATTTTTATTAATCAGCAATAATAGAAATTATCCGGATCTAATTTATTTACTGGTGGATATAACACCCTGAGAAGACAATATGTCAATTAAATTTAAATGAATACATTTTGTAAAATCTATTTTGAAACATGACACCGAACGAAACTGAACTATGATAATTTTGTTAAGATATTATTAATGTATTAATAGATAATATTATACTTTGGTCATGGAATTAGACTTTTTAAACAAAAATAATATTATTTTTAAATATCAATATAAATAAAAAAATATTTGTCTTTAATACCAAATCATGAATAAATTCAATTAGTATAGTTATATAACTTGCAAGATCATTTTATGACTGAAAATGTATAATCTAAACAAATCCAATTTGGGTGATATATAATTTTGTTTTATAAAACAAAATATTATAACTTTAAATGATGATAAAATATATTAGTTATATTAATTATATAATAACCATAAGTTTTTATTGAGAGGAAATAAAAATAAAAAAAATTAATATTTTAAAGGATTTTTTCAGAAAAAAAAATTTGCGTTATTTTTCATATCCACTTAAATATTAAATTACTAAATATTTATATTTTAATATTAAAAAATGAAGATTATTTTTAGAAATATATGATATTAATTTTATATGTTTAGGAATTTTTTGGAATTATTTGAAAGCAATGATTTTCATGTAAAAAGTGAAAAGTATCATTTTTACAATTAGATGGACTTTGATAAAATCATCAGAATTCATGTACAGCATAAACTTTTATGAAACATTTTTCTTGATCAATGATATGTTTAATATATATATATATATATATATATATATATATATATATATTTAATTTTAATTTAGGAAACCTATTATTAACATTTTGGATCTAAACTAATACTTTACTCTAATAAAAACTGTTTTTGGATTAATTATTTTCATTAAGTATAAAAATGGTAGAATTCATTTTCGTATTATTTTGAAGTCCAAATAACACTTTATTGGATAATTATATATCAATTAATTCTATATAAACATATAATAAAGATAAATTTATCCTAATCATAATTCTTATAGAAAAAAATTAATTCTTTCTAAAATATGTTTTTACGCATTATATGCACTCATATTAAAATGAAATTTTATTACCATTCTAGATTTTAACTAATAAACGGTTTACATATTTGTAATAATTAGCTGTATAATATTTAATAACTCCCATTTTATTTTTAAGCATCAAAATTAATTTTTATAGGAAAAGGTGTTTTACAACAGTCAAAAACAAAAAAATTTAATAGTTTAAAAAAATTCTTAAAGACATAAAAATGATTAAAAAATGTGTAAAACAATATGTATAATCTTTTATCGAACTTAAACATGACCATATATATTTTTCCACTTTTTGTATCTATTTAACATTTGAATAGTGACTGTATCTTTTATATTATTGCAAAAATTGTACTCCTCTACATTATAAAATCATTCACAACCATCCCACTTCTCCCAACATCCCAAGACTCTAATATTTGACCAAATTAAAACCAAATACATAAAAAACAATTAAAAATATAATATAAGATAATTTATTCTGAAAATCCCTCTCTCAAATCAATAATCCAATTTAAAATGAATCTCTTTCAATGAGAGAGTTAAAATTCATAATTAATCATTTTTCATTTCCATTCCTTTCTCTTATTTTATAAATCATAAAAATCCAATATAATCATGTTAAAATAATTACATAAGTATAAAAATTAATATGAATTTAAATTATGTTGAAGGAATTATTTGTCTCTACCTTCCACCCAACTACTCAAATAATCAAGACATTGTCTCTGTTACATGGGGACTTTGGCCACCATATGTGATGTGGTCAATTTATAATAACCTACCCACCAGTGTAGTTAATATGGGATATTTAATAAATATATATGTTATTTAAAGAACACTTTAAATTATGTTAATAAAAATCATTACCTATCTTCATCCCATTCTATAAAAAATGATTACATTATTCAAGTATTTTTATGGAAAACTTCCTCCACATAACGGCATTTTTTCATCAACACCAGGATTGAAAGATTATAATAATGTATTTAGTAAATAAAAATTATTTCTATAATATAATTATGGTTCTTGGGGTTTTTTTATAAATTTATTATTATTAAAATAAAAACTTTTACTTACTAAAATTTTCAGAAATATGCTCATCATTTATTACATTTTCCAGAATTGTAAATTAAACATATATGAAATGATAATTATACTTTATAAATCATTATTATACATTTTTTACATGTAAATTAAATTTTATGGTAATGGTTAAAATATTTATAATATAATAATGATGAATATTTTCATTATAAAACTCATTAGATGCAAACAAAAATGCTAACATTTGATGGTAAAAATAAACATTAACAGGGTAATGAATGAAAAAGGAATGATTATAATTAATGGTAAAATTTGTATTAAATATAAATAAGGTTATATAATATGTTTTTAATACTTTTAGGTTATTTGTATAAGAGGTCGAATATCATTCATGGTAGCAAAGAATAATTTAAGGGTTTTCATCTCATTTTTCATTCATTATGGTATGTTTTATTGTTAAGAACCTACTCTTATTTTATATAGTGTACCTACTATTAAATTTACTTATATTAAAATTATTAGGGTTTCCATCATGGGATTTGAAGAAGAAAAATACGGAGTCCCCCCCTTATGATTCCTTTGATTCAACTATTACCAAATTTATTATATATTTATCATCTCAATTTTTGTTTATTGATATTTATTCCCTATCCACCACTTGAATTTTTTTATACCTCCATGAGGGTTTTTGGAAATAATTTAATGGAATTAAAAGTATTTAAAAATAAATCATAATATATCTTTTTAATGGATTTTAAATCAATTGTTACAGCTACCATAATTATTTTTCATAACTAAATTTTTATTTATTGAGTGATAATTATTATAGTTGAACCCCATTCATAGCATTAGATATATTTTTTACAATGATGGTATAAAATAGTAATTAAAATTAATTTTTATTTGTAATAAATTTATTTATCATGGAGTCCTTTTCTTAAATATTATTACATCAATAATTACAATATTCAGAAACAATTTTGTTAACTCAAATATCCATTCTTTTGGTTGTAATGTTACATCTTTAACATCATTATTCTAAGTCACTAGTATTATTCAACTTCTATTTTTATATGGTATTTCTTCTTTTATTGATATAGAATTTGTAATTTATAATTGAAATCCTCTTCCATGAGGAACTTATATCTCATCAAGGTATGACACAGTTTTGATTAATTCGTATTCTCTCTTATGGTTATTTATATTTTAGGTATATATTTTATCTTACTCCTAATGTAATCATTTATATTTAATAACGTAATTTTGGTTTACCACAGGGTATGATCGAATTTTAATATTACTATTTTCAAAACGAGTTTTTATTATATTTTTTTATGATATGGGTTTCAATAAATGTATTTTAAAGTATTAAAATGGTTTTCCTTTCATGATCATGTGATTTTTCTTACACTCTAAAATTCTAAAATATAACGACTAGGTATTTCACAAATAAACATTATTAACAATTATATTAAGAGGAAAATGTTTCATAGTTTTTCACTCTATATTTTCAAAAATTACTTTTTAATGATACCTGTAATATTTTCTTTTTATGGAATTGCTAAAAATTATTATAAATACAATTTTATGATTTAGTTAAAATTTCCCACATTATAATAAAATGGTTTAACCACACTGGGATTTAATCATCATGGATTACATTATAATATATCTTATACTATATTGTTTTTCAGAATTAAACTCATTGTATCAAATAATATAATTCTTGAACAATTTATATGTAATATTTTTATTAAGGTTCTTCATATAAAATAATTTTTTAATTTATCTCTAAATCATTCAGTGATCATCTATTTCACTTACAATATTATCTAATAATTAAACCCACCTTCTTTATCTGGATTTATTATGGTCATGTTATTATACTTATTGAATGTGTAATGTATTGGCATCTCGTATGATTATTATTTTCAAAACACATGTATAGTTATTACTGAGTAATGATGATAAAACAATTATTTTCAAAACTATTTTATGTATTTAAGGGATTTAATCCCCAAAAAATTATTCTCAAGTGAAAACGCATCAATTTTTATGTTTTTATGAATATTGGGCTTAAATGGTAAAATTTATTAAAAATAAAATTTCAATCGTTTTGTATCACTTTATTGTTTTTGGTAGAACATTTCTAAATACGTTCCAAACTGAAAAAAAATATTATTTTGTATTTTTTTCTATTCAATTTCTTCAATAGGAACATGTGTTAATCCATACCCTAAGAGGCCCAAAAAAATTCCAAAATTCTAAAAAACTATTATAGTCGACATAATTAACTTAATATCTTTATATAAAGAACATCTTCATCTAAAAAAATCCAAATGAGGCAATTCTTGTCTAAAATGATATAATTCATGGTGATATAAAAAAATATAAATTTAGATGAGAATTATTAATACGACATGTAATTTCATCAATTTGGAGGAAAATGAAGAGTCTTTTCATCACATAAATTTTCAAAAAAGTAATTTGTGGACATATGTTCATAAATATATCCCAAAATTATAAATTTTTAGGGAATATTGAAAATGACATTCCAAATAATGTTTAAAAATACACCTTGCTCAGATTTAGTGGTTTTTAGGGAAACATATGTTAATTATTTAAAAATAAAGAAAATATAAAGAAAACATTCCATGTATCTTCATTATTAATATAATTCTCCACTATCATTTCATGTGGATGGTTAGTATAGTGGTTAGGGATTTGAAATAAAATATTGTAATGGGAGGGACCTTAAATTGAGTAATCTATCCATGAATGGTTTAAAAAAATGTGGTATTTGTAATCGATATATGAGAATATTCTTCTTCTATATTTCCCAATACTTCTTTATAAACATTATTTTGAATAATTTTGGAATCTGCTTTCATAAATTTAAATGTCCATTCCTTTATTGAATTAATTTTCATCTAATGTTTTAAAGATATTCTATCAACATATATATGTAATCAATTAGTATATTTAAACTTCTTTTGTGAAGTATCCTTTTTTGAACAGCGTATTTTTGGTTAATTTTTGTGGATCTATGGTATTTAAGTAATTGAATAAAATTCATAAGGGGTTCACCATCCTTATTTTAGGTCTCAGTATGGTTTCTTGGAAATGTTAGTGTATAATTTTATTTCATTAAGTATACATTTAGAAACTAAAATGTGAATCATTTTTAGAAAATAAAAAATGGAAGGTTAAAATATCAAAACATATTCACTTTTACTATCTCAGCTCTATTTTCTCATATCTTTTTAATTTTCAATATACCTAACATCTAACATATATTTTTTTGTTATTAATAATTTAAAATTTTTTAAAACAAAAAAAATACCAACATTAAAATCGAATATAGAAAAAACAATTAAAAAGTGTTATTTGGTAACTTAGAATATGACCCACTCATGGGAAAACACCATAGTCCACAATAAATTGAATTTAAATGGGATAAATTTTTAATTCTGGTAACTTGAGTGAATCCTCACTATCATAGGTTTATTATCTATTGATTAACTATCCACCGTATTTCCTTGGTGGATTAGGATCATGTAATCTTGTATATTGATTGGGTGAATTATTGACATCTTGCAAGTTTGTATTTAAATATGGAAGATTATTGAATACTATGGAAAGATGATTATTTATTATATAAACATCTGTATTTCATCTCTGGGAGTATTATGAACATATTATTAAATTTATTTATTAAGAATACAATAGATATCGTATAGGTTTTTATTCAAATATAGATGGTTGTAGATTACAAAAAAAATATTATCATACATTGTATTATTATTCATTTATCTTGTGTGGTTGATGCATTGGTCTCATTAAGTCAGTGGTGGGGCCAAAAATAACCACTCAATGCATCATTATGTCAAATGAGAAAAAATATCAAATGTTTTTGGTTTATTATTGTCTAATCAATTATGATATTTTGGAATGAGGATTTAATTGTGTGATTATGATGTCATTGAATGAGGTCATGTAAAAAATATTTATGATGTACAAAATTATAAATTTGACCATTATGAAATCATTATTTTTTATCAATGTGATAATTTATATTTCAATTCATGGACATATTTTAAACTCATGTGATCAGTTATATGGAATATTTGATTGTTGTTTATCTTTAGAATATTATCCATGCTAGATTTATGCTCTAATAGATTATATTTTTTGTCTTTGATTAATTTGATACTGAGAACACCTCATTATTTTTTTCTCATCCCCATGGTACCTAGAAATGAAAATTGAATGCCTTAAGGGATAAAATAGAGTAAATATTAATTTTCTTAGTGTAATTTGTGTTTTTTTTCATCTTTTTGAATGTAATGTGAGCTTTATATATGTATTAAGACTCCTAAGAATACTAATTTATGTGGTCATGTGTGACGTGATCCCTTATATCATGTAATATTGTAATTAGTTGGCCACTAACTCTATGTTACTAAACATATGGTAGTTAAAATCCTCAAAATAAATCATTCATAATTTGTGAAATATTGGATTCTTTCTTACATATCGACATATTAATATTATAAATTCTCAGAGTTAATTGTACCTTCAGAATTCAACTTCAATGTAATTTTTACATATCCTATATTTATTCTTTTTTAAGGAAAATTCTAATTTTCTATCTCTAAAATTACAATACTATAAAATGATAAATCAAGGTTATCCTTTATTTATACTCTAGCTTAATCCAATTATCCCTAACAAATTTTAAACTTATTCAAAAAAACATCCAACCCCTTTGAATCCTATCAAAACACTTCAAATCTCTTCAATAATTTATTAGGCTTTAATAAAAAAAATTATCACAAATATCAAAACATTAATAGAATATTTGAACTCATTTTTTATTTTTTCAATGAAATTCACACTACCATAACTCTATAAAATTCAGAATCTTCAAATATTTGATGAACAAACTGTATCACCCCAGGTAAATAAATAAATATGACATTTTTATATTTAATAATATATTTGAATTAAATATTAATTTTACTTTAATGGGTTTTTATGTTCGATAGTGTATCTAATACGCAACAAAGGGTTTCTTCGAAATATTATGTTGCACACTAATAATATAATATTATTATTTTAAATGGTATTTAATTCCTAGACGTTTTATTGGATGGAATGAAAAGAAACAACTAAAATATTATTATTAAAGTTCGTAAATTTTTTAATATTTATCCAATAAAATTTAGAGTCTTAAAATGTGAATGAATCTAATTTTAAGCACAATTAATCTTAAAGGATGATTTACCACCTTTAAATGGAGAACCCACATTAAATCTAGTTTTTTCACTTTTATATATTCTATTTTACAAAATAAAATTCTTCTTTCGAATAAGGACATATAAATTCACTTTGGGTAAAATATTTGTATTTTTCTGATAAAATTCATTTTTTAATGAATAGTGAAAAATAATGTATTTTAATTCTAAAGTGCCTCTTAATATAATTTATTTATATGGTATGATTATCTTTTTAATAGATTTTATAGTGTAATTAGATTATTATTTTAATATTTAATCCAATTTAGGTCATTTTAATTAATTTCATTGTGAAATTCGACATAAACAAGTGTCAATCATTTGATAGTTAATATTTCTTAAAAAATGCTTTTTGTTTTTAAAGCGGGAGTTAATTTTAATAATATTTATGCCACTTATATGTTTTGAGATTTGAAAAATGGATTTCAAATTTCAAATCAGAGGTCTAAATTGTGTAAATAGGTAACTCTAACTTTTACACATCATGAATATTTACTTTAGTAAAATAATTTATATACCATGGTTAAAAGGTAAATCTGGTAAATAAGGGTAAACAAATATTTTTATAATAATATAAAAATACCCTAACATATGTTTTAATCCTATTGGTGGATAAATAACCGAAAATGGGAATATTTGGTTCGATTTTGGGATCCCATGGGGAAACATAAGAGTGACATGACACATTATTTTAATTATCTTAAAGTAATGACAAAAATGACATTAACCAATATATTTTAGTAAATTAATTTTTACATAGGGTTATATACAATATCGTTGAAAATATAAATATTATGTGAAAATTTAAAAATATTTCCAACATCATTGTATTTTTTTATAATTTATAGACATCAAATATTTTAAATTATTAATGAATCAATAATGATGCAGTGTTTACCTCATTAATAAATGATTTTAATAAATAATATTATAAAGATTAAAATAATATCCAAAAAATGATACATTATTATTGGATGATTTTATTTCTACCATGTGTCATCTTTTATTAGAATTTAATTCTTTTTGGTCATTTTGAAAGGGAATATAAGTTTATAATAAAATAATTGTTTCAAACATTCCTAAAGAGCCACTTTCCCCTTATAAAAGAACACCACTTTTAACCCATTCCAAACACCTCTCAAGAACCTTTTCCCATCCAAAACCTACCAAAATAATCTCTAAATATCCCTATATTCCACCTAGAAGCCTTAACTTAGGTAGGATTCATTTCAAACTGTCATTGTGGCTCAAACCAAAGGGAGTTACCCGAATTAATGGTAATTTTTTCCCTTAACTTCTTTTCTATTATTTTAATTATCCAACCCATAAACCCTTTTTATTCCTTTCTTTCATAACAACAAAAGTATTCTCAATATACTAGTATGTTGTTATGAGATGTATTTAAACTACACTTACATACACCTTCATCTAATTGGTGAAGAACATTTTGTATATTTGGGTGCAAAACTAACGCCTCACGAAATGATGATAGTTCAAAAACATCTTACCACCTCTAATGGTGGCCATTATGATGGAACTGTATTTATATATGATATATATTATTTTTTTATTGTTTATATACTTCTGTATTTTTCATTTATAGAATATCTTTATGGTTTCTATAGTAGGTAAATATGATAATCTCATTTGAGGAAGTGCGGACTACCACCCCCACAAAGTGATATGACTCGTTCATGACTTATATGGAATGTATAAATGATAGAGATAATGATATTATATATGATATTATTCTTAAATTATAATTTACCAATGTATCATTAGGTTTTATTTCTATTTAAGTAAGAAATATAAATGAAAGTAGCATTCATGCGTACGTATGACTTACAGTCTCCATGACCAGTGCATTTCATTTCTTACCTGCCAATATTTAGTACTATTATAAATACATGCATATATTGGATATATATGATATATATGATATCTAAATCAAGGATATAATTCTATATATAATGAACTTTTAACCATATGAACAACTTGTAATAATAAGAAGTCCATTTTTTACTCAAGTTCTAAATATCATCAAAATGACCATTATTAACATAAATGATTACATAAGGTTTATAAAATGGTAATAATTTATATAAAAGGAATAATAAAATTTAAAAGGTTCTTAAGAAAGTCTAAATTAACTTTATTTTATTATTCATGAGATTAAATAATGAACGGGCCATGTTGGACACGAGGTACGGGACATCGTCTCAATCTCCATTCATTGAGGCATATTTTGTTTAAATACATGAAGTTCTATAATACCCTGTATAAACGAATTTGACTTTTCATTTCATTCAAAGTGAATCTTTTTCATCGATGTTTTTTACTAAATGACAAAAAGGAATGTTTCTTTTAACGTAAGTGGTGACAAAAACCTTTCCTTCGCCGCCATTGTTATTTGATCTTTTTCTTCCTTATCTAGACGTAATGTTTGTAAAAGAATAATAAATAACATATACACTTTTATGTATTTTGGTATTGAAAATGGTTTTATAATAGATTTTTAATGTCAATATATTTAAGTGATATATTGTGATTAAAATTGGGATATTTTTTCTTTCTTTTATATATTTTTTGTATGTGTTATGATTTTATAATGGTACTTGTACATTTGACAGGTGGTTTTGTGATAAACCACATAACGGGTGGTGTCGTGGTAAACCAGGACGGGTGGATATGTTATAACCTCCAATTCATTGGGTATAGAAGTCGTCCGAATGGCTATTCCATTTAGTGATATGTGTGGAAGTCGACCATAGGGATATTCCATTCAAGTACATTTATGTCTTAGGTTATATTTATATGTTATGTATTATTTATATGGGTTTCATGGTAATCTTAGAGTTATAAATGGGTAATCATTGATCTTTTGTTCAGTGAAGTGTATTTACTACTTTCTAAAGGTGAAATGATTTACTTATTATAAAGTATTCATGGATTACTTGTTGTTTTAAAAAAACAAATAGTTTTCCACATTTTTTCATCCCTTACTGAGCTCTTTATACATATCCCATGTTTTGTAATTTTTTTTCATAGGACATAAAGTGGAATATGGTCCAGGATGGGAACAAGGAAAATTCATGTTGTCTAAAACAGGGATCTAGACATGACCCTTTTTTTCTAGAATTTTTATTTTGTGAAAAATATTGGAAATGAGTAGAAGTCTCTACTTTGTAACTTTTCGTAAATAATGTAATAGTTATGACCTAATTCTCTCAAACTCTAAACCTGGTGATAACCTCAACATCAATTTTTTATTTAATTCAAGATTATGTAATGTTTAAGGCGGACTCCTTATAGATGTTATCAGAAGTTGGTTTAGATGACTTTAAGAGTTAGGGTATTGTTAACTTAATATCCATAAATAAATTTATTTATGATAAGATTGAAGTGATATAGAATTTACAGATTACCATGTTGCTTTGCCTAAGATATTTTTCTGTTCATAATGGTTTTCCAACGAGGAAATAAGGTATCTATATTGGGATGACATTACGAGGAAGACCACCATTCTAATCAACAACCTGAGATAGTTAGAATCAGAACTGAACATTCTTTTATTGGGATGGCACAATTGAATCAGGCTATAAATCGTGGTGGAATCCATGATCTAGATCAGCTAGATCAACCATATAGGAACATGTCAGTAGTTCATCATTTCCTGAGACCACATCCCCCATCATTCAGAGGATCATCTATCCTTGTGCTAGAATAAGGGTGGATTAAAGCACTAAAAAAATTATATCATGGGGTTTTCAGAACATCAAAAGGTAAGTCTCATTGATTACCATTTTGAAGTTAAAGATGATCAGTGGTGGTTGATGGTGAAACATATTAGTGATAGTGAGGAGATTGATGCTCTTGATTGAGATAAATTCAAAGGAATGTTCCTTGGGAAATATTTTCCTAAGGTGGTTCGACTTAGGATGGAAAAAAATTCCTATAATTGAGGCATGAGGATGACTCACTGGGTTATTACGAAGAAAATTTCACTCGACTGGAAACGAACGCTCCAAATTTCATACAAGATCTAGATAGTAAAATAAATCATTATTTACTCAGAATTATATTCACAGTATCGAAGGGATTTAGCTTCTCATGAGTTCAAAGGTTATGAAAAACTTTTTTGATGTGCAGAGAAGGTGTAAATGGAGTTTACCAAAGATCAGCTGTACTTTGACAAACAATAGAATAAGAGGCCGAGTTGGTATGTGAAAGGGAATAACTCTTTAAAAATGTCAAATGGTAAGAAACTTTAATTGTCAGTTTGTGAAAATTGTGGTAAAAAGAAGGCTGGGGAATGTCTTTTGAATTCTGGTAAGTGCTATCGTTGTGGAAAAATGGGACATAAGGCTCATAATTGCACTTAAAAATATCAGGTGATTGGTAAGACAACATATGATTTACAGTTAGTAAAATGTATTATATGCGATGAAATGGGTCATTATGAAAATGAGGGTCCAATGAAGAACTCAAATGAGGGAAATTAGCTAGACTACAAGGAGAAAGGGGGGATGAAATCATTTTCATATACTTCAGTAGATGTTGGGACAACGAATTCAGTAGTATCAGGTACACTATTTGTTTGTTCAGATTATGCCAATGTATTTTTTGATTTAGGGTCTACACACACATTCATTTCTGAGAAGTTTTCAAGTAAATTGGGAATTCCATATAAAGATATTAATCTAGAACTTATGGTAAAAGCACTAGGAGAAAATGTTGAAACAAAAAAGAAATCATTTTAACCTTCCTATCCTTGTGTGTAGAAAGAATCTGCCAACAATCCTTATTGTATTTCCTCCAGTAGAGTTTTATTTTTTTTTTGTATGGATTAGATTTCTATTTACCATGCTTAGATTGACTGCAGAGCTAAAGAGGTTTCTTTTGAAGATTATTTTCAGTTTGTGTAAGAGAATAAACCCTTACTTTTTATAACATATGAAGAAGCTTAGAAACTAGTAAAATATGGAAATGAATGTTACCTTCCACATATTTTTGAAAATAAAGGAACTGTTTAGATTAATGATGTGCTAGGGGTAAATGAGTATTTGGATGCTTTTCCAGATGGGTTTCCTGGTATTATACATGATCCAGATGATGAATTTAATGTTGACTTAGTTCCTAACGCTATGTCGATTTCAAAACACCCCTTATTTAATGGCTCAAATTGAACTTTTATAGTTAAAGATACAATTACAGGAGTTATTAGATAAACGTTTCATTCGACCTGACACATCACCATGGGGTGATCCTGTCTTGTTTGTAAAAAAAATATGGTTCAATGAGACATTTCATTGATTATAAATCATTGCATAACATCCCTATTAAGAACAACTATCCTTTGCCTCATTTCGATGATTTTTTTTATCAACTCCAAGGATCTCAGTATTTTTCGAAGATTGACTTGAGGTTGGGGTACCATCAGTTTAAAGTAAAGGAAGTAGACATTCTGAAGATCATGTTTCATACTAGATATGGCCATTATTAATTTGAAGTTATGCCTTTTGGTTTAACCAATTCACCTCCTATATTCATGGATCTTATTAATATAATTTTCCATGAGTTCATGGATAAGTTTGTTGTTGTTTTCATTGATGATAATTTGTTTTATTCTAAATTTAAGGAGGAGCATGAAAGTCATTTAAGTGTTGTCTTGAGAACCATAAAAGAAAATAAATTATTTGGGAAATTTTGAAAGTGTGAGTTTTGGTTACTACAAATTTCATTCCTTGGTCACATTGTTTCAAATAAATGGCATAAATGTTCGTCCTTATAAAAACATTTGTTGAAGAATATTCAAGACCCACAAATATAACCGAGATCCATAGTTTTCATGGTTTGGAAGGTTATTACTAGAGGATTGTTGAAAATTATTCACAGTTATTTATCCCATTAGCTATGTTAACTCGAAAAGGTGTTATGTTCATTTGGAAAAAAGAATGTGAGAATTGTTTCAGTAATTTAAAAAATATTTTTGAATGATCTAGTTTTGGAACTACCTTCCAAAAATGGTGACATTGTTATTTACAATGATTATTTGTTGAAAGGGCATGGATGTGTCCTTATGCACAATGATCAGGTAATTTCTTATTCTTCACGTCAGTTGAAACCTCATGAGTTAAATTACTCTAAACATTATATGGAATTATTTGTTGTTGTTTTTTCTTTAAAAATTTGGAGGCCTCATTTTTATAGAGTAAAATTTACTAACAAAAAATGTTTGAAGTATATATTCACTCAGAAAGAATTGAAAATGAGATTGAGGAGATGGTTGGAATTAATGAAGGATTATGATATCATGATCCTTTACACTATGAGAAAATGAAATAAAGTGGTTTATGCTTTGAGTTGAAAAAGTAATTCTTCATTAACAATTCTATGTTTTGAAAGAGATCCTTTTGTTTTTGATTTGATGAAATTTGGCATAGATATTTTTGGTGCATAGAATTCTTCTGTTTTGTTTTAGGTTTCAACGAAATCATCTCTATCAGAAAGTATAAAGAAAGAGGAGAAGAAATATAGAGAGTTACAGAAAAATGTAGAGTTGGTTCAGAAGGGTATGTTGCCTAAATTTAACATTGTTAATGATTGTGTTATGAGGATTGGGAAGAGATTATATGTGCCTTGTGATTCAAATTGAAGAATGAGTTGTTATGTGAAGCTCATAGATATTTATTTTCAGTTCATCCTGGTACTACTATGTTGTATATAGATCTTCAGAAGTATTACAGGTATGATGGAATGAAAAGAGATATTCTTGATTTTACTATGAAGTGTTTGACTTCTCGACAGGTTAAATTAGAGAGGCAGTTACTGAAAGGGATTTTTTAGTCATTACCAGTGCCAGAGTGGAAATGGGAAAATATATCCATGTACTTCATTGTGGGATTACAAATACATCTTGGGGTAATAATGCAATATGGGTTATTTTTGATTGGTTGAATAAATCTTCTCATTTCCTTCCGATTCGAGATACATTGTCTCTAGATCAACTTTCTTAGTTGTATGGTAATGAGGTAGTCATTTTTAATGCAGTTCCCCTCTCTATTTTATCTGATTTTGATCACAGGTTTTCTTCTAACTTTTGGAATGTCCTCCAGAAGTCGTTGGGTACTGAATTAAATTTTAGTATAGATTTTCATCCGTAATCCGATGGGCAGTCAGAATGAACAATTCAGACCAAGGAGGATATGCTACATTATTTTTCACTAGATTAACATGGATGTTGGGACCAACATATTTCTTTGGTTGAATTTTCTTATAATAACAGTTTTAATTCCAGTATAAAGATGGCTCCATTTTAGGAATTAAATGTAAATCATTGTCAAACTCTATCTTTTTGGGATGAATTTAGAGAAAGGCATCTAATGGGACTAGAATTTGTAGAAGATATTGTATAAAAGGATCAGTTGATTCAATGCATATGAGAACGACTCAGAGCATTCAAAAAAATTTGCAGATAATCAGAGGAAGGGTATCTCTTTTGAGGTAGGTTTTCATGCCTTTCTCAAAGTTTCTCCATGGAAAAGTGTGATTCGTTTTGGTAAGAAATGAAATATGAGTCTAAGATTAATTAGACCATATGAAATCCTAGAGAAATTTGGATCATTTTCTTATAGAGTGGCTTTTCCTCCATGTTTATACCAGGTAGACAATGATTTCATGTTTCAATGCTGAGAAAGTATATTCCATATCAATCTCCTGTTTTAAGTCCAGAGGTAGTTCAGTTGGAAGAGAATCTCTCTTATGTTGAACAGCCAGTCCAGATTCTTGACCATAAAGAGAATGTGTTGCGGAATAAGGTGATTCACCAGGTAAATGTTTTTTTGTAAAAACCATTTGGTTGAAGAGGAAATGTATGAATCTTAAAATTCTATGAGGGATAAATACCCCCACTTATTTGATAATTGGCTAAAATTGTGAGGATGCAATTCCTGAAATGGGGGGAGGATGTAACACCCTAGGTAAATAAATAAATATGACATTTTAATATTTATTAATATTTGTGAATTAAATATTAATTTTACTTTAAAGGGGCTGCAATGTTCGATGGCGTATCAGATACATGACAATAGGTTTCTTTGAAATCTTATGTTGCACACTAACAATATAATATTATGATTTTAAATGGTAGTTAACTCCTAGTTTATTTATTGGTGGGAATAAATAGAACTAACTAAAATATGATTATACATGTTTGTTAAATGTTTATCCATTTATCCATGAAAAGTTATAGGCATAAAATTTGAAGGAATATAATTTTAAGCATAATTTATCTAAAAGGTTGATTTACAGTCTTTTAATGGAGATCCCTATATAAATCTAGTTTTGGTAACATTTATATATTATATTTGAAAAATAAAATTCTTCTTTAGAATCAGGACATAAAGATTCATTTTGGTAAAATTTTGATATTTTTATGATAAAATTCATTTTTTAATGAAATGTTAAAAATAATGTATTTTAATTCAAAAGTGCCTTTTAATATAATTTATTTTTATGGTTAGATTATCTTTTTAATTGGTAATAAAGTGTAATTAGATTATTTTTTACCATTTATTCCAACTTTTGTTATTGGAATTAATTTCACTTTGAAATTTAACAGAAACAAGTGTCACACTTTTGATAGTTAATATTTCTAAAAATACGCTTTGTGTTTCGACAACAAGAATTAATTTGAAAATAATTTATGTCACTTTTGTTTTTTGAATTCGAAAATAATGGAATTAACATTTTTTATCAGGATGTCCAAATTGTGTAAATAGGTAACTTATATTTTTATACATGATGAATATTTACTTCAGTAAAATATTTAATTTAACATGGTTAAAGGGTAAATTTGGTAAATAAGGGTAAAAAAATATTATTATTATAATAAAAAATTATCCTAACATGAGTCATAGACCTATTGGTTGATACATATCTGACCATGGACATATTTGGGTCAATTTTGGAACCCCACGGGGAAACTACAGTGTGATAATGAGACATTATTTTAATTTACTTAAAGTAAAGACAAAAATGACTTTAACGAGTATATTTTAGTAAATTAATTCTTAAATAGGGTTATATAAGTTATCATTTTGAATATAAATGTTATTTGTAATGATATAATGATTTACTATATCATGGAATTTTCTTATAATTTTTAGACGTAAAATAAATTATTTTATTTATGACACAATAAGGATGCAGTGTTTACCTCATTAATAAAAGATTTAAATATATAAAATTATAAATATAAAAATAATATGTAGAACTTGTCCAATTATTATTGGATGTTTTTATTTCAACCATGAGTCATCTTATCTTTGACCTTAATGATTTTTTGACATTTTGAATATGATGATAATATTATAATAAAATAATTGTTTCAAACATTCTTAAAGAGTCCCTCCTCCCCCTTATAAAAGAACACCACTTCTAAGACATTCTTAACACCTCTCAAGCCCCTTGGATCATCCAACCCCTACCTAAATAATCTCTCAAGATCCATATCATCCACCTAGATGCCTTACCTTAGGCCGAAGTGTAATGACCCGGGTTTGGTATGGATCCTTTACTTTGTGAAACTCTCGTGTTGGGTTTTCTGGTTTGGGAATCACGGTGGTGTAGGCCTATAGGTAGACTTACCCTACCGATAGCAGGCCTACCGGTATCCTTAGCCTACCGGTAGTAGGCCACCCAAAAGCTCGGTCTACCGGTAGCCTTAGCCTACCTGTAGCAGGCCGACCAGTGGCCTTGGTCGACCGGTGGCCTTGTCCGACCGGTGGCCTTGGCCCACCGGTGGCCTTGGCCCACCGGAGGACATGGCCTACCGGTGGCCTTCAGCCACCGGTGGCTCTGGCCTACCCTCACGGGTTCCTTCCAATGGATTTTGCGCAATTAGGGTTTTAAACCCTATTTTGACCTATTTGAGCGTGTTTTAAAGACCCTCCATTACATTTTTATGTAAATACATATTGAATTAATGAGTCGGTTTAAACCACCCGACCCCCTTTAATGACGAGTGGGGTCGTGTGGTCAACCCACGACCCCGAGCGTTACGCAGTTTGGCATTATCTTCTCAATCATCCGCGGCTCTTATAATCTAAGGGTTAGTCGTGGTTTCTTCTTTCCTGGATCGCGGCTTTTCACGAACAGATTTTGGTGCATCGGGCGAGCCGCATCGTTATCCATAAGGTTCCACGCCCGGCCTAAGCGTCGATCGTCTATCAATAGGTACGGAATTTTTTCCTTCGTCTCTCTCTTTTGTGTATCATGCGGGGTGGGCGTGATTTTGTTTCCATAGAATCAGATAAACCAGACCTAAATAAAGATAATGAAAAAGTTCTATAAGGAAAGAAGGGGTGTTGTGATCGTTGATGTTGTTTATATTATGATTATCTTTCTGAGTTATGAAAACTTATGCCTTCTGAAAATTGAGGTTGTTGGTGGTCATTGTCTGTGCACTAATGAACCCCTAGTAGTTCTTTAAATGGATTCTTTTGTAATTGTAAACTCCAGCTGTGAAAAGTAAATCGGTTAATCACGTATACCCGAGTAAATAAATTTAACGCACCAGGATTAACCCTTCTGTGATAAAACCCAGTTAAAACACACGTAAATTGAAATCATGGAGCGGGTAAAATATTTAAATCTGAAAATACTGCATGGGCCTGTTTGATTGATGGTGGTGGTTTGTTTGTTCTTCTTCCACTAGCCGGTTGCTGGAGATGTGGGAGGGGATGGGATCCCCTATTTCTATACTCTTGATGGTTGTGGAATTGGGAATGGGATTCTCTGTTGTTACGGATTCGGTGGTTGTGAGTTTTATGGCCGGTTGGTTACCTTTTTATATCAATAATTGGGGTGGGATCCCCTGTTGATGAAAAACCTTTTTGGGGGAAGGAACATGGGGCAGTGTCTCAGGGTTGTCTGGTTCCAGTACTTCGCGGGTTCTCACTTTTCCTTATTGTTGTAACATTAAAAGAGAACTGAGTGTGAATGTTTAAATTGACGATTGGCTGGATCCTTTTTCTTGGTTATGCTTATGGTGTTAGTTTCCAAGTAGTGAATGAATTTATTTAAATGTTATCACTGAACATGAACAAATAATGGGACAATGGGTTTGTTGGCGAGAGTCATGACTCGGACTTGAGTGTTGTTGTGATCTCTAGGTTGTCTGAAGAAAACCCTAGCTTTGGGTGAGTGCCTGTTACCTATATATATACTTGTAGCTTTGTGTTTCTTATTTGCACACCACCCAAGTTGATCACTTAGTCCCAAACACCCCCATTTCATGGGGGAGGGTGTTTTTCCCAACACTATTCATAGTGGTTGGTTTTTAGCTTCTTTTCTACTAGCTTTCTCGGATAGCCCAAGTATCTTCGGGCAGGCTGTGATGGCCTGAGGTCTATTATTGTCCCAAGAAACTTTGGGAGGGGTAGTGTGGTGGTTGGCCAGGTGTGTGCGGCAGGTGGTTTCCCATGTGTCTTCGGGATGAGGCCCAGGTGTCTTTGGGTGTGGCAGTGGATCTTCTAGCCCAGGTGTCTTCGGGCGCGGTGGTGGTTGTTCTGGCCTAGGTGTTTGCAGGTGTGGTTACGTGTGACAGTTTTGGCCCAGGTGTTTGCGGGAGGGATTCTTTAGTGGGACGTCGTGTGGTTGTGGCCCAGGTGTGTGGGGGCGGGTGTGGCAGTGGGACTGAGGTGAGAATGGCGGGATTGGTTCGATGCATAGGATGTCTCAATAACCAGGGGGAAAGTGGTGCGGGGTACCCAAACATCGATGTACTCTTATTATATATATTACTTGACATTCATTATTTGGGGAGTGTGCCTTGGTGAGGCGTGGGTGGATAGTTTACCTTGATAGGTGTTTGGTTTACTCCTTTTCTCACGGGACTTTAGTACGTTCCCCCACTTGTGCATGAGAGTATTTGGTTTTCCCTACTGAGTATACTTGTATGCTCACCCTGTGTATATAAAACTACTTTCTGGTTTCAGAAGGACTTCAGGGATTGTGCAGGACCATACTAGCTCGGACCATTGGGGCGGTTTAAGTTGCTACTTTTCTTCATTGGTACTTACCTTTGTTGTCACCTTTTGTACTTGTGGCTTTTACTTAGGAACATTCATGTGGGAATGGTTTACTTTTGGTTTCACTCTTCTTTTACCTTTGTGTTGTTTACTTTCATCATCTTATCTCCTGATACTATAAAACAAAAAGGGGTAATGCCTTCCATTTGTGAGAAATTTCTTTTCCCTTGGTGCTAGTCACCACTCCGTGACCTATTGAAGGTGGGTCTCAGGGGTCATTATCTCTCCTTCAACTTAAAGAAGGAAGGGCCTGGAAATCTTCTGCCCCTTCCCTCCATTTGGTGAAGGCGGTTCGTGACACGAAGTCAATTTAAGAAGTCCTTTTGGTTCAAACCAAAGGGAGTTACCTGAATTAAAGTTAATAGTTTCTCTTAACTTCATTTATTTTATTTTACTTATCCATCCCCTAAAATCAATTTATTACTTTCTTTTATAACCGAAAATGTATCCTCAATATACAAGGATTTTGTTAATAGAATGATTCTAACTACACATACACACACCTCAATCTAATGGGTGAAGAACATACAGTTTCTGTGGGTGGAAAACTAACGCCTCACTAAATGATGATTGTTCAATTACCTCCTACCACCTCTCATGGTGGCCATTATGATAGAACTATATTTATAAATGATATATATAATATTTATATAGTTTCTATTCTTATTTATTTTTAATTTTTTTAATACCTTAATGGTTTCCATAATAGGTAAATACGATAATCTCATTTGATGTAGTGCGGACTACCGCCCCCTCAAAGTGATATGACCGGTTCATGCCTTATGTGAAATGTATAAATGATTGGTTTAATAATATTAGATATAATATTATATTTGAATTATAATATATCTATATATAATTATGTTTTAATTCCATTAAAGTACAAAATATAAATTTATGTAGCGTTCATGTGTACGTATGACTTACTGTCTCCATGAACGGTGCACTTCATTTCATACCTCCAAATGTTATGTACTATTATAAATACATGTATATACAGGATATATATATTATATATATGATATATATATATCATGAATATCATTTTGTATGTAATGAATATTTTACCATATGAATAACATGTAATTATAAGAAGTTCATTTCTGACTCAAGTACCAAATATCGACAAAATGAACATTATTATCTTAAATGATTACATAATGTTTATAACAATGTAATAATTGATATAACAGGAATAATAAACTTGAAAAATGTTATTAAGCAAGTATAAATTAACTTTTGGTTATTATTCAGGAGATTAAAGAATGAACGGGTCATATCAGACATGATGTAAGGGACTTCGTGTCAATCTCCTTTCAATGTGGTATATTTTGTTTCAATACACGACATTCATTTATACGGTGTATAAACAACTTTGAATTTTCATTTCATTCAATGGGAATCTTTTTCCTCAAATCATTTTACTAAATGAAAAAATGGAATGTTTTTTTAAGTTAGTGGTGACAAATACCTTTCTGCCACCATGAGTATTATTTGATCTTTAGCTTCCTTATCAAGTAGTAATGTTTTTAAAAGGAACATAAATACCATATAATATTTTAAGTATTTTGGTATTGAAAATGGTTTTTATAATGGATTTGTTATGTCAAAATATTTAAGTGATATTGTGATTGAAATGTGGAAATTTTTTCTTTCCATTATGTATTTGTTGTATGTGTTAGGATCTTATAATGGTACTTGGAAATTTGTCGAGTAGTTATGTGATAAACCAAATGACGGGTGGTGCCGTGATAAACCAGGACAGGTGTTTAGGTATTAACTTCCAATTCATTGGGTATAGAAGTTGGTTGTATGGATATTCCATTTAGTGATATGCGTGGAATTCGGCCACATGGCTATTCCATTTAAGTATGTTCATGTCACAAGTTACCTTTATATGTTATGTATTCTTTATATGGGGTTTATGGTAATATTTTGGTTTCAAAAGGGTAAGAAATGATCTTTTTTTCAGTTAAGAGTATTTACTACTTCATAAAGGTGAAAAGTATTACTTATGATGAAGTATTCATGGTTTACTTGTTGTTTTAAAAAAACTAATATTTTTCCTTCTTTGTGTATCCCTTACTAAGCTCTTTATTCTCATCCCATGTTTTTGAAATGATTTTCATAGTACCTAAAGTGGAATAGGGACTAGGATGGGAACAAAGAAAAGTCATGTTGTCTAAAACATGGATCTAGACATGACTCTATTTTTGAAGAATTTTTATTTTCTGAAAAATATGGGAACTGAGTAGAAGTGTCTACTTTAAAAATTTTGGTATATAATGTAACATTTGTGACCTAATTATCAAAAACTATAAACCAAAAAATATCCTTAACGTTTATTAATCATTTAATTCAAGATTATGTAATGTTTGAGGCCAGGTCCTTATACAAATCTCTTAGACTTCATAGTATGCATTTTACCTTAAGAAAAAGTCAAATTGAAAATTTACCAACTTCCAAGTGACACTTTTACATCTCTCATAATTCATAATGAAAAAATTAGATGCATTATTAATGAAATCCTTATCCACATTCATTCATTCTCATTGATTGCCATTTACTCAATTTTTTCATTGAGACATCCTATTCTGTAATCTCCATAATCTATAAAACTTACATAATATTCATCATTAAGCTTCTTGATTACCTTAACTCATCAAATATTCTCTATTTTATTCTTCACATTAAACATAATGTAGTATTAGAAACTAAAAATTACATTTTTAGTCATCAATATGAAAGTAAA
The DNA here is from genome assembly GCA_963277665.1 of Viscum album. NCBI lineage: Eukaryota > Viridiplantae > Streptophyta > Magnoliopsida > Santalales > Viscaceae > Viscum > Viscum album. The sequence continues at coordinate 734,518,896 of OY728146.1, read as the reverse complement.
TAATTATAAAAAATATTCATAGTAGGTGGATAATATATGTATGTATTTCACATTCCTTCCCAGAAGTCTATATAGTCAAAAAGAACTCTAAGATGTATATAAATCAATGGGTCACTTTAATCTCTTATGGTAAATTCATCTTCATTCAGAAAATATTAACTTTATGAACTATTGAAATTATATAAATGACTCACCATTGAAATCTATTAAGAAGATCACATATATCTACAATAGTCATAATTTCCATCACGGTTGGGTGGAAATCTACCGCAACCACCAAAAAATACCCAACCAATACAATGAAATTTCTAGTAACCTCTTGTATAATATTTACCCAACCTTAAATATTTAATAAAACAAATAGAACAAAATAATATAGAAATTAAATTAATAAGTCAATATTCTATTAAAGGACTAAAAACTCATTTATGACAATATTCCAAATTAATAAGGGAAATATAAAAGATAAGTATTTAGTAGGTATACTTCTCGGGATATAGTATAGAAAAAGGATAATGTAAATATTGGATTCATCAACCTAAAAATTGGTTAAATATTAAAGATTGATGAACCCTAAATTAGAGTAACCCATTATTAAAGAAGCTATCATTCTAACTACCCCAAAAAAATAAAAATGTGGAAACAATTATCAGATATTAGTCCATATAACATATTTAAATTTTATTTTGATTATCCCTATAGCCCAAATATTCCACAACCATTTAACTAAAGAGGAACATAACCAATAAAACCAAAACAAACTAATCTTGATATGAAACTAATTAAAGGCTATAAAAAAGGTTTTAATTCCATTGATTAATTTTTTGAATAAAATTCATCAATATGATATGTACTTAATTGATATTTCTACCCACCATCTATGAATTTAAAAATATGAAATGTGATATTAAATATGAATGATTATATATTAATTTATTACGCACTTTCCATTGAATTTTCATATCTTAATTCCTTCTTAATTCCATACAAAATATTGGATTATTTATTTTTAACACCATTCTTTTTTTTGTTCCACTACAAATATGATACAATACTCTATTATAAATTATTTATATGTTATGTAGTCGAATCCTATAGGCATGGTTTTTCATTTGGTGAACTGGAGAACCACACACCTCAATGGTTTACGAGAGGATATTTATGTGAGGAGAAAATAATTTTTCTTATAATTATTTTTATTTAGAAAAAATTGTTAATGATATGATTAATGAACATTTATAAATAATATTAGAGTGACATATATTAAAAACCACTAAAAAGAAATGCAATGTAAATAATTGTTCATTATATATAGTGTTTTGTGGTGGAATAGTTTATTTTAACATTCATTATTCCATGAAGCACCCCTCAAGAGATTATAATACACATTCAATGGGTTTGTTTTATATACAACATTTCTCCATAAAAATATCATATATTCCCCATGATAATTATTTTATGTTTTATCATAGTTAGACATGATAGGACATGATTCTTCTGATGTATGTTCTTATTTTTTGGAAAAAAATCCTTTCTAATTTAATAATTGATGATTTATTTTACTCCCCAGACCAAATAATCATTCACGGTTTTTCTCATCTTCCAAAAGAACATTCCTCATTTAGTGATGTTATCATTGTTAGTTAGATAAAATCATGGAAAACCCACATCCATTTCCCCTCTCATTAATCCAAAATCCACAGGAATTAGAGTATTGGGCTGATGAGCATGTAACTTTCAATCCATTAATGAACTAAATTTATGATAGGATGTGGGTTTAGGATAGGCCGCTTATATTCTTGAGGTAAATCGCCTTAAAATATTTAGTTATATATCACTACTTTACAAGGGTCACATCCCTCACATCACCACTATTTCACACTACTTTAAGAAAGGATAATTGAATTGGATCCCTAGTCTATAAAAATTGTATCACCACTATTATAGTTACACCAGATGTATTTTTGTACCTTTAGACTTAATGATACTTCATCATATGACTACAACAAATATTTCCATAAATAGATTTATATACATTCCCTCAGTAATCATGTAAATTACTTCATATTGTTTTGTATGACCTTCAAGGAGTCCCAATCATCCTTATATTATCTTATTTAATTACTATATTAATTAAATTAGATATGTTTGTGTGTCCCCATAATTTAATTGAGGATTATCCCAGCATTTTTCAATACATATATAGGCAAACAATCATATCCAACTTCAAATCCTACCATCAGGGATGATGAACCCAGCTCATTCATTAATGCTCTATTATTATTCCAATTTTACCACCTGACTTTAGTGTGGTTAAATACATATATAAAATTTGTTTTGTTGATATAAATATTTTTCTTTTATTCCCAAAGTTGAATTATATTTTTATATTTTATTTTATGTAGGATCCAGTCAACCATGGTTCTGATTCATTTAAACATATCATTTTTGTATCCATCTCACCAACTCTAAATGAAATACAATGAAGGATATCATATGCTTATGTCTAATGGATGTTTCAGTCATTAAAATAATCATATTAAGACTATCCATTGAATAGTTTAGGTATAATAATTGAATAGTAATTCTTCAAAAAAACACACCTTGTTATTTTTTTCACTACCTCTCCTACTCATTTACTCATTATCTCCAAATTATTGATGTTATACATATAATTGACCTTGACATAGGGTATCTATAGAATGAAACATTATCTATTTTTATTTAATTATTTCATGGTAACCAAAATTGCCTTATTGAGCTTCCCTATTCCTCACAAATATTATAAAAACCCATTATGGAATCAACCATAGTGTGGTATTCCACTGGTTTCTTATTTAAATTTACCTTAGGTGTTGGGAGAATTTTTAACACAAAAGGATTTTACACATTGCATATTTCCAATATTATCTTAGATATAAAAGTAGGGTTCCTTCCTTTTCCATTTTCACATTAAAATGCTTCTAAACACTACCCACCGAACAGTCAATATGTTCTTCCCATTTCACAAAGAAATTATCTCAATTCAAACCACCATGTTTCATAGTGTTGTCTATACAATATCATTGATTCATAGACCTAATATATTTTATTAAATTTTGGCCAATAAAATCATTTCATTTAAACCCAACCATGGTCTTTATCTTAGAACTATCATGGGGCGATCCTCCACATCATGTAATTGACATCTCTAAATAGGAAAACCCAATTAGTGTTTCTTAAGAACCCGTATAGAATGGACAAAAACATGGATGTCTCTTATACTAAAACAATAAAATGTGAAAATATTACCCATTTCTTAGATATTCTTATATACTAACCCCTAATAAGAAATATTCATGCTGGGAAGTATTTTTCCTTTTTTCATTTTGAAACACTAAAGGGTATTATGTACCCTTTCAAAAATATTACATAATACTAAGTGTGTTTTCTCTTTTTTATAATTATGGGAACTCTTATCATGCTTTGACACTTGTATTAACATCATGGTATCTTCCCCTTACTGAATTATAATTTCAAAATGTTATCACTTTTTCTATATCATATTTTAGTACACCATTTTTCCCATCTAGATGAATTGTAAACCTTCTTCAATTGCACATCTAGATAATATATGGAATATCCACAGATTCAATTTTTTTAAAACATTATTGTTCATCCAAAAATCTCTATCTCTTTCTTAAATATTTTCTAGAATAAATTTAACACAAAAAAACCTAACCAAAATTCATTACATTGGTATTCTATAAATCAAATGCATTAAATTAAACAAAGGAATTCCAATAATATCATATTAAGATTTATTGGAAACACTATCATGAATCAATTTTATCTTCATATCATAATGACTCTTTCCACCTCCCCCCTATGAATTGAATGATTCATGGATCCATGATGCTTCACAAAACCCCTTATATTTCAAATAAAAATAATACAACATTATGTAAAAAACTACCACTTTTTATCATGCTCACCCAATTTTCATGATGTCAAAAAACACACACTCTAAATATGGTTTCAATTAAATTATTACATGGGACCGACACTATATATAACATCATAAGATTCCAATTATCAGGATATTGTACTAGAATAATTGATAATAGATCTTCACCTATTATATTGATATAGTATTTATATTATATTAAGAGTATAAGGTCCCTCTATTTTAATACACATCATGGATATTTTAATTTTTCTCTCTATTATTAACTAGTCAACCATAATACTATATAAGACTTTAATTCTCAAGAAACTCCTTGAACTATGTATAAATTCTAAAATACACTCACTTAGTGATCTTACAACATATAGATTATCCATAAAAATACTATAAGAATACTATATTGATACTCAATGTGGGAAACATGACATTGAGCTAATAAAGTAATTTTTTATTAAAATCACCTACTTCCATAAGATACATATAGTTATAACATCAATATTTTATAAAACTGTTTTTTATATGAACTCAATAAAACTATCACAAAACCATTAGTTATAAGAAATTAATTTCAAAATGTGTGAGGAATTCCAATTTTAATGTTTGAAAAAAACATTACCCTCCAATTTAAAAAAAAGAAATTATTAACAAAAAATATTCGTTTGTTCATTGGTTGGATTTGTACAATTAATGGGGACATCGATTTTGGATATAAAACATCAAACTCACCCAACATATATAGATTTACCACTCAACAATGAAATAATATTCATTATTATATTCATCCAACCAAATAAGTATTTGATATCATAAAAACTATCAGATTATTCCACCAGTCAGCACAAATCAAATAAAGCATAAAAATTTCATTTGTAGTTATGTCTATATCATGGTATCATCATCTTTATTGAAGGTCTAATTACATTGGATAATATCGTATATTGAAACAAACACATTATTCATACCTTGAAACAACTTTTGATACCATTTTTAATTAATTACATGATAATTACAACTCCATATTGAAACATATTTCACCTAGACCGCTTTAATCAAGAAAAATTACATTGAATCGAAACATAGTAACACTTATATCTTTTGAAGAAATTTCAACATGTATCATATCTCCACATAAGCCTATAAAAGCTAAATCATATTTACAACAATTAAATACATATGTATAAATAAATTTAAAAGTCTTAAAAGTTGAGGAATGGGTTTGGTCTTGTTGAAGTAACAATTTTCATCCATATCATCTCCAATCATCTTAATTAAAATCTACTATTGATTTGGGAAAATTTAACTCCTATGAATATAATGGTAAACATCATCATATGGGGGTAAAAATTGATTATTTTTCTTCCAAATTGATGAATACTTAAAATCTTCTCATTGGACACTTTGGGTCTTCAACAATACATTAATATACCTATTTTTATTAAAACATTACTTACAAAATGACAATAACTAACACACCCAAAAACATTTCCTTATTAATAAAAATTCTAACAATGAGTTTTTCTTGGATTCTATCATTGATCTTGTGACCATTGTGACCTCTTATTAATAGAGAACATGCTAATATTACATCCTATATTTCCAAAAAAAATTCAATAGATCTGAGGTGTATTTTTATGGTTTTCCAATTATTCTCTTATAGATGTTAGGGTACCTTGATTTTTCTAGCTCAGATTCACATGAAAATCATCTTTCATTTATTTAATGGGTCCTTATGACATAACATGAACTGCTGATTCCTTTTGCTTATAATTTCTCAATGTATTAGATTTTTTACTATGATATATCTTTTCCTTCTTCCAATAATCCATTTACTATATTTCTAGAACTTTATTTTTATGCTTGTCCTCCTCTAAAACATGTTTTACATGCCATCATAGTTTCATACTTAGAGTCAATATTCTTTCCTGGTATTTTTTTTAATTATTATAGATCTATGAATTATTACATATTCTCCTCGATACATTTTTTATCTTACACTATATAAGTAAAACCATAAATAATCCATATTGCCTATTTGATATTGAGTTTTTACTCCAATACCTTCTCAATGTTATCCAGATTTCCTAAGTTCCGCTTTTTATTTTCATTATTCAACTCAAACTACTATATTTTATGTTTTTTCATATATATTCTGGTGTAAAAACTACTCCCATTATTTTTTTGGGATATCCTAACATTAATCTCCACAAGTTCATCCTCTAACCCAAATTATAGTGAAACTATCATTTTTACCCCTCCTTCATTATTATCATTATATTTTGACACCTCTAAAACTACTATGAGATAATATTATTTGACATCTTTTTGTCTTCAATTTCATCTTCATTTGATTATTTTTAACTATTATCTTCCATTGACTAGAGGTTATTCCTGTTAAAGAATATATTCCTAGTTTTCATTATTTTTAACTCCTATCTTAATTTCTTTTTGGTAATATCATTATCTTCAGCCTCTTCTCAAAATCAATAATGACACTTTTTTGTAATGTGTCAAACCATTACACATCAAAATTAATAAATTGGATTATGACATTAAAATTTTCATTTCCCATTTTCAAATTTGAGGAAAGGAAGAACATATCATCATGAATATCGTCATAATTCTTGAATATCCTCATAGAAATATCATTCAATTACTTAAATTCCACTTCCAAAGAATTTACTTTTTAAACACATTTTTCTCATCATTACTCATCTCTTCTATGATGAGAGTGTAGTGAATAAAATCCAACATCACCACTTTAGAGAATTTATCCTAAATAACTACTAACTTTTAAATAAATTTTGGTGGTAATAATTTCAAATTGAACATATCTATTTTCATATAATAATGGGTTTCTTTGAGTCATCACATAACCTTCATGATCTTGTTTACCTGAGAAAATAATGAATCGACAAATTCATCCATGTATATAAATAAGTCCTCAATCATTTTCCAAAAATACCATTAATTTTTTTAACACACTTATGAAAATGGTTAAAAATTATATTTTCCCAAAAGGAGTGTGAGGAATTAGTTGAAATCACCTTTTTAAATTATATTGGTCAATGCTCCCCCTAATTCATTTAATTAAATGGCATCAAAATTTAACACTTTGTTATCTCTCTATAATAAGGATATGCATTCCATACTAAATGATTTTACATTAATGAATAATGTGTAGAAATACATTTCTAAATATCAAAAGTAATAATGCATCCCATTAATCCACAGTTCAAATTCATTTTGATCAAATATGGAACAACCTTATTATTTAACCAAACCATTAAATTGATGAATATAAGAGTTAAAAATTCATAACAGGGTATACCTAATGGGTCAACATACAGAAAAAAAAATCCCAACAAAACCTATTATTTAATAATAATTTCTAGGATCATGAAGGATTTTAGTGAGAGATACCTTGAGAGTGGGGCGGATTTATTATATTGAACTTACTCTAGATTGATCACTTTCTACTTAAACTCTCACTTACATGATAGATCTTAACATTATAAATAGTATGTTCACCATTTTTTATTTTCTATAGATGATGACTTGATTTTCATATCTCTATTATTTATCCCTTGAAACATATTTTTCAAAACTAACATAACCCACACATAATAATTATATCTTAAAAAAAGAATTCACATAGAACACATTTGTATAAAATTGTTCTTCCACAATGTGATAATCAAAGGATTATACAATTATTAATGTGTTGATGCACCAAAATCCACTAAATACACTACATAGTTAGGAATTTCTACTAGGTCATCCTTATTCCTGGGGTAACCCCATTTTTTATTTTTTGGGTTAGATCACTACGTTCCTATGGTCACTCCCTTTCCTTCCTCTTTTAAGATCAAAACTATAAAAAAGATAATAGTGTCAGTTTGAAAGCTAATATAAAAGGTATCAACAATATTTTTTTAAACTAGATATAGTTTTGTTCCTTTGATCCCCATAATTATCCTCCATATATATTTTTGAATATTACCATAATCAAATACGATACATTTCCATGAGTTATCCGAGAAACTCCTTCATATTATCTTAAAATATATTTAAATGGTTTCAATCCTCTTTATATTCTCTTAATTGAATTGAATATGTTATTTTGAACCTATATTTTTTCATAACAATACATTATTTTTTCATAAATAAATTTGGTATTTCATCATATCTAACATTCATGCCCTACTATCAAGTGTGAGGATCACATCAAGTGTTAAGTTAATAATCTACCTTATAAATTTTCCATTCCATTATGTTTTGAAAGTCACAAAACCTTCTTTCCGTAATGATTTTTTTCTTTCTCTAAGGAAATTTATTTTATAAATCCTTAACATATTTGTCTATGTTATTCTTAATGTTCCTAATCAAATATTAACCATATTTTTCATTGGACCAAATTAATTTAAGAATATAGAGATCATTCTCAAAACCTCTAAACCATTAAATTTCATATAATTTGAATCTCGTAGTTTTTAGACTCTAATTCCATCTGATTTCATACCCTGTTTCATCCAGATTTTTTTAATCTAGATTATTAATATTTTAGACTCTGAATATCTATAATTTCAAAATCTGATTTTCAAAATTGTTTAGAATTCGATTGTAATTTTTCTTAATAATATTATTAAATGATTTCATAAAATTACATCATTTCCTTAATGTAATATTTCATTTTATCAGATACTAAATATGTTAATGTTACATAAACATGTTTATGTTTCTTACCCAAAATATTGTATCCCATGTCTTCTTATATGAAACTATGTCGAAAAAATCTGTTTCTAACAAACCGTTGGCTGAGTGACATGTGTAAAGGTCCCCTATATTTGTGGAACAATATAATTGTTGGAGGAATAAGTTGACCATTGAAACCTTTTTCTAAAAATATCCTTTCCATGTGAAGAGTTTGATTCACATGTTGATAAGTTCAGAATTGATGGATGTGATGAATTATAGATAGAGAATTATTTTGTAGGATCTCTACTGAACATTATTTGTATGAATTTTTTGAACTTTTTCAAGCGGTGAACAACTTGTTCATCCAGCCTAGTGTGATTCCCATTTGCTAATCAATTGAGGGATTTAGGGGATTTGAATATAGAGGTTGTGACTACCTTAAATTTCGACGACTTGTAGGGAAAAAAGATATACTATGATACTATCATTGAGGTATTACCCTGGTGTGGGAAAGACAAACATTCTTGAAAGTAAAAATCAAGGGACATTTATCCAAGGTTATTGGATAACCATCCCATTGGGTTAAAATATTTCCTACTTGTTCATGTTTGGTTACAATTTTTATTTGTGAGGAATTTTGTTAAGGAAAGAATTTATAACTATATTATACATTCTTACACTTTTATACACAGATATAAATATTCTTCTATAAGATTTAATGTATTGAATTTCTCTACGTAAATTTATTTTATGTTTCATTATCAGATCTATTTTTTAGATCCTAAGAAAGACTATTTCTTAGTTAAGAACTTAATAGTGTTTTTGAATTCATCTTTTTTAACTGTGTTAAACAACGATTGTCTTATGGATAACAACAAATGTTTTTAAACATACAATTCACCGCTTCTTGTAATTGAGCATCTACATCTACATTTCAATCCTATAATTGATATCAGAGGAGGTGTCTAATTTAACTATACTTACATATTTTTTTCTTACTCAAATTTACTTGCTGGTCATAACTTTTTAATGTTATTTATAATGTTTCTTAATAACTTTTTTTAATAATCCTTTTTTTGGAAAATACATTTTGTGTTTTGTATTAGTGTGTAAGGAATTAAAGTTGATTCCATAGTCAATTTAAATCCTACCAGACCACGAATTTTTTTATGGTAATGACTATTTTTACCAGAGAGATAGGTTGAGGTATTTCTTTATTAACACTGGAATGACTAATTTTTTTATTCTCACTGGTGAATACACGATTCCTATCAATGAAATCAGAACATTCACAAATCCAGAAAAATAATAATATCAAAAAAACTACATGTACTCAAAACTATTTTATATTCAATGTCCAGGAATATCTTTAGTAAAATATCCTCATGTGAAGTTGACAATAGCATTTGTATGAAACATGATGTTACACAATTTGGAACTTCAATAGTGATAAAAACAAGAAGAGCTATTCATAGAGATGAATATCATGGTTTTATTTTTCCTTATGGAGAACCTATTTGAAATGTTCAACAAATATTTATGCATGTCGTCAATAGTATTCAATCTATGTGGTAAAACTGATTTGATGATGAACTACTTGTGGAAAAGATAATTGATATCTTGCCCAATGAGTGGTAATCTAAAAGGAAAACTATATATGAAAATAGGAAAGTTTCTAACATCACTCTTAGTGAGTACTTTAGAACTACTATTCAACATGAAATAAAAATGATGAGAGATTCATGCATCAATAAGAAGAAAAATTATAATGTAAGAGATCATTTTACTACTATTAGTAAATCCTGGTCTTTGGAAAGGGTAACTAGATCTAATGCTACGAAATCAATTATATTTTCTGAATCAAGTAATAGTGATCATTCGATAATGAATTATCCAATCATTCTCAAAGAATGAAAAATATTGTGGGAAAGAAATATTTTATGTACATATATAAGAAGAAAAACAAAAAGGACAAGAAATAATCAAATGTAACCAATTATGAATGAAAAAGGGATGGACATATCAGACTTGATTTTCCTATGCTCAAGATAAAAGACAGAAAGGATACGTATTATGAAAGGAATAGAAAGAAGTACTAAAAATCTAATGCCATAAAATTTCTGAAGGATAATGACACCTTGAGTTCCAATGGTTGTGACATTTAAGTTGAATCCTTAAAATTTGATTCTTCTAGTTATAAGAAAATTGGACTTATAGCAGGATTTCCTATTGAAATTTATTATCTTATGGATACAGTACAAAATTATGAATCATTAACCAATATTTATATAAATGTAAATTTTCTTAATTAAGAATATTAAGAGTCTTCATATAAAGAATCCTCCTCCTTAGAAGATAATAATTTACCTTTTTTTGAAGAAGTCTATAGATTTTGTAAATTAATTGAGAATATGATTTATAAGAAAAAAAATAGTTAGAGAAAGGAAATTATATAATTTCCACTTTAACAATGGAATCATCATATCTATCAAAAGATCTTGATCAGAAAACTCTTTGTTTGGATTTTATTTTCAAAAATATTAAGAAACATAAATCTGAGAAGGATAAACTTTCTAAGGATCTTGAAAATGTTATTCTAAAGAAAAATGTTTTAGAAAATAAATCAATCTCAAAGAGTAATGACTCTGAGGATAAAAAAATAGTCATTATAATAAAATCTAAAATATTGTCCATAAAAACCATTATTAAATTTTACTTTGGTAAAGAATAAATTTGATAATATTTATTCCTAACTTCATCCTTTTATGAATAGTTCTCAATTTGTTTATTAAAATTAAAAAACCATTTTTAGTCCTAACTATTTTTTCCCGAAAGTACTTCTTTTATCACAATGTATCAATGTGGTGGACATTGGGAGAAGATTTGTTCTTTAAATAAAACCAAATCCTAATTTTTTTAAAAATATAACCTTTCTAAGAAAATCTGGATACCTGAGATTTTACCTTCTATAATTTTTGAATCCTATAATGTTATCTGAAAGTCTAACTATTTTTATTTTCTGGAAAAAAATGATGTACCAACAAAAATATGTGGTATAAGGATAATTGATGTTCTTGGGACATGATTGATAACAAAAACATATTTGAAAATATTATCAAGATGAAAATATTAAAAGTAACTCTCGGAGATTATGCTTAGGTAGAAAATGTTTTTATAGGTAACATTGTTCTTCATCGAAAATATATAATTTAATTTTTTTTAAACATATTAACAATAACCTTATAACAATAATCTAATTATGTTATTAAGGTTACTTAGTGAATTTTAAGAATGATAAATTTCTAGTACACAATTCCAAGGAAGGGTTTATTCTTTCTACTCATAGGCATGAGAATGTTTATGCACTGAACATAAAAGAACTTATGAGTCATGATCTACCTTTCCATAGTGCAATGGAAGATTAATCATGGTTATGGAATAGACTAAAAGGACATTGTAACCTTAGTAACCATTGAAAACTCCCAAAGAAAAGACATGTTATGGATCTTCATAAGCTAATATTTTATTCACCAAATGTTTTTATCCCTGTCAATATGAAAAGAAACATAACTCACGCTTTAAATAAATTAGCGAAGTCTCAAATTATGATTAATTAAATCTTTTTCATATGCATCTTTTTGGTCAAACACAAACTGGAAGTATTGGAGTAAAATTCTATGTATTTGTTTTGGATGACGATTACACATGATTTACCTGGGTATATCTTCTTGAAAATAAATCTGAAGACTTTTCTTTTTTTAAATCCTTTTCATCAATACTTAAAAAAGTGAAAAACCATCAATTGGTAACTATTCATAGTGATCATGGGGGGAAATTTGAAAATTCATATTTTGAAATTTTTTATAGTATGAAATGAATTACTCATAACATCTCAGTTCCGAGAACTCCTCAACAAAATGGTGTTGTTGAAAGAATAAATTGAATCAAACAAGAAATAATAAGTACCATGTTGATCGAGCATTATATTTCTAAACACAATTGGGATGAATATGTATGTACTTCTTGTTATACTATAAATTGAGTGATAATCAGACCTTTTTTTAATAAAATACCTTTTAAATTTTCAACTTGTGGAAAATGTAGAGTTTATTACCTCAATGTATTTGGATGAAAATTATTCATCATGAAAACTAAAAATAAGATACATAATCTCACACCCAAATATGATGAAATAATTTTATAGGCTACACTGATAATTCTGAGTCTTATAGTTTTTTAACAAAAATTATTATACTATTGAAGAAACGGTGCATGCTAAATTTGATCAAAATGATCCTTTTGTTTTTAAACAAACCCAACTAATATCTACATATTTTTTCTCAAAAACAGATTATCAACATTGGATGGAATATTATTTTAACCTCTAAAATACTCAATAAAATGATTCTATAAAATTTACCCTAGAATACTTTTTACCTCATATTGATGAAAAGGTTTTACAAACTACAAATAAGTTGTTTTTTAAGAATCATCCTTGTCATAGTATCATTAGTTATCTAAATCAACAAGTAAGGACTAGAATTTCATTAAGAAATAAATTACAAAATATAGAATTTCTTTCCTAATTAGAACCTATAATCCCTAATGAAGCAGTAGGTGATGATTATTGGATTAAGAATATGTAAGATGAACTAAATGAATTCGAAAAGAATAAATTTCGGACCTTTTTTGAAAAATGTAAATGATCTTTTGTAATTGGAGTAAAATGGGGATTCAAAAAAATGTTAAGAAAATTGAATCATTCTAAGAAATAAAGTAGGATTAGTTGTTAAAGATTGTAATCAACCAGAAGTAATATACTATGAAAATACATGTACTCTAGTGGCTATACTTTATTCAATTCGTATTCTACAAGCATATGTAGCATTCTTTATTTTCAAACATTTTAAAATGGATGTTAAGTGTGCATTCCTTAACAGATATGTTTATGAGGATGTTTATGTTGAACAACCTCCTAGATTGGAATACATAAACAATCATGAATAAGTTTTTAAACATACTAATGATTAATATGGTCTTAATTAAGACCTTAGGGCTTGGTATGATATAATTACCATATTTTTGTTAATAGAATTATGTTAAGGGAACCGTTGATCCAAAAAATTTTATAAAAAAAGATAAGAAAAATGTTTTGATTGTTCATTTTTTTGTGGATGAAATTATATTGAGATTCAATCAATATTCATTAACTTATTCATTTTTTAATATTATTAAATCAATGTTTGAATTAAGTATGATGGGTGAGTTGACATTGTTCCTTGGTCTTCACATCACCCAAACAGTAGAAGGAACTTATATAAATCAGAAAAAGTATATTAATGATCTACTTAAGAAATGATAATATGACAACAATAAAATTATAAGAACCATAATTGGTACCACAATCTATCCTGATCTTGATTAAGATGGGACATAGTAGATCAAACATTTTTTAGAGGTATGATAGAATGTTTATTATAATTAATAGCAAGTCATCCAGACATAATGTGTTCAGAATGAATATGTGAAAGATATCAATCTATTCCGATGGAATCACATTTAGAAGTAGTGAAAATAATTTTTTTCATTTTAATGGAACCAAGGATTTATGAAATTTCAATTCTTCTAGAATTTATTTTATTTTAGAAATTTTTTTGGATACTGACTTTGGTGGATGCAGAATGGATAGGAAAATTACATCTGAAACATGTCATTTCTTATGAGATTCATTATATTCTTGGACATTCAAGAAACAACACACAATATCACTTTCCACTACTAAAGCTAAATATGTAGTAGTATAAATTAGTTATTCTCAAGTGTTGTCGATGCAACACACACTCACAGACTATGACATAAGTTTCTCAAAAACACAGATAATGTTTAATAATACTAGTTCAATTTCCCTAAAAAAACCAATCACATCACTCCACGAAAAATAATATAAATTAGGCACCACATTCTTAGAAATCACACACTTAATGGAGATATCATTCTTCAATTTATTAGAACGTAAGATCAACATGCTGACAGATTTAAGAAATATTTACCATCTGAAATATTTTTATACATTAAAAAAAATATTGAAATGATAGTGGTAAGGTAATATTCCATATTAACTTTTTGTTGAAACATATCCCATAAAATTAAGTTACTCATTTTCATAGGGGGTATATATAATTATAAAAAAAAATTGGAATTTAAAATTATCTTTCCTTAATAAAATATCCTAAATCTATGTTCTTCAAGAAGAATATTATCAATTATAAAAGTTATTTCAGAGTAATACAGAAGGTTTTTTTCCTTACATAAATATTCATAATTTCATTTTTTAACTTGTTTTTATTTTTATATTATTTTAAGAAACCCTTATTGGATTCATTTTCCTTAAATAAATTTTTTCCATAAAACTTTAAAAGATCAGAATCATTAAATCCATCTACATAATTAATATCATACGTCAGTTTACAATATGTTAATCTCAACCACTGGATCGATCCGAGGATATGATTTTTCGTTATGAATCCTATTTAAAAGGACCACATTTTCTCATCCAAGGTCAGTTCTATTAGTTTTTTTTGCATCAATTGTATGCCGCTCATTTAGTGTCTTATACCGATTCTAATATTCCATTACATTCTGGTTGTCTCTTGAATATTATCCTCAGACTCTGATGTAGTCTCAATCAATCATGGAACCTAAGAATTGGATAATAATTAGGGAAATGTTAATAGATCAAATTTTCATCACCAAGAATGATTCCTTGATTGAAAAGATTATTAAGTTATATAGTTGGGAAATAACTTGTTTTTCTAAAGAAACGAATCATGTTCTGGTCTACATAGACCTAGTTATAGACTTTTATGATTTGGTTCATTTCTACGAGCAAGGATTAAAAGATATGTTCAATTTTAGAATCTATGGTAAGTCGTATTCTTTATTATTCAGCAATGCTGCATGTATCCTTGACATTATATATGGATGAGATCCAATTCTTTTCTCTCTCTCCATTTTCCTAATAAGGAAGGTTCTTTTGAGACAGTAAATTCAATAGAGTAACTTTGGTTGAAAAATGTCAAGAAACCCAAAATTTCGCACCTCTCAACAAACCATAGGTTGGTGGAATTGTGGATTCAAGTATTCATTATCCCAAGGAAGGGTGATAAAGATTCACTGAAGATATGTGATATCATTCTCATAGATTTCTTGGTAAACCTATAAAATATAAATTTGTTGAAATAAATCATTTTCATAATCACTAGAATAAATAATGTCCACAAAATGTCTCAGATTATGATGTATTTGGTGAACATTTCAAATATTATTGCCTTCATTTTAGAATCTTTCAAAATCCCTTTCACCTCAATGTACAAGATGTTTAAAATTATGCAACTCAATAATGAAATATTGAGGAGAATGGAGATCGGTTTCAACATTGAATTTGGGGAATTTGAGGATCTACCTGATAATAGAGATCAAGTTAATAAAGTTGATGTTGGAGAAAGGTCAAAACATTATCTATAGAAAAGAAAACAACCAGAACGTCAGTAACTTGAACCTATTCTGGAACCTCAATCAGCACCCCCTAAACTGAACATGACTTGAAATACCCCTATCCCAATTCCACTATTCCAACAGTTTAAAAACAAATTCAAAGAGGCCATGTATAAGATTATTTCCCAATGTTTTAGTAAAAGCATAGGAATGAGTGGCCATATACCGATGGTTTTGTTAATCTATTTTCATAGAGTTTAAAAAATAAACTAGCCCAATGTTGTCTATAAATTGTTGCAATAGGTTCCAATATACCAAGGGTTTTGTTAAACCGTTGGTATAATTTACAAATTGCCAATAGTTGTTTCCAACCATTATCATACCTTACCCAAATAAATTACATAGTAGGGAATCATGTCCCAATAGTTTTGAAAAATTAAAGGGGTGGATTTTCTATAACAAAAAATTTGAAACCCTCTGGACTCCACACCTAATCAGCATGCAAAAAACCTAAACCAGATTCACATCTCGCCATTCTTCCCATGGAAGCAGTTTCCCTTCATCCCAGTGGTTCCCATTCTTCTTGGCAGTTCCCCCCAGTTCCCCAATAACTATGCCTAGAGTTCCTTTCTTCCAAGCGGGTCTCATTCTTCCCGGTGGTTATTTGTGGTGCATGAGGTTCTGGTTCTTCTTTTCTGGCCCCATCTCGATTTATGTATTTTTTATCTTCCACTTCAAATCAGTAATTTTCCACAATGTTATATAATCTGAAATGATTTATTTTTGTGTGATTTAGTAGTGTTTATAAATTAATCAAATATTAATAACTAATTTTTTCTCAGTAATCTAGTTGAATGATGTCATCGCACAAATAGAAGGAATTATTTCCTTATAAATTGAACACCCCTCTTTTTCACAAGCTATGAACGCGACCTCCCCAATGAAGATCCATCCCTTATTACATTATTGTTTCATCATCCACTTCAAATCAGTAGGTTATAACAAAAATATATCTTATTCATCCATTTTTTATGGTTTTTTTTCATTTTTATTCTGCTGCAATCTAAATTTAAACTTGATATTTTTTTGGTTTATTTTTCCACTATGAATTTGGAACCCCTTATGTGATTGATTGTTTAAACTCATCATTCATAAAATTTTATAATGTTTAACATAGTAATAAACTAGTTTTTTGAATCTAGATGTTTTGAAAAAATATCGATGAAGGAGATGGGGAAATGTTCTAAAATCCCCCATTAAATTGAAATTGTTTTAATTATGGTGGTGAAAATCTATTTATATGCATTCTAGTGTGTCTAATATTTTTAAATTGTGTTTTTTGATATTTTAAGGAAATTACGGTGATGGTCAATACAATTTCTGATTTATATTATGTTCATATAGAGAGGTTTTGGTTGGATGGTAATGGGATATATTGATGGATACTAAGTGGTGAAAGGAAGATTTTAGTTCTTGTGTGATGGTTATGTAATGGTGATGGCTTAGAGATGATCTGTGATGGTGGTTATTAAAATCTTTATGTGTTTTTGTCTAGTAGTGTTTTTATAGTCTACTAGTGGATATGAAATATGACTTGTAAGAATAAAATGAGAATGACATCAGTTGAAATTAAATAAGTGTTGGATGAAATACAATGTGTGGAAATTGATTATAAAATTGAATATTGATAAATATGGAAATATAGAAATTGGTTGAAATTATAGATGTATTTAAACTCAAATAGTAGCCTATATAAAACCATATGAGACCCAATAATGTCATTAAAAACTAATAGAATAAAAATTTCTAAAAACGAATCAACAAAAAATGAAATCTCCCAAGAAAATTTCCTTAAAACCACTTTAAAAAGTGATGCATAGTTCACTAAAATTTGTATGAATTCTACCTCCCTTGAATGATAGATCAAGAACCCTCTATCTTTGTCTATCCCCCATACAAAATATTTATTTCTGATTATAGAATCATGGATTTAATTGTTTTATTTTTCCAATTTTACAATTATAGTAATTCTACAATTTTTTATTCGGTGTGTTTGGTAAAATGTTTTTTACATAGAAATGGAAACAAGCACAGGGGAAGGAATGAAATAGATTGTAGAATCAACTGTTTTTAATGCATAGAAGTCATAAATATGTTAATCGAGTGTGTCGGTAGAGTTAGGATCATGGACCATAGATAGGGGATGCAATTCAAAATAGAGGAGATCAAACCATTTCAATTAGGTTATGTTTGTCGAGATTTAGTTTTTCCCCTATATTGGGTCATGATGACATGGTTACAAGTTTCATGCAGTGGGTTTTTCGTTTATATAACTTATTTTTTTATATTTTGGAATGTTTTTCCAATTTATCTTTTTATCGCAATTGTTTTCCATTCTATAGAATAACATTGGATAATTTTAAACATAAATCTTTAGGGGTTTAATTTTTCTGTCTTTGATTTTATTTTATGTAATTACTCCATTATATAATTCTAAACTCTACTTTTTATTATGATTGGTTTACTATTAGTTGAAGATGATTTATTAATGAGGAGCTAAGTCACTTGAGATATTAGAGATCCAAAGTATAAGTATGTGTACATGAATTTTTAATCATGTTCATTCCAAAAAGATTATTCTAATTTAGTATTTTTCTGAGACATAGCATATATTAAATTTAATTTTAGTAGTTTATTAAAGTGATTTTATTAAGGGGGTAACTTTAATATGTGTTTTATATTAAATTATTAAAATTAATTTCAATTTATCTTTATAAAACATAGTTAGAAATTACTTTACTTTTTCTAATATAGTTCAATAGATGTGAAAATTGAATTAATTGAGGAATTATTAGTGTATAAAACCATGTTAAAACTAATTACAATGATATACTTGTAAATAAAAAAATTCTATGGGACATGACCATAACATTTTCAATCATTCCATTCTCTATGGGCCATGACTATAAAATTTTCAATCATTCAATTCATTGTGATGTGAATGCGTGCCTCTGTAGAGTTGTTACATAGAGTTGTGGAGGAAAACTGGCTAATGATACTGAATGAAATTGGTCTATGGATTTTATAAGGAGTCATTAACATGAAGCCGGATGATAATCCTAAAAGGGAGGATGGATTTGATAACTGATATGGACCCAACTCAGAGTTGGGTCTTGTTTGGGTAACTTCGCGTAAAAAATTCATTTTTTTACGCTCTATGGGAGACATAATACCTAACATACCTCTCCCATATGATTGAAATGCTGATAACTAGGTTGATAATGGTGTCATGTTCATTCGGTGGGGTCTAACTAAGCAGAAAGATATCACTGTTGACTGTATCTAGGCTTGTTTTGATCAAGATAAAAGGGGGAAGCCAAACAAAAGGTGTGCAATGTGTGTGTGCATTACCCATCTAAGAGAGGGTTCAATTCTCTTGATATTTATGACCACAAGAACTATAAGTGTTGACTAAAATATGTAATCTTCTTGTTTGTCAATTTGTTTATCAGGATGTGTTTGGTTCATCAAAATTATTTTGTGGAAAGAAAATCAGTGTAATCTTATTTTAATGATTCATATATTGAGCTACATCATGTGTGTGTATGGAGGAGAAGCCAAATAATACATCCAGGGATAGATACCTTGTTTCATTATTCTCATATGTCACATCTGTTGACGGTGTCATAGGCGAGGGGGGTTTATTTAGCCATGATGAGCAACTACAAAATCCATTGGTCTTCACTTTTCACCAACTACAGCCTCTGTTTTAATACACCTTTTTTGGTTATTTTCATTTGATGTATGAGACTATATTATATTTAATGTTATAAAATTAGATAGCGTATCTACATTGTTTATATATGGTATGTTTTTTTCAATAATTATTTATGTTCATATTAATTTAGTCCAATTAATCAATAAAGTGTTATTTGTATTAAAGGTGTAATATTAAGTGGTTGGATGTATATATATAGTAGTGTTTCTACTATTTTTTAATCAATTATAGTGATGTAGTTTTTAATTTCAAGTGCAAGTGTAGTAGGCATGGAGGTATTCTAGGTATAAATATAGAAATAGTTTTGAACCATTTGAAAATACATATCACAATAGTTCATGTGAACCATTTAAAAAATGAAATAAAATACCTCATTTCCAATGGTTCACCTGAACCATTTGTATTTGAAATACAATTCAGCATAAGCCAATGGTTCACACAAAACTATTGGTAAAGGGATATCCCCACAGCCTACATACCAATGGTCTAGTAATCCGTTGGAATAACCTATCCCAATGGTTTTGTGGTTTACCCCAATGATTTAAATCTATTGTTATAACACAAATTTACAATAGTAGAAGAATCAAGAGAACTTTTTGGATGAAGTAGTTGATAAGTTGAGGAAGCAGAAGAATAATAGAATTCAAGGTGGTCTTGTTTTTAGGTATGACCCTGTAGAGGCTAAGGATTTTAGGATTGTTGAAGCTAAAAATCCAGAAAAACAACTAAAGGGGAAAAATTAAAAGATAAAACTATTTTCATTATAGATTTGTTTGATCATTGTTAAAAGATGTTGAGAATTCTTTAGACCATATTCAGGTATTGAAATCACTCTTGAAGAATGAAATAGTTCCGAAGAAGATTGTTGAAGAAGAATAAATTCAACAAGAAGAAGATGAAGAGGAAGAAATTGAAGACATGTTTAGAATGTTGGAAGTGTATCAGGAAAATGAGGGTCCCTCTGATAAACTATCAATTATAACATCTCAATGTTCATCCAAAAAAATGATTTAGATAATAAAATTAACATTCTAAAGAGGTGGAAGTTTACAATTGTCATTACTTTGAAGAGAGTGAGGAAAATGATGAAATTGTTTTGGAATGTGAAGAGGAAGTTAATGTTGAAGAAAAAAATCATGAGGTACCTAGTAGTGTTGAAAATGTTGTTGCTAAAATAAAATTAGTCAATCTTGATACACCATAGAATAATGTAGTTGAATAATATAAATCAATATTTTTTGAAGTGAAATCTACTCTTCATGAGAAAGATTCTTAAGATTCTTAATCCTCATCATCCATGGGACATGACTTTAAAGTGAAATCTAGGATGAATATTTATAATTCAATACCATTCTTTCCAAATATTGAATCTTGATTTCAGCTTATACAGCAATCCGAACACATGAAGACAGATTCTACAAAATGTTTTATGGAAAATTTAATCATGAAAGTAACAGATTTACGATCATTCATGATCAACAATGATTCTCATATAAAGTCATTCCAAAAGATAACAACTTGGTCAAAGTTAGTTCTTTATGATACTAAGAATGTTCGTGATTATATGGATTCAGTCAAAGATTCTTTCAATAAGTTTCATAAGAATTTTAAAAATATTTTGGAAAGGAAAAATCAAGGTAAAACCTCTTTAATCCAAGAGAATAATGATCACTATGGCTCTCTTTATTCCATTGATATTACCCAAAACAAAGAAAAAAGTAAAACAGATCTGTTAGAATAGAAATTAAATTCGCAAGAAGAAGTTATCCAATCTCAATAAGAAAGGATTTAGTCTCTTGATAAGAAGAACCGATAATAACAAAACAAACTCAAGATATAAAAAGAAGATTGTAAAGAGATATAGAGGATAAAGGTCATCCTCAAGAACCATATTCCATTAAAGAATAAGGATGATTGATTATCTTAAAACATTGATCTTTGGTTGTACTAAAATATTTCATTCAATGTTAATTAAATTTTATTGTTATACTTTGTTTTTTATGCATTTTTTTCTAACATTGAAGGTACCTAATTTTTTCTCATCCATTCCATTTTTGAAATCACATAGGGGAAGAGAAGTTTAAAAATAATATCATATTCTGGGGTAGTTTACCTAAAATATTAAAATTTTCATGATAGGGGGAGTATAATCTCAAAGATAACATTCTTAAGAAAATGAATGTTATTTTAAAGATAATTTTGTATACAAGAGGATATGATCTTTAAGGTGAAAAAACCTAAGGGGGGTTTAGTCATATTAACCAAGCCACAAATATATGGGAGATAAGTTTTTATTTCAAAATATCTATTCTTAATATTCTTTTTTGAAAAGTAGTTTATGATTTCCAAAAAAGAGAATATTTTTAGGTCCATAAGCTATCTTATGACTTTTCTATTCCTTTATGATTTGAAAATCACAAACACTTTCTTCCTTAAAGATTATTTTCTTATAATAAGGATATTTATCTAATTAAACCTTAACATATTTTCCTATTTTATAACTAATGTCCCTTATTTATTCTTAGCCATATTTTTCATAATACTGAATTACCTTAAGAACAATAGGATCCTTTTCAAAACATTGGAACCATAATGTTTCTTTGAATTTATGTCTCACTATTTTTATACTGCAATTTCATATGATTTCAGACTCCATTTCATACTAATTTTTTGAATCCAGATTCTTTATAATTTAGACTATGAATATCTATTATTTACGAAGCCGATTGATCTTATTTTTTACACTCTGATTCTCATTTTTCTTAAGAATCCTATTAAATGTCTTTCTTATTGTAACCTTATTTCGTTAAATTAATGTTTCATGTTATAAGATCCTAAATATGTTAATGGTTCTTATACGTTTTTTGTATTTCTTACACACGATAGTGACTCCCTTGTTTTCATACATTAAACAATGTTGTGTAATCAGTATCTAATTAACCACTGGTAGAGTGACATGTGTATAGGACCCTATGAAATTTAAGGAAAAATATGACAATTGTAGGAGGGATACGACCATTGGAACCTTTTCCTATAAATATCCCATCAAATTGAATAGTTCAATACGCATATTGATATGTTAAGAAGTGTTGGATGTGCTTAATTATAGAGAGAAAATTTTATATGGAAGATATCTACTCAACATGCATTGTGAGAATGTTCTGAATAAATTTTTCAATCTGTGAAAAACTTTTTCATTATGCCTAGTGCGATTCTGATTTGCTAAAAAATCAAGGGCTTCCACGGATTGGAAGACCAAGGTACCAACTTTTTTAATGTTCGAGGGCTTATGGGGATAGCAAGAAAGAGTCTGATACTCTTATTGATGGAATTAATAATTATGGTTAAGATATACTTTCTTAAAAGTAAAAATCATGGGACCTTTATCCAAGGTTATTGGATATCCATCTCTTTGGGTTAAAATATTTCGCACTTGTTCTTATTTTGATACTAGTTTTATTTCTCCTAAATTTGGTTAAATAAAGATAGTATAACTCTTTTTACTTTCTTATACCTTTATAATCTTATATAAATAAGATTCTATATGCTTTAAGGTAGAATCATTCACTATGTAATCTTGATTTATGTTTTTTTATCAAATCCATTTTTTTGGATCATAAGATAGATTGTTTCATAGTTAAGAACTAAAGAGGTACTGTGTAACACCCTGACCCCAGTTACCCATAGTTAGTGCATTATTTTAATACATCGGTATGATTACAAGGAATCAAGTCCCGAAGGATCGATCGGTTTAGTTGTCCTGGAAAATAGATTACATACATGAATGTTACATTACACATTATAACATACAAAACAACAGAAATAATCCTTTATTAATTCCATTATTCCCTTGTCTTAACCCTACATATCAATCACAATACACTTCTTAGAATCCTTGGAAATATAAAACATAGAAAGGGGTGAGCTCAAACGCTCGGTAAGTGTATGAAATACAGCGGAAACATTCATAAATAAGCATTAACATTTAAGGCAATATATAACTAAAACAAAAGCCTTTTAAACATGAACATCATAATTATATAGCAAAAATAAAATGAAATAATTTCATTTACTTATTCACATGGATAATCAACTCGTCGCATAATCACATTCAATATCAATAACCACATTCATAATGATGGAATGCATAATGCCAGACTATCATAACCACATAGTCAAGGCCTTGTGGCAATACTACAAATTAGATTTTGTCAGGACCTTGTACCAAGACACTAGTTTGTCTCATGAGACCTACTGATGCATCGAGGAGCTATAGCGGGCTCCACCCATCACTTACTAAGTCCAATGCATTCCTCATATGAAAAGTTTTAAACATAACTTAAACATCAGTATTAAAACTGGCATAGGAAATATCAATACTTTACCCATAAACCATGAATGGTATAAAAATAACACATCCACAGTAAAACATATCACAAAACCTTAAATACAATACAGAAGATTTGTATCATAGTAAATCAACTTCAAACATGTTGAAAATCCATTAATGGATTTTGACATAGATGAAAATGATTTGTAAAAATCATTGAGAGAAATATCCATTTTTTCATGAAAACATTTAAAAGTCACAAAATTTATAAAGGAATACATTTAAATAAATTTTTTAATCAAAGTATCCCAAACCACTTTGAATATTTTGAATGTAATTAACATTTTAAAACATTCTTGTCCATTCAAACAAATCCTTAAAACCATTTTTAAATTAAGGATATTAATGAGAATGGTTTAGAAGAATAAATCATTAAAACAGTTAAAACGATGTTGTAGTAAAAAGTCCCTTAAAATAATCCCTTTGAAGACTATTTTATGAAACATGGACATGGATAATAAATATTTCCCAGTAGATACTTACGTAAAGACAACCTCGGATAATAAAGATATTGTGAAATTAACCCTTACCAATTTGGTAACTTACGAAACATACACCCAATGAAAGAGGTATCATAAAATTAATATGTAAATACACATAAATTAATGTGTATTACACAAAAAATACAATTATGGGTAGTACATACATAATAAAAAAGTTAATAGTGGCAATATGACATGAATCTCATGGGAATAAGGAGTGAGATGAAAACCCATTACCTTGCACACTTTCTTTTAGTCGAGGGTACGTTTAACCTCCTGTATGAAGATCATAGTATGTTAATAAAGTATAACAGAACCATAATAATATTTATGATATCATACATGATTAATTTATTACTTTATTCTACCCATTTAATAATAATTTCAATGTCAAATTAACATTTCAGGTAATAATCGCTTTCTTTATCGTATGTGTTTTAAATTGTTACTCTGGATTGTATAATTTAGATAACAAGATTATGTACTTCAAGAATATAAAACATGATTTATATATAATATATATTTATAATATTAATATGTATAATAGACATATATATGAAATAAAAAACACCGTTTATGGAGACGGTAGTCCGTACGTACGCATAAATGATGTTTCCGTTTTCATCCCGTGTTGAACGGAACTAAGTGAATAAGATATATGTAAGTACATATACATATATATATATATATATATCTCCAGTATCATTATTATTTCATATATTACAAACATATTAGTAATATATAATTTTACAATCATCGATGAATGGTGAATGTGGAAATGAATCTGATCGCGTCGTGGAAACGGTAATCTGTAAGTACGCACGAGCGACAATATAATTTCCTTAAAGGTGTGGAATTTGATGTTATATTAATTTTACAGAGACATTATCATTTTATTTTCATTATTTTTATACATATTACTCATCATTATATCCATTCAAATAACATATTGTTGGATAACAAATTACACCACGACGTAGAGACGGTAAGCCATACGTACGCACGCATGGTGACATTATCATTCATAAGATGGATATAATAATGAATATAGTTGTGAAATATTTATAATAATATCACATTATATAGAAGATACTGGAGTTATTATTTTAGAATGTAAATAACAAATAAAGAAGAAGTGGAAGAAGAAAGGGACTTGAAAGAGGGTGGTGAAAACATTACCTCTTCTTCGGGTTCATCCTTTTGATTTGATCAAAAGGGCCTCTTAGGTTGGCTTTATAATCGAAATAAGGACTCTAGGTTGAAGTGAGGGAAGTTGAGAGAATATTTGGCCAGGTTTTGGCCGAGCCAAAAGGCCTTGAAGGTATGAATTTGAGAGAAGGGCGAGTTCCCTTTTATAAGAGGGGTGGGGGCACCTTTGGAAAAGCTAGAAATATTATTTTATAATAAATTCATATTTAGTTTCTAATGGCTCCAAAGTGAATTATTTAAATTTTAGGGTGGGTAGATGTCGAAAAACACTCAACCAAAAGGTTTTATATAGGTTTGGGTCACTATATTAACTTTATCTTTTTGATTTATCTCTTAGTTAAATAGATTGACATTTACCATGTCTCTTAATATTTTTATATTATATAGTCAATAAACATACTGTAAACATCCAAGAGACCCCCAAGTGGTCCACTAATAATACACCTATCATTATACAAGTCCTTTGGCCGAACCTTATATTTTTAGGAATAGAATACCAATTAATAATATAATATTTAAAAAAACACTTTTTTTTCAATTTTGACATTATTTAATAATTGATTTTTGTTAAAGACTTAAAAACATTATTAATTCGAACCAAATTCTTTTAAGAAATCATAACCTGACATATTAACCAATAAATATTTTTATGTCATAAAAACTTTCAAATTTTATTTATTTTAACATTTATAATACTAATTATTTTATTCATTCATTAATAATGAAAATACGGCATCATTATTGTGTCATAAATAAAATTAATTATTCAATGTCTAAAAATTATAAATATAAAATTATTATGTAAAAAATATGTTTATATTTATAATTAATGTTTATTTTAAAAAATATAACACTTATAACCCTATGTAAAAATTGTTTTCCTAAAAGATATATGCTTTTGTCATTTTTGTATTTACTTTATCTTAATTCATATAAAGTGTCATTATCAATTACAAATAGATTCATGGGGTCCCCAAATAGACCCAAATATGTACATAGTCAGAAATTTATCAAGAAATAGGGTTAGGAAACTTTTTAAGGTAATTTATTGTTATTATTATATTTTTTGTTTACCCTTATTTCCGGATTTACCCTTTAACCATGGTAAATAAAATATTTACCGAGGTAATTATTAAAAATGCCTAAAAATAAAAGATACCTATTTACACAATTTTTACATCCTGATTATTAATATGGAATCCATTTTTCTAAATTAAGAACACAGAAGTGGCAGAAATTAATTTAAAATTAATTCCCATTGTCAAAACAAAAAGCGTGTTTTTAAGAGATAATAACTATCAAAAGATTGGCACTTGATTATATCCAGTTTAAATGTGAAATTATGTCCAATTACCAACATTTGATTAAATGGTAAAAATATAATCTAATTATACTATAAAATCACCAAAATTTCTAATTTATCACTATTAATTATTTTGATTAAAAAAGTTGTTTTTAATTAAAATTTAGTAATTTTCACTATTTATCAAAATATGAAAGATATCCGAAAAGTACCAAAAATTGACCCTAATTTAATTTCGATATGTATAATCCAAAAATTAAGTCCATTTGGAAAGATAAAATGTATGAAATTATAAAAGGTGGGTATTACTATTCATAACGGCCAGTTTGATTGGTTGTGGTGTGTGTTAGAACTCGAAGTTGCGTACAACACACACTACTGCACTATTCAAAGAGAAGCGTACTGTGGAATATTGGAGTGTTAAATTCTTCCCTCCTTCAATAAATTGCGTCCTCACAATTTGAATTTTTTCTTATAAAATGAAATTTTGAAAATAGAAAATACATTTGTGCGAAAACCCACATCGGAAATTGGGTTAATAAAATTTCGTCTTAATAATAGGAAAAAGGGAATGAAAAAGTCACCACCAAATTATGATCTTGATTAGGAGAACACTGGTGAAAATTAGAGACACATAATTGGTGTTAAAACGTAAATATTTATAGGGGTTAATTGAGGACATCAGTCACAAACAATTGTAGAATTGAGGGCCTCAAAACCATCAATCAATGGTGATTTCAAATATCATCATTTCAACAAAACATAAGGTTTTAGGATAACACATATTTAGTTTTAAGATGCCTTACCTAAAGATTAATAATTTATTTCTTCATATAATAAGATAAGAATATATATATATATATACACACTTGACAAGTAGAGTCTCATCCTTTAAATAATTCCTACCACAAAATCATCTTTCACTGCAAATGATTTGCAAAAAAAACTATATTTACCTAAATCGTATAAGGATCAAAAAATAATAACTTTATAATTAATTTGTCAGACTATTTTTAAAAAAAACTAAATTATACAAACTAGTACATCACATAGTCTAGTCGTAGGTGATGCACCGTTGTCGCTCTTCGGTTGCGGGGTCAAGTCTCACGGCTTTTCCGGATGCGACTAGTAGTTTCCCGACCTCTAGATTGTCGTTTTTATAACAATCCCAAAATAACCTTAACAATAGTATCTAATTTCAAACATAATCCATTCCAACCTTTAGACTTATCAGAAATACTTATAACCAAACTCTCAATCAAAAATTTATAAGGAAGTTAAACACAATAAAGATCCTTTTTCCCATGTAATAACATGTGAACACCTACATCATGTATTCTTTTAAAACACTGCAACATCCTAAATTACCATAAAACCTTACTGATTACATTCATGCTCCCTTATTTTTTTATAGAATACTATATATACTCCTTCTATACAAAAATGTTATAAACTCCAACAATGATGGAATATAAAAATCATTTATTAGTTTCAAGGTAGTCAAGAATATCAAATATAATTTATCCAAATCAACCATCTCTTATTCCAAAATCACTACATCCTTATCAGGTCCATATTAAGGATTACATTTCCTTCAACCATTTAATTTTTTGAAAAGTGCAGCTTACTGTTATGTCACATTTCTTAGAATCATATAATCTCAAATCCTCAATAAAATAGTACTGCAGTACAATCCTTATTTATCACCATAATTCATATAACCAGTATACTGTAGATATAACACTCAAATTAAATTGTTCTATAATAACAACATAAGAACACTTGTCATTCATCTTCATCTGAGGTAGTATCATAACTTGATTATTATCCAATAACATCATTTGCGGTATACTCTTATGACTGAGACATTGATTCGTGTAGTGTCTCACCACCATGCAGATGGAGCATTATATATTTGAAAACTTTTTCTTACCCATGTAATCACGTACTTGGTTTCCTTTTTCTCCAAACTTATAACAAACTCTCATTCCCTTCAAGCATTTACCAAGGTGATTATTTCCACATTTATCACATATGGGAAAATCCTTCTTTCCCCTATTCCCTTTATCCATCTTTATCTCTACTATCTTTTTCTTCTATTGCTTCATTTCAAACCCATAGGACTCAGAGAATTGTTTACTTATCTTACTAACACATGATATTATTTCTTCATGTGTAGAGAATACATGGGAGAATATTTCCCTTCTAAATGTTGGCTTAATACCATTAATGATATGACCCTTCTTACTCTTTGGATCATACGTATTGCGGGAGTTCCCATTCCTTCTATTGGGTGCCATTTTAAATCAAATTCATATACTAGTTTAGTTTATGAATCGCAATTCATAATTCCAAACATGTAAAATATATAACGTAAATTGAAAAGATTATGGATATAATCCATCATCAGAAACATGTTTTCTTTGAGGATATATATACTCATAATCACTTCATAGTGGTTTGTAAATAAAATGAGGATTATCCTAACCATATCCCCCGGGAGTTTCATAACTACGAGTGCAGCAAGGCCCATTGTCGTGCACCAGTTCTCATTTAAGTATAGCTCAAAGTGGTGTTTTCAGGTTTTACCCCTAGGTACATCTGTGCTAGAGCAGCCTCTATCTACTCGTATCCAGACAGGAATGTATTTTCTTGGAAAACTCACAAAATATCTACACTACCAAAATTCTAGGAAGTTCTTCTACAATAATCCTAAAATTATATCTTGGGTAATGTTATCTAATCAGAGTATATCTAAATATAGTTTCCAAGGTTATTGTTAAACTTCCTCTAAAACCAACCATAACTCCCCAAAACCAGTTACCCAGAGTCAGTGCATTATTTTAATACATTGGTATGATTACAAGGAATCATGTCTAGAAGGACCGATTGGTTTAGCAATCATGGAAAATAGATTACATACATGAATGTTACATTACACATTATAACATAAAAAACAACATAAATAATCCTTTATGAACGCCATTATTCCCTTGGCTTAACCCTGCATATTAATCACAATAAACTTCTTGGAATCTTGGGAAAAATAAAACATAGAAAGGGGTGAGATGAAATTCTCAGTAAGGGTAAGCTATACAGTAGAAACTTTCTTAAATAAGCATAAACATTTAAGGCAATTTATAACTAAAACAAAAGACTTTTAAATGAAATATTCAGCATAATATGGCAAAAATAAATTGAAATAATTACATTTACTTATTCACATGGATATTCTACTAGTCGGATAATCACATGAAATATCAATAACCACTTTCATAATGATGGAATGCATAATGCCAGACTATCATAACCACATAGTCAATACCTTGTGCCAAGACTACAAATAATATTTTTTCAAGACCTCGTGCCAAGACACCAGTTTGTATCATGAGACCTACCAATGCATCGAGGAGCTATAGTGGGCTCCACCCGTCACTTACTAAGCCCAATGCATTCTTCATATGAAAAGGTTTAAACGTAACATAAACATTCATATTAAAAAGGGCATACGAAATGTCAATAATTTACCCATAAACCATGAATGGTTTAAAAATAACACATCCATAGTAAAACATGTCAGAAAACCTTCAATACAATACAGAATATTTTGATCATAATAAATCAACTTCAAACAAGTTTAAAATCCATTAATGTATTTTTACATGGATTAAAATTATTTGTAAAACTCTTTGAGGGAAATATCCCTTTTTCATGAAAACATTTAAAAGCCAAACAATTTAGAAAGGAAGTAATTTAAATAAATTTTTTAATCAAACTATTCCTTACCACATTGAAACTTTTGAAAGTAATTAACATTTTAAAACATTCATTTCCATTTAAATAAATTCTTAATACCATTTTTAAAACATGGACATTAATGAGAATGGTTTAGAAGAATAAATCATTAAAAAAAATTAAAATGATATTTTAGTAAAAATTCACCTGAAAGAATCCCTTTGAAAACTATTTTATGAATCATGGACATGGGTAATAAATATTTCCCAATAGATACTTACATAAAAATAACCTCAGATAATAAAGAGATTGTGAAATTAACCCTTACCAATTTGGTATCTTTTGAAACATACACCCCATGAAAGATGTATCATACAATGAATATGTAAATACACATATATTAAAGTGTATTATACAAAAAATAAAATTATGGGTATTAAATACACCACAAAAAAGGTAATATTGTCAATATGTCATGAATCTCACGGGAATAAGGAGTGAGATGAAAACCCATTACCTTGTACTTTCCTTTAGTGGAGGGTACGTTTAACCACCTATATGAAGGTCATAGTATGTTATTAAAGTATACCAAAACCATATTAATATTTATGGTATCATAAATTATTCATTTATTACTTTATAATACCCATTTAATAATAATTACAATGTTAAATTAATATTTGGGGTAATAATCGCTTTCTTTATCGTACGTGTTTTATCTTGTTATTCTTGATTGTATCACTTAGATAAATTTTTAAGTACTTCATGAATATAAAACATGATTTGTATATCATATATATTTAGAATATAAATATGTATAATAGACATATATATGAAATAAAAAACATCATTTATGGAGACGGTAGCCCGTACGTACGCATAAACGTTGTTTCTGTTTTCATCTCGTAATGAACGGAACTAAGTGAATATGATATATGTAAGTACACACATATATATATATATATCTCCAGTAGCATTATTATTTCATATATTACAAAAATATTAGTAATATATATTTTTATAATCATCGATGATTGGTGAATGTGGAAATGAATCTCATTGCGTCGTGGAGATGGTAATCCATACGTACGCATGAGCGACAGTATCATTTCCTTAATGTTATGGAATTGGATGGAATATTAATTTTATAGAGAATTATCATGTTATTTTCATTATTTATACACATATTACTCATTATTATATCCATCCGAATAACATAGAGTTGAATAAAAAATTACACCACGGCGTGGAGATGGTAAGTCGTACGTACGCACGCATGGTGACATTATCATTCATAAGATGGATAGAATAATGAATATAGTTGTGAAATATTTATAATAACATCAAATTATATATAATATACTATAGTTATTATTTTAGAATGGAAATAACAAATAATGAAGAAGTGGAAGAAGAAAGGAACTTGGAAGAGGGTGGTGAAAACATTACCTCTTCATCGGGTTCTTCCTTTTGATTTGATCAAAAGGGCTCCATAAGTTGGATTTATGATCAAAATAAGGCCTCTAGGTTGAATTTAGGGAATTTTATAGAATATTTTGTAAGGGTTTGGCCAAGACAAAAGGCTTTAAGGATAAGAATTTGAGAGAAGGGGTGGTTCTCTTTTAGAAGAGGGGTGAGGGGAACCTTTGGAAAAGCTAGAAATATTATTTTATAACAAATTCATATTCAGTTTCCAATTTCTCCAAAGTGAATTATTTAAATTTTAAGGTGGTGATAGGTATAAAAACACTCAAACAATATGTTTTATAAAGGGTTGAGTCACTATATTAACTTTATCTTTTTTATTTAACTCTTAGTTAAATAGTTTGTCATTTACCATGTCTTTTTGTATTTTTATATTATATTGTCACTCAACTTACTATAAACTTCCAATAGACCCCCAAATTTTCAATTAATAATATACCTATCATTATATAAGTCTTTTGGCCGATCCTTATATTTTTATGAATATAATATCAATTAATAATATATTTTCTGTTTTAAAAACTCCATTATGTCAATTTTGACACTATTTAATAATTGATTTCTTTTAAAATCATAACAAATTTATTATTTAAAACCAAATTCATTTAAGAAATATTAACATGTCATATTAACCAATAAAATTTGTGTATGTCATCAAAACTTTCGAATTATATTCATTTTAACATTTATAATACTAATTATTTGATTCTTTCATTAATAAGGAAAAAATACTACATCATTATTGTGTCATAAATAAATTAAATTATTCAATGTCTAAATATTATAAATAAAATACCATTATATAGGAAACATTTTTAAATTTATAATGAATATTTATAGTCTAAAATATAATATATATAACCCTATGTAGAAATTGTTTTGCTAAAACATAAATGCTTATGTCATTTTTGTATTTACTTTAACTTAATTAATATAAAGTGTCATTATCACATACAAGGGGATCCATGGGGTCCCAAAATCGACCCAAAGATTCCCATGGTTGGAAATGTATCAACCAATAGGTTTAGGACACATTTTAGGGTAATTTATTGTTATTATAATATTATTTTTTTACCCATATTTACCGGATTTACCCTTTAACCATTGTACATAAAATATTTACCAAAGTAATTATTCAAAATTTCCAAAAATAAAAGTTTCCTATTTACAAAATTTGGACCTCCTGATTCTAAATATGGAGTCAATTTTTATAAATTCAAAACACAGAAGTGGCAGAAATTAATTTAAAATTAATTCTCGTTTTATTACAAAAATCTTGTTTTTAAGAGATAATAACTATCAAAATATTGGCACTTGCTTATGTCCAGTTTAAATGTGAAATTATTTCCAATGACCAACATTGGATTAAATAATAAAATATAATCTTGTTATTCTATAAAATCACCCAAATTCGTAATTTATCACTATTAATTATTTCGATTAAAGAAGTTGTTTTTAATTAAAATTTAGTAATTTTCACTATTCATCAGAATATGAAAGTTATTCGAAAAGTACCAAAAATTCACCCTAAGCTAATTTCGATATTCCGAATCCAAAAATGAAGTCCATTTTAAAAGATAAAATTTATAAAATTTCAAAAATTTGTTATTGATATTAATAACGGCTAGTTTTATTGGTTGTGGTGTGTGTCAGAACTCGAAGTTGTGTACAACACACGCTGCTGCATTATTCAAAGAGAAGCGTACCATGGAATCTTGGGGTGTTACATATTGTTAGTCCATCTTGTTTAAAATTTTTAAACATATATTTTATTAAGGATAAAAAAGTGTTTTTAAACCTATAATCCCCCCCTCCTATAATAGATCATCAACATCTATATTTTGATCCTACACCAATTTCAAAAAATCTCTGTGATAAGGAAACTATCCCAAAATATTTTAGTGTGGTCAAACACACCACTTAAAATTGTATATATTTTATAAATATTTACCTATAATCTCAAAACATCAATTTAATATGTTATTAAGTTCCTAAAAGGATTTTATAAGATGGAATTTTATTTTTTTCAACATGATCTATGAAAACTATATAAACCATGGACCTGCACTCCCCAAATCGGGTCATAAAACATAATGTTTTCCTTTATTTATTAAAAATGTGACCTATTTTTAGCTGTAAAAAACATACAACATAAAAAGGAAATATTGAATCACATTTATACTCAAATTCTATTTAGGTTTAAAGTTTTAGGAAATTAATAATATCTATTACATAACAACTTGGGTTCATAAAGAACAGGTTCATAAAAATCTAGATCATCTCCCATGGAGTTCTTCAGATCTATAAAACTTATTTGGAATAGAATATCTAAAACCATTCTTAACTACATACGAAAATTAAAAATATAATAAGGGTGAGCTCAAAAAATCAGAATGCGTAAACATAATCAATAACAATTGAATGTCATCAATGAGCATAATAAGTGTATAAGGGTGTGATTACATAATCAATGTCATTATAATAGAATAAAATAATTATTACCCATAAAATATGGAAAAACAATTCTCACATGACATAAATCTTTAAAAAAGGTTATAGTCACAACAATCCATAATCAGTTACCATATGATGCCAATCTTGATCAAAATAACTACTAAACAAGAGTAAATCATAGAGTGAATGGGTAACTATCATGGAAAGTTATCCTAATAACCCTTCTTAATTATTGTAAAAAATAACTCGAGACTGGTTAAATCCAATAGAAAAACCATCTTGGTTAACTCCCTAATTCATTCCAGAAAAATATATGGAACACTAAAAAATGAAATGGAGATCTATAATGGGACTCACCCATCCTAAAATATATATTGTTCTCACATGTTCATATAAGATATATTGGTATCGCCACTTTATATAATCTATATCAGTATAAACCATCATCATCAACAATTTACAACTATTTTCCATGAATAAAACATTTAAATTCTTTAAATTTTCTACATAACACCCTTGAAAGCTACTGTCATTCCATTACATCTTGGTTAACCAATGGAAACAAAAACGTGCTTTCATGATAATCACTTTAAAAAATCATCATAACTAATTTGGAGAATGAATATGGATGTTATCGTAAAACGATATTCTCAGTGAGAAGATAAATCATTTAATTATTTTGACATTGATGAAAATACCATTTAAAGAACAGTAAAACATTTCTTGGAAAATGGAGGAAAAACAATTTTTAGTTAATATTTTTAAAAAATACAAATTAAAGGGGAATTATATTCTTTGAAAATAGACATGGAAAATTATAAAGTAATAATAAACTTAATTAATGGTTATTATGGTTGGAAAATCCTTTCATTTTGTAAACATAAAATATAAATAAATTCTTCTAAAATATTTTGTAAATAGAGTCATAGGAGACAAATAAAGAAACCATTAAGAAATTTACGATTAAAACAAATTCGAAATATAGACAAATGTCATGTAAAGTAACATTAGGAAATCATTTAGGTTTAAAAAACAACTTTATTGATTTTCTCTTTGGAAAAAACGGATACCGAAAAGAGAGATTATGGATCTGAAACAAGGTATGATATCATTATCACATAGAAATAACATTCATGTTTTTTCATGTAACTCCCTAAAATTATAAAAGAATAACATTATAAGTGATATAGTTTATCGAATTCACTACCTAGATTAGAAGTGAATATAAAATAAAAAAACAATTTGATATATTTTTTTTAAAATCGGTCTCTTTATTATATTTTATTACACACAACACTAATCTTAAATGTGTTATGAAATCATTATTCGTGTGTATGGGGGACTACCACCTCACGAACCGATGTCATTTGATTTTACATTACCGCCTATATAGGTTAGTTATTATGATGTATATAAAGTCAACATATGATATTTAGAACATTATTAGACATATTTATTTATTATATCATTTATAACCTTTATTACTATCCATTTTTGTAGGAAACATGATAAGGTCGCTCATGTGTACGACGAACTACTTCCTCGCAAAGCGATGAGATTCATTGTAACATACCAAGTAATTAATGAATAATATATATTTTTATTTATGTCTATTAATGAACTAGATAGTGTTTTAGAGGCTTAAAATGAAAATAAATCCAATCTTAAGCATGAAATACACTAATATTTTTAAAAGATTGTTTTACTGCCTTTTGATGGAAAACCATTTTTGAATCTATCTTTTGATAATTTTATAAACTATTTTTTTCAAAATAAACTTATTCTTTATGATTGGGACATAAAAATTTACTTTGTGTGAATTTTTGGTATTTTTCTGACAATGTTCATTTTTTAATGAATAGTGAAAATATTGCATTTTACATCAAAACTGCTTCTTAATATAATTTATTTATATGATTATATTATGTTTTGGATTGGTTTTGAAGTGAAATTAGAATATATTTTTACCATTTAATCCAATGGTGGTCATTGGAATCAATTTCACTTTGAAATTGGACTTAAACTGGTGTCAATCTTTTGATACTTATTGTTTCATAAAACACGCTATTTGCTCTGACAGCGGGAATTAATTATTAAATTAATTAATGTGACTTATACGTTTGTAATTTTGTAAAATAGACTTCATTTTTGAATTCAGAACATCAAATATAGCTTAGGGTGAAGTTTTGGTATTTTTCTGAAAAACTTCAATTTTTGATAAATAGTGAAATCACTAAGTGGTAGTTAAAGAAACTGATTTTTAGTTTAAATGAAATTTTTCCACCATTGTGTTTTGGATTTCAAAAATCCGACATAAATGGTTGTCATTAAGAAGTAAAATGTGGTTTAATGTGACTAAAATAATATTTTGGTGAATAGTAACTTATTAAGTGTTTAATCGCGATTAGTGGTAATTAGTGTAGTTTAAGG
Organism: Viscum album; assembly: GCA_963277665.1. NCBI lineage: Eukaryota > Viridiplantae > Streptophyta > Magnoliopsida > Santalales > Viscaceae > Viscum > Viscum album. The sequence continues at coordinate 734,481,495 of OY728146.1, read as the reverse complement.
TAAAAATAATGGTTTAATAATATAAAATGACCTAGAAACATGTCCTAAACTTATTTTATGTGTCATGGCCGACCAAGAAAATCCATGGGTCAACTTGGGGACCCCATAGAGCTACTTTGGTTGGAAAATGACATAAATGACTTTTTATTTAATGTTAAAGTAAAAGTGACACAAACATGAGTTATTTTACTAAAACAATTTTTACATGGGGTTATAAAGATCAAAATTTTGATTATAAATATTCATTGGAAATATAAAAAGATTTTATACATCATAGTATTTGTTTTATAATTTTTAGAATTTAAATAAATTAAACTATTTATTACATCATGATGATGCAGCGATGACCTCATTATTTAACGATTTAATTAAAATGGAAAGATAATGTAATATCTAAGACCTACACATGTCCAAAACCTATTGGATGAGTGTATTTCGAAAACTTATCATCATATCCTAGAATTATATCAATTTGGGACCATTTAAATCCGAAACGCATTATCAAATAAAGTAATATTTCTTTACTTTCCAAGAGTGCCCCTCCTCTCTTCTTATAAAAGGTCCCCACCTCTACCTCCGTACCCACACTCTCAAAGCCTTTGGCTCGGCCAAACCCTGCCCATTTCGTCTCTCCACTTCCCTCACTTACTCCTTGAAGCCTCACTTTGGGTAGAAGACTTCACAAGGAATCCTTTGAGCTCAAACCAAAGGGAGTTACCCGATTTTAAGGTAATGTCTTCTTTTGAGTCCTTTTGTTTTATTTTTCTTCTCCAACCCCCCTAAACCCATTTTATTCATTTCTTTTGTAACAACTACAGTATCGTAAATATACTAGGATTATGTTATAATAATGATTCAAGATACACTTACACACACCTACATCTAATGGTTAAAGAATATACGGTTTCCGTGGATGGTGAATTTATACCTCCCGAAACGATGATTGTTCAACAATCTTTTAACACCTTTAATGGTGGCCATTAAGATGTCACTATATTTATATATGATATATAAAATGTTTATTTTTTCCTTAAGCTTCTGTATTTTTCTTTTTGGTCATACCTTTATGGTTTCCATTATGGGTAAACGCGATATCTTTATTTAGGGAAGTGCGGACTACCGCCCCCTCAAAGTGATTTGATTCGTTAAATACCATATGTGGGACGTATAAAGGATGGAACTATGATATTATATATGATATTATACTTGAATTATAATATACCTTTATATCATTATGATTCCATTCTATAAAATATGAAATAGAAATGAAAGTAGCGTTCATGCGTACTTACGGCTTACCGTCTCCATGAACGGTGCATTTCATTTCTTACCTCTAAATGATTATGTAATATTATAAATGATTGTATATACTGGATATATATGATATATAAATCATGATTATAATTCTGTATATAATGGATACATGAACAACATGTAATTATAAAGGGATTATTTTTGACTCAAGTACCAATGATCGTTAAAACGGCCGTTATTAACTTAAATAATTACATAGTGTTCGTGACATGGAAATAAGTGATATAAAAGGAATAATGAAGTTGAAAAAGGTTCTTAAACAAGTAGAAATTAACTCAAGATTATTATTCAGGATATTAAAGAACGATCGAGTCAAGTCGGACCCGAGGTATGGGACTTCGTCTCAATCTCCTTTCATTGAGGCATATTTTGTTTTATACACAACTTTTTTTTATATGGTGTATAAACCCCTTTGACTTTAAAGTTTATTCAAAAGGAATCTTTTTTATACGAAGCGTTTACTAAATGACAAAAGGGAATGTTTTTGTCGTACGTATGCGGCGACAACGACTTCTTCGCCGCCGTGACTATTATTTGAGTTTCGGCTTCCTCTACAAGCCCTACCTTTTTTTTAAAAGAAAAATAAATACCATGTTTTACTTTTCATTTATTTTGGTATTGAAAATGGTTTTCATAATGTTTTTATATCAATGTGTTGTATTGATATCTTGCGATTTAAAGGTGGAAATCTTATGTTTCCTTTATGCATGTTTTATGTCATACGATTATGTTGAGGTTCTTGGGAATTATTATGAATACGGGTGGTTCCGTGATAAACTAAGGGTGGGTGAGCCCGATATAGCTCTCCAATGCATTGGGTAACGTGAAGGGGTGAAACGTTAAGGTTTCTACGAAGATATTTTGGGAATATACTGTGATGGGTATTCCAAACGTAACCAAGAGGGTTACTCCCGACGTAAAAATGTTATGAATGCCTCGTGTTACCTTTATGTCTTATGATTTCTATGATTTATTCATGATTTGATGAGGTATGTTAAAGTGATTATGTTTTATGGGTAAAGTATGATCTCATCCTTATGTATATATGTACCCATGTTTCTTTTCCATATTTTTATATCCCTTACTGGGCTTTTTATACTCATCCGACGTTTTTTTGAAATGTTTTTCACAGGTCAAGGGAAAGGTACATGATATGATGATAGTGTCAAGGAAGTGTCAATAAAGAATCCATGTTCTATTTTAAATATGATTCCATTGATGGGAATAAAGAATACTATCTTTATGTAACCACTTTGTTTAAATGGTGAATGTAATTCAAGTTGTATGATCTAATTATCTGAAACTCTAAACCCGAAAAGATCCTCAATGTGTAATCTTGTAATAACTCAAGATTAAGTAAGGTTTAAGGTTGGGGACTTATAGTTGGTATCAAAGGTCGGTTTAGATAACTTTAGGAGTTAGAATTCTATTAAATGATTATACAAAAATATTTTTTTTGAAATGATATAGCATTTGAAGATTACCATGTTGCTTCATCTAAGACATGTTTTTTTAGAATGGTTTTCCGCGGAGGAAACAGGGAAGCAGTGCTAGGAAGGCATACCGAAGGAAATAACCTTCCGAATTAGCATCCTGAGATGGTCCGAATTGGAACTGAACAGTTTGTTGCAGTGATGGCATAGCTGACTCAGGCTATAAATGGTGGTGGTATCCATGCACAAGATCAGCCAGATCAACCGTAGAGGAACATGTCAGTGGTGGAACATTTCATGAGGCAACATCCCCCATCATTTAGAGGATCATCTGATCCTTTTCTAGCTGAAGGGTGGATTAAAGCACTGGAGAAGATTTTCGATGTCATGGGGTGTTCAAACAATCAAAAGGTTAGTCTTGCTATTTACCATTTGGAGGGTGAGGCAGATCAGTGGTGGTCGATGGTTAAAAATATCAGGGACGATGATGAGATTGATGCTCTTGACTGGGATGAATTCAAAGGTATGTTTCTTGGAAGTATTTTCCTAAGTCTGTTCGACTTAGGAGGGAAAAGCAATTCTTGGAATTGAGGCAAGAGGAAGACTCAGTGGCTGCCTATGAAGAAAGGTTCACTCGATTGGCAAGGTATGCTCCAAATTTCATCCAAGACCATGATAGTAAAATCAATCATTTTTACTCAGGATTAAAGCCAAAATATCGAAGGGCATTAGCTTCTCGTGAGTTTAAAAGTTATGAAAAGCTTGTTCGATGTGCTGAGAAGGTGGAAATGGAGTTTGACGATGATCAAGTGTTCTATAACAACCAACAGAAGAAGAGACCGAGGTGGCAGGAGAAAGGTAAAAATTCTTCAAAAAAATCTGATGGTAAGAAAACTAAGTTTCCATTTTGTGATAAATGTGGCAAAAGGCATGCTGGGGAATCTTCTGAATTCAGGAAAGTGCTACCGATGTGGTAAGATGGGACATAAGGCTCGTGATTGCACTGAAAAGGATCAAGGTGATGGTAAGACCAAATTTGATTTACAGTTAGTGAAATGTTATAAGTGCAATGAGATGGGTCACTATGAAAACGAGTGTCCGACAAAGAGCTTGAGTGATGGGAAGCAGTTAGACTACAAGCAGAAAGGGGCGGTGAAATCTTTTGCAACTACTTCGGTAGACGTCGGGCCATCAAATGAAGTTGTATCAGGTACTTTGTTTGTATTTTCAGATTATGCCAGTGTGTTGTTTGATTCGGGGTCTAGACATTCTTTCATCTCTGAAAACTTTTCTAGTAAAATCGGAATACATCTCAAGAAGTGACTCTTGAACTTGTGGTAAAAACACCTGGGGGAAATGTTGAGGTAAAAAGAATTTATAAGAATCTTCTTATCCTTATCTGTGGAAAAAACCTACTTGAAAACCTTATTGTTCTACCTCTAGTAGAGTTTGATGTTATCCTGGGTATGGATTGTCTCTCTATTTACCATGCTAAGATTGACTTTAGAGCTAAAGAAGTTTCTTTTAAGAAAGACTTTCATTTTGGGTACAAGAATAAACCCTTACTGTTGATAACTAATCAAGAGGCCAAGAAACTTGTAAAAGATGGAAATGAATGTTACCTTGCACACATCATTGAAAATAAAGAAATTGTTCAGCTTAATGATGTGCCAGTGGTAAATGAGTATCCTGATGTTTTTTCTAATGAGTTGCCTGGAATAATACCAGATCGGGAAGGTTAGTTTACTATTGACTTAGTTCCTGATGCTAAGCCAATTTCAAAACCCCCTTATCGAATGGCTCAAATTGAACTTTTAGAGTTGAAGGAGAAATTGCAAGATTTATTATACAAAGGTTTCATTCGACCTAGCACATCACCTTGGGGTGCTCCTATTTTATTTGTTAAAAAGAAAGATGGTTCTATGATACTTTACATTGATTATTGGGCCTTGAATAATATCACTGTTAAGAACAAATATCCTTTACCTCATATCGATGATTTGTTTGATCATCTCTAGGGAGATCAGTTTTTTTCAAAGATTGACTTGAGATCGGGGTACCATCGGCTGAAGGTAAAGGAGGAAGATATTCCGAAAACCGCATTCCGTACGTGATATGGCCATTATGAATTTGTAGTAATTCCTTTTGGGATAACCAATGCACCTGCTGTATTCATGTACTTAATGAATATAATTTTCCATGAGTTCTTGGATAACTTTGTAGTGGTTTTCATTGATGATATTTTGGTGTTTTCTAAAAGTAAAGAGGATCATGAATGACATTTAAGGGTGATCTTACAAACCTTAAAAGAAAAGAAACTATATGGAAAATTCAGCGAGTGTGAGTTTTGGTTGCAACAAATTTCTTTCCTTGGTCATATTGTTTCTAAATATAGAATAATTGTTTATCTTGCAAAAACAAAAGTTGTGGAAGAATGACCAAGACCCACAAATGTAACTGAGATTCGTAGCTTCCTTGGTTTGGCAGGCTATTACCGAAGGTTTGTTATAATGTTTTCACGATTATCTAGTCCAATGACCAAGCTAACTCGGAAGGGTGTTAAGTTTATCTGGACAAAAGAATGTGATGATTGTTTTCAAGAATTGAAAAGAAGATTGGTGAATGCTCCAGTTTTGGAACTACCTTCTAGGAATGGTGAGTTTGTTATATACATTGATGCTTCATTGAATGGACTTTGTTACGTCCTAATGCAGAATGATCAGGTAATTTCTTATGCTTCACGACAGTTGAAAACTCATGAGGTAAATTACCCTACACATGATTTGGAATTAGCTGCTCTTGTTTTCGCTTTAAAAATTTGGAGGCATCATTTGTATGGCGTAAATTGTGAAATATATACTGATCAAAAAAGTTTAAAGTATATATTCACATAGAAAGAATTGAACATGAGACAAAGGAGATGGCTAGAATTAATCAAGGATTATGATTGTACAATTCATTACAATCCGGGAAAAGCAAATAAAGTGGCTGATGCTTTGAGTCGAAAAAGTAATGCTTCATTAGCAATGTTGTGTTTGGAACATGATCCTTTGGTTAAGGATTTGATGAACTTTGGCATAGAAGTTGTTGATGTAGGAAGTTCTTCTTTTTTGTTTCAGGTATCAGTGAGATCATCTCTATCAGATAGAATCAAGCAAGCATAGAAGCAAGACAGTGAGTTGCAGAAAAAGGTAGAGCTGGTTCAGAAAGGTAAGTGGCCTGAATTCAACATTGATAATGATTTTGTTTTAAGATTTGGGAAGAGATTGTGCGTGCCTTGTGATTCACAGTGGAAGAGAGAGTTGTTATGTGAATCTCATAGTTCTCCTTTTTCAGTTCATCCTGGCAGTACTAAGATGTACAGATATCTGAAAAAGTATTACTGGTGGGATGGAATGAAAAGAGATATTGCTGATTTTACTGTGAAGTGCTTGACTTGTCAACAGGTTAAAGCAGACCAGAAGTTACCAAAAGGGATGCTTCAGCCTCTACCAGTGCCAGAGTGGAAATGGGAGAATATATCCATGGACTTTGTTGTGGGATTACCGAAGACATCTCGAGGTAATAATGCAATCTGGGTTATTGTTGATCGCGTGACCAAGTCTGCTCATTTCCTTGCTATACGAGATACTTTTCCCCTGGATCAACATTCCCATTTGTATCTTAAAGAGATAGTCAGGTTACATGGAGTTCCTCTCTCCATTGTATCTGATCGTGATCCCGGGATCACTTTTAACTTTTTGAAAGGCCTTCATAAGTCATTGGGTACTGAATTAAATTTTAGTACAACTTTTCATCCTCAATCAGATGGGCAGTCAGAACGAACAATTCAGACCTTGGAGGATATGCTACGTTCTTGCTCTATGGATTATCAGTGAAGTTGGGACCAACATCTTTCTTTGGTTGAATTTTCATATAATAACATTTTTCATTCCAGTATACATATGGCACCATTTCAGGCATTATATGGGAAGCGGTGTCGAACTCCAGCTTTCTGAGATGAAGTGTGTGAAGGGAAGTTTATGGGACTATAATTGGTAGAAGAGATGGCAGAACAAGTTCAGCTGATTCAGAAGCACATGAGAACAGCTCAGAGTAGGAAGAAGAGTTATGCGGACAACAGGAGGAAGGATCTCTCTTTTGAGGTAGGTGATCATGTTTTTCTCAAAGTATCACCATGGAAAAGTGTGATGCAATTTGGTAAGAAAGGAAAGCTGAGCCCAAGGTTTATTGGACCATATGAAATTCCGCAGAGATTTGGATTAGTTGCTTACCGAGTGGCTTTACCTCCGAGTTTATCGTAGGTACACAGTGTTTTTCACGTTTCGATGTTGAGAAAGTACATGCCAGATCCATCTCATGTTTTGAGTCCAGAGGTAGTTCAGCTGGAAGAGAACCTATCTTATGAGGAACAACCGTTCCAGATTCTTGACCATAGGGAGAAAGTGTTACGGAATAAGGTGATTCACCAGGTAAAGGTTTTGGGGAAAACCCACATGATTAAAGAGGCAACATGGGAATCTGAAAATGCAATGAGGGATAAGTACCCCCATTTATTTGATAAGTAAATAAATTCCAGGGACGCAATTTTCTAAATGGGGGAAGGATGTAACATCCCATGTAAGTAATGAATAATAGATATTTTTATCTATGTCTATTAATGAACTAGATAGTGTTTTAGAGGCTTAAAATGAAAATAAATCCAATCTTAAGCATGGAATACACTAATATTTTTAAAAGATTGTTTTACTGCCTTTTGATGGAAATTTTTTTTGAATCTATATTTTGACAATTTTCTAAACCATGTTTGTCAAAATAAACTTATTCTTTATGATTGGGACATCAAAATTTACTTTGTGTGAATTTTTGGTATTTTTCTGACAATGTTCATTTTTTAATGAATATTGAAAAATACTGCATTTTACATCAAAAATTATTTTTAATATAATTTATTTATATTATTAGATTATGTTTTGAATTGGGTTTGAAGTGAAATTAGAATATATTTTTACCATTTAATCCAATGGTGGTCATTGGAATCAATTTCACTTTGAAATTAGACTTAAATTGGTGTCAATCTTTTGATACTTATTGTTTCATAAAACACCCTATTTGCTCTGACAGCGGGAATTAATTATTAAATTAATTAATGTGACTTATATGTTTTGAATTTTGTAAAATAGACTTCATTTTTGAATTCAGAATATCAAATATATCTCAGGGTGATGTTTTGGTATTTTTCTGAAAAACTTCAATTTTTGATGAATAGTGAAATCACTAAGTGGTAGTTAAAGAAACTGATTTCTCGTTTAAATAAAATTTTTCCACCTTTGTGTTTTTAATTTCAAAAATCCGACATACATTGTTGTAATTAAGAAGTAAAATTTGGTTCAATGAGATTAAAATAATATTTTGGTGAATAGTAACTTATTAAGTTTTTAATCGCGATTAGTGGTAATTAGTGTAGTTTAAGGTAAAAATAAAGTTTTAATAATATAAAAAAGACCTAGACACATGTCCTAACCTTATGTTATGTGTCATGGCCGACCAATACAAGCCATGGGTCAACTTGGGGACCCCTTGGAGCCACTTTGGTTGGGAAATGACATAAATGACTTTTTATTTAATGTTAAAGTAAAAGTGACACAAACATGAGTTATTTTACTAAAACAATTTTTACAAGGGGTTATAAAGATCATATGTTTGATTATAAATATTTATTGGAAAGATAAAAAGATTTCCTAAATCATAGTATTTTTTTTATAATTTTTAGACTTTAAATAAATTAAATTATTTATTACATTATGATGATGCAGCGATGACCTCATTATTTAACGATTTAAATAAAATGGAAAGATAATGTAATATCTAAGACATAAACATTTCCAAAACCTATTGTATTAGTGGATTTCGAACCCTTATCACATTATCCTCGAATTATATCAATGTGGGACCATTTAAATCCGAAACTCATTTTCAAATAAAGTAATATTTCTTTACTTTCCAAGAGTGCCCCTCCTCTCCTCTTATAAAAGGCCCCCACCTCTACCTCCTTACCCACACTCCCAAAGCCTTTTTCTCGGCCAACCCCTGCCCATTTTGTCTCTCCACTTCCCTCTCTTACTCCTTGAAGCCTCACTTTGGGCATAAGACTTCCCAAGGAAGCCTTTGAGCTCAAACCAAAGGGAGTTACCCAATTTTAAGGTAATGTCTTCTTTTGAGTCCTTTTGTTTTATTTTGCTTCTCCAACCCCCCTAAACCCTTTTTTATTAATTTATTTTGTAAAAAATACAGTATCTTCAATATACTAGGATGTTTTTATAATAAGGATTCAAGATACACTTACACACACCTACATCTAATGGTTAAATAACATACGGTTTCCGTGGATGGTGAATTTATGCCTCCCGAAACAATGATTGTTCAACATTCTTTTAACACCTTCAAAGGTGGCCATTAAGATGTCACTATATTTATATATGATATATAATATGTTTATGTTTTCCTTAAGCTTCTGTATTTTTATTTTGGTCATACCTTTATGGTTTCCATTATGGGTAAACGTGATATCTTCAATTAAGGAAGTGCGGACTACTTCCCCCTCAAAGTGATTTGATTCGTTAAATACCATATGTGGGATGTATAAAGGATGGAACTATGATATTATATATGATATTATACTGGAATTATAATATACCTTTATATCATTATGATTCCATTCTATAAAATACGAAATAGAAATGAAAGTAGCGTTCATGCGTACGTACGGCTTACCGTCTCCATGAACGGTGCATTTCATTTCTTACCTCTAAATGATTATGTAATATTATAAATGCATGTATAAACTGGATATATATGATATATACATCATGATTATAATTATGGATATAATGGATACATGAACAACATGTAATTATAAAGGGATTATTTTTTACTCAAGTACCAATGATCGTTACAACGGACGTTATTAACTTAAATAATTACATAGTGTTCATGACATGGAAATAAGTGATATAAAAGGAATAATGAACATGAAAAAGGTTCTTAAAAAAGTAAAAATTAACTCAAGTTTATTATTCAGGACATTAAAGAACGATCGAGTCAAGTCGGACCCGAGGTATGGGACTTCGTCTCAACCTCCTTTCATAGAGGCATATTTTGTTTTATACACACCTTTTTTTTATATGGTGTATAAACCCCTTTGACATTAATGTTTATTCAAAAGGAATCTTTTTTATACGAAGCGTTTACTAAACAAAAAAAGGGAATGTTTTTGTCGTACGTATGCGGCGACAACGACTTCTCCTCCGCCATGACTATTATTTGAGTTTCTGCTTCCTCTAAAAGCCCTACCTTTTTTTAAAAAGAAAAATAAATACCATGTTTTAATTTTCGTTTATTTTGGTATTGAAAATGGTTTTAATAATGTTTTTATATCAATGTGTTACATTGATATCATGCGATTGAAAGGTGGAAATGTTATGTTTTTTTTATGCATGTTTTATGTCATACGATTATGTTGAGGTTCTTGGGCATTATTATGAATACGGGTGGTTCCGTGATAAACTAAGGGCGGGTGAGCCCGATATAGCTCTCCAATGCATTGGGTAATGCGAATGAGTGAAACGTTAAGGTTTCTCATAAGAGATTTAGGGAATATACTGTGATGGGTATTCCAAACGTAACCAAGAGGGTTACTCCCTATGTAAGAAAGTTATTAATGCCTCAAGTTGCCTTTATGTCTTATGATTTCTATGATTTATTCATGATTTGATGAGGTATATTAAAGTGCTTATGTTTTATAGGTAAAGTATGATCTCATCCTTATGTATATATGTACCCATGTTTCTTTTCCATATTTTTATATCCCTTACTGAGATTTTTATGCTCATCCCATGTTTTTTTGAAATGATTTTCACAGGTCTAGTGAAAGGTACATGATATGATGATAGTGTCAAGGAAGTGTCAAGAAAGAATCCATGTTTTATTTTAAATATGTTTCCATTTATGGGAATGAAGAATACTATCTTTATGTAACCACTTTGTTTAAATGGGGAATGTAATTCAAGTTGTATGATCTAATTCTCTAAAACTCTAAACCCGAAAAGATCCTCAATGTGTAATCTTGTAATAACTCAAGATTAAGTAAGTTTTAAGGCTGGGGCCTTATATTAATCTTTCAAAAATGCATCAAAAAAAAGGTGATAAGGGTATATTTAACTATTATAGGAGATATAAATGAAATAATTATGATAATAATTGCATATATATAACTCTTTAAAGATAATATACATCAATTTATTTATTACCTATCCTTGAATAAAGGCTGGTAATGGCATTCGTGTACATGTGGACGATCGCCTTCACGAAACAATGTGATTATAGTTTCATCACAACACCTCATAGATGATATATTTAAGTATATTAAAATAAATAATATGGTATATATGATATTATTATATATTTGGAATGTTACAAATTTACATACCACTATTACATAATGATTGTTGAAAAATGGAAATATAACTCATGGGTATGCATGACCTACCATCTCCATGATCAAAATGTACATCATTGTTCATATCAATATTTCATGATTGGTTTTAAAATTAAAATTGATTTAAAAAATTTATAATTTTATCATGATTATTATTCTTGATATGATGGTACTATATAATATGTACGAGAACCGGATTATTCCGAACAATACATACATGAGAAAATAGGGAAATTAGCACAGAGAATAATGAAAGTAATTAAAGGTTATTAACAAAGGAGAAATAAGATTTAATAGAAGGATAATATATGATATTGTAAAAAATTATATGGTTCTATTATAAGATAATAACTTTTTTAAAAACACTACATTGGTGGTTAAATCATGTTCAACCAAAGGAACTATAAGGTAAGAGATTTCATCTCAATCTCATTTCATTGAGGCATATTATACTGGTATGAACCAGGTTTATTTTATATTGTCTATATAATTACCATTTGATATTAAATATCATTAATAATTAATTATTCATGGTATTTTAAGATATAATAAAATTAATTAAATATAATTTTATTTCATTTAAATGTTACTTAGAGGTAAATAATTTCATAACTCAATTTCTTTTCATTGAGATATATTATATATTTGTTATTGTTGATATTATAATATTATGTATAAGGAAGTTTTATGATATTATTTTACCTTTTATCTTTTATATGGGTATTTATATATGATACACAGAATATATTATTTGATAATTTCCTACATTGACGTTATGATAATTTTAAGGTTTTCTTTTATAATCTATTTCTAATCGAGATTGTTTATTCTTGAGTTTACATTATACAAAATTACTAGATCATTGATTAAAAAATAAATTAAATTTATTATCATATTTATATTCATGATATTTTGGAATTTATTTTATAATTTTTTCTCTCTTTTGTTATTAACATGTTTTAGAATTTTTTTTACAAAACCTACCTTCATTTCTCTCTTTGGTCAGAAATATGTTTTCTTCCAAAAGAATGTTTTCTAAAAATGTTTCAAAAATGTTTTGTACCTTTTAAACTAACTTATTTAATAAATTACCCATTTTTAGTGTTGAAAAAAAAATTCAAAGGAATCTCATAGAATTTTCACAATAATGAAAGTTTGGTTATAAAAAAAATGTGAAAGAAATCTTCTTGTCTTTTCGAGAAAAAGGAACTTTCCTAAGCTTTTTAAATTTAAAAAGGAATGTTATTTTGAAAATTTTATTCCATGTAAAGATTCAACCACCCTAGAGACCTTTATTTCTATGAATCTTCCTTTTTAATTTTTCAAGTATCATTTTCAATAAAATACTTTTAAAAAGTTGTTTTCAAAGAAAAAAGTTCCCAAAACGTTTTCAAAATGAACATGATATTTTCCTCAAGATTGTTTTAATGATATTTTAATTATATATCTATTAATTGATAAATAACACCATTTATTCATAATATAATAGGTATGTGTTGAATTGATAATATTCTTATTCTTCCTCTTATTGGTTTAAGTCTGTTTTGTCTAATGGCTGTATAAGAATTTTGATCCAATATTAATTTTTTATTCATTAACATTACCTATAAATATTCAGTGTCCCATATTCATTGTAAATTAAATTTCCACCAAATATCCATATAATTTATCATGGATATGTTAATTTATTAAAATATATATTATTTTTACAAGTTATGTTCTACATTGTAAGTAATTTATTTATCTACGGAAATATTGATAAATTCCTATACATTACTGAATATGAATATTTGATGATAAGTTGCACTATTCATGAACTAAATTGGTAATTTAATATAATATGAATTCATTAGACTTGTAGTGATGGGTGGGGATCAGTGAATTATTTCCCTTCAAAGCATCAGTAGGTCTCATAAGATAAATAATGTTAATTTACAATTTAACTAGTTTCTAGATATAGTTTTAAACATCTTTTTAAAGGTATTGATGGTAGTTGTATAATGATTAATGATATCATAGTGTCCAATAATTTATTATTTACTTTATTAAGATTTTATTTATTCTTATCCATTATATTTTCACTAAGATATTTTCTCGAGATTCATTTAATTATTTGTTTATTATTTAAAAGGTATGTGATTTCTATTATTTACCTTTCCAGATTGATTATAAATTATCCAGTTATTTAAATAGAATGTGTCTTCATTTATTTACAATTGAATGTTGACTTATCATTATTTATTAATTATATTTTCCTTTGTAGTAAACCCGTACTGATAATTTTATCTCACCCTTATTTTTTTTCCTTTCACCAAGAATCCAGGAATTGTATTATTAACGATATATAGGAATATGTTAGATGGAATAATGATATTCTCTAAAAAAAATATTTAGATTTTTGACTAAAAATGTGATTTATGAATAAATTATATATAAATATTACCAAGACTATTATACTAATCATTCCATAATGATTTTATTCTCTATATCTTATTATTTTGTAATAAAGTATGCATTCACTTCAGGATACATGGTTCTGGATTTCTATAGTTGTTATGAGAGGATGTTTAGAAGAAATCTAGAGAACTAAATTTAGTAAAACATAGATCATGGAATATAACCCTATGCTATAATTTAATGATAATTATATGAGAATATTAAATTTTTTGTTAAGGTATATATAATATGGTTTTTCCTATCCACACAACCCTATACGGATACTAAAACAAGACTAGGTTCTAAAACAACAACACCTAGGGATAAAAACTCCAAAAAAATGTCGGTTAGTATTGACTCGAGTGTCACCTCGTACATGATAATGGTCTTAACTACGCACCTATTTTAACGCTGTTGAGGGTTATTCTTTTCAAAATTTTCATTTTTCTAACAATTCATTATGATTTATTTGAAAATATATATATCACTAAAGAAACACTGTTTATGGTTATGAAATTATATATGCATACATTTTTAAATTTTTGTTTCCCTAATTTTTGGAGTATATATTATATGATTTAATAAATGTATTCCATAATTTATAATGTTTAATATAAGAATGATTGTGAACCATACCAATATAGTTTATCCAATGAGTAAGAATGATCAGTTTTTTGGGGTGTTTAGAAAATCTTTCAAAGGTAAATAGTCTGCCAAACATCCTCATCTTGTGAGGAAATAGTATAATTTTCTAATAGGATTGAGAAATTATTCTTATCGATATTATGGATTATAAGTTAATCAATATTTTCATATTATGGAAGATGAAAAATAAGATAAAGGGAAGAAAGGTAAAATGTATTTTCCCACATTTGCAAATAATGGAAAGAAAGACCTCGGGCATTCTTAATGGGAAATGTTATTTATTAAATCTTTAGGGAGAAAGGAAATGATTATATTTATTTTATGTGAAATAAAAAAAATTAATGTGCATTTATTCAACTATAAGGATATATGACACCAAAAAAATAAAGGTCTCTTGAATCAAAGTTATATACCTAAAGAGTGGCTAATGGGTCATGGTCAAGGTTATATAGTTACCATAAGCGATGAAAAATTGTTAATGTGCTTGTGTATAAATTACATAATTATAATATATTATTATTTTTTCAATTATATCATAGTTCTAGGAATTATGAAATATATAGAGGTTGTATTGTAATACTTTTTCATTAAGTATCTGAGAGCATGTGTTTAACAATAATGATGACCATGAAAAATAATTTAGTGGAAATTTGAACTTTATAGGAAACATATGATTAAGGGCCCTTAATATTTTCCTGATATTTAGATAATGATGTTTAAATAAATGTTTTATTGAAATGGAAAATGTAAATTTCTTTGTATAGACTACCTAGGAATTGATTAATGGTATGATCCCAAATTGGTTTATATTACCAGGGATGGAGTTAATAATGTTTTTTTATTTAAGGAAAACATGAAATAATTTGTTTTTTATTGAAGGAGTATGGAATCGTGAATGTTTTTAATAGTATTTTATAATAATTCTATTTTTTTACCATTTTCAAGAGAATTCATTATGATGGAATCCACATTCATTGAATGTATTTGTTAAGAGAAACCTCATATTGTATGGTTGATTAATTATATGATTATTTCGGAAATATAGTGACCTACATAACAATTTTTTGAACATAAAAATTTTGATGCATCCTCAGGATACCCATTTATTAAATGGGTTGAGTTAAAATTTGGATGAAGCATTAGAGATTAATTTATTAGATATTTTTGTAAACCTTATTGTATTTGGAGAATATTTAGGGAAATATAGATAGGATTTTTACTTATTTATGAATCTTATGATCTATTATAAGTGAATTTTAGTTCTTCACATATAAAAATTTTATTTTTGGACATAAATTTCTTGGAGTTAATTGATAAATTGAAAATTGATCAAAGAATAACTAATGTATGTAATTGAGTTTATGAAATTGAAATATATCAAGAAGGTTTTTTTTTATATTCATAGGTAGTAATGTAATTCCTCATAATTAGTGAAAGGATCTTGAAATAAAAATTCCATGCTATTACGTTCTTATCTTATGAATAATATGGTTTTTAAATCATAACATATTTGTTGTTTTGAGGCCTTTAACTTTTCACAGACCACATACATTCTTGTTGTAGGTGACCTCAGTTACTAACTATAATTATTTATTCTTTTCTGTTATTTACATATCATTATTTTCAACTTATGTTCTCCTACTTGGGAACCAAGTGTCATAACCTTAGTACTCTAATTTGTCTCTAATTAAGAAGGTATTTTATTAACCCTTATTCATTTGGGGTTTTTTTTCAAAAAAATAAATTTCCAAATATAAACAATTTCTCACCAAGACCATGTTTAAATTTTGAGGAAATAATTTATTTATTTTTGGGATAATATGACATCCCAAAATTAAAAAACTATAACATTATATTCAATATCATGTATGACATGCAACACCAAGCACAGAAGAGAACACACCATCATGATAATTTACAGTATATTTATTTTTAAACAAATCCCACATCTTAAATATCTTATATTACACACAATATTGATCTTAACATTTTTTTACAGAGGATAGTGAGTTCCTTTCATATCTTGTGTTGCATACAATACTGAGGTTTAACAAAAAACAATAAAATATTAATATTATTACCTAATATGATAGTTTTCACATAGAAGATAGAATGTTTGGTATGAATATGACTAAATATTGTATAAAAATTTAGTGTACAAATTTTTATTACATAACTATCGATTATAAATAAAATAGTAATTATTTAAATGAAATATAAATATTTTTTAAAAACCTATATTTTTTTAAATGACAGTTTATTTTTTCTTTGCGCATACAATTAAAAATTAATATTTATATATTTATAAAAAAATTATTTGGAAAAATTTACATCATTTTTGAAATCATAATACTAAAATGATATTAGGATGAAATTTATTTTATTTGTTTTGAAAAGTTATATTTTTTATGAACAAGGAAAAATAATTAATTTTAATTGAAAACATTCTATTTTAATATATTATTAATAATAAAAATATATTTTTTAATTTTGTAAATGTAAAATAATATAAATTTTATATAAATTAATCCAATTTAGGTCATTAGAATCATTTTCATTCTGAATTTATATATATAAACTTTTTAACTTTTGAACATTTCACATTAGAACCCACCTTTTTCGTCACACCTATGGGATTGATTTTTAATTAAATTTTTTAATTTATGTGAATAGAATTAAATAAATAGATTACATATTTGAAATAATTATAATTTAAAATTTATATCAAGTAATACATAATTTTGGACCAAAATGAATATTGAAAATAGTAAAAATTATTTTCCACGGTTAAGGAGAAATTTGATTTAATAGTGGACTAACCTAAAAAGATAAGGGTAAAATGTCATATAAATTTTTCTGAAATCTGTTTTATATAAATATGTATACTATTAAACAAATAAGGCTAACTAATGGTCCATTTGGGACCCTTCTTACATAATTTTAATGTGAAATCCATAAATTTGTTTCAAAAATATAATGTGTGTCATCTCTCCCACTTATAAATAGTCACCCCAACTCCTCCCCACTTCACTCATTAAAACAACATTGGTTCAGCAAATACCATAAAAAATAAATTCCCCTATTCTCTAAAATAATACTATTATCATTATATTTGAAATAAAAAAACCTAGGAAGGCTTTAGTGAAAATATAA
Organism: Viscum album; assembly: GCA_963277665.1. Classification (NCBI taxonomy): domain Eukaryota; kingdom Viridiplantae; phylum Streptophyta; class Magnoliopsida; order Santalales; family Viscaceae; genus Viscum; species Viscum album. Next base: position 734,464,017 of record OY728146.1, on the reverse strand, counting down.
GGATAATACCCGGAGAAGTGGAAAAGTTCTCCAAAGTGCATTTTTTATTTTATTTCTTTATCCACCTCCTAAAATTTTTATTAATACATGATTATATAATAACATACAGTGAAAAAACCATGATTACTAAGAATTAATTATTATAATTTCATGCGCTGCAAACATTCCCACATCCATTAAATGTATAGAAAAATAAAAGTTTGTGTGTACGACGAAATACCACCTTGCTCATGTGTAAGGGATTTCCGCCTCATGAAGTGACATGATTTTCCTTTCACTGAAACATTAAATGGAATGTGATATAAGTAATATTAATGATTATATGATATATAAATGAAATAATTATGATATTAATGAAATATTTATTATTAATGAAATATGATTTATATATTTTTCTTTCATACCTTTTCACTAAATGAAATATGATAACGTCGTTCTTGTACATATGGACAACGTCCATAACAAAACATTATGAATCTATTTTCATCACTACTCTACATGGAAGATATATATAGGAATATTTCTTTAAATAATATGATATTATGATATTAGGTTAATTAGTAAAATATAAAACATTATTTACCTTCTTTCCATAATGATCTTTGTAAAATGTAAATGTTACTCATTCATATGGATGGCCTACCGTCCCCATGATCATAACATACAACATTTTCCATACACATAATTAATTATTTTTTGTTAATGTAAAATAAATGTAAAAATATGGTCATTATTTCATGACTGTTATTCTATCTAGGATTAAACTATATAGTATTGACAAGAACTAGATCGTTCATTATAAATCATGCATGAGAAAACAAGGTAATTAACACTACAAACACTGAAAATAATTAATGTTTATTATGGAAAAGGTTATAAGATATTATAAAACAATCATATATGATATTATAAGTATTAACATGGTTATTTTATTAGTTAATAACATGTATAAAACAACTATTAGGAGGTCAAATCATATAAATGAAGTATAATGGAAGGTATTTCGTCGAAATTTCTTTTCAACAACGAAAATTGTAATGTTATAGACCAAAATTATTTTATATAGTTTACATAATACCACTTTGATATTTAATTTAATTAATAATACATTATTTATTGTATTTTATGTTTCAATTGGAATCAAGTCATCCAAGGGGATCTGAAAAGTTACCAAGTGGTAAATAATTTCATAACTCAATTTATATTAATTAAGTAATATTAATTATTCATTGACAATTATATTATAAGATTATTTATAATTAATTTTTATTATATTATTATTTATTTCTACTTTTTTATTTTTATTTATTTTTTATACACACAATCAATTTATTAATTTATTTTCACATCTATGTTATGAACTTTTGAAGGGTTTATTTTACAATCTCATTTTAATCAATATTGTCTATTCATGAATTTCCATAAATGGAAATTATTTGTTAATTTTTTTAAAAAAAAATTTAATTTCTTTTTCCTATTTTAATTAATTATCTATTTTTTGTGATATTACCATTATTAAACTCTTTGGAACATAATATTTTTTTGAATACATTTTAATGAAAACCCAAATATATTTCTCTCTTAATTGGATTATGTTTTCTTCCAAAGTAATGTTTTCTAAAAATTATTTCTAATTTTTTTCAAATTTTAAAATTATTTATCAAAGGAATTATTACATGTTTTTATTCTATAAAAGAATCAAAGGAATATAATTTCATTTTCAATCAAATTTTGGTTTGACCTTTATCAAAAATTAGAAAGTAATCTTCTTATCGTTTTTCAAATGAGGTGATTTCCTAATGTTTTTTATTAAAAAGGGAATATTATTTTTTAAAATTCTTGGGAATGTACCTAATTATCTTCTATTATAACCATCATTTATTTGGATCTCCTTGTTCACTTTAACGAAGACCTTTTTAAATAAAATGTTTTTAATAAGTGTTTTTGAAATAAAAGTTCTTTCCAATTGTTATAAAAATAGAAATGATATTCTCATAAATAATGCTATTAAATATATTTTTATTTTATTCTTATTAATTAATGACAATATAAATTTTTTGTTACTCCAATGGATTTTTGTGGAATCGATACCATCCTTATTCTTCCTCTAGATGGTTTATGATTATTTAAACCACGGATAATATAGACATTCACTTTATTGATTTACTTTTTTTATTACCTTACTCACCCTTGAAATATTCACTTTATTATGGTCATTGTACGTTACATTTATCCTAAATATTGATATTATTTATCAGGGGAATATCAATTTATAAAACCATATATCATTTTTACTTACGGGGTTCTACTTTGAAACTTTGTTTCTTATCTGGGGGAATATTGATAAATTTCTATTCTTCATTCAATAAGGATATTTTATGATAAGGCACATTTTTCATAAATTAAATTGATTATCTTCTATATAAATAATGATTATGAATTATAGTGACTGGTGGGGACTAGTATAATATATACCATTAATGCATCATTAGGACTCATGATAAAAATCAAGTTAATCTAGCATTAAATGGGTTTCTATTTATAGTTTTAACCACCTTGTGAAAGGTCTTGACAATAAAGGTTTCATGATTTTTGAGATCATGGCATCCAATAATTATGAATTTCCTTAATTAAGAATTTATTTATTATTATCCATCATATTTTCACTATCATATTATCTCTAGATTCATATTATTCTCTGTTTATTATTTAAATGTAATGTTTTTCAGTTTTTTACATTGCCATAAATTGTATTCCTTATCTATTTATTTAAATGGAATATTTTATTGTTTATTTACCATTCAATATTTTCTATACATTTTTTATTAATGATATATTCCTATGCATTTAACCCTTACTAATAATTTCACCTCACCCTTATTTGGTTTCCTTTTCTAAGTAATCCATGAATTGTACTAGAAAATATATAAATGAATATGATATAGGTAATTATTATATTCCAAATAAAAAATTTCATTTTCATATTCAATTGTAATTTCAGACTCAACAATGTATCTATTTTATCATTAATAACATATTATTATGTCTTTTGGGATTTTATTCCTTGTATTTTACGCGAATGTAATAAATCACACAACGACTTTGTGCTACTAGGGTCAGGGTCACTAAATTTATTTAGTCTATGAGGGAGTATATGGAAACTAAATATTTAAATAATATTCATAACTAGATAATAATAATGGAAATTTGGTTCAATAAAACAAGATTATGTAATTTCCTCCAAAGGAACCATGAAAAAAAAATCTTTAAAAGAAATGAGATTGTAAAATAAAACCTTTACCACTTTGGAAACTACTGAATCAAAAGTAATTGAAAACAATAGTATGGTATGAACCTATAGATACCATGAATTAAATAATATAATATTTCAAATTTAATACATGGTTTATTAATTACACTATTCATTGAAATCATAGTGCACGACATGAAACATGTGTCAAGAAAATGATATCGAGGCAAAGAAAGAACTTTCAATGACCATAACTTTTTTGGTGATAATTAATCCCTGAATAGATCAAGGGAACATATTCAAATGTACCACATATATATATATAATTAAATATTATAGATATAAATTCATTCAATAAAATGTAATAAAATACTTAATAATGAATAGTTATAACCAAATGAACGTAGATTGAGTCAATAAATCCTTACCATCGGGTAACATTCAAGTAATATATTTTTAAATGAAATAATTTAAACTAAAAAATTAAATAACAAGAATTGTGATGTATTAATGATACAAAATTTAAATGTGGAAGTATAAAAACCATATAAAATAAATTAGGTGCATAACATTAAAATATTCCTCAATGAAAATAAGGATGAAATCCCTTGCCTAGAGACCAGACTTAGAATATATATCATTTAGATCCATTATAATAATCTTATATCATTTAATTTATTTCTAAAAAATTATAGGATTAATTAAAAATCTTAATAAAATTTATTCCAATTATTTTAAATAAATATTTAATTATTTAATCAATTATCTCCAGGTTTAGAGTTTTTAGGTTTCTTGGTTCATAACTTCAAAATGACAATGGAATTTTAACCATGCTGAAAGGTTTAATTGTTAAATAAGCTATATAAAAATAATAATCACTTAAGAATAATTTATTAAATTAATTATAATTTTGAAAACCCACTACGAAATATGTTTTTTAAAATGAATTATGTTATAATCCTGGAGACATATGGTACTACGTATGCATTAATAACCTTTACATGTTTCAACAAAAATGATCGAAGGAAGGTAAGGATTGATTTATGTTCACATAATTATTTTTATATAATAAATATAGTATAATTTTTTCTAAATAAAATAATATATAAAATCCATGTGATGTGGTTATGAAAAACAAATTACTTCACTTCATGATGGGGGTAATCCACACATACGCACAAAGGATTTTATCATTTATCAATAGATTTAAATGTAAGAATATGTATGATATATTACCATATAATAATTATAATTATATCATGAATATAATATATATACATTAAATCAATCGTTACAAAAACTGTGAGAAGTGGTTAAGGAAAATGAATTACAGCGGTTCGTGCATCGGTAGTCTGAAGTACACAATAACGACAGTTCTATTCCCAATTTGACTAAAGAAGAGATGTATAAGGCTTATTGAATTAAATTTAAAATATAATTATATGTAAGATACTCATTTTATTATTTAATCATGTTTTAATAACATTTTATTCTTGTAAAATAATAAATAAAAATTAAATATTCAGTTACAATTTATACCTCTTCTTTTGAAGTCCTCTACTGTATTACACCTTAACCAATATAAAGTTGTAATTCTACCCAAAATAAGACCACCATAATGTGGAAAATAAATTTAAGAATTTATTTAGGATATAATTGGTTGAAATAAATATCTTGAAAGGTTTTAATATGCGAGGGTATGAGGTTCCCTTTTATAAGTGGTAGGAAGGATATTCTAAGAATTTCATAAAAGTATTAAATTAATTTAGATTAATTTGCAAGTCTTAGTTACTTTAAATTAGTATAATTATAATATAATACAATTATGGGACTAAATACTCCCATATAATAAATATTTGGATTATTTTTAACCCCCCCCCCCCCCATTTACCCTATTGAAACATATGACGATTTTAGTGTTTTTAAATCTTTTGGGGTTGAGAAGCTTATTATAAAATTTAAAACCACATATAAATGAATTTTGATTTAAATTTAAAACCACACCATATTATAATTTAATAATATAAGATTTTTAGTAATTTACTTTTTTTTAATAAAATATTGTTTATTATAAAAAATCATTAATCTAATTTTGGGGTCTGTTAATTAAATTTGAATTTCAAAATAATAAAAAAAATAAAGGAATTAGAATATAATCCATTAATCGCATTATAATATGTTATGTTGATATATAAATGTTTTTTTACTCTAAAACACACCCAAATAATATTACTTTGTAGTTTTTATAATTATTTACATGATTTTTCCACTCCATGCAAAAGAATTATTTCTAACCTGTGTTAGAATTTTCTGTAATTATTTAATTAGTAAAAATGGAAAATAAATTACCATGGAAAAAAATACAATATTATTTCATATTATATTTATTTATTAAATGTTATTAGTTTTTATCACTCTCAAAAAATATTATATATATAAAAATAAAAAACGACCATTTGGAATTCATAATTTATTATGAAAATAAATAAATAATTTTCATATAAAGAAGGAAAAAAATTCCTTAAATTTGAATAAAGGGTGGATATTATTAAACAACACAAATAAAATATATTAAATAATATTATTAATATTATATTTAGTCACTTTCATATTATTTTTAACCTTATTAATCAGATTTACTCTAAATGATCTGAAAAATATTTACTATAGTTATTATTCTTAATGACCAAAAATAAAAAGGGGAAAATTTTGAAAATTTGTAAATTATGATTCCAAATAATTATTCCATTTTTCATGATAAAACTCCATGGAGTGAAAGAATTTTTTTTAAATAAACCTTCAATAAGTAATGAAAAAAATTTAGGAATGTGCCATTATGAAAATGAAAAATATTTTTAAGAAATTTAACAATTTAAAAAATTCCAAAGATAATATTTATATTATTCATTATATAAAAGAAATAATTTTACATTGAAACATTTTTGAAACTAAATCATAATTTTTAAATTCTTGAAACAAAAATATAGTTTCCAATAAAAATCTTTATTTTTCACTATTCATTTGAAAATCAATCTTCTCAAAAAATTCTAAAAATATCACTCTATTATATTTTTAAAATATTTATTCTATATAAAATGTTAATTTTATAAGATAAATATTTAAAAAATTTCTAAGAATAAATTATTCTATTCATTCAAATAGATTAAAGAAAAATGATTTTTGACAAAAATATATTTTTGTTAATAAAATGTATTTACATAAAATTAATTGATTATTTACTAGAAATTTATAAATAAATGTTTATTAATTTATAAAATTATATATATATATATATATATATTTCAAATTGGTTAATCCAGTTCATTATTTTCCAATTTATTTTATAGGTTATAACAAATACATTTAAATAATAATATGTCATTGTTTTTTCAAGATTGATAAAGTGGGTGGTATACGCAATTGAGCCTAGTGTGATTTTAAGAACTATATATATTATATTCTACCCCTAAACATTAATAAACTATCTCCAAAAAAAATTGAACATGGGATCGGCAATCAAGGGTTTGACCTTTGAAAATATTTCTGATGAATCCCCACCATGTAAAAAGGGTTAATAAAATTAACTCTTGAAAAGAGGGAAACATAAATATTAATTTCATAAGTAATAACAAATTAATAAGTTTATAAAGATAATAATGATAATGGGAAGTGAAAATATATACAAAAAAGAAAAATTTAATGTCTAAATAAAGAGAGAGAGTGAGAGAGAGGGATAAATTTAATCCCAAAACGATAATATATTAGGGATATTTAATGACCACAAAACCATAAGTTAGTGTTGTGTGTAAATGACCATCAATTAATCAAAATTTAGGTTAATAAGATTATAAAATTTGAAATCATTTTCCAACATTTAATTAATTCAATTATAATCAATCCGAATAACATACGTAAATATACTTACTTGATAAGATGAATTTTATCCATTTAAAAATTCCCATCAAAAAATTGTGTATTAATCCAAATTATTAATATCCAAGATTAATTATTCATGGACGTAGTAATAAAATCATATTATAGTGGTTCAAATATTCACCAACATTATTCACTCATAAATTATTTAAAAATATTATTGACCAAGTTAAAAACACAAATATTTGAATGATTTGATCTCATATTCTTCCAATAATAATTTAACATTTAAATTTAAAAAAAATAGCCACTCCCAAATTCAAATAACCAAAAATTTATATTCCCTAATAATATAATTTCTAATATATAAATATCATTTTGATAAATATGTTTAATCAAAATAATCCACATTATTGTAATATATGCATCTAAAACATAATTTAACATTATTCCTCAAATAAATACTAATCATAAACCCAAATATTTTCATTTACATTAATCATATAAGATTCCCAAAAAATTTATTTTCTTCAAGGATAATAGTTTCCAAGTAATTACTAAATCACTTTTTAATATCATGGTTACTAATACAATGAAACATATGTTCCCAAATTGAAAAAACTATAATTAAATCAATATAAAAGTTAAAGTAAATGCTAAAGGTTATCAAAATAAGTAGAAATATACAATAAAATAGAAAGGTATTATTCCTCAAAAAACATATACACATGTTAAGATTAAGGGTTAAATATTCCTTAAACATTTATCAAAACTCAATAAATGTCGCCCAAATAATTTAGAATAAAAAATGGTGTATATATTCCATTTAAAGTATGATCAACCATAAAATTCAGAAAAATATTACCACCCAAGTTCAGAACCAAAACAAATAAGGATATGATCGCATATTATCCTGATATTAATTTAAAATTTATCTCCAAACAAAATTAGTCACTCATAAATTTATATACCCAAAAATTTATATACCTTGCTCGTATAATCTATATGATATACTAATCATTTCTACAGTTCACTTTTATCACCATAATCCTCATGATTATAATATAAGCTTCAAAAACATAATATATTTTTTAATACTAAAAAAACACTCATCTTAAAAAAAAATTCTATATACCTTTATCAAATAGCATTATCAAAATAATGATATTCTTACAAGATAAAATTAATCCTTTAATTACTAAATCCCTTTTCAATTTCATGGTAACCTATATAATAAATAAAATGTTCCCAATTTTTAAAAACAATAATTAACTCATTATAAAAGATAATATAAACACTAAAGAATATCAAAATACCTAAAAAATATCTATAAAATATAAATTCATTCTTCCTCAAAAAAAATATTCACATGTTAATCTAAAGGGTTACATATTCCTCATACATCTATCAAAACTCAATAAATTACCCTGAAATATTTGATATCAAATAATACGGGTATATATTCAACTTTACTGATGATCAACCTTAAACATATAAACCCATTTTGGTACCCATAATACCTAATTTAACCTCACCTAAAAACATCATAATATCCAATGTTATCTAGACCATTCCTCTTATACAAACTATAATAACCCCATACATTTTGTCCCTGATCCAGTGCTTCAAACATGATCATTAAATATGTTCATTAGAAACATGACCCAATTTTATCCATCAAAATTAAAAAAAATGAAAATATTTTATCACTTATATACCCAAGTACCTTTTCGGGTTCATGTTTTAGAGAATTAGGTCAATATCTTATATAATAGTTTAGATACATAAAAACATGTTCACTAAATTTTTTGATATCTCTCACTATGTTATTCACATATAGAAACAATATTAGGCATAACATAGTTTAAAACATTCTTCTTAGCCTGGGGAAATATAAAAAATAATAAGGGTAACGTCAAATGCCCTTTCAGGGAAATCATATGAATAAATAATTAAATTTAATTAGTGGATATAAGATGCACATAAGTATATGATGACATCATTAAAGTTCTTGATCATAACATAAAATAATTCATATATATCAAATATGGATCATAAATCTTGATACATGATATAATGGTTTGTCAAGTGAAAAAGTCTTAAGAATCTATAATTTGAAGAAATGGTGTACTAATCTTGACCATTAAAATCATAGAGAAAAAGAGTTAGTATTATAGAATATTATATTTATTACTATGTTCCCTCATGTTTCAAATAACTAGATTATAATTTAATACATAAGAAAAACCACCTTGTTTAACTCCTTCCTTCTTCTCAAAAATGACTTCGAACATTACCCAATTCATTAGAAATCTATAATGGCGTATTCCCTTCATATAAACTATATCAGGTACACCCATTTGTATAGCCTATATTAGGCTCACCAATTTTTATAAGTAATATAGGTCTCACTAGTATTCATCAATAATATCAAAGTAACATTCATGAATAAAAAAGTAATAATCTTTCACATCTATCCATAAAAAAACTCCCTCAAAAACAACCATTATTCAATTATATAATGGTTAACCTATGGAAATGAAATGTGTATTCTTAAATATATCTTTTAAATAGTCATCATAATACATCCATAGAAAGAATATTGGTGGTATTATGAAATCATATTCATAGATAGTATGGAAATCATTAATGGTTGTTTTCAAAGATAAAAATATTTTTAAAAGAACATTGAAATCATATCATTGAAAATAGGGGAAAACATTATTTCTGGGTGAAATTAAAAAAAAATGAGAAAAATATTTTCATTGAAAATACACATGAAAATTATAAATTAAACTTCTGTAATTATAATTATCATGAGGGTTGGTAAATCCATTCATTTAATAAATTATAAAAATAAATATTCTTTTCAAACATTTTGTGAGGAGAGTTAAAAGAGACCCATTCAGAAAATGTTAAAAAATTCTTTTTTAAAAATATTTAAAATAAGGTAAAAGACCATGTAAAAAATATTTCATAAATCACTCATCTTACTAAATGAAATTCTTGAAAACATTTTAGAAAATATGGATAAATAAAATAAAGACTCAATATCCAAAAAAAGATATAATATTAGTATCACTAACAAACATATTTATGGATTCTTCATTAATAAATAAGGAAGGAAATGAAGATAAAACACATAATTCACATTCATAACTATAGAATAATAAAATATATCTGGTTTAATAAAATAATGTCATATTATTTCACTGAAAGGAGCCTAAAATAGAATAATATTAGGGAGAAATGAGATTATAACATAAATCCTTTACCAATTTTGTAACATTTAAAGAAAAATTCATTTAAAATAAGGGTAAGATATGGTTCAATAAATACAATTATTTAAAGAGAAAAATATATTTCAAAATTAATTAATGGGTTTTTCTGTAGTCCCATAAATTAAATAATTATGGATGACATTAAACATATCTCATGAAAATTATAATGATACAATGAGAATATTTATAAGGATCATAAATACTAAAGTGATAATTAATTCATGTTTTGTTTATGTATAAATTTGTAAATCAACATAAAATGTGGAAATAGATAATAAAATATTTTATAGATAAATATATTTATAATCATTGAATTATGAAGTCAATGAAAATTGTTATAACCCAAGGACAAAACAATGAGTAGGGAAACAATTATAACTTGTTAACTTTATTGTTAAACCCAATTTTATGGAATAATTTAAATAGAAACATATAATACCATTAAATATTGGTATTCATGATAAAATATTTTAAATCCCTACTATATACACTATGAAGACTAAATATGGTGTATAACATGAGAGTATGGATGAATGAATTGAAATTGAGAATAAATCTATTACCCCAGCTCTAGACTTTCCATTTATGTCCTTTAAATGACTTATAATAAAATTATATAAATCATATTACTTATTAGTAACGTTTTTCAAGATTAATCCCTTATTATTAAACCATTTATTAATGTTATTTTAATGATATATTTAATTACGTATTCGATTATGTCCACATTAGGTATTTTGAGGATATTCAGTTAAAAACATCAAAACAACTTTGGTGTGTTGATAATGGTAAAAGGGGTATTTGTTCCATCATCAAATAAATAAAAATAATGATATAATTTTAATTTGAAACTAATAATTTTAAAATAAATCATGAATGTTTTTTTTGAAAAATGAACAACGTAATGATCATGGAGTTCGAAGACAGAAAGTATGTGTGAGTAAAGATTCCATTTTTTAATGAACATTATGGAAAGAAGTAATGTTTTGTTTTATATAATGTAAGTATTATTATATAGTATAGATATATATATAATATTATTTCATTAAATAAACTTATATATATTATCCATGTGATTTGGTTATGAAAAATGAATCACATTTCTTTGGGGAGATGGTCATCCCCATGTATGCACGAACAACGTTATCATTTTTCAATGGATCAAAATGATAGAAAATAGATGAAGTATTCTATTTAATTAATGATAAATATCTCATTGGTATCATATATATATATATATATATATTAAATTCATCATCATAACAATCCATTAAAAGAGGTGTCTTAAAATGAATTACATCGATTTGTGAGATGGTAGTCCACCATATACAGAAATGATAGTTTTATATCCTATTTAATAGAATAGGATACTAATATAGGTTATCACATTAAAATAAAATAATATATTAATATTTAATGCATTGGTGATATTATTTAAAAATGTTTTAGGAACATTTTTAGTAGGTATAAAAACAAATAAAACTAAAACATTTGGTTAAAATTTATACATATTCTTTAGATAACCTCACTTTATATACAAATTAGTCATTCTATATATGGAATTATACCCAAACTAATACTTATATAATGTGAAAGTGATTTTTATTAAGGTATTTGGGTAGGTATTGTCTCATCTAGTGTTCTCAAAATGTGTGAAGAAGATAATATATGAGGTGCCCTTTTATAAGTGAGGGGAGGAATATTCTTCAAATCTATTAAAGTATTAAATGAATATAAATTTATTTCCCCATTGATGTGATAAAAAGTTGATATAATTTAGGGTTCATATGACTTTTAATTGAAATAATCTCTTTAAATAAATATTTTTCAATTTTATATTTTGTTTTTACCCTTATATCTATATTTTAACCCACCATTAATCATTTCTATAATTACAGTTATATCTTTTTTTTTACCTCTTTAGGAGTAAATAAAGTTACTATAAATGAATAAAAGACTTATAAATCAACTCTATTTGATATTTTCAACTATATCTGTAAGAACCCAGATCTTCTTTTCAGGTATGTTTTTCTTTTCTGGTCATTTTTTAGAAAAAGATGAAATCTAGAAATTTTTGAAGTGCACTTCGTGTACTTTATGAGTACACTTTGTGTACTCGGTTATAGTAGGTAGTCAGGTGATGGTCATGTAGTGGCCATGCACACGGCCATGTGGGGGTGACCTGGAGTCCGCTTAAAGTGGAGTACGAAAAAGGTGAGTACACGTCGTGGACATCAAAATTACATGATGTGTACGTTCTTTTTTTCATTAAATTCACTGGGGGTGTGTCTATTCACCAGAACCAACTTCTTTTAGTTTTTGTTCTTATGAGAGAACTCGTACGTCGGCGATACTTCTCCAAGCCCCAGATCCTCCATCTGATCTCTGATTCGACCAATGTTGATTGTGTTGGGATCTCCTCGGTAAGATCTATCTTCTTCTTGAGCTTCGTTTCATGATTCCGATTCTCCCTCAAGTTATCCTTTATTGAAAATTGTAGACATTTTTGTAGATCTATCACATTTTAGGTTGATCCAATGGTTGACGCTAGAGTATATCTATCTCACAACACCGAGGTATGTGGTTTGTTCCTTTCCGTTGAAAGCCTTTGATTATTCTTTGCTATTATTTCCAATACCCATGAATGGGGTATTGTGTGATTACATTTTCACCCATGTTGATTGCATTCCATGCTTGTATGCTTATGTAGAGGTTAATTTAATATGAATATGGTGGATTTCTATGCTTTAGATGTGTTGCGCATGCATGTTCTATTTACGGATGTTGGTCTGCTTAGCCTTTTTGGCCGACTTTCCTGTATTCAAAGCATGTTGATGTAGGGTGGAGAGTTTTTATGTTGACATGCTTGATATGTGGTAGACTAGTTATCCAAGTAGTTCTGTAGGATTACTTTATCCATATTTCACTGCTATGTTTGTTGACCTACACAGGTCCGTGAGAACAAGGTGTAGTTTACTATAAGTGGAATTGACTAAGTGAGCTTCCTTGGAATGTCTTTTAGCATTTTAGGCTATCAGAGGGGCTGACTGAGTGAGATTCCTCAGAGATCCTAGGACCACTTGCGGCTATAAGAGGAATTGACCGTGCAGGCTTCCTCGGAGAGTCCTTGATTGCTTTAGATTGTAAGGGGAATTGACTGTGTGATATTTTTTAGAGGGTCTTTGAATTACCTGAACGAATTGGGGCTATAAGAGGAATTAACAGAGTGAGATTACTCAGAGAGTCCTTGACCTCGGGGCTATAAGGGTAATTGACTGTGTGAGCTTCCTCAGAGAGTCCATGACTACCTTAGACTATAAGGGAAATTGACTATGTGAGCTTCCTCAAAGGGTCTTTCTTTACCATTAACTATAATAGGAATTGACTCTGAGAAATTCTGCGGGGAGTCTTTATTATCCTTATAACTGAACCGAAAGGGATAGGTTGTGTGCACTTCATAGTGGGTTATTGTGCTTGATTAGTAGTATTGATATGTGTAATATTTATACTGAGTAATTTTTGTTTACTGCTTCTGTACTTTTACCTTCCATATATTCACGGACTATTAGGCACAGATCTTTGGGTGTTTACCTACTGAGATTTAGTCTCACACCCTATTTGGGCAATGCTTTTTGGCCCAAACAGATTATATTACTGCAGGTATAGAAAAGGGAAAGTGCCCTTCTACTTCAACTTCTTTATTGATTGTAGTGCTAGAGTGCATGAGACCATGTTTAGGCTTGCAACGCTGAGGAGATATTATCTGTTTTCTTTTTATACTTTGGTTTATTACTATTTTATTCAATCATTGTTATTTGTTTGGATGCTTTCCTAGACCAATGTTACCATGCATCATTTATATATTTGCTTCAATTGTTTTATATTCCAGACTTCCGCTATTACTGTTGATGGTATATTTACTTCTTCCGTTATTGAGTATTTTTTCCCTTCTACTGTGTTACTCTACCAATGAGGGAATAGATTCCCCACCATCACATCCAAGTCCCTCGCTTCTATTCAGCAGCCTCTGACATTTGGGGAAATTTGCTTGAGGCCATGTGACCACCCAGGTACGGGATGCCTTGGGGTGGCTTCCGGAACAGAGACGTTACAAAGTGGTATCAAATGATAATCTTTTCTCTTGACATAATGTTTAGAGCCTTTATCCAGGGATAGGATGGAATAGGTACTAGGAAATAAGTTGTTCTTAGGAGTATCTAACTTGTTTATAGGGAAATTCTAATCTACCTCATTTAATTGAAAATTTTTCAGTTTTTCAGTTATTAAAGATGTTTTGATTTCACCTTGAGTGATTCAAATGATTTGTGCTGTTATTTTTGATTTTATTGAGGTTCTATTTCTATTTCAACCCAATTAGATGAGGGTATGTCATCTCATGCATCATATAGGATCTTTCTAGGGTTCACATGTCATGCATTCTTTCCATTCCATATAGGGTGCATTATCAATTTCATGTTGTTGTGATAGTTTTTGTGCAAGATATGCATGATGTTGTGATAGTTTTCGTGATAAAAATATCTGTTGTTTAATAGTATATTGTTCTGTATGGTTTTCTTTGAATGAATGCCAAACATTGGTTCCTGAGGTGTTATAAGCCCTCATAGACCGGAATTTGGTGGATCATTACCTTTTTTCCATGTTATAACGTATATAAGATTCTAATCACTGATTCGTGGGGAGTATGGGCCTTCATGGATCAGAATTTGGCACTTTTAATGTTTATATCAATGTTTTTATGGGTTTCGAAGGAGTTTCTGAGGCTTACTATCTGGAAAAACCCAGAATACACACATTGTAATGTTAAATACATTCCATTTGTTCTTCTATTTAGGAAGAAACTGTATTTATTACGTACATGTCATGTACGTTATGTACACGCCGTATAGTCTCTAACCGTGTCATAGGTCGTGTGGGCAGAGGCATGGGATGGGGAAATACTAGTGGGAACACATCGTGTACCAGTCAAACACGCCATGTAGAGTTAACCCTATGTTGACCCGTGTAACTAACAACACAGATGGATAAACCTTAATCTATACACAACGTGTCAGGATTGAATAGGCCGTGTTTTCTGACCCAGGTACTCAGTCGTTTCACGAACAACATATGTCAGGGTTATCCTTTCACGTACATTCCATGTCCGCCTTGAACATGTTGTGTATTGTGAGCCATGTGGTAAGCTTTTTCACTAACAAAAAAGGCCATGTGAATCTTGTATAGTACATGCCGTGTATTCCATAAACACGTCGTGTAGTCTTATCTTAGGAGAGATGTGTGGCTTAACCATGTAGAAGGACTCGGGCAGTGGAAGAGAATTTAAGTACACGCTGTGGGTTAAGACAACATGTCATGTTTTTGGGGATTCACATATCCTATTTAGGCAGGAGTACATTCCCATGTAAATGTCTTAAGGGAACACGCCGTGTAGGAATTGTACATGCCTTGTAGTTTTGTTTGGTAAAAATTGAGTGATTTATTTCTGATGTTCCCTTTTTACACTTCTAGTTTTCAGTCCTAATAATCTTTATCTAAGGTGTGTTCTTGACCTTGAAGTGTCATTCCACAAGTACATCCTCTGGTTGTACGCCAATTGCAAGGTGGGGATCAGACACCAGACATGGCTGATCATGGACTACCTGCAGATCCTCCTATTGTTCCATTCTTGGAACCATCCATTTTACCCGACATAGGTGATGATGAACAATTCAGAGAGGTATTTTTGAGAATTATGCAGACCTTTTATGGAGTGCCACCTCTTTCCTGGTTGATGGAAGATTTGGCACGGGTCTTTCAGCAGCAGTATCCTCCCACTTTCTCTGGGGATAGAGGACCCCAGGCTGATGAGTCATGGCTAGAAGCCATGATGATGAATTTCAAGCAACCAAAGATACCTTCTAAAGGTAGGGTGAATCTCTCTACAAACATGCTTTTAGACTCCTCCAAGAGGTGGTGGTATGTGATCTCTTAGGCGGGACGCCAGCAGAATATGGCTTGGGATGAGTTTTGGTGCATCTTCTACGATTACTTCTATCCGGAGACCTTGAGGTCTGATCGGTCCCCAGAATTCATGAGCCTGGAGCAGGGTACTCATACTGTTATGGAATATTCCTCCCACTTTATATAACTACTATGTTTCATGCCTATTCCAAGAGGTGATGAGTTGTTCCTTCCACCTTCATTTGAGGATGGTCTGAGGCACAACATTTGATCTCATGTGAAAATCATCAGGTTGACTTCGATATCCTCTATTTTCAACCAGTCACTGATTACAGAGCATAACTTAAGGTATTATGGAGCTGTGATCTATGGAAGTTTGGAATACAGAGTTATTATTCCTCCTACTGATAGTAGGAAGCATCCCAGGGAGACTGCATGAGGAGATCAGAGGAGGTGGGATGCATCTTCGGGTAGCCAGGTGGTGTTCTACCAGTGCTGGAAGAGTGATAATATGAGGCCACATTTCCCGAGGGACCCATTGGATTACCTATATTATAACAATATGGGTCACCTTCCGCAATTACGTATGTTCTTCTCACTAAAATCTGGTGAAATGGGTTCTTCTATGACTCCTCGTTCAGGGGAAACACCACCAGTCTCAAAACTGTAGTTTTTTTGGCTATTTAGGCCAAGGTGGAGGTCATGTCTGTGGTATACAATCGCCCAATTTTCAATGAAATCAGGGAGGATCAGCTTAGAGTGGTCATGCAGGGTCACAGGGTCATGGTACAAGTCATACTTTTGTAGTGGAGCAGACTCAGCAGGAGCAGGATCCCGGTCCCTCTACTGTTCGAGGTATGATCTTAGTTGCCTATATTTTAGCTTCTTCCCTTTTTGATTCAAGGGATTCCCATAGCTTTATATTTGTTGCTATCTTAGATATCCTTGGTCTCATTATATTTTATTCTGTTGATATCTTGATGTTAAACACTCTTTTTGGGACTATAACGGCTAGTGTATGTCAGTATAGAGATTTTCCTCTACATGTTGGTGGGTGTCAGTTCTTATGGGACCTCTATATCCTAGAGATGACATGTAATGATGTCATTATCAAGATGGACTGGTTAGTAAAATTATAGGTATTTGTAGACTGTTATATCTACAGGGTGAGTTTCACATCACCAGAAGGTGAATCTTTTCTTCATAATGGCGAATGGGATGTCCAGGAGAGTAGAGTGGGACCCAAGCATCATGGACAGGGAAGAGTTACATCCCAGATTTCTAGTCTATATCTGGATGACCAGGGGACTTCATAGTTATACTTTCCTCCAGTGGTGGATCATTTCAGAGATGTCTTTCCAGAGTAATTATATGGTTTTCACATGGAGCGTGAGGTGAAATTTTCTATGGAGCATGTTCTAGGAGCATCATCAGTGTCCATTCCTCCTTATAGGATGGCTACACCTGAGTTGCAGTAGATCAAGATGCAGTTTGAGGAGTTGCAGGAAAAGCATTTCATCTGACCAAGTACTTCTCCTTGGGGTTCCCCTGTCTGATTTGTGAAGAAGGAAGACTGTATCCTCGGTATTTGTTTTGATTATCAAAAGATTAACCAGTTGACAGTCAAGAACTAATATCCCTTTCCTAGGATTGTTGATCTCTTTGATCAGCTTCGAGGATCCCGGGTGTTCTCAAAGATTTACTTGAGATCAGGTTATCATCAGTTGTGCATTAGACCATCTGATATACCTCTCACAACCTTCTAGAGAAGGTATGGTCTATACGAGTATAAGGTTATGTCTTTCGGTCTTATGAACACACAGGAAGTTTTCATGCCTCTAATGAACCGAGTGTTCCATCCATACTTGGATTCCTTCGTGGTGGTTTTTGTGGATGATATCATTGTGTAATCTCACACTCGACATAACCATGCCAACCATATTTAGATATTTCTGAGTACACTGATAGAGCATCAGTTATCTGCTAAGCTCTCAAACAGCCACTTTTGGATCATTCAGATTTACTTCATGGGTCATGTTATCTCAGAGACATGAGTATCAGTAGACCCAGATAAAGTGAGAGTAGTAGTTTTTTGGGATCAGATGAAGAACGCCTTTTAGGTAAAGAGTTTTCTAGGGCTATATGGATAATACATACATTTTATATAGGACTTTTTACACTTAGAAGCATCGCTTATGGGTCTGACAAAGAAGGGTGAAAAGCTCATTTGGTTAGATTCTTGTGAGTCAGCCTTTCGGGAGGTCAAAGGGCGGTTGACTTCAGCACCGATACTAATCATGCCAGAACTAGGCAAGAGCTATACTATTTACTGTGATGCATCAGGTATTGGGTAGGGATCTATGCTTATACAAGAAGATGGAGTCGTTGCGTTTGGGTCTCGGTAGTTGAGGACACATTAAAAGAATTATTCGACGCACGATCTTGGGTTGGAACCTCTTGTTCATGCCTTGCCCTGTTAGAAATATTATATTTAGGGAGATCATTTTGTGGTTTCCACCAACCAAAAGAGTCTCTAGTACATCATCACTCAGCGTGATCTGAATTCGTGATAGTAAAGGTGGATTGAGTTCCTTCATTCCTTTGACTTTGATCTTGCATATTCTCCTGGGAAAGGCAATACAGTGGCTGATGCGTTGAGTAGAAGGACTTATATACATGCATTTTGGGAGGCCAGTAGTGAGTGGAAGCTTATGGATATATTCTTTGAGATTCATTTGGAAGTTCTTGACAGTCAAGGGCAGATGTTTCTTTCTTTTAAGGATATTACCTCTACTATTCTTTATTGAGTGTGAATGAGGAAGCTATCAGATTATGAAGGTCTAGTCTAATGGGAAAGAATGTCAGGAGAGGACCCTATTCCAAGATGGACCATAGGGGAGGGTGAGATCTTGTGTTTCTAGGGGAACATGTGGGTGCTGGAAGATATACACGATGAGATGATTCAGGATTTTCATTCCTTGATTTGGGCAGTTCATCCTGGTGCCACCAAGATCTGTCGTGTTCTACTCTGTCAGTATTGGTGTTCAGGTATTAAGAGGGATGTTTCTGGTGTCATCACGTGGTGTTCCACCTATCATCTAGTGGAGGCGGAGCATCACTGGCCAACAGGGCTTTTACTGCAATTACCCATTCCCGAGTGGAAGTGGAACGACATCGTGATTGATATCGTAATAGGGTTACCGAGGTTTCCTCAAGGGAATAATGTAGTTTTTGTTTTCATTGATAGACTCATGATGGTTTCTCACTTATTTCTGATCAAGGAGACCATTGGTATTGATGAGATAAGATGGTTGTACATATGTGTGATTGTACGTCTACATGGATTCCAACACTCCATTGTTTAAGACAGGGATTCCCGTTTTATTTCTAGGGTCTGGCAGGTGATTCAGAAATCTTCGGGTACTAAGGTACTTTTCAGTACAGCTTACCATCCTCAGACAGATGGCCAGTCCGAGCGTACAATTCAGGTGCTTTAGGACATGCTTCAGGCATGCATCCTAGATTATGGAGGTTCTATAGAGAAGCACATACCTCTTGTTGAGTTTTCCTACAATAATAGTTTTCATACAACTATTCAGATGGCACCTTATGAGGCTTTGTATGGTAGGCCATGCCGATCACCCTTATGTTGGCATAAGGCAAGAGAAGCAGCTTTGTAGGGACCTCTTCTTGTCAAGGAAACCACCGAGTAGATAGAGTTGATTCAGAAGAGGATTATTACTACACAGTCTTTCCAGAAGTCTTATGTTGTTTAGTATAGACGATCCCTGGAGTTCAAGGTCGGGGATCGGGTTTTCCTGCGTTTCACACTGAGTTTGGCATGAAAAATGATTCGGAGACATGGTAATCTTTCATTGAGGTACATCGGGCCTTTTGATGTTATGGAGAGAGTTGTGTTGGTTGCTTATCGGTAGAAGTTAACCTAGAGGTACCGAGCTATGCATGATGTTTTTCATGTTTTTTATCTCCGAAATTACATTTCAGACCTGTCTCATGACTTTCAACCTAATAAGGTTGAGCTTGAAGCGGATGCATCTTTTGAGGAGAATACCCTCCGTATTGTTGATCGCAGTACAAAGGTTCTCCATGGTCGGTCTGTTCCACTAGTACAAGTGATATAGTAGCATGGGCGAGTGTAGGACAATACTTGGGAGAGGGAGGCCGATGTACAAGCACAGTGGCCAAAACTATTTGAGGTTTCCTCTTCTACGCCGTGATAGGGAAATTCGGGGAAAAATTTCATTAAGGGGGGGGAAGTTTGTAAGAACTCGGATCTTCTTTTTAGGTATGTTTTCTTTTTCTGGTTGTTTTTTGAGAAAAAGAGGAAATTTGGTAAATTTTTGAAGTAAATGTTGTGTTCTTTATGAGTACACTCCTTGAACTCGATTACCGTAGGTAGCTAGGTGTTGGTCATGTAGCGGCCATGCACACAACCATGTGGGGTTAACCTAGAGGTTTCATAATGAGGAGTATGGAAAATGCGAGTACACGCCATGTACTTCAAAAGTATATGTTGTTTACTTTATTTTTTTTCATTAAATGCACTGGGGTCACATATAATCGCCAAAACCATGTTCTTTTAGGTTTTCATCATCCAAGAGAACCAATACAGCCGTGATCCTTCTCTAAGACCTCGAACCTCCATCTGATCTCCGATTCGACCACTGTCGATTGCGTTGGGATCGCCTCAGTAAGCTCTCTCTTCTTCTTGAGCTTCGTTTCAGGATTCCTCTTCTTCCTAAAGTTATCCTTTGTTTAATTTTGAATACTTTTTTGTAGATCTACCTCGTTCTAGGTCGATCCAATGTCCGACTCCGGAGTATATCGATCTCACAACAGCGAGGTAGGTGGTTTGTGACTTTCCGTTGAAATTATTTGAGTATTATGTGCAATTATTTCCAATACCATTGAACGGGGTATTGTGCGTTTACTGTTTTACCTTTTTTGGTTGCATGACATTATTTTATGCTTTTATAGAGGTTAATTGGATATCAATAGGGTGTATTTATATGATTTGGATATGTTTCCCATGCATGTTCTGTTTGTGACCGCCGGTCTGCATAGACTTTTTGTCCACCTGGCCTGTTTTCCATGCCAGTTGTTATAGGGTGGAGAGTTTGTATTATATCATGATCGATATGTTGTAGACTTGTTATCCAAGTAGTTTTTTTGGTTTACATTGTCCATTTTTCAATTCTATTCTCGTTGACCTACACAGGTCCGTGAGAACCTGGTGTAGTAGTCTATTAGGGGAATTGACTGAGTGAGCTTCCTCAGAGAGTCATTGAGCATTTTAGGTTGTAAGGGGGATTGACTAGGTGATCATACTTGGAGAGGCTAGTTCCACTTAGTTCTATAAGGGTAATTTACCACATGAGCTTCCTCATAGAGTCCTTCATTGCATTAGACTATAAGGGGAATTGACTATGTGAGGTTCTTAAGAGAGTCTTTGAATTACTTGAACGACTTGGGGCTAGAGGGGAATTGACTGAGTAAGCATACTTGTAGAGTCCTTGACATTGGGGATATAAGGGTAATTTACCATGTGATCTTCCTTAGAGAGTCCTTGAAAACCTTAGACTATAATGGGAATTAACTCTGAGAGCTTCCTCAGAGAGTCTTACTTTATGGTTGACTATAAGGGGAATTGATTGTGATCGCTTCCTCAAAGAGTCATTATATATACTTATAACTGAACCAATGGGGATAGGATACATTCACTTATTAGAGGGTTATTATGCTTGATTAGTTGTTTTGATTTGTGGAATTATTACTACTGAGTACTTTCTTGTTTGCTACTTCTGTACTTTTATCTGCCATATATTCACTGACTGTTAGGCAGAGATCTTTGGGTGGTTGCCCACTAGGATTTATTCTCACACCTTATTTGGGACGTGCTTTTGGGCCTAAATATATTATATTACTGAAGGTATAGATAAGGTCAATCTCCCTTCTACTTCAGGTTCTTGATTGACTGTAGAGATGGAGAGCATGGGACCAAGATGAGACTTGTGATGCTGAGGATCTGTTATCTATTTTCTTTTTGTACTTTGGTTTATTACTATTTATATTCCAGCATTGTGATTTGTTTAGCTACTTTCATAGACACATGTTACTAAGCATCATTTATATAGGTGCTTCAGTTGTTTGTTATTCCAGTATTCTACTATTACTATTGTTGGTATATTTATTGCTTCCACTATTGTGTATTTGTTTCCCTTCTGTTGTGCTACTCTGCCAATGGGGGAATAGTTTCTCCGCCATCAGTTCCAAGTCCCTCGCTGCTAATCGGCCGCCTCTGGTGTTTGGGGAAATGCGCTAGAGTCCATGTGACGAACTAGGTACGAGACGCCTCTTGGTGGCTTCAGGAACCGGGAAGTTACAATATCCCATTAAATTTAAATAATATATAATTTTTATGAATTTTTAATCATTTAATAAAATATTTTTTATTATAAAATTTCATTAATGTCATTTTTTGAATAGTTCATTTTATTATACATATAAAAAAACATGATAATAATGTAATTTTAAAATAATAAATTATCACCTCATTAATATTTTTTTTTTGATATATAAAATTATGGGGCACTAAAACACACTCCAATAACATTACATTATTATTTTTATTATTATATACTTGATTTTTATTTTATTTGTATAAGCCCCCAATTTTTGTGGCGTGTTCTCTCATAGTGACTATATAATCCCAAAAATATTTAAAAAAATATAACCATGATTAAATAATTCATTATTATTTCAAATAACTATTTTTTAATAAACATAACTTGTTTTTATATCAATAACAAAATATTATAGATATTAAATGTAAGAGAGTTAAATGTTTTTACACATAATTACTTAAAATAATATATGTCATTTTCAAAGAAAAATTGGATACAATTAACCTAAATTTTAATCTCATAAGAACATTGTCAAAAAAATTCATATAATATATTAAATAAAATTTTAATCCTTTTTTATCCCCTATCATATTATTTTTTTCCATTAATTACATAATTTACCCTTACCAAGGTGAAAAATATTTAGAACAGTAACTATTCATATTAATCACAAATTAAACCGGAATACTTACTAAATTTGAAAATTCTGATTCAATATATGGATTTTATTTTTCATTATTTAATTCCATGAAGTGGATAAAAATAATTTAAGAATAAAACTCATAAAAATTAAAATAGTTTTTTGGGAAAAATTCCATTTTAATTATAAAATTGATTTTATAACAAATTAAACCACTAAATTGATAAAAAAATAATCTTAGTTAGATTATTCATATTACAAAAGAACTAATTTTACTTTTTAATCATTTGAAAACACAATGGAACATTTTAAATACATGAAACCGAAATATTGTTTTCAAGAAAAATTAGAATTTTTCACTGTTCATTTGAAAAATGAACATTTTAGATAATTATTAAAACATTTATTTAAGATAATTTTAACATTATAATTTTAAAAAAATGAAGTTAATGTTATCGAATATATTTTCTAAAATTTCCATAAATAAAATATAATATTCATTCACAAAAACGAATTATAATCCACTTTTGAAGAAAATATTTTTAAATGAATAGAATGACTTTAAGAAAAATTTAGTGATTATTTACTAAAACTTTATATAGAAAGTTTTATTGTGTATGCCACTTATATTTTATTATATATAATAATAATATAGTTAATTTTATTCATTCATCAAATTTGGATGGTTTGGTATTAATATAATATTTAAAAAATATTTCATAGATCGCTTATCCATGGTGTTGAGTATTATAAAAATTATTGAACATATTATTATTTTAAAATAATAGTATATTAGGAAAATTAAATTTATAATGATTTAAATGAATTGCTTATAAATAAAAAACGTTAATCTGAGTTATTTCTACATGGAACATTTGGATGGACATGTTTAAGGGGAACCCCTTACTATGCTGAGATTATAAAACTCTTATTAAAGAAAAACAAGGAATAAAATTTTATAGATTAAGAAAAAATATATAAACGAGTTTGGAAGATGATTTAGAAGCAGTTATATAATAGGGATATTGAATTATTTGAGATTAATGGATCTAAAATTAACCATGAAGTGTATAAAGAAGATCTTTTTCAGTATAAAGATCATTAAGCTATGATATATAGAAAATTGAAAAGGGGTAAGGATCCTTACGTTTTGTAAGTATCATCCAAACTATAGTATCTATTATTTCCACCTGCATAACCATTATTTCAAATTTTCATAACCATCATATAGAAGATGCATTAGGATTATCATGATAAAAATAGGAAATGGCATGTGTAATTTATAAGGATGTGTGAGAGAAATTTAAGGTTTGTTTATCTTTTTATCGAGACTTCATAAGTATGAATTGAGAATGAAGATAGATCAACATAATTATAATATAAGTATCCCAACATTGAGTAAAATATACACTTATATAAATTTTTAAGGAATTGTTTTTGAGGGTTAAATTTTGAATATTAAAATAAATTTTCGAATAAATATGGATTTAAATTTTCCAGAGTTATTAAACTAATCATTAAAGGATCCAACACTAGTACTATAGATTATCATTCAAATTTGAGAGTTGAGGATTATTAACATGAGTTCTATTCCATAAATAATAGATCCATGTAGAAATCATGCATGCTTCCATGACTATATATATATATATATAATTCTAATGAATTTAAATATTTTTGATCACATGAAGATTAATAGATGGAAACACCTTGAGTATACAGGTATATTCAAATGTTGTTGATAATAAATATTATTAAAATATTGATAGAGTTAATAAAATCTATATTTCATTGACAGACATAAAAATAGATGAGACATGTACCACTAAAGAGAAAAACTTTTATGTAATTCTATCATAGAAACACATATTCGTGATATTTTTCTTTGAATATATAAATAAATATACTATAAAAGAATATTAATTTTTGTTAATGAATTGAGAAACTGAGAAAACCTTATATAATATACTATTTAATAGAGAAATGTTTTCTCAGTGTTAAGATTTATTCAATGAGTTATGAGACCAATATTCCTTAGAGTTAAATTAGTAGATAAAAACATATCATTAAATATTTTAGGAATAAATTGAAAAATATTGGACGACTACATTTTCATTATTGGTTTTCAAGGTTCGTAAATAAGTACAAGATGTCCCATTAATCTAGTGTTTTCAAGGAGGAAGATCAATATCAAGTGGTATGAAAGAAAGTATGAGTGGACATAGATTATTTCTATTTTGGATAAAAACCATTATAGTCAGTAGTGGGAAGTTATATTCTCCAATGGGACTCTAGAGTAAAAGTGTGGTGGGACTCAATGATGATGGGGATGAAAATTTATTTTGTGTGATCATTTTTTTATAATGTGGAGTGACTATTATTGGGGTGACTAACCAATCAGAAGAATTTATATGATTATAAGGTCCAACCATATAAAAAACTCATTTTCTATGATTTTTTTCTATTACATATGAGGTGATATTGAGTTAATTAAATATTGAGAGAATTAAGGATTTAATAAACAAAATAATTTTAATTAGAAGATATATTTATATAATTTATACCATTAATTACCCCTATTAGTACCAATTGATCTGGTTATTCCAAGTGGTATCATAGAAAATACAGTTTCCCTATGAAAGATCCATGACATTTTTGAGTATGTATAATTTAAATTTTATTAATTTTAAGGGTGTGAACATTTTGTGGAAATAACTCTCACAGTTATAGGAATATTATGTTCCCCAACCTTGTATCTATTATCTTGGAAATGATATATGTTATAATAGTTGTATTTATACTTATTAATAATAATGGTCATAGGTTCCTTAGTAATAATACAAATATGGATGCATATAGAAAATAAAAATTTATATTTTCCATGTTCTTGATGGAAAATGATTGCGTAAATTTCAGGCGACTCTAAACTAATAAATTAATTTGGGATAAATTTAATAGTAGTAATGAAGGAAATATAAAAGTAAATGAGGCCATATTAAATGTTTATAGAATTATTTTTTAGTATAAAAATATTAATGATCATGAAAATATTAAGGATTTCATTACAAGATGTAATGATATTGTTGGAAATATCCTGGGATTTTTTATTATTTTGATGCTTATATTATTTTTTAAAATATGATGAGAATATTCCCTGATAGTTTTGATCTGATGATTTTAGATTTGAATAATATGATGGTCTTTTGTAAGATTCATACCTTTCTGAAGTAGTATCGTTCTCATTTTTGGTACACTTTTATGCTTGTTTAGGTTATATACTTGTTGAGTTCTGATTTGTGGTTGTATCAGGTAAAATTATATAAACATGGAATACCATGGGTCTGTGGATGGTTGCTGCATTGTTCGGTAAACTATATCGCTTTTTGTGGAAACAATGATCCCCATTTTGGAACCAAGGGATTTGGAGCACAGTTGGTGTTTAGTTTGACCAAACCCTGTAGCATCCCTCCCAAAAATGTGCACCATCAAACCCAAGATAATTTTAAGGAGGATGAATGGTGTGTCAAACGGTGTGCCACATAAGAGTGACTATTCACCCCCTAAGTAAAGGCGTACATTTAAGGTTCAAATTTTAGAAAACTATGTGCCATCTCCTATAGGATGGTTCAGGTCGAAATTAAACCCCTAAAAATGTTCTAAAATTTTTTCAACCCCTTGATTTTAACCAAAATCATTCTATATTAGACTAAACTCATTTCCTTTAATTTTGAAGGCTCTTAGAATTATTCTATGTATCCTAGGAAATATTTTTTGGTCAATAGAATATCACGTTGAAGGATAAGCTCCTCTTTGGTAAATTATTTCTTCATCAATTGGATTTATATCTCTATCATCTATTATTATAGATGAATTGGGATTATTTTTTCTCTATCAGTGATGGATTAGAACTAGTTTATGAGGGTTTTGTTTCATTGAATCTTGGTCGTAGGATTTGATCCTATATATCTTTCTTCACAGAAAAATTTATGCTTCAACAACAAATTGGGTATTTTATTTTGTTGAATGATTGTCAGTGACCTTGAAGTGCATATTCTACATACCAATTACCATTTTATTGATTATAAATTATTTTATTTAATAGGTTGATATTAATTTCCATATTGGTAAATTTCAATATAAATTAGATAAATTAAATGATTCTCATGTGATTATGAATCCCTTCACATATCCTTTTAGAACTATTAATGATTTTTAGACCACACATGATATAAACCCATGGAGTGTGCTGATATAAGTTAAATGAAGATTTATTTATTTTCAATGGTTGAAATTTTTTAATTTCAATGTGGTTGATAAATGAATTTATTAAGTTGGTTAACAATGAAATACGGAAATAGTTGAAAATGGGTATTTAATGTTCAACCATGTGATGTGTTTTTTGTGAATTATGTGAACAATGAGTTGAGGGATGATGAATTGTACTAAAAATATTCACTAAGAGCTAGATTTATTCTCTAATCCCCCATGATTTATATATTTAATGCATATGATCACTGATTTGTGGAACGAGCCAAATAACCGTGGTGTGCCAGACTACTATTCTACGCCACCTATTGTATGAATTTTTATTAAATATTAAATGATTACTGAATCCCATGATATATTAAAATATGACATCCCATTGGTGTATTTTTCTGACTCCAAAATCGACCAAAGAATGTATGATTGTTTTGGGTGTAATCATGAACTCGGGGAGGGGGGGGCTATCTGGTTAATTAAAGAATAATTTTAATGTGAAAACTGTTTAGTTTTTTTTAATTTATTCTATATTAAACTACATAAAATATTATAACCTATATATTATATTATAATCTTTTGATGGTGTCCTACTATGTTTTACTCACATTCTTTAGTGGCTATGTGATCAGTACCAAAAAAATATTTTATATTTGTAGGGTAGGATAAGGGAAAGATCCCTACGTTAGATGACTAAGTTGGGATATGGGGTGGAGCATGGATGAGGGGACTAGACATTATTTTGGGACCATCGTTGGATTTTATATTTTTATTTCATTTTGAGTTTAATTTAAAAATTGTAACCAATATGGCCCAACATATCTACTTCTTCATATTATGGTCATTTATCCATGTTTTGGTGTTATCATGTGATGTGGTTCTTTATTGATTATGGTATTTCCCTTGTTTTTTTTATTATCATTTGGATATTAATTGTTAATTTTCATTTTTTGATACCTTTATAATGATGGTATAGTCTCCCCATGTTATATATTTGACCCTCAATATTAGTCGGTAGCCATTGTCATACGGGGAGGCGCACCTAAGGTCACATAACTAACTTGATCAATGCCCAATCATTTGGCACCTAGGTCAAGACATTACAAAGTGGTAACAGACAATGTTTTTTTTTCATTCTATTTTCGAATGGTATAATGGATTGTAGGATGGGTTAGGCCTTGGTCATGAGCTTATGCATGGAAGTAGCTAAACTATGTGGGGGGGAACCAATTACCGAGTGTGTGATTGATGTTCTTGATGCTTGATTTCGAAGTTGAATATTATTTCACCTTGGTTGTTTCACTAGTAGTTTTATGTTATTGATTTTAGGTATTTAATTTATGGCTCAATATAGAATCAAACATGAGTATGCAAGCATCATTTCAGGAACTTACTAATTTATCCACTATTCATCATTCTAGGGATGTATAAAAATCTATTTTTGGGTGAGTTGTTAAAATTAAAATTCTTCTATTTCATGAATAATTTAAAATGAAATATTTCCTAATAAGGACTTGATAAATAATCTATGATAATAATTATAAATTAATTAAATGAGTTTTTGATGAGAAACATGAATTATGGAACGTTTTTACACTATGTTAGTCAAGACCCAAGTGAGGGATATTTGAGGGAAGTGAGGGATATTTGAGGGAAGTGAGTGTTCTTTAGTTGTTACCATGTAGAAGAATTAGGAAATTTTTTTTTACATCCTTTTGTGTAAAACACTATTATAAATGTTATAATGATGTTTTATGAGTCATATGATGTGTGTTTGAAATTATATACATGCCTCCAGGATGATGCTTGTAGATAGGACGACGGGAGGGAAAAAAGGAAATATGCCTCCAAAAGTGGTACCAACGCCTCTAAAATTTTGTGTGGAGGAGAAACAGATTTGTTATATGAGATATTTATTGAATGTATAATGTTCTTGGATAGAGACCTGTGGTGATATATGAGGAATATGTCTAACATGACATGAGATTTCTAGTTTCAATACCCTCTTACCATCACCGAAGATGGTGGACATAAGGAAGATGAGTTCTATATTGAGTCTATCCAAAAAATTACATAACTATTTAGAGACTCCTACAAAAAATATTCAAATTTTATTCATATATATTATGTTTTTATGTTAAGAATTGGTGGGATATTCAGACATAGGAGGAGAAGCTAGAAAGAATGGTATAGAAGGACTTCCTGGAGATGTACTAGGATCACTTTTACACTAAGAAATTGGGGCATGAGGGGGAATAATAGTTTTTATAGTTAAAAAATGGGAGTATATATATGATATACTATTATGGTCACTTTATTTACTTGTACCATTTTTCCCCTGCATTGGCAGGATAGGTGGAAACTAAGGAGATATGCTTTCAAGATGGACTTAAATGTGAGATTATGTCCCATGTTATCATATTTTGATTAAAGAAGTTTTATGAGGTGGTGAATGAGGATCTCATTTATGAGGGGAACCTAAAAGATGATTTCAGTGGAATTTAGCTAGTTTCTCATTGATGAATAAGAGGTATGAATTCTTTGAGTAAGAAGCATCACTGTGAGAATCTCTACTAGGGTGATGGAAAATAGAGTGGCCATGGGGAATGATCATTTACTCAGAGTAGAATCTGAGTATATTACAACTATTTTGGTAAGTATGTCACATTATTATACATTTTCCTTAACCACCAATATGTTGTTTATATTTCAAAAATATGTATCAATTACAGAGTAGAAACCTTCAACAGATGGGTAGTGATGGGGGAGTTAGGTAGAATCAAATTAAATTAAAGGGGATTTTGCCCCATAATAGTATTGTTGTTAGAGTTTTATATGTCGTTACAATAAAGGTTGTGGAAAGGGTCCATCTGGGAAGGAGTTCTCATATCATCAGAGTAGTCCAACTCATGGGACTCAGGCTACAACACTTGGAAAATAGAAAGTATCGTTGCATGTAGATTAACATGTACTTGAGGATATTGAGTGTTGTTCATCGATAGCCATATGTACACATCTTATAGATTCTATGATTTATAATGCCTTATTATATACAAGAACCTACCATTCTTTTATATCGGCTCAAATTGTGAACATTTTGAGTATAATTGTAGAGTTTGTGGTTGGGGTTATGATGATTAACACACTATTGGGATTATGGATGAGGAAAAGCTATTTATCAAATGGGTATTCTCTAAAGGTAGGGGATTCTTATTATCAATCTAATATTTAAATACTTGACATGTCATGTTTTGACTTGATTTTGGGTGTGGACTATCTTGTATCGTATAGATCCTAAATTTATAATTACCATATAATAGTAAAATATATGTTTCATAAGGGTAACAATTGTGTTCATCGTGGTGAATACAATTTATAGGAAGTTTGTACAGGTCATGTTCACCATCAACGGGGAGACTGCCTCCCTGGTTTCAAGAACGTTTTTAGATGACATGGGTGTGAAGTATGATTTCCTTCCACCTATAGTATAACATTTCAAGGACATATTTTCTGATGACTTCTCAGGTCTTCCACCTATGATGTATATTGATCTTACAATTGATCTAATGCCTAGATTTTAAACCTTCTATATTTCACCTAATTTAATTTCACCAACCTAAATTAGAGAAATTAAGACTCGTAAAGATGATTATTTGTACATATGGTTTATTTATTCAAATAAATAACCATAGGGCTCTCCATTTTTTTATAAAAAGGCTGGTAGGACATTTTAGTTATGTGTGGGTTATTGAATTATAATCTAGATGAAAATGAATAATTGGTATCATATTCTACACATCGGTGATCCATTTAAAAATTTGAGTGGATATTTGGTATTTTGTAATATTGAATTGAAGTAGGGGTGTCATCTATTTATAGTAAGGAATTCTGATATTTCATAGAATACATTCATAAATAGGTATGGCCTTTATGAATTTGTCCTGATGTGGTTCAGGAGGATGAATGCTGCTACTATATTTATGGACGTGATGAACTGAGTATTTCACCCATTAATAGACCAAATTTTTGGTAACATTTTTATGAATGAAATCATGGTGTACTCCAAGACTCATAAAAATATAGGCCAATATCTAGACATCGTTCTGAGTACACTAAAAAATAATTGCATATATTCCAATATTTCAATGTTTCACTTCTGTATTGATAGTATAAATTTCATAAGCAATATCTTCTCTGATAAAGGTTTATCAGTGGACCTAGATAATGTTCAGGTGTTGGTTTCATGGGAGTATCCCAATATTCCGTTGGATACTTATTGATTTTTTTTTTGTTGAGTTAATGTTGGAGGTTCATCAAGGAATTTCCCTCCACGAAATTACCAATTTTGGGAAGGGAAATTGTGTTTTTGATGCTTTGAGTATGAATACATTTACTCGAAATCTTCAGGGGTCCAGTTATGAGTGGAAGATGGTCACCTTTCTAGTTGAGATGAATGTTGAGATTTAAGAGGACCAAGAGTAGATAGTTATTTTATCATTATCATTTTAGTCCACACTTATGAGTCTGATCGGGGAGATATAGTATGAATATCTTCTTTTTTTTGGACATGAGGTAAATCCATGAATGTGGGGAATCCCCTTCTGATTAGACTATATATATGGATGGGAACATCTATGTATGAAACTATTTTTTGTGCCTACGATTATGTGAGAGAATTTGATACATATGTTTCACAAAACAATATGGGTGGCGCAACCTTGTTTTACAAAAATGTATCATTAACAACATCAAAAATATTGGTGGTCGAGAATAAAAAATAATATTCCATGTTTTTTGAAATGCTGCTACACCTATCCATAGGTGAAGATTGAGCTACAAAGACATGGTGTTTTATTACATCCATTTCACATTCCATAATAGAAGTGGTATGATGTTACAAGGGGATTCATGATGGGTCCAATGAAGACACCACAGAATAATGTTTTTATTTGGATTATTTTGGAATGATTGACGAAAGTATCCCATTTATGTCCTATCATTGAAAATTTAATAGTGGATAATTTGGGTTCTATATATGTTTGGGATATAGTATATTTTTTTGGGTAACACATAGTATTTCTTCATAGCAAATTTCATGATTTACATCATTAATCATGAATGGATTAGAGAATACAATGGGTACCTAGGTATTTATATGTATGGATTTCCACCGAAAAACTGACATGTTGTTGGAAATTACTTTTTAGTTACAAGATAACAAGATACTTGCATACATCCAAAACATTGTGGCTATTTAGAGAATAATGTAGATATCATTTAGTTAAAATATAATAAAAGTTTTTAGGTGAAAATTAATATGGAACCATATTACAGACTTTTTGGTTTTCTATGAAGATCACCACTATGATGGATGAAGGAAGGTGGGTCAAAGCTATTGGGAAAGAGTATCATGAAGGAGACATAGAATATTGGTTAGTTGATTCAGAAATATATGTATATGGCTCATAGTAAGGATATTTATATGATAATTGATATTGTTAACCTCTTGAGATCATAGTGGGAGACCATGTGTTCTTTCAGTGGCCACAGAGATTGGGTCACTATAGGATTCGGAGGCTGGTAATGTTAGAACCCATTCTTGTTGGACCTTTTTGTGATTGTTGATAGTATTGGGGAAGTGGCATACCAATTGAATTTCCATAGATGTATAGTTTTATTGGTGAAGGTTTTCTAGTGCCCTAGCATTGGTTGAATCACCTCAACCATTCCAATTTGGGAAGGGAAATTGTGTTTTTGATGCATTGGTGCTAGAAGTATGAATCTGCATGCTACTATGAAGAAGAAGAAAAGGAAAAAACATGTAGATGTTTTATGTTACTTTCCTCTAAATCCTTGATTGAAAATATTATTTAGGTCATCGAAAACCGCTAAACACATGAAGTGTCATTCTGTAGATAATAGCAATGATGGGTTAGTGATCCATCCAATAGATTTACAATAATTGAATACATTTGTTTATTACATCCCTATTTCTCATCATATCCTAGGAATGTTCGATTGGGATTGTCTATTGATGGATTCCACCCATTTGGGACTCTAAGGAATTGTTATATTATTTAGTTGGTTATTATAATCCCTTACAATCATCCTTTGTGGATGTGTATGAATCAAAAGTATTTTATCCTATTGATTATTATTCATGGAGAAAATATTACTAGAAATGATTTTTATGTATACTTGTAGCCTTTAATTGAATAATTATTGGAGTTATGGAGATACTGTGTTTAGAACTATGATGCAACTTCTTGAACAATGTGAAAAATGTTGGCTACTCTATTATGGACCATTAATGACTTCCCAGGTCATTGGAATTTAGCTGGTTGGAACATGCACATGGGATTGGATTTTCCTATTTAAAACATTGATTTTGACCCCAAATTACTACCTCACAATATAAAATGTTTCTTCATGTGTCATCGAATATTTATTGATGAATCTCATATATTTGAGTTGAAAACGTCAAAATTCAATGGTTCTATTGATCATAGACCACCTCCAAATTTGTTGACTGGTATTGAAAAATTGATACAACTTGGGAATGTAGAAACCGAATTTTGGAAGGTGTGTTATTTGAATAATAGTGGGAAATGAGTTTGAAGTGTATCATCAAGTGAAATCAAAACAGTAAAATGAAGGGAAAAAAGTATATTATTTAAACTTCTGCATTGGGAATTTAATTTGTTATATCATAATAATAATGTGTTGTATATTGAGATGAATGTATGTGAAATTTTTATCTTCACATTACTTAATGAGAATTTAAAGTCAAAGGTTCATATCAATTCTCATAAAGACTTATAAGAAATAATCAAAAAGAGTGATCTTCTGCAAGATTACATTGGAATGTATGCTCTGAAAAGTTTTCCAATGAAAAATATGGATAAAGATACATTCAATAAAATTTTAAAACATGTAAAGGTATTTAAAAAGTATTCAATAACATCTCAAGGTGTGTTGGCCTAAATAATTGTAGGCTACATTGATTTAAATTTCTTCATTCACATTACGTTTTACAGTAGTTTCTACCATTATTATTATGTACATTATTACATGAAGAGGTTGCTACTTTTGTACTCTAATTTTTCACACTCTTCAATCAACTATGTGAGAAAACCATACAAATATTTGATCTTGAAAACCTTAAACAAATATTCTTATTTACACTTTGTGCGATGTGTGTGACCTTTCCTCCATCGGTTTTTACTTTCATGATGAATTTAACAATGCATTTAGTTGAGGAAGATAAAGTAAGAGGCCCCATACATTATAAATGGATGTATCCAATTGAGATATAATTTATTTATATTTTTCTCATAAAATTAAATAATTAATGGCACTTAATTAAATGATGAATTAGGTTTTTTTCTCTTATTTTACATATATCTTGTGAATTTGAAATCATACATGAAAAATAATTCTCTACCTGAATAATCTATTTCTGAAGGCTATTTGGCATACGAGTGTATTTCCATTTTTTTCTAGATACTTTGATGATATTGAGATAGTATTCAATTGAGTTGGTTGTGATGATTACACA
Source organism: Viscum album (assembly GCA_963277665.1). Lineage (NCBI taxonomy): Eukaryota > Viridiplantae > Streptophyta > Magnoliopsida > Santalales > Viscaceae > Viscum > Viscum album. The sequence continues at coordinate 734,428,775 of OY728146.1, read as the reverse complement.
TCTACTCAATCTTAACTATATGGGAAATCAAAAATCATTCCTATTATTGGGCGATTAGTTGGGAGGAGCTCAAATGTTACACTGAAAAATGGAATTATCAAAATAACATTGATATATGTTGCTGAATAGTGAAATTTCTGATCCATTTATTATATATTTCGGTATAAAAACAAGGATATGAATGGGAGGCTAAACATGAAATGAGAAATATGTGACAAAAGTTGTTAATAAAGAACTTGTAGAATGGTTTTCATGACGTGTATATTTATAAATATTATAATCAACAAAAATATTAGGTTGTCACATATATTTTGTAAATATAATAATGTATATTAATTCATTTATATTGTGAATACTGATACTCAAGATGAGATGTTAGAATAATTGATGTTTCTTTCCCTATTTCATCTAAAAGATTTTATAATGTTCATCACTTACAGTTCGAATGGATTAAAATTTTTTACAGTCAATAGGTAAGTGGGTTTGAAAACATAGAATTCTAGTATATTTATATTTTTTAAAGTGGGATTATATAGAAAGTTAATTGATATTATCCAATTAAACTACCATTGGAATTTTATAGTTGTTTAATTCAAATTCAATTGGGTCAATTTTATCAAGGGTGTTAAAGGAAGTTCTTTGAAATTTTCTTCTGTGAACTTCTCTAGCTTGATTGATGTTGGTGACCATGAAATAAATTATTTGTATACCTTATCATCATAAGAAAAATTATTATATTATGTGTAAGATTTCATGTATGAATGTAATAGTGTATTTTCTCATGTAAAACAAAGAGACATGTATGATATGGGTGATAAAGTGGATGATTTGACCACTGACATTCAATACCTTCAACAACAACAAGAGAACTTATTTTCCCATCATGATATTGAAAATATTATTCATTAATGGGTGGATAAAATAGATAATAATTATGGAGTATGTAAATGAAATGTTTGAAGGAGAAAATGATTGAATGTTCAGTCATCCATTACTTTCTCAACCATGTATGTCATTTGTGCAGTCATTCATTATCGTAGTTATGTATATTTAGTTTGTCTTTACTATGAACCTATTATGATTTCTAATTTTTTTTTTCAATATATATTTTTGTAAATATTTGTTATTAATTTACTTTTATTTGATTAATTGAATGGAATTCCAAATAGGATTTGTTATATTGATACCAGTTGACCCTCAGTAGTGAGGCAGTAGAACACTCCTGGTTCTTCATGAGGATATTGGAGTGTGATTATTATAGGTAAAAATTTTAATATGAATAATGTTATTGATGTTTTATTATTCTACTAAATATTTTTTCATAAATTATGGAAATAATGATACTATAGATAAATATATGAAAATTTTAGAGGATTGGAATCTTAACAGACTAAAGATAGTTGTCCAATTTGACTTATATGGGGTCCTGATAGATAATGTTACAGGATTATTTTTCCAGATTCTAGGATAGATAGTGCTAAAACCGGTTACTCTTCCAATTATATATGATTGTTGGAGGCATATGCCTTCATCTTAGAAAAATTATGTTTTTGATTAACAGATAAAGGTAATTGTAATACATTATGGTGTAATTGAATGTCCTTATGTTATTAAATTATAATATTTTTAAAACAAATCTCTTTGTACATATATTTTTTCACTTTCTTATTTCTAATGTTATAGCCTGAAATTGGACATTGAATGTGATGGTTAATTTATATCCGAAGATGAATGAATTTTTCCCTAGTGATATTGCATTGATGACTAGTGTTGATCGGGTTAATCACACAACTTCAAAATCATTTTGTTCAAAAAAAATTAATGGTTTTATGTTTTAAATAAAAATACTACACTATTTAATTTTTAATATAATTATATTATAGGTGTTGGTAGAAGGAAGTATAGGTGGAGATGAAGATGGAGATGGAGATGGAGAGGGTGATGAGAAGAGTTCAGCTAGTTGTGATTGGTGATCTTTTTGATGTTTTGAACTAATATGGAATGAGATTGTTAATGCATTATTTGTGACACAGACCCCAAACAATTTACGGTTGGATTTGAACAATTATATCTATTTTTTGATGTCATATTTTTAATATATGTGTGTTTTTTTTGTTCTTTTGAGAGGGATTTTGTGTTCAACTGATAGGCGATACAACTAGCTTGTGATTTTTTTTCAGGGTCGTTCTGGGGCTGCAGAATATACAACGTGATATTTTTTGTAAATCAACATTTTACAGCTATTTAAAACACTACTAAATATGGAATATTTTTATTTGATGTTTTTATAACTACTTATATAAGATGTATTTTTCTATTTAAAAGTGATTTTAATTATTTTAGTGGTGTTTTGTGGGGGATTTTTTTTGAATTTAGCGGCTATTATAACCACCACTAAATCCTCATTTTTTTAACCCCTAAAAAACCAGCACAAAAATAGAAATAACTATCACTAAAAACAAATTCAATGACTCTTATAGTGAAACTCCACGGAATGGAATAAATATCCATGTATTGGTTGTTAACACATGATTTAGCCGTGGGTTTTTGAAACCGTCTCAAAACCATGTAGTGGTAGTTTAAACTGCTGCCAAATCAAACAAAACTACCACTACATAGGATTTTCCTTGTAACTTCTAACCTAATTCCCAATTAATATGAACAATAAAAAGGTTTACGCCCACCAAAATGATATACTCATGATATTTTAATAGTTGCTGGTAGTCACTAATACTAAAATTTTCTCTGAGTAAACTATTATTACTACTGAAAAGGGGCCTCAACACCCAATTGAAATTAGACTCCTTGAGCAGTCAGACATTGATCCTAGTGGTTACCATTTCCTTCAAATACATGGAATGAAAATAGAAAACCCATTGTAGGTACTCAATAACCACATGTATTATATTTATGAGAAACGATCTATCATAGTTAGATCCCCACTATTCAAAACCCTAACATCCTGAATACTTATGGCCCACTTCCATAAGCTCTAATCCTCAAAGATCCCCATCCTCTACTCTCCTTATAATAAAATCTAAAATAAATCATTCACTCAATAACATATATATTCTTCTACACCTCCATTTTCCACGAAAGTGTAAACATGGTGGCCACGTACCTAATCATTATGTTCAAAACCTCCTCCATACACTATGTTGTGTACTCCTCAACATGAATATCATATAGGGAGAAAAAGAATAGATTGTTTCACCTAATCTCCAACTCTATAATACTCATGATTCATTACTAAAGACAGATAATATCATACAACTTTGATTCATTTACAATCTATGATAGGAATTCAACCTTAAACTCCCTCTAAAATTCTGGCCATAACACATTTTCCTTCTTCTATTATCGTAGATAAATCTTCCACAACTGACACATAGATCCAAGAAATTGAATGGCTACCAATATCACTCAAAACTCATCTCATTCCAAAATCGGACAATGTGTGATCAGGAGATCCTCTAACCAGAGCTCAATCTCCAAATATGAAGTATTCCCCTCATACATCATCAAACTCTATCATTGAAAATCATGAAAATCAATTTTTAAAACATATCATCCTCTATCATGAAAATAAAAATATGGTCTACTAGATAACCCTGATGAACCTCAACTTCTTGAACCACTCGATGATGATGACCAGGATTCGTTCCTCAAAAGAATGGAGAACACCTTAAGCCGAGTATCATGGAATTTTATAACATTTTTATTCAATTAATTAATTTAATTTTGCATTATCACTCAATTAAGACATGAACACAACCAATCATAATTCATGTACTATATCTAGCCTACATAGAGGTTTGGGAAACTTGGTTATTCAATATGCTTGGAGACAATGTAGAGGATCACAGGGTTCCTAAAATATCTTTTCATAACCATTATTTGTGGCCTATGTCATGCCAAAAGATCAAATAGAAAGGATTCCATACCATCCCATACAAACCTCCCCATGAATAACTACAAACTTCATGTTATCTCTCACAAAAACCTTTGTTACCAATGAAACACAACCCCCTCCCTCCAAAGATACCCTTCTTATCCTGGAATTGAATTAACAGACATAATGACCCCAGAGTCCTACCTCTAGTAGGCCATTGGTTGGTGACAAGCACGTAGGGTATAATAACACCACATATGGACGGAAATATAGTCTAAAAAATTTAGAATTAGAATATAGGATAACAAACCCCTAAAAACAATAGTATTGTAAATAAAAGTTATCCCAAAACCTCCCATAATACATGAACAATTTCAATTGATACAAATAAAATCTAGCAGGTAAAATACCAATGAGTCAATCAAGAGCTACTCCAACCATTGCTATAAATTACCATCTTGGATCCAAATTTCCTCTTGAAAACCATACAAATAGTTTATTAATGTAGGTTGATCATGTATGTATACTCAGTTGGAACATTCCCAAGGTCACTAGTTCTCATGGGAAAAACATTATGCTAATATGCCAATGAATCAATAGAAAAACCAACAATCACCTAAATGGGCCAAATTACCATTAAGACCTCACTGTGGATTTACCATTAAATCATGCATGAAAAATAGAAACATAGGATCAAGAATATAAGAAACAGAACCTTTTATCCACTTCCCCACTTATTATATTCTCTCATTCCACAATGTTGAGCATACAATGCCATTATCCCTTTAATACATGTCACATTACAACCATCCATTTATAATGTTTCTCAGGACACATACATACCTAAACTTCAACCATAATGTCTAGCATCTTGTGATTACATCATTCATCATCACATCACATCTTAGCTATAGACACCTGGACCATCATATCTCATCGCATAACAGGACCAGTAGGTTATTATGAATATTAAGGATATCAACCTCATTCCCTAATCCTAACATACATGACCCATACCGCATATCACATCACATCAGATCCTCATCAGATAATGTCTCATATCTCCCAAAAAACATGGGCCAATGCAGTTGGATAATCTCTAACACTAACCCATATCATTACTATTAGTAAAGGATGAGTGCGGAAGAGGGGGTAGTAATCCATCCGAATTATCAACAACCAGGATATTTAAGAAAAATTACAGAACCCAAAACCACTAAGTTTTCGTAAGTTTTTTCAACTCGGATGGAGTGCCTATCAAAATAACACAAAAAAATTTACAATGATATCACCCAATACCCAACCTATGTGTTCAAAAAAACCTCTATAACACACACCACTATTCCACCACTACACCACATGTGAACCAACACAACCTCTACCACCCCTATATTCAACATACCATGAAATCACCACATAAATCCACACACTACCACTTTCATTTTTAGGTTATACAATTTATTAATCCATTTCATTCACATTCATGCATCCCACTCATTTATTCAAATCATTAATTACAATAATAAAAAAATAATTTCTATATAATTATAATTCATCCACCAACCCATTTATTAATTCATTTCATTCAACATCATATTTTATACCGTTATTAACCCTTCAAATAACACTACCAGGTTGCTCCACAACTGACCAAACTCACATCATTTGTCACTGAAACACCAAGTTAACCTTCACTGCCACTGCACATCAACCAAGAAATTATGTCGCAAAAACCACATGCCTCATCCATCACACATAGAAACCATTATGAACCATAACTATCATGCAACAAATCCACAAAAATACCCACAATGCATCCCATGTGAACAATCCACATCACACATCACATCCACTGAACCACTACATGAAACATCACATCCCAATCTTATCCAGCTAGTCACCACCACCAATTCCTGATGGCTAACAACACAAAAAAGAAACATCATATAATAGAAACGTATCCCATATTCCATAATTTATTCAAGGTATTTTATACCACAACTTATTTCTTTATGATGGGTGTTATAACACAGACCATATTTTCCATAAGAGACCAATTATTAGACATATAAAAAACTTAGTCATTTATTCATAGTTTGATTAAACAACAACATAGTAAGGATCTCATATACATATCATCTATTGAAAAAACAATTCCCCCAATAGACTTGATTTTATGTATTGGAAAAAATAATGTGTATTATAATTATTAATATCATCAAAGTGGTAAAATAATTTTATTTATCCTCATCCCTATAAATTTTAGATATTTATAATTATTTATATCCATTTATATGCCCATTAATATCCACCCAATGGAAGGTAAGATCATGATATCCTAACACATTGCACATGATATTGGTGATAACAAGGATCCCAAACCACAAAGAGGATTTCTTGATTCACTACAAACCATATGTTGATAAATAAATAGCTCGAAAACCACAATGTCACAAGGAAACTCCATATCAACATGGACCACACCAGAAGATCATCATACAAATTCATTCCAGTACACACCCTAATCAAAAAAACCACTGTAGTGAATCTTTGATTGAATAATGCAAGGAATAAATCGGGAAAGGTATATGAAAATACCAGAGATCACTAATACACAATTACTCAAACCCAAGTTTGAATGTAAGAAGTATGGGGATGAGATATCTTCAACATCTCTAGGGATTCTCCGAAAAATTGGAGTCACTAATGGTGAAAGAGGGGTTTTGAAGAATTAAAAACTACAAATAGGTTTTATATTTACTTATTCATTGTGTGGATTATATATTAAATTTATCATTCCATGGAGCCAATCTATTACATGTCATGAATCACATACAAGTTGTGAATTACACATATCTCATAGTTTCGATGAAATTTATGTCACCTCTGGTGGAATTTATTTCTAGTAGTGAATTCAAATTTAACATCATGAATACTATTTATTACTCATCCCATAAAAAATCCATGAATTAAATAGCTTCACATTCAATGATTCCACAAAAAATGATGTGAATCATTTTTAAATCATGAACCACCTATTGTATCCCTCCTATAACTCCAAATTTATTAAACCCTATAAACACCTCTAACATTGAAACTAGTAAAGAAATACTCTGGAATGAATATACTTCTACATATTACATATTTATAACCATACATGAGAGGCGGTGATGAAAAATTAAACACATCACTTCATGCTGATGTAATCCACATGTACACACAAGTGATGTTTTCATTTTTAATAGATCGGAGAAGACTATGAATAAGGATTTTTGTATAAAAATTATAATATTTAGTATATGTAAGATATTTCTCTAATAGTATAATCATTTTTATAGAATATCTGAAGCGTTTTTAATAATAAATAATGATGAAAACACTTGTTAAATAGTTATAACTAATATTTGGAAAACCTCATTTGGCTTAAATCTTATGCCTTATATAATTCATACATTGGTGAGACATGTAACTCTAGGATGTGGGGATGGATATTTAGATTGGTATTTGGTAATTTTTTAAGAGAAAACCTAACATTAGATATCTTTTTAGAAGTTTAGTGAGCCAATTTTATACGAAACAACATATGGTATTTCCAAAAAACATTTAATCATTAAGGCTGGTGAATGTAATTTCTAAAATTAAATGTTTATCATTAATGAACCATGATTTATATAATTTAATACTTCTCTTGAAAATGATTTAATATGTTATTTGTATGATTTAATATGATTTTATAAATAATTCTTAAATGTTATATATCATTTCATTTCATTTTCATGACTATTCACATATCATGAATTTAATGGAAGAATGAAAAAATGAAATTCAAATAAAAACACTTTCACCATAACATATAATTTTTTATTATCCATAATATTCAAGGAAAGTAAAAATTATACCAAAAAATAATACTTTTAATTTTTTTGAAATAATTTACTTTGTTTTTCTATTGCATTCATGAGCACTGAATCAGTATTTCATAAGCATTTAAGATAATTATATCATCACTAAAAATTAAAAAAATCATAAAAATTATTTTATGAATATTCAAAAATAAAATTTACATCCATTTATAAATTATTCTTATATATATGAAAAAATATTATATATTTTAAAATAAATATGGAGATATTTTTTAATTATTCATAACATAATATAATATAAAGGTTGTAATCAAATGAAAGTGACACAAAAATGTCATATTTTTTATGATAAAGTGATTTTGGTAAAAAAAACATACGATGATATTAACTCAATTGTTTTATTTTTTGGTCATTATCCCATCATTTTACCCCTATTATCACATTTTATTCTTTATCATAGTGATAAACGTATATCAAGGTTACTATTCATTATGACTATAAATTAAATGGTATTTATTAAAAAATATGAATATTTTGGATACAAATATGTAATCAATTTTTTAATATTTAATTTTTTTTATTAGAAGAATTTAACTTTAATATATGTTCCCAAAATGCTACAAAATACTTTATTTTAAAAAATCCATATTTAATGCATAAAATGATAATATATTATAACCATGTATAATTTTTCTCCCATGGAAATAATTGGATTATGTTTTAAAAATAAAACATATGAATCATTAAAACAAATCCAAAAACAAAATGGGATATAAAATTTTCTTTTATTAAAATAAAATAAATGAAATATTTTTCTAAAAAAATGATTTTTTCCCTATTCATCCATAAATAATCTATTTTAGAAAAATATAAAAAAATTAAATCTATGATAAATATGATATGATGATATCAAAAATCAATAAAATTTTATCAAATTTAATTTCTGTAATCTGTATAAAGTTATCATAATATCGACACACAAAATTCAATAAAACCATTTTAGAAGAAAATGTATTTTTGAAGTATAAAATTAATCTATTGTTATTAATTATCAAGACACCACCATAAGATGAATTTTAACTTTAATATAAGGTCCATAAATTACATTTAAATAATTCATCTATATTGATCAACAAAATTTTTTATGATAAAAATACATTGCATAAATTAATTTTGATCTCTAAAGATAAAGATATCTCTTTTAAACTTATATGGTTGGATTTAAATTATTTTTACTATTTCTTCTTAATAAATTATAAAAAAATTACAAAGTAAAATATTGATTAAAATATTTCAAAATTAAGATACTTTTATATAGACCCTAAAGTCCAATGACTAGGTTATACAAGGAAATTTATAAATAACTTTAATTTGGAAAATATTGTTAAAAATAAATACTAATTAATCCACATTGATAAAATTTAATTTGGAAAATAACTTTAATAACTATGTTTATACAAGGAAATTTATAATTTTCTAAACCTTTCTTAAAAAATGCATTCACGATAATGAGACTCATTTTAGAGAAAGAGCTTCAAAAAGAATATCATCATAACAAAGTGATATTTTTCAAATAATCCTTGATAGATTTATCTCCCTCTTACATATGTTGAAAAATTATTTTACCATTAAGATAGATAATGATAGAAAATATGATTTCTTGATTTTATTCTATACCACAAGAATAATTTTTTCCTTAAATTGTGTTTCCAATAGTTTTCTACATCTTATTCATCTCACAATCTAGATTAAAAATAACAATAATGAATTTTCAATGTATGAATCACTAAAATTAACTTTTGATAAAATATAAGAACCAAAAAAGATGAATATTTATCTCTCTTACCATAAAATCCAAAATGGTTATCTCGGGTTAAGATAATATATAATACACTAAAATATTGCATTATTCTACAAATCCTCATCAATTAATACAAAAATCTAAACATAAATCATATCATAAATAACTAACCTAAATACTCTTCAAAAAATACCACGCCAAAATTTAATCACAATGATTAGAAATATTTAATTAAATATTTTTATAAGATGAATATAAAATTTATCTCTCAATAACATCATTAAATCCTAATTTCACATACCACAAATGTAATATATTTCCCTCCTAGTTGTCTTAAGAAGCTGGGAGGACATTACATATCCTTAGGTGACATCCTCATGATGCCAATGGTTGTATATAAATTCCAAAGGATTCATTAACAGATTGGGTATGATTTCCCTAAGAAATTAAAACAACCAAAAAAACATATCATACCAACTAAACATTTACATGATGCATTATATAAATGAAATACAAATGAAATAAATACCATGTATATCAACAAAAACTACAAAAATACCAACTATGGAAGAATTTAAAATCAATGTATTCAACATAAGACATAACCAACAAAACCCAAAGAATCCAAAACAAACTCCAATCTCCAACCAATTCCATGCGACAACTCCACAAAATTTCTCAATTATCACAAATCTATGCTAAAGAAATGTCATAATTTACCTTCACCTATGTCCCAGTAAATGATATCTTCAAAATAACCAATGTTCCAAAGAAGAGTTGAGTTCAAAAAGTCAAAAGGATTTCCCAAAATGTATTCTCTACTCATGCCACTAGGATTGAATCTATTATCACATTTATATAAAATATTTTTTATAAAACAATTGAAAAAGTTAATAAAGGATAGTAGATTAATACCAATATAGTTCTCCAAACTAAAATAGCTTCCAGGAAATGTAACCAAACAATGATCTAAAACCATTTCAAATTTCCATTTGAGCATAATTCATTTCATTCTACATATACACACCTCCAACCATGCATGAAACCATGGACCTATCTTTACTCATGTGTGGTGTGTCATCATGTAATGAACCAATTTTTATGGTTGGTGTTCATACCCTTATTCTTCCCAAAATTATGGGGGAAAACCACATACCATTACCTATCCTGAATTTAGATGAACACACCCAACCATTATGGCAATAACAAATTCCAAAAAAAAATTCTTGACCATTTCAACACAACTGTGTTTTTTTTTAAACCGTTCAAAAAAAAATTAAGAAAACAAAAAAGTTATTGAAAAAAAAAATTATGCATCCAAACCCAACCAACCATTTTAAAATAATAATTTATCAAGTCACATTTAACAACAATTACACAATTGGAAAATAATCCACAACCATCCCTAAGAATTTTTCTACCATGATTTAAAAAAAATTAAACAACCAAATTCAATACGAAAAATCAATTTGAAAACCATACTTCATGTTCTAAATAGAGGAGTCGATAGTGAATCCACCTACCTTGGGAGATATGGTGAAAATGAAGAAAGAAACATAAAAGTCCACAAAATTGGGTTGATTTTCCCAAAACCAAACTTATATCTCTTCCCCTGACATAAAAAAATCTATATCTCATCATATTTTGCGTCAACTAACTTATATCCATCCATAGAGGAATAAGATATGTGAAACCAAGAGAGAGGGAGAAGTATATCTAAGGAAAACCACCAAAAATGAACATAAAAATGACTTACTATGATATCTTGGCTTCAACGCACCCAGATCCACCTCTAGATCATCTTCAAAAGATGTAAAAATCTTTTTTGGCCTTTGGGATAGGTAAATACCGAGATTGGGTAAAAAAATAAGATAAAAGGGGTTTTAAAACACAAAAAATTTCCTTGATCAACTTTTGTAGATATTTTTTTAAAATCTTTCATGTTTAGTCACATGGTTAGACAAACATTGTGCTAAACATGTGACAACTTATGCCACAAAGAGGGGACTCACATAGTTAAGAATTTGTGTGACATCATTTCCAAATTAGAATCTCCCATGATGCATGATATCTCTTAGGTGTCTACATGGTTTGGAAAAACTGTTCTCTTGGCCATGTTCCTTCCCCTTATCTTGTGTCTCATTGTTCACGGTTTCCTATTGTTGTTGCACGGATTCCACAAACCATGAACCAACCATGAAACCTTGGAAAACCCCCAAAAAACAATCAAATCTTCTTATAAACCCACCCATACCCTTATATACATAAAATAAAAAAAATTATGGTTACTTACATGAAACAGGGGTGCTATATTCTCCACATCCTTGGACTTTACTTCCCAAAAAAGTATAAAACTCTCAAATATCTCAAAGAGTTATGACAATTTATCTATCTTTTCTTTTTACTATTCCCATTTATTTTCTTGAATTTGACCAGATTTTAACAAAACCTTCACTATATGATTGATTTCCTCGCACAATGCTTTCTCTTTCATATCATCATTCCACACTGGCAGATGCACCAACAAAGCATCTAGCTCTAGTTCAATGTGATCACATCTAATCACATGGTTAGGATCGAGATGACACTTTTTCAACTGGGATATATAGAACATATTATGTAGAGAATTTAATTATGGTGCAAATCCCAATCTATATTCCACCTCACCAACCCATTCCAGTATCTCAAAATGTTCTATGTATTGAGTAGGTAACTATACATACTTCCCAAAATGATGATGTCTATGACTTAGATAGATCTTCATGAACACATGATCACTCACCTCGAATGATTACTGCCATCAATGATAATATGAATAAGAGTTTTTATGACTATGATCCATCTCTATCCAATTCCTAATCAACTAAATATTCTATATGGTTTCTTGTACAAGGCTTGGCACCAACATTTAAGTATCACCTTTTTCTGCCCAACAAAGTAGAGAAAGACAAAAATAGCTATAAAATGTTTCAAAATGAGTCATATGTATTGAGGAACAGAAATTATTGTTATATGAGAACTCCACCAACGGCATGTGCTCTTTTCAGGAGCCACCAAAATCTCTTACACAAGCCTACGACATTTGGAACAAATGAAACTGGATATAAAACCACAACATCACTTGGAAATTAAAATTACAAATTCATCTTGACTAAGACCAACATCAACTACCACTCATGTGAATCTTCATTTTCCAACTGAGTATATGAATTTATGCTCAATTCATTACCCACAAATTTTTTTTTCCCTAGTCTTTCCGTAAAATCAAAGTCAATAATTTTTAGAGACTCTATCCATCTTAATTTCTTCAGGTTCAAATATATTTGTGTGAAAATATGTTGTAAAACATTACGATCCATAAACACGGTAAATTTCATTAAAAAGAGGTAATGATGTCATGTTTTCTGAGTATGTACTACAGTAGCAAACTCTAAATTGTGTGTTGGGTAATTAACCTCATGAAATTATAGTTTCATTGATTCATAATAAACAACATGATCTCTTTTCAAGGCAACACATCCTAACCCCAATCCTGATGCATCACATTACACCATGTACCCTTGTCTTTATTCATGAAAAATAAATAATGTTGATTATGTAACTAAAAGATTAATCTTATGAAATGACCTATGACATTCCTCATTCCATTGTAATGGAACATTATTCCTTTTAATATTCATCATAGGTTACGAAATTCATGAAAAATCATGAAAAAAACATCGACAATAACCAGCTAGACCAAGGAAACTCTGTATCTCGAGGAAATACTTTGTTAGTTTCCAAGACATAAAATCCTCTATCTTTTCTGGATCCATGGAAACGCCATTTTCAGATATTAAATGTACAAGAAAATTTTCCACTTTTATTCAAAAAAATTACTTTGATAATTTAGAATAAAAACAAAGATCCTTTAAGATTCCCAATATTGTCTTCAATTATTTCACATGCTCAGCCCTCATCTTTTAATACAAAAATATTTCATCCACAAACACCACCAAAAAATAATCTAGATATCTTAGAAATATCAGATTTATCAATTCCATAAAGACTAATGGTGTATTTCTAATGCTCAAATTCATCACCACAAACATGTAATGGACCTATTGACTTCTGAAAGGTGCCTTTAGGATATCCACCTTCTTAACCGGCAATTGGTGATCTCCCAATCCTATGTAAATTTTAGAGAACCATTGAGATCTTCTCAATTGATCAAATAGATCATCAATGTGGGGAAGTGGACACCTATTCATTATTATAAATTGGGTAAGCATAAGATAATCAAAACATAGCCAAATGTCAAATCCTCCTTTTTGGAAAAACAATAATGTGGATGCCCACAAAGACATACTAGGATGAATGAACCCATTTCATTCATGTTTCTCCAAAAAAACATTCAATTACCTTAATTTGGTTAGTTCCATCTCATAATATGTAAGGGAAATATGACTAGTCACTTGAAGGAGGTTAATCATTAAATTAACTTCCCTTATAGGGGTAACAATGAGATATTCAAGGGGAATACAATCAAAAAATAATTCATCATTATTGGAAAATATCTATTTGTGATCTCTTACATTTATTCCAATGTCAAATCTACCATATGGTATGATATCATTCCTACTTATAGTGCTTACTCACTCGTTTCACATGCCTTTATGTTTCTATCTCCAGGAAATAGATGCTTGATGACCTCATTAGTCGAAACGCTGAAATTTCATGTATAACGGTTGATATGAAATTTAAACATTTTCATCCTATCCATACCTAGTATTATATCATATGCATCTATTACCAACACATAGAAGTCCCATTTTATCTCATCTCTATACACAGTTATAGAACATGCTCTAGACAGAATGTCTCAACATTCTCTTTTCCCAATAGAAGATTGATTTTTCAATATTGAAGGCATCGTAATGACTTTTAATCAATACAAATAAATAGAAAAAATAAGAAATAAAGGAATGGGATGAAACCATATCAAATAAATATTTCATTATTATAGAATTCAAATGAATCATAACATGCATAATCGATTTCCCATATTCATCATCCAAATCAACCTACATGTATCCGTATAATTTCTTGGTCACTACATGTTGTTCTTTATTGCACTATTGATATTTCACTTCCTGAGGAGTCATTATATTCCTAGAATCGACATTGTTATCCTTGTTTTTCTAGCGAGATTCATTCTGATACCCTCATCATATCAAATCAGTCACTACCTACAACACCTAAGAAGTCTCCCAAACATCCGACCTCAAAGTACTGACATAATAGGACTAAATATATCCTATCTGATTGCAATTTTGGAATGCTCTATGTGGTTCCATATATTCCCTCTTCTTATGGTCATATAAACCATATAGAAAACAACTATTATGGATCTCTAGTTTTGGAGGAATATTTACTAATTCTTTTGTATGATTCATATCCATACTCCCACCATGTAATTAGTTGTCCCTCTTCTGATTTCTCTCAGTATTAGAGTTCACACCATCTCCCATAGGTATCAATATTCTCCCCCACTTGTAGCTTGGCGATGACTCCTTCTATAACTATAACTCTAAGGTCCATCTCTATATAATATGTAATACAAATCACAAAAATCATTTAGAGAATATCTTTCTTCATCCTTGATTCAAGGATGTGTGCCTTCGAGGATTCACTAACAGAAAATATGGGTGAAAATGCATTAAATTCATTAATTTAGTAGCATACACTATTTCTGATATATTCCCCCACCTTAAGATGAATAATTCAATCATTTATTTTATTTCAAAATTATGAGGATAGAATTTTGTGGTCTATTAGGTTTATATGGCCCGCAGCAAAAGTCTATAGGCTGGGGATTTTAAATTTTTTCGTCGGCGCAACGACAGTACTTGTCGTTGCCAACGATCCGAGCCTCGGAGAGGTCTGAGGATCTCGCGTAGATTATTAAGAGCACAAAATTAAAAAGAAAGTGTACCCATTTCAAATCTGAAGGCGTGGTCGACTGCTGCTAGCCGATGGCGATCGTCGCATGAAGGATCCAAAGCAGGATCCCTCTAGATCATCCACACGTGCTCCATAATCCACGGGAACGCCGATCGTCGAACTCTGGGTGCTAGCGCGGCGAATCAACGATATCTTCGACGTCCCGATTATCATCACATCGTTGATCATGTGATGCGTGAGAAATAACTTGATCCGAACTCTAGGATCATCAGATTCTCTCTCTAGGAAGCGGTAGGAGAGAGAGGCTTTAAATTTTCATTTCATGTAAAAGAATGAATAGTGATGTGCACCCCCAAGAGAGAGAGCCTCCTCTCTTATTTATAGAGACATTGATAAATACCTGTTAGGGTTCCCCGTCCCCCGTTAATATCAACGTTCTCTAAATTAATAATTATGATGACTTAAAACTGCGTAAATATTATTTATTAATTTTATCACATACTTGTAATATATAAAATATATTACGTGACAAAATCTGAGCCATTTAACTCAACTTGATTTCTCGCTTAAAATTAAACAATCCTTGAATATTAAAATAATATTTTTTTGATTAATATTTTCTCGTATTTACTGAAATTGTAAATACATTAAATAAATTCAATCCCAAATATTCATAACAATAATATTAATGAATTTATTTAATTCATTTGATGATCAACAACTTGGACAATGCTCAGACCCCATGGCGGGGCCCACTATGTCCATATACCTATTCAACTGAATAGGTGCGGATTCTTGAATATGCTGTTTTGTGTGGCCCTCTAGTCCCTTATCTCGATAGCAAGGAATAAAATCCACAGACCAAGAGAGGAGTCTAGCAACTCATCATGGCCCCTAAAGAGAAAAGGATAGTCATAGTAACAACTACCATCCTACGAACACACACTATGTAGTATAGTCTCTTTATCATTAAATATCTCATAAAGCAGGACGCACTCTTGTGTCATCTTCCTTATCTTACTTTATTATTTGTTGATCTATCCAGATGGATTTTCCTTTCTACTACTTTGGCCAAAGACTTATGAAGTTTTATCCATCCTGATCAACTATTCATGAGATATACAACTTCCTAAACTTGGAAGTGACAAATTCTTTCTTGACCATTCAACCAACTTCATACCACTAACGACGCACCTGACACAAACTACCTCACCACGACATTACTGCCATGCTTTTCGCCTTGTATCAAAGTATGTAATTAAATTATATACATTGGTAATGGTCTCAATTCAGGAGACCAATACACATTTTTGTAGATAGGAACAACCAATGACACCCAAAACATGTGGTTTTCCTATTGATGAGTTTGTCCTCATGATCTCACTACTAGAGATCACCAATTGCAAACTTCATGAGTAGAAGTATCAATGCTTATGAGCCCCCAGCACCTGATAGTCAGACATCTACTGTGTCCAGTCAGTAAGATGTATCTAGACTATAGAAAATATATTTAAGATCAATGTCACATTATCTCGAGTTTCTCATTATAGCCCGGGATCTGCTATAACCTCTCGACCCGAAAATCAACCTATGGAAATTACCATTATTATAGTAGACGCAGAAAAGTATACACTATAATGGTAATACATCACCATTCACGTCTAACTGTACACATGATACGACAATCAAAAGTACTACATAGTTGGGTATAGGGCACCAACTATTTCAACACTCCCACTTGCACTAGAGCCAACTTGTTAACTAAACTTGTTAGCTACTCACATGATTAATACCATGCTTCTTCTGAGTAATGGATTTAACTTTTGGGCCTGCCACGTTTTCGCTGTGTGGCATATCTTCTATATGCGACCTCATATGCTTGAGTAAAACATATCAAGATAAGGAATCTCCGAGTATATTATTTTTTGTCCATTTTCATAACTTGACACCTTGTCTAGTAAGAATATAATAATTCTCATTATGATACTACTTTTCTCACTATGTGAGAGTACAAGAACTGTGTAAAATCATTGTGATTTATAACTACTTCTTAGCTTCCTTATAAGCTGCAACGTACTCGGTATTTGTAGGTATGGCTACCACAAGATTTTATGAGCTTGACTCGCTCATCTCCTTTTCCTAACTACAATACTAGATCAAATTGATCTAAGGATTACTAGTGTGTGTCCCACAAAAACTAGTATGCTTTCCTCTCCATATTCCATGTACATATCATTTGAACTTGCTGAAGTACAAGATGATAGTTTTGACTGCATCACTTGTAGTACTCCTGGAAATAATTGATATCTGCCTATAATAAATTATATCATGGTAGTATCAATTATTGTACATATTATGGAATATGTGATTGATCCATCGATAAATCATATGGTATCAATTCACAAATTTAATCTCTACACATGCTCTAAACATGTTAACCTGGAGAGATTAAGCCATGTGACATAGGAAACAATCCTGAACTTGAATTGATCCAACTTGTATTTATTCAATAAAATATAAATATATAAACGATTGACTTGGACCAAGAAACCTTTGGATCTACCTCAGTGGATTCAATTCTCTAGAACATAGGTTTCTACTTGAAGTCAATCATTGGAGAATTTTTTTTAACCTGATCTTATCTAACTGTAGGATCGAAATCTGTTTTCCATATGTTGCTGAACATATATCATTTGGAAAACAGTGGATCACCCACTAACCTTTGGTAGACACAAGGCAAAGATTCATTTATAATGAATGTTCTATGATCTTGTTTATTACTTTAATACAAGACTAGATTTCAGTAACTTGCAACCCTTATTGGCATAATTTGATTTCATCATCTCTTTCTTGTTGTGTCGTATAACAACTTCCATGAAAAATAATCTTGACATCCAATGACCAATAAAATGATAATAGATGTTCAGCTATGACAAGTAAAATTCTAATATATTTAGGTGTAGTGACTTGGAATAACCAATCGAGCCTTATGGTACCATACTTGTACCATCCATGTATCATTTCATTTGAATACCCACTGCAGTATTCAATTTATAAGCCCCTTTGCAATTTGATACAAGGAATCCATTAATGAATTTTAGTTGATCTTGTCAATCTTATCTCATTTCCATATACTACTTACTTATAGGATTTATTATTCTTAATGAATAATATATCAATGACCATGGTGATTATAAAACCATCACCATGGGTTCATACTTCCTATGCAGTGTGTGTCTCCGGAACATTCCTATTCCACATGTTTTTGTGGAACTTGTTCCATATGACAACCATTTGTGCATCCGGAGCATTGAAAAAGTCCAAGTCAATTCACCTCCCACTATCTCTAATAGAGTTTTACACCCTTGTATAGAAATGTAGTCTAATACATGACTACATATTTTCTATCCTAGGGATTTATCCTAAAAAACTATTAGGATAATTAATTTAGATGCACAATGTGTTTAAATTGATGCAAGTTTGTTTAAATCCTAACAAACGCTTTGTATCTAAACACATCCTATGACATAATGGATTTTCCATCATACTATGAATCATTTGAAATCCATTTTTCATTTTAGTTGGCATATTGGTTATGGATCTACGCTATTATTTGTAAATCACGTTTTGAAATATGATGGAAGTTTCCGCAGGTTACAACATTGATACAACTTACATCATAACTTTGATATGTAACATATGCGTTAAGGAATTACTCCATGCTACATGTTTGTTGATCAATGTTAATATGTAAGAATTTTCATCGATCCTCCTTATGAACATCAATATGGTGATGTAGATAAGGTAACGTGCGTTTAGGAATTAATCCACGCTACAATATCATGATCGATGATTTCTTGGTCAAGATATTCTTGAGCCTGCCAATCTGAAGCAATTGATATCTTCTTACCAAACCTATACTTCACTATTCCTTAATTACATAAAGGAAACTTATGAAGTATCTTTACTTCTTTCTTTATTTGGAATAGTTCACATTATCTTGTTGAACTAACCTCGGAAATCTTTGTGGCATACCTTTATTTCTAAAGGTTTCTTTGTCTAAACTAAGGGTGTCAATAATACCATAGGTGTTTAGATGTGTCGAGCCTAAATACCATATTGGGTATATAGTTGACATCTACTTTTAGTTTTTGTTGACCAAGAATAATGTTTTCATAACTAGGTTGTTCATACATTTTATATTCATCATGTATTTCCATTGATTCAAATAGCAAAGAACTATTTTTTGAGTATGTTACCACAAACAACATTTATTCCAAAACATGGAACAATGTCTCATCATGACCAAAAGGGAATGTGAGATAAATGTTTTGGTTATACTCGACAACTTGTTCATCTTGAATCAATTACTTGTCAATTAGAAGTTATGTGTTTCTCCATGCTGACTTAGGAATCACCCTTTCTCAACTGCTTGGAGAAGACACTTTACTTCTAGTAATGTTTATTTACTTATTTGGTTTTTGTATTTCAATACATATATGTGAAAAGCATATTGTATATTAATACGCAAGAAGTATTCGAGAAAACAATACTTTTATTTGATGAATATAAATTGAACAAGAAGTAGGTACTTTCTTCTTGTATTTGAGTTTTTAAACATCCATGAATTCATTTCATTATGTGATGCAAATAACCTTCTATTAACTAACCCAACACTTTTCATTGAAGGAAATGACAAAGGTTCCTTTGGAATAACTTTCCATAGTCCTTTTTACCTTGTCTTTCAATATATTCTCCATAAGAATAAAAGATGGAATTATCTCCAATATTCTTATTACTTGGCGAATGTTACCTTAACGGTAATGAAGTGCTTACTCTATACGGTTTGTTTGTACCTTTAAATGAAACTAGAGTAATTGGGTGTAAAATTTATAAGAAATAGGATGTCATGAAAGATTGTGAACCATCTTTCTCTTTACACAAACCAAGTGCAACCATCACATTCAAATCTTGCTTCACATTCTCCACGAAAGGATCTTGGAGATGAGACTACATGTAATCATCATCCAAGTCTTGATGTAGCGACTACAAATAACATCAGACGATGATGATAGAATTATGAATGAACATAATATGCTTTATTTATGAGTCTCATGTAAGCTATTTTACACCCTCGCTTCTTGAGGTGGCTTAACAGGTTGGGACACAAGCACCTTTAATTTCCTTTGTAGTTGTAATGTGTGCAAGCGCCTATACTACATTTATGAAATTCGTGCTTTGTTTAGACATTAGAATTGTCTAAAATTTATCACAATTTTATTGTGGTATTTCTTTCCATTATCTACCTATATAATTTAGAAAATTGTACTTTTATGTGATTACCTAATCTGACATTATTGATTATTTAATCATTAAATGTCTCCCGCTAAATGATTGAATTCTAGGAACCCTCAGTACTAGAATCGGAATACTCTTGAGTATTCTAGTGGCAAGGATCCCTGAACCTCCCTCGTAGTCTACAAGTTGGGGCTACTCCACTACTCGAAGGGTCTAAGGTAGGCTTTTGGCTGTCCACCCACTTTAGCTCGCGATTCTTTGATTTGTTGAGTAAAGTCCCAGCTTCAAAAATAATTTACTGATTTACTCAATGCTTGCCTCTAAAATTACTACAAACATGCTAAGGATATATCTTTGCTGCAATCTTAGTTAATTCGACCCACCACACAAATAATAACTCCCCAGTAGTAAGAGGCACCCTCAACTAAGGCATGAACCAACACCTCGAACACCCGGTTTTGTTCAAACTTTAATGATGGAAGGTTGTTCGTGACTTAATATTTTCATTGAGGGTTTTATGTTTTTCTATCGACGAATGTAATCCATTTCTATTAATCTTGTTTATCTATTTTGTCACACTCAAAACTTACCTTTAATAGAAAAACATATGGAACTTATTTATGCATTTTATTATCTATTATTTTATGTATTTTTTCCGCTGTTCTAAAATGCATATAATAATAAATAAATGCATAAAGGTAAAATACTACCCGACTGATCTTGAGCATCTAAATGACCTAAGGCGCATCATACCTGAGTCAAAACATGACTCTTGATGCAGCTTACCCTGTTATGTATATTTTCCTTGCATCTGGAATGCCGCCATGTCTTGGGGAGGTCCACGTGTCATCTTGCATCATCTTGATTAACGTTCTCTGCCTCATCTTGGCCAGGTCGATGTCGCTCGTCATCTTCGTCCGAAGTACAAAGGTACTCGCTCATTGGCGAGGGGGACTCAGGTATACATTTACATTAGGTAAATTGGGCGCGCATGCCCTTATACATTTTAACCCAAAAAAAAAGACGACGCGCAGACCGAATTTTAATTAATTACACACATCGCACACAGTTTAAAATAATTAATCAAACAAATAATTAAATGCAGACATACAAATGTTGATGCTCAATACCAGACAACGGGTGAAATTAAAGCACGGTAAAATAAAATGAATAAATAAGTATGAGGGTTATTAAATTTAATTAAATTAAATGAATTAATCAAAAAAATAATTTAATTAATTATCGTTCATCTAATTAATTTAATTTTAATACTTAAAATTAAATTATTTAATTAATTAAAATAATTTCAAAAATTAAATTAATTTTAACCCCGGGTATTGAAATTTATTTTAAATACAATTAATATATTAATTGATTTAATTAATTAAATTAATTAATAGTATTAATTGATTTAATTAAATCCATGTCAGGGGTTACCTACCCGCTAGGAGGACTGGGCGGCTACCGGGTAAGCTTGGCAGGGTACTCTCGGGGAGGAGCTGCTACGTGGTCTACTGCTGCTGGAGGCAGTGCCTCTCTCGGTAGAGCGCGGGGGCTACGCCCTAGGGAACTGGCTATGCGGGGTGGTCCGACTTGCAGCGATCGGTCGGGAGAAGATCGTGGTCTGCTCGCGGAGTCTAGGCAGTGGTGTGGGTGCACCGTGCGGGTATGCCGAAGGAGGAGTAGGCTCATGGTGCACCTCCTGCTACGCACGGGTCTAGCCTGAACATGCGCAAGCGGCGGAGGATGCATGTGCGAGCCTACGGAGGATAGGAGGCTTCTACGGCACAAGCTGGGTGGAGGCCGAGGCGGCATCAGGTTGTGGAGAAGGATGTAGGCGGGCGGTCGGCGAGCCAGCAGGGGGCGCGGCTAGGTGGAGGAGCCGGTCGGGGTCTACAGGCAGTGCGCGAGGGAAGGCTGTCGGGTAAGGGGTTCCAGCGGAGAAGAGGTAGGCCAACAGGGGGAAGGGCCGAAGGCCAGGAGGGTGCAGGCGGAGGCGGTGCAGCGGCCCCTGGCATGTCCACCATGCCGGGTCGGAATCCCGGCGGTGTTGCAGTGCGCCATGCGGGAGGAAGGAGGGGGTATGCTCAGACCCCCTTGAAACATTTTTTTTGTTTTCTGTTTTCAGGCAGTGGCCCCCTGCATGTGTTTTTTGTTGCTTCTCTTTTCCAGGTGCACAGCCACAGGTCCTCCTTCTATTTTTTTTATTTTTTTTCTTTGCTTCTACTTCTTCCACCGCACAGCCCTTAGCCCTCTTGCAATATATATATATATATATATATATATATATTTTAAGACATGACCAGTAGGTCAACTCATCTCAATTTTTTTAGCATTTCTAAAGACTATAATTATCCATTATATATCTATAATAATAATAATATATTATAATATTATTATTATTATATATATAATTATAATTATAATTATTATAATGATAATAATTATAATTATAATAATTATAATTATAATAATTATAATTTCTTAAAAACATGAATTGTTTCTGATAAATGGAAATAATCAACGAAATCTAAAACTCGAGTAATAAAACGAACACAATCCATTCCAAAAATTTCGAATGACTTTATCTTGGTCGTTCAGAATCTGATTGAAATGCGGTTCGATCCATTTCAACTTTTTTTAAACCCTCTACTTTATTTTATGGTTATTAATTTTATTTGGCGCAGAAAATCTACGTGACTCCTTCTGATACCACTATTAGGTTTCCAGGGCCCGCATCAAAAGTCGGTGGGCTGGGGATTTTAAATTTTTTCGTCGGCGTAACGACGGTACTCATTTTTGTTGACGATCCGAGCCCCGGAGAGGTCCGAGGATCTCACATAAATTAATAAGAGCATAAAATTAAAAAGGAAATGTACCCATTTCAAATCCGAAGGCGCATTCGACTGCTGCTAGCCGGTGGCGATCATCGCTTGAAGGATCCAAAGAAGGATCGCTCTAGATCGTCCACACACGCTCCAAAATCTGCGTAAACGTCGATCGTCAAACTCCGGGTGCTAGCGCAGTGATTCAACGATAGCTTCAACGTCCTGACGATCACCGCATCATCGATCTTGCGATGCGTGAGAAAAAACTTGATCCAGACTCTTGGATCATCATCTTCTCTCACTAGGAAGTGGGAGGAGAGAGGGGCTCTCAATTTTCATTCCATGTAAAAGAATTAATAGTGAAGTGCACCCCCATGAGACAGATCATCCTCTCTTGTTTATGAATACATTGATAAATACCAGGTAGGGTTCCCCGACCCTCGTTAATATCAACATTCCCTAAATAAATAATTAGGATGACTTTAAACTTCATCAATATTATTTATTAATTTTATCACATACTTGTAATATATAAAATATATTGTGTGATAAAATCTGAGCCATTTAACTCGACTCGATGTCCCGCTTAATATTAAACGAACCTTGAATATTAAAATAATATTCGTTCAATTAATATTTTCTCATATTTACTGAACTCGTAAATACATTAAATAAATTCAATCCTAAATTTTCATAACTAGAATATTAATGAATTTATTTAATTCATTTTGTGATCGTCAACTTGGACAACGCTCAGACCCCGTGGCGTTGCCCACTATGTTCATATACCTATTCAACTGAATAGGTGCGGATTCTTGAATACGCTGTTTTGTGTGACCCTCTAGGCCCTTATCTTGATAGTAGTGAATAAAATCAACAGACCAAGAGCGGAGTCTAGGAACTCTTAATGGCCCCTAAAGAGATAAGGATAGTAATAGAAATGACAACTATCCTATGAACACTGACTATGTACTATAGTCTCTTTGTTAGTAAATATCTCATAAAGCAGGACGCACTCTTGTGTCATCGTCCTTATCTTTCTTTATTATTTTTTGATCTATCCAAATGAATTTTCCTTTATACTACTTTGGCCAAAGACTTATGAAGGATGCACCATCCTGATCTACAAGGCCTGAGATATACAACTTCTTAAACTCGGAAGCGACAAATTCTTTCTTGACTATTCAACCAACGTCATTCCACTAACGATGCACCCGACACAAACTACCTCACCACAACATTACTGTCATGGTTTTCGCCTTGCATCAAAGTACGTAATTAAATGATATACATTGGTAATGGTCTCAAGTCAGGAGACCAATACACATGTTCATAGATAGGAGCAACCAATGACACCCAAAACATGTGGTGTTCCTATTAACGGGTCTGTCCTCATGATCTCACTACTAGAGATCACCAAGTGTGAACTTCATGAGAAGAAGTCTCAATGCTTATGAGCCCCCCAAACTTGATATTCATACATCTACTGTGCCCAGTCAGTAGTATGTATCTAGACTATAAAACATATATTTAAGATCAATGTCATTGTATCTCGAGGTTCTCATTATAGCCTGGGATCTGCTATAACCTCTCGACACGGAAATCAACCTATGGACATTACCACTATTATAGTGGACACAGAAAAGTCTACACTATAATTGTAAGATATCATCCTGCACGTCTAATTGTACACATGATATGGAAATCAAAAGTACTACATAGTTGGGTCTAGGGAACCCACTATTCAATATGTTCAACAATTGTACAAAATCCTCACATGCTAGGACTTAGTCCAAATTAGCCTAAAATTCTAAATCCAACCACTAGATTGCAAGATATTTTATCATGTACATTTATAGTTTGAATTTTATCTCTTTTGGTGCGCCAATGAAATCTAAGATACAATTAATCCTATTCATCCACACCTCTACCTTCTCTAGTTCTAAATATCCCTGGAAATGTGTATGTTCTACTTCTAGGACTGAAAAAAATGAGCCACATTCCATTGTTTATCACTCATGATCCCTTTTTCCACAGTTTGAAATGATTGGACAATACTCTAAACCATCTGCTACTTTAACTCCAGATTAGGTGAAACCACTTTCTCAGCAACATCCTCTGATTAGTTTCTACAACACCTACCCTGTTCTATTTTCTCTATAAATAAGAAATTCCATCAGTCTTAATCTCTATCAATATAAGTCTAAATAATTTCAATTTATATCACATAATACAATCATAATATTTCTTTCAAAAATAATACTTTTTGATGTTTCACCATTTTTTTAAAATCTAAAATTTCTTTTGAAAATCAATCCATTTTCAAAATACAACAACCGTGCCCTTTTTCCAAATTTTACATTAGAATACAACTTTAACATTTTTCAAAATTCAACACTTTTTCTACAAATCATAAATCATTACTTGAAATTATATATACACTCCCATTTGGAAGTCATTTCTATAATATATTTCATGATTTCCTTATTGGATAAACCAATGATAATGAGATTCCATTTTCTATAAGTGTATCCAAAATACATATGCACCCAATTCCCAAGTAACATGATGTTTAGAATAAAGATAATAGATTTTTATTTTGTTCTCTACATTCTAATTCCAGAAAAGCCTCCTCCTTTCTACTAACCCATCCAAATTAATATATAAGAATGAATATCAACTCCAAGATGGAGATAAGTGAAGACCAGTTGTTTGGAAAAGACTAAAAAATATGATACTACTTGTTTCATAATATATTAGAAAGGACCAAGACTAATTCCACTTTTTATATCATTCCCCTCCTCATTGTCTTGATAAGGTGGGAAGAGTTTACTTGGCATTAGAAGACATATCAAATATTCATAATGATTGAAATTAATGCTAAGGGCGTCATTAATAGATGGGGGAAGATTTTCCCTTTGAAAGTAAAACAACCAACCAGACATACCATATGAAGTAAAACACTATATTATTCTTGATATAAATGAAATAAAATTCAAAGAAATAAAATTTAAATCAAAACAAACTACAAAATAGTACTATAATGGAAGACTACAGGACCAAAGCATGCAATGGAATAAATAACCAAAAAACACAAAGACTCTAAAAAAACTCTAAAATCCATCAAGACCCATGATCCTACTCCAAAAAACAGACCATGTATCACTAACAAACTCTAAATAAAAGCGATAATTTACCATTTCCCATGTCTCATAAATCAATATCTTAAAAATCGCTAAAGTTCCAAGGTAGGGGTGAATACTAAAACTAAAAATTATTTCCCCAAAAGACTTCCTCACTCACTCCACTGATATAAAACATGTTATAAAATTTATATAAAATAATTATATAAAAAACTAAAATAGTTAACAAAGCCGAGCAGTTTAATAACAAAATAGTTATTCAAACTGAAATTTTTTCCAATGAAAGTGATACAACAGTGTTCTAAAACAATTTATGATTTTCATTTTGGTATAATTCATTCCATTCCACATATCCAAACTTACAACCATGCATGAAAACATGGAACACTCTATACTCATGAGTGGTGTTTCATCTATTCACTAATTCATCACTTAATAAACCAATTTTTTGGGGTAAAGTTTATACCCTTATCAATAACACAAATAACGGTGGGAACCTCATACAATTATTCATCTTTAATACACATGAAAACATAGAACCATTATTTTGAAACAAAAAATCCAAAACTACCCTTTTGACCATTTCAGAAAAAAAAATTATTGGAAACCATTCAGACAAACAATTTCAATAAAACTATCCATTTATTGAAAACACTTTTCCATGCATCAAAACTCAACCTATAATTTTACAATATTTTTATCAAATCACATTGGACAAAAATTCCACAATTTTAAAAAAACTAAAGAACAATAACTAAAGAGGGTTTCAACCATACATTTAATAAAAATGTAACAACAAATTTCAACAAAAAAATTAATTTGAAAATAAGTCTTCAAATTCAAAATAGAGGTGTTTAGAGTGGAGCCAGTTACCGCAGGATTTATAGATAAAATGATGAACGACACTTAAACACCCATTAAAATGGGTTGAATATCTAAAATAATAGCCTTATATCACTTCCCTTAACATAAAAAAAGTCAAATATCTTCATATATGTCATCAACTATCTTAGATCTATCCACAACATAAGTAGATATAAGAAGATGAGAGAGAGGGAGATGTAGATATAAGTAAAACCCAAAAATACCATTAAAGGTTACTTACTATGATATTGGGGCTTCAATACAAAAATATTCATCTTCAACATAGTTTTGGATCAATGGTAAGGATTCCTTAGAATTTTCAAAGGGGAAATCCCATTTTGGGTTGAAAAGGAGGAGAAAATGGGTTCAAAACAAGAATCTGGCCTAGAGCCACTTTTTCTGGATCTTTTTTGAAACTGTACTTGGTTTGTTGCAAGGTTAAATGAACCATGTGCTATCAATGTGCCAGCTTCTTCCTCAAGTAGGGCCCGCACATTGTTGGTACACATTATTTTAAAACTATGTGCCAACTATGAAAAATCACATTGTCACATGCAACACGGTTTTTCATAGGCGTTCACATGGTTTGAAAAAACATTATTCCTTCACGTATCCCATTACTCTATCCTCTATATAATTGCTTACGGTTTACTATAGGTGATTCATGGTTTCCTCAAAATTTTCACCAACATTTCACATATATAAAAGCCACAAAAAAACCAAAACCTCTTCCAAAAAGTCCCAAACATAACCAAAACAATTTCTATACTTAAAAAAATAACATTTATTTACTTAAAATTGGGGGGTATTAAAAAAAATTTCCCACATTATATAATCGCCAAAATATTTTATTATTTCCCATAAAACAACATGAATTTCCATATATAATAATATGAATAAATATTCCTTCCAAAATTAACTTAATCATTATACCTAAAATAGTTTCAAACATAAAATCACATAAAAATAAAATTAAATAATATTCCCAATGGATTTAATCATCATTATCTTAGGTTTTTTATATTATTTAACATATATTTCTAAAAAAATGTAATAAACCAATTTTACCAAATTACCTCATCATAAAATCACATAGAACCCTAAATTCTTTCTATACCTCCATCATATATTCTTTCTTAAAACACATTTTCCAAAATAACCTCATAAAAATATCATAAATTTTTTATTAATCCTTTGATCATATATTCACCTTAAGACTAAATAATCTTATCTCAATGTATTATCAATCACCATAAAATAAAAACACAAATAACATAAATATGGTATATATTACATTGACCATATGGGAAATGTTGGACTTATTAACTTAGGATGGTATCCCTATCTCTTAAAAAATCCTCATCTAAATCATAATAACCTCTAATGTTGTCTAGTATTTTTACATTTAAAAAATTATAATGAATGGTTCCTTAAACAACGCATAATTATATTATTTTTATAAAGGGTTTCAAATTAATTAATTTTAACAACATTTATTATTTGTAAATTTATAGAATTATAATATACTCTTACATATTAAATGTTAGGACCAATAGGGTCCTATATACCCTAAGAGGTGGGGTGAATCAGGGTATGGATATTCATTGTCAAAATTCATCCTACCCCACTGGATCTTGACCTCTTTATTACAAGGCTCACTTTGTTTTCACTTGTCTATTTATTATGATCACTTATTTTATTCTTTTTCTAATGATGATGCTTTGAATGAAATGTAGGGAAGCAAGCAGGCTAACACATAGATTTTTAATTGGTTCACCCTCACTGGGCTACGTCCAAGGAGAATAAAATGACAATGTGCCGTTATAACAAATCCACTAAATCTCACTGCAAATAATGTTCAGGTTAGATCACTTTTATACCCAGGCTCAATTCCTTTAAAATGTTTAGGGTAACCTCACTTCTTTCCCAAGCGTCACTCTCTATTTTTCTCTCTTTTTCTCACTACTGGTAGAAAGGATAACCTTCTTCCTCTTCCTTTGCTCAATGCACTTGGAAGGGATCCACTCACAATTTATATACCAGTAGTTCTCTTCATTTTCATGAATACATGTATCCTCCACTATGGAATGATGATATGTTAACGTTCAACTTTCATCCACTGATGAATACCCCTTTTCAATTGAACACTGATCAATTCCTTTATAAAGTACCTTCGCAAATCAAACTACTTAATGAGGCTCCCAATTTCACGAAGATCAAACAAGACTTCACAAAGATCCTACCTTTTCACGAAGCACTCTCATGATGTACACTCTCAATGCTTAAGTAATCACATAATGACTTCTCTTGCGAAGCTCACTGAGACAACGGAGAGCACACGACTTTCGCGGAGCTAGATTAGCCACCGTGATTCCCTTCTTTCGAGAAGCATGCTACCTTCGCAAACCACCATCACGAGCCGAGAGAAAAATATTTTCTTCAAAAACTCTATCTACTTCTCTCGAGGGGGTCGAGGCCTATTTATAGGCAATTCCACCGACCCTTGAACCATTCACACGATGTCAACGCCATGTCATCTCAAATCGTGATGCTCTAAAGTTCCCTCTGAAATTCTCTCAAAATCATGAATCACCAATCCAATTTTATGGTCTTGGAGCTCATCATAATCACGGAGCATCCTGTCAATTCATTCGCGCCTTCTCCATGAAGCTCCACTCACAATACCCATGGCCTCTGCAATAATCTTCGACTCTACCATTCGCTAAGCTCGTCGTAATCGCAAAGCATCACGATCAACATTATTCTGTCCTTTGCAAAATCCAATCCATGAAGCCTATATTCACTAAATTCAAGCATTTTACATATTTTGATGAGATATTCAAATATATCCACTTATAATAATGCTCACCAACTCCAAATTTTAGACCCCAAAAATTTGGCAAACACTGGAAAACAGTGCCACCTTGTATTTGTTCTTTTATATTGCCTCCAGATCATCCATTCCTTTGTCATTGTTCTTTGTCAACTTGGATTGTCAACAACTTCTCTAGAGCATGACAATTTACCATGGAAACCTTCTTTGTCAATAAACACAATCAAACCCTTAAATGATGCAATGTCGTCTTCAGGTATTTTTTCCCAACATTAAATCATTAAAATACCAAGTGGATATTTCTTCTCAATAACTATTTTTTCCAAAAAATAAATTCAAATATAAACTAATGTTTCATTCAAAAGATGTTTTATTTTTTTAAGATCAATCCATATAGAATAAAGATAAATAGGGTATATAACTTACCCATCATAATCTTTGTGGAAATTTTTTGGAAATTTGGTATGATCACAAAGGGCAATGTATGTTGTATAAAAAAATAAAACACATTATTAAATTTTGAAATACATTAAAACATATAGAAAATTAATGATTTTAAATTTTAAATTTAGTTTAAAAAACTATTTACTTACTCAAGATAATAATATCCCTTCCCCAATATTTTTATAAAAAATATCAAAATAAATCGTAAATGAAAAAAAATCATAGTCATGATGGTTTCTTGTAAAATATGCTAACTCATGAAATTATTTTCCTAAAAACATAATTTTCACCCTAAAGGGAGAATTAACAATAATTTGAATATATGGTCGTTATATGACATTCTAAAGTCAAAATTAACGCACCAAAAACTTGTTTATAACTCTAGAATATTAATTTAGGTACCATAGATATTAATCTTTATATGTATCATACAATTAATCCAAAAAATAGAATATCCTACTAGGTTAATTCCAATATATGTTCCTCAAAGAAAAAAATAATTATAAAGTTCATTGGAGAGAAATTTCATGCCAAACCATCACTATCAACAATGTTAAAGGACTATAACATATAAAAGCACATATAATTTTTCATTTTTACCATAAAACCACATAAAATATTTGGTTTAGAAAATATGAAGAATCACTTTCAAACATTGGTTAAAAATTTGTATAAAAATTTATTATTCTGTTAGAAAACATGTAAATGGGAAAATTTGAAAAATTTAGAGGAAATATTATATTCTTTCAATACCTAGAAAAATTTTACAGTTATATTTTTTTAATAATAATGGCCACAGTAGCAGAAAATAACTTTGTGTCATAAATGAAAAAAAATAACCTTTTCATACATTTGTAAACAGATCAATGATAACTTATTATGAATAATTTAAAAATATTTCTTTAAAAACTGTCATTGATAAGATAAAAATTATTTAAAATAACATTGAGATTATTAATAACATTATTTAAAAAATTTAAAGGTAAATTATAAAGAGTAAAATGATATGAAAAAAAATTAAAATGTTTATAATAAGTCAATAAAGAGAAATATCTTACCTCGAGTGAAGCCTTCAATGTACATAATATAACACAAGTACAATAAACATAAATTTTTTATTTATTTATTTAATAAAAAATTTATGTATTATATATTTATTATTATTTAATATATTTCATTTATTTTCATTTCTTATATAGTTACTAAATTATTGAATTTCATGTTGATCATTTTGAGGACGTTCAGTTCCTAATCCAAATAGATGTTTAATATGTAGACCATGGTCAATATTTTTATGTCTCCATCAGATCATAAATGTAAAAAAACAGTCTAATTTTCATTTAGATGTAATCAATGTACATCTATAACCAACTGTGTATGGTGATCATGAAAGATTAATTGCATCATTTCATGGAGTTAGTAGTTCATATGTGTGCATGAGTGATGTTTCCATTATTCTAATCAATGGAAAATAAATAAACTAGGTAATAAGTAACATTTATATAATAATAACTTTGTTAAAAATGACATAATTATTCCCTATATTCATACATATAATCATAAATTTTATGTGGTAATGAAAAACGGATCACATCACTTTGTGGAGGTGGTAGTTCACACGACCATACGAGTGTCATTATCATTTTCCTACAAATGGAATAACAACATGTTCTGAAATATAGTTGTTTCTTTTGGAAATGGGGATGACCACGTTTGTTTAAGGTTCAAACATTCCAATCGGGTTCTAATGGGTTTGTTCGTAGAATTGTAAACATCCAATGATTCTATATCCATTTGGACCCACATTCCAAAGGTAGGTGCCCATTAGTTGTAGACTGAGGAGGATTAAGAATTTTCATTGGTCGAGAGGATGGGAGGTCAGACTTATCACACCTTTCTGGGGTGAATTATTGTCTACTTTGGGACTCTCTTATAGATTTCAGTTTTGTTCATGAATCCTTATTAATTTTCCAAGAATAAAAATGAGTTCTTATTTTAGGTCTTGCAATCAATTATTGATATGTAAGAGATTTAGAGAATATTTTATATATATTTTAGGTTCTTCATCAATAGAGAATAATCCATATGAATTAGTGATTCTTAGTCAATGGTATCCTTCCATACATTATATAAAAATATCTTGGTCATTATGATGACCATACTGGTTTTAAAGCCACTCAGTGTGGCAATTGAAGTTTATTTTCATTCATAAAGACAGGGATTACTTTAGAGTTATGATTGTACCCATAGATGGGCTACCTATGTATCCTTGTATGAAATGGAATCAGAACCCACATAGTTCGAGTGAAGAAGTATGAGGTGTATGCATGATTAATGGCTCAAAGAGAGATTTCATAATTACTTTTACACTCTAAGCTCACGTGAGTCATGCTCGGTATGAGAAACGAGAGGTATTAGTAAAACCTGACGATTGTGCCATGAAATATGTAATCATAAGAAATGATGTGGGGATTACGTATGTATGACCACCCATGTAAATGAAGACATGGAATTTTAGGAAAAGATGCCCAAGAGCGGGGTCCATAAAGGTGTATTTACTTTATGAAGATTTAGGGTTTTAAACAAAGACATACTCTTGAAAAGAAAGCCATAATTTAAGAGGGAATTGTGATTAGATTTTATTCCTGAAAAGGAATCCCAAATCAAAATAAATTAAGACTGGGGCTTACTCCTGATGAGGATTCCCATATTAAGGGGACTTGTAATTTGGGGCTTACTCTTGAGAAGGAGGTCCAAATAAAAAGAAAATATCATAATTCCTTTTAGATAAGGAAGCAAACCAAGGAACCATGCAAAAAAATGGCTTTGAAGAGAGTTTTAAAGGCTATATTTGATGAGGAAAGGTGGATTTGAGGAAAGGAGGTGACTAAGAATGAGGTGACTAAGAAGGAGGCGTGCAAGTTTCGTTTGGGCGCGCAAGTCTGGGTCACGCAAGTATACATGCGCGACGTGAGTCAACTTGAGTGATGAAGAATCCAAGAAGTGATACTTTGGCAACCTTGATTTGGAGCCCTTTGTATCATCCCTAGAGGCTTTCAGATGGGTGGCGCGGAAGTTTCCTTGAGAGGGAAAGGCAGTATGAAAGTGCCTTCACTTAACTTAAGGGATGGACACTTAGGCACGCAAGTATTGATGAGTTATAATACTTATTCCTTATTCTTCATCTTTATATCTTCCATTATAGGTAAAGAATTACCTTAGAACTGTTCGGAAGACTTCAGGAAAATACTTGGGTGACCAGAGCTTGAATCTGAGTTTTGGAAAATTCCTCCCTGAAGTGGGGGCCCACAGGGGCTATTTATAGGCCACCTGAGTTTCAGCGACAAACCACATTGGGCATGCAAGTGACCTATGCTCCAATTACTGGTGCATAACTGACTTTCATGCCCAAGGCTGGTGAACAAGTATACATGTACGCCTTAATTACTTCGTGAAATTATTGAAGTTCTTCCCTCTTATTTGCTTGAGGTACTTCCCTTAGTCAATCTTTGGACTCTGTGAAGGAACGGAGCTTCAACAATAGTATCATTAAGGAAAAACAATTAGGTAATAAATATCATATATTTTCATTAAATACATCATGATAAACATCCATGTTATGAAGTGATGAAAATAAAACACATCACTTCGTGGAGTTCTAGTCCACACGTACACACAAGCAATGTCATTCGTTCTTATAAGATGGAAATATTGATGAAAAAGGGTTTTCTTCATCAAAATAATAATTTTTATGAGTATTTAAGATTATAATTTTATCATATAATTTTTTTATATAATATTTGAAAGTGTTGGAAGAAGAAATAAACATAAAAAAACTCGATTAAGAGTTATACCTCTTCTTGGAAAAACCACTTTTAACTTAAACCATATGAATTCTAGGATCAGTATTTGGTGAGAAAAACACCTTTAATATGTGGGGTACAATGTTATAGTGGATTTTGGTAATGATTTTGTGAGAAATAAAACCTGGTATTTTCTTTAAAGATGAAGTTAGTCCCTTTTATGGGGAAAAATCAATGGCCTTTTCATAATTTTTAAATAATTAATTGTTATGAATGTAATTTCAAAAAAACGAAGTAAGATATATTTGAACCATGAATCATAGAGTAGATAATTTCTCATCCACATGATTTAATATTGGTTTTTTATGTAATTATTATTTTAAAATTAATTTTTAGTCATTAAATATCTTATAATTTCACTTTCATCGCCATTCACATATCTTTACATTAAAAGCATTAAGAAAACAATTGAAAATTAATATAAACGCATTGAACATAATATATTCATTTTAATTGTCAAAAAAATCATGGAATATAATAATTGAATCTAAAAAATATTTCTTTTGATGATTTTAAGATAATTTAGGTGATTTATCTATTTCTTGTGCAAGCATTGTGTCTGCCTTGTATAAGTGTCCTAGGAAATTATACCATCACTAAAACTAAAAATAAATATATTTCATAAAAATAATATATTGATTTTCTAAATAAAATATTATAATAATTTAAAATATCTTTTTATCCCTATGAAAACACGTTAAATATTTTATTATAGAATGACATTTTTTTAATTATCATTTAGCTAACATAATATAATTGTTTTAATTAATAGAAAGTGGAAATAAAATGTAATTTTTAACGATAGGATGATTATATTAAAAATAAATTCATAAAATTAAATAAATTAAATTTTTAGATTCATTTTTGGACCTCCCCTATAGTTTTAATCCTGTTTCTCCCATTTTACCCTTTATCATGGTCATAAACTTTTACTCTAGTTACTATTAATTATGACAAAAAATGTAAGAGATACTATTAAATGAAATCAATATTATGATTATAAATATTTAATACACATTATAAACTTTAATTTCTATGATTTTAAAAAATAATTATAATAATTGGTTCAAATGAAATAAAAAATAGTATTTCAAAAAATACATATTCTAATCACAAAAATGATATTCATAAGAAAATCATTTATAATATATTTTTACATGCAATTAGTTGAAGTATTATTAATAAAAAAAATGTGACTATTTAAAAAGTTTAAAACCAAACTTTAACATTACAAATAAATTTATTAAAAGAAAAGAAATGACTGTTTTGACAAAAAAAATATTTATTTTTTACTATTCACCCAAAAAACATCCTTTTTAAAAATAATATAAAAATTAAATATGTGATAAATTTATTATGATGATATCAATTATGAAGTATAATCTATCAAATATAAATTCAATAAGTTTTAGAAATTAATCCTAATATTCACACACAAAATTCAAAAAACCCCATATTTTAAGATAATGTATTTTTCAAATATAAAATAATTTTTACTCGATACTTGTCTTGTAGACAAAATTTGATGTATGTTAATTTAAGTATGTGATCCATAAATTTAATTAAAATAATTCGATTGTGGTGATTAAAATTGACCTGGAATGATTATGAAGACACAATATGGTGGTTAATTGTTTCCTTTTAAAAACACGTAATAATTTTAAAATTGATCCCTCTTATTATTTGAAAGAGAAATTATTCTTTTTTATTTAATTAGAGTGTAGTTCCTAGAGTAAAACACAATATGGGTGTGAATTTTGTATCTAATAAAAATGTATATCTAGAATAATATAAAAATTGACCCCTCCACTTTAATAAAATATCTTTGTAGAAATATAGAATTTGATCTATAGAAAATATTCTCAAAAAAATTATCAAAAAATAGTTGAAATAATTATAAAAATACGTTAAAATTTAAAATTAATCTAATCATATAAAATAATATATATATATATATATATTAATTTAACTATTTGACTATTTTTTTAGTAAATAATAACTTATTTTATTTGAATATAAATAAAACAAAATAGATAAAGCATAAAAAAATATAATAAGGTGTTTGGTATGAAGACATGACTTAATCCCTTATACATGTAAATCACCTGATTCCAATCGGGTTATTATTAAATAAACTTATCCACAACCAAGATAGTGTTTTACAAATAATATCACATATGACTTTCTAGACACCAATCCTATTCTACAATTTTATATTAGATAAAAACAAAATATAAGGTCACATACGATGTCTTTCATAGTTATTATTTGTAATAAAAATGAAATATTTTAGAGATTCTTGATTACAATCCAATTAAATAATGGATATTTTCTTTTTAAAAATAAATTGATAAATAAAAAACACGGTTCAATGGTAAGGTATAAACATAAATATAAAGAGAATAAATATGAGAGGATAAACTAATAATCAATCTTTAAAGCATTGAATTTTTGGATTCCTCTGAACTAGACCTTGGAATGAGCACAAACGTGATTCATTTGATGTTAAAAAGTAAGAGTATCATAAATATTTTTTAACGAGTCTTGTTTTTATAATATTATACTCTGTTATTATTTTGAAGATCATAACATTTTTTCTTGACACACCCCTTGTGATACATTTTTTTTCTTTATGATGATCTTTTTCCAAATGTAGTCATTATAAAACAATCAATATACTATTAAATTCAATTATTCTTCATTTATTGTTTCATGAAATATCTATTGGGTATTTTAAATTCTCCACTGCTGAGTTAGACATGGAAATGTATCTTTACATAAAGCATGTTCAGTTATTATCATGGTTGGTTATCATGATTAGTTAGAATGGAAACTTATCTGGATAGGTCTATTCTGTCATACATTAGGTTCATGACTTTGTTTTGTACCATTTTTTCTAATGTTTTTGGTATATTAAAAGTATTTTTATTATATTACATAATGTAAATAATATATATACCTTTATATGGTAACATTATTTCTTATTGTGGTTGGTTGTTTTCTTCACACAGTCAATTCACTGATATGTATGGTCAGTTTATTTATACCAATAGTAGGTCCATTTCAAGAATGCATGGTAGGTTCATTATGTTGTTATAATTTCTTCATCTAATTCATGGTATTTTTTTTCACACATTCACTGGAAATATAACCTAAGTTATGGTGACATGGTTAGTTTAATTTCATGATCAATTCCATGTATTCACATGGTATGCACATTTCACATTTATTACTAGAAAATCCCATGTATTTTTTTAATTATTTGGGATTATTACGAGTCTTTGAAAATTTATGGCATTCGATTTTGAGTCCCGGGGTTCCCGGATAGAATTTATGAACTTTTTGACGGTACATTCAGTAAACACGTGGGTGGAATTTTCAATGTTTTGAACCAGTTCTTTGATTAAAAATCTGAGGGAACCATTGAATCCGCAACATCGGGATTCGCATAAGGGAAGCTTCACTTCAACCGTAATTGGTTAGGAAAAAAGAAAGTTTTTGGAATTTTTAAAGAAAAGTACAATAACAAGTAATTGTTATTTTATATTCATTTTCTCCAATGGATGAGCAGTGGTGGCGGGACCAGTGACTTGTCAAGACATTTAATTGTTTGACTCATCAACTGTGTTACTCCACCGCCATGAATTAAAAGAGGTTCATTAATTTATTCAATTAACCTCATTAATTCCTCAATATGCTACTCATTTTTCTCCTTACTAATTAAATAGAGATAGGGTGGACTTTCATCATGTCTTCTTCAAGTGAGTAAATTCTGGAAATATTCTGTGGCAACATCCACCGATGGAGGATGGAATCTCAGTCGGCAACGATCTGGGATCGACGAATGCCGATGACTCCGTCCACTATAGACGATCCCCCCGCCGGAACCACTACAGTGCCAATAGATCTTGAGGATGGGGGTTATTTTAATAAATATTATCTTTAAAGAATTCTACTACCACATATTATCATGTTAACGCGGAGGGCACGGGCCAAATGAAAAAGTCAGAGACCCTCCACTGCCTGTTTTTCATTGTGTTTGTCAGAGGCGGGTTTTCCAAATTGATGGAAACATGAGACAGAGTGTCACGCTGTGACGGTGGCAGTCCAGGAGGCTTGTAGGCATAGACGATAGTGGGAATGTATCTTCAGAGATTCTCCAGATCCACACGGAAGATCCGTTGGTGCGGGCGACCGGCGCCGGCGAGCGACGGTGGCGGCGAGCCTCGAAGGCAGTAGGCGGCACGGATCATTGAAGGATGTCACGGCTTGAAGACTTGGAGAAGGAAAGGGAGACCCACATCATGTGGTTCCCACATACCATGTTGTGGCACCACATGGAACTGCTGATTAAAGGGGGTCGAACAGATCCTTGGTGCCCTTCGGCAGGCGGACCGCACGCACTGTGTGGGGCACGCTAGAGGGTTGGGTCGAGTCGCTCAGTGGGCCAGGTCAGTCAGTGGACCAATACTCCAAGACTACCATGTCCTAGCCCAATCGGGCCAGCCCAAGTCGGTTCAAACCTTGGCTGGGTCAGTCCGACCGGGTCGGACCGGACTCAGACCCCTCTCGGGCCCAAAAACGATTAAAGGGCCATATCTTGTAAACCGACTATCCAATTGATGAAATATCTATAGTGGAGGGTTCCATTGTTTGAGATGTTACTTTTGAAATAAACTAGGATAGTTTTGAAGAAATTTTGAGTATGGAAGGTTTGGATTGATCCCGAAACCAAACGGTCCCAAGACAATAAAATTCTTATAAATTATAGATCGGGCATCCGGTTGAAGAGTTGTTTGTTGTGTAAGAACCCTTATAAAAAGACAGATCATTATGTTACTTATTAATGGGACTTCATGCAGGTTGAAATAATATTTATGGCTTGAGTAGGGGTTCCCCCCGAATCAATCATACTATGAGTGGGAATCCAATGGCTAATAGTGAGGCTGAGGTTAGAGATAGA
This sequence comes from Viscum album, assembly GCA_963277665.1. Taxonomy (NCBI): domain Eukaryota; kingdom Viridiplantae; phylum Streptophyta; class Magnoliopsida; order Santalales; family Viscaceae; genus Viscum; species Viscum album. The sequence continues at coordinate 734,389,040 of OY728146.1, read as the reverse complement.
TCATACAGAGGATAGTACCGAGCGATCCTGTGTGGGTCAGCACCTAGAGATCTTGTGTGGAAAGTACTGTGCGATCATTTGTTGGTTAGTGGAATAGGACTTGATGAATACCATCCTTAGAGAATCCCGTTGTGGATCATCAACATACCAATCCCATGTGGGTCAGCGCTCAGCGATCCTGTGTGGGTCAGCATATACTGATCCTCTGTGGATATTGTGGGGGTTAGTACGTATAAACTCTTTTTAGGTTGGATCATTTGTGGGTATTTCAGGGGTTAGTACCTATCATTCTTGTGTGGGTCAAACTTTGTATGGTTTGTAGTAGTGCCTCTTGAAATAATAAGATGATCTAGCTTCACGACTAATCATCTGTACTTCTATAATTCACTTATACCTGTTTTAATCTGTGTCTATTTCTTTGTTAATCTTGATTGAGATCATTCTTTTTGGTTTTCCTTTGTGGATTTATGAGACACCTTCGGGCGTCTCAGGGTCCCTACTGGGTATTGTTATACCCACCCCTGTACGGGCTTCACATGCACCTTATTGTGTCTTGTGCAGACGATGAGTATCTTGGCTAAGACTTGAGGGAGCTAGAACCAGGCGGTGCACGGAGGAGGTTGGCTGATGTGGAGAGCAGTGGAGAAAATATATACATACCTTTAAAGAAGGATCCTCCATGGAAATTTTTAGGATCTGTTTTCTATTTTTCTGTTGTATTCGTACCATTTAAGTGGGCTTGTTTATTGCCCCTTTTATCTTTCAGTACACACCTTTACAACTGCAGTTTTAAATCATGGTTGCAGCTTGTCGTGTTCATGGATTGTGTGTTTTTATAGGTTTAAAGGAAATTCAATTCTATTTTAGGGATACGTATTTCTGGTTCTAGTATTCATCCCCTAGCCTATAGAATGCAAGCTTGGGGTAGTCACAGCCCGAGCCCCTGGTGATGGGCCGTGACAAGGTGGTATCAAAGGATTCGGTTCTACGGAAGAAATAGGACTCTGATCATTTAATATAGCAATACTTGTATGTGTTTTGAGGGTGTTTTTTACTTCAAGGAGTCTAGTTTTGAAGTTCCAGCTGACATATCCATACATCGGGACCATGAATTCTCATTTCCGACTCGGTGCATGAAAACACTGATTGCGTGTGTTTTAGAATTTTTTTACTTTGATCTCTTTTGATTCATCTCACAAGGTATACCTTATTGACTATGGTGCACCAATTTATTTTCAGGAAGCCACCACATAGATAGCCAGCTAGGATTTCTAAAAGAGTACACGACAAAGGCCTACTGAGCGATGAGGCTTTGGTGCAAGGCCCTCTTACTGTAGTGGCACCTTCGGGTGGTGCACCTGCAGCACCACCACCCATTGGGCAGTAGATGGCACATCCCACCAATAGACCCTGAATTCTAACTAATTGCATTTCACGAGCTCCAAATATTGAGGGCTCTAAATTTTTGAGATAGATCCCCAGGTAGCTGAGGACTAGCTGTAGGTTGTAGATAGAGTTTTTCACTTTCTTGAGACACTGGCCGAGCAGATGTTTATCCTAGCAACAGGCCTTTTCCATGGCATAGCAGGGAGATGGTAGAGTCTGACACTCTTGTTACATGATGAGGAGACCTTCTCCTGAATGGAATTTGAGACCCTCTTCAGGTTGGAGTATTTTTTAGTAACACTATGCTCTGGGTATTCTGGAGCCCCTGTACTTATAGTAGGGTAGCCTAACAGTGGCCCATTACTCAGTTAGATTCATTGACCTCTTGCGTTACTCCACCGATATGGTACGGGACCTATTCTTCAGGGCCCAGACCATTGAGTAGGGTATTATTCAAGATATCATAGGGTCTATGATTTCACTTAATATCCTGACATAGGATGGAGTGCTTGAGCAATAATTGTTGGTAGAGAGATTCATATTATAGCAGGAACCGACAATGAGAGACTCCACCAAATGATAGGTAGCTGAGTCATATACTAGAGGTAGTAGAAAGATGACATAGTGGTCCAAGAGGGCCAGACACACTGGTGGATGAACCCAGGACAAAGGGTTGGAGGTGTAGAGCTCGCGAGGCAGAGAATGTCATCTTGGAGGTAGAATATGCTTCACATGCGGCGGGGAGGGCCACATGGCTCGTGACTTCCCGACCTGCCATACCGAAAATACAAGGATGGTCGAGGGACCATTGAGGAAGAGGTAGAGACTCGAGTGAAGTGGTCTATAGGGCGGTGGATGAGGCAGAGTAACAAGCCATGCAGCAGGCGGTGGGTGGTGATTTGAGGTTCTTCCACCACCACCACCAGGAGGTCCACCCCGACCATAGGGAGCATTGGGATAGGGGTGAGCACTACTTCAGGAAACTATGGCCTATGGCCACAGCGCTCTATAGATAATTAGAGGTACGATATTTGTCTATTCCACCCTATCAGTAGTACTTATCAACACAGGTTCCAATCACTCTTTCCTTTCCACGACACTCGTTCGGAGCTTGGAGATTTTGATGGAGTTGTTGGATCAATATTTACGATTAGAGACACCTATGGGAGAAGATCTGATGATTACACAGTGGTGCAGAAAATGTTGAATCTTTCTAGTGGGAGAGAGATTCGGCTAGGATCTCCTAGTAACATAGTTGAGTCCTTACGACGTCATCTTCGGTACGGACTAGCTATCCACAGTCTAGGCTCAGATCGACTGTTTTAGGCATAAAGAGCAGTTTTTCCATGATGATGGGATTATTTTTACCTTCACTAGTGAGAAGGAAACCATTGCAGCATAGGATGGACTATCTCGGAGGAGGGTGCATCAGATTACTCATCAGTTGGCTAGCCTCACCCTCAGAGCATTTGATGTGAGAAGTCTGAGTTATCCTGTAGTTGTGGAAGATTATGTTGATGTCTTCCCTGACGATGTTCAGGGACTACCTCCACATAGAGATGTAGACTTTTATATTGACTTATACCCTAGGACGACACTAATATCTACACTATCATATCGAATGGATATCAAAGACCATCGAGATTTTTGGGTACATCTGGAGGAATTTTTGGTAAAGGGGTTGATAGGACCTGGTGTTTCTCTATAGGTATCCCCATTATTGTTCACCAAGATGGCATATGGGATCTTGAGGCTTTGTGTGGACTATCGATGACTGAACTAAATGACTGTGAAGAAAAGGTATCCACTTCAAAGGATCAATGATCCCTTTGAAAATCTGAAGGGAGCTCATTGGTTTTGGAAGATAGACCTCAGATCATGTTACCATCATCTCAGAGTGTGGGACAAGGATATACCGAAGATAGCCTTCAGATGATGGTATGACCATTACAAATTTTTGGTGCAGCCTTTCGGCGAGGCCAACACCTCAGTACTGTTCAAGGGGATCATGAATAGTATCTTTTATCCATACCTTGATCGCTTTGTGGTGGTCTTCATCGACGACATCTTGGTATACTCAGTGTTGGAAGAGGATCATGACACACACCTACAGACAGTTCTGGATACACTCTGAGAGCACTGGATTTATGGAAATATCTCGAAGATTTTGTTCTGGATAGAGGAAGTCCACTTCTTAGGGAACATTATATCAAAATCTAGAGTGGCTATGGATGTAGAAAAGATAGATGCAGTTCATTCTTGGGAGCCACACAGGAGTCGGACTGATGTGTGAAGTTTCCTGGGATTGGATGGGTTTTTCCAGAGATTTTCACTTGACTTCTCTAGGGTAGTGGCACCCTTATCAGCCTAGATGAAGAAGGGGAAACTTTCTTGTGGATGGATAACTTTCAATATAGTTTCTAGGAGCTGAGGAAGAAACTGACGAGTTCTCCCATCTTGGGGATACCAGAACAGGGTATTGGGTACGTAGTTTACTACAACACATCGGATACTGGACTAATGATACGGGAGCGAGAAATGATCTCCAATGACTCATGGTGGTTGGTATAGCACAAGAAGAACTATTCTGCCCATGACCTACAGTTACCAGCAATGTTCTTTGCGTTTAATATGTGGTGTAACAAATTTATGGGTGAACAGTTTACTATTTACTATTTTCACAAGAGTCTCAGGTATATCTTCACACAGAAGGGCCTGATCCTGAGATATCAATGATGGATAGAGTCCCCCAAGAATATGACTTTGAGATAGTCTATACTCCAGGGAAGGAGAATGTAGTAGCACACACATTCAGTAGGAGGTCTGTTGTACAGTTGCTGAGTGAGGAAACAGAGTGGCTAGATGTGTTGCAGATATCCTTCATGGATAGTGACAGAGCAGCTTACCTCCAGTCTATGACTATCACTACCCCACTTATTTAGAGAGTAGGTGAGGCACAAGATGGGGACGTAGACTGTGATTCCCTACGTTCTCAGATATCCTCATGACAGGCTCCTGATGGATTTTCTGAAGGTGAGGAGCATGTCTTCCTATTCATAGGACACACTATAGCGCTAGTGACTCTTTGAGAAGAGGTTTTAAGGGAGTTCCAGACATCCCCCTTGGCAGTAAATCCTGGAGTAGAGAAGATGTACCAGGACCTCTGACATCAATACTGGTGGCCACAGTTGAAGAAAGCAAGGGAAGATTTTATATCCTGATGCCTCAATTGTAAGAAATTGAAGGTTGAGCATCAGGTCCCAGTGGGATTAGCTAACCCACTTGAGGAACCATTGTGGAAGTGGGATTGTATCTCCATGGACATCGTGACAAGGCTACCTAATATGTCCAGGGTCCACGATTCCATCTAGGTGATTGTTGACTGAAAAACAATGTCATCCCACTTCTTACCTATCTTAGAGTAGGGATCAGTAAAGATCTTGGGACACCTCTATGTGCTATAGATAGTGATAATTCACCGAGTTCTGCTGACGATCATCTTATATCATGAAACAGCTTTTACATCTCGTATGTGGATGTGATTGAAGGAGGAGTTCGGAACCCAACTATTCTTGAGCACCACCTTTCATCCTCAGACATATGGTAAAACATAGTGGACCATTCAGACACTCGAGGACATGATTCGTGCTTATTTACTCTATTCTATCCGTATTTTGGAGGACCACCTACCTCTAGTGTAGTTTTCATAAAATAATAGTTATCACTTGCCCATCGGCATGGAACCATTTGAGGCCTTGTACGGGTGACCATGTGGATCGACAATTTTCTAGACAAACCTAGGGGATTCTGCACTTCTGGGTCCAGAGTTCATACAGGCTAGAACATAGATAGTGTAGGTCATCCAAGACTAGATGAACACTACATAGAGCCAATAGAAGACTTATGTAGATAGAAGATGGAAACCCATGGAGTTTGAGTATGGAGACTGTGTCATTCTATGGGTCTCACCCCAATGAGGATTAAAATGGTTTGACCAGGGAGGAAAACTATCATCGAGGTTCATTGGACCTTTTTAGATCCTTAGGAGAGTAGGTGAGGTGGAATACCATCTAGCTCTTCCCCAACAGATGCACCAGGTGCATAATGTTTTCCACGTGTCTCAGCTACGGAGATACGTGCATGATCCGTCACACGTTATCAACTGGGGTGAGCTGGACATCGAAGATGGGGAGACGTTTGTAGAGTTCCCAGTGGAGATAAAGTATTGACAATAGCGTGTCCTTCATGGTTAGTGAATTCCTCTAATACCATCTCTTTGGAAGCACGGAAATCACCAAGAGAGAACATGGGAGTGGGAGGTTCAGACGCATTCTTAGTACCCCCATTTGTTCCCCTAGTTTTGTTGTAGCTTTCAGGTATGAAAATACCTATGGTGGCGATAATGAAAAGACCCAAAAATTCCATGTAATTTTTTAAAATTATTTTGGATTATTATGTGTTTGTGAAAATTGACGGAACTTGATTCTGAGGGTCGGTGAGCCCAAAATGAATTTTTAAACAATTTTAAAGTATGTTCAGTAAACGCGTGGGTGGAGTTTTCTATCTTTTGAATTGGTGCTTAGATTTAAAATCCAACGGAACCATTAAACCCACAGTGTCGGGATTAACTAAGGTAAGCTTCACTTCAACCAGAGTATGTCAGGATGAAAAGTTAGTTTTTTAACTTTATAAAGAAAAGTAAAATAACATGTAATTGTTATTTTCTTTTCTTTTTCTATAATGTGTGAATGGAAGTGGTGGGACTGGTGACTTGTCAAGACATTTATGGCTCGAATCATCAACTTCATAACTCCCCCATTGTGAATTAAAATAGTTCATTAATTTATTTAATGAACCTCATTAATTACTCAATACCCTACTCACCATTACCCTCCCATTTAGATGGAGCTCTAGGTGGGGTTTCGGTGAGGCATTTTCAAGTGAGGAAACTCTGGAAACGTTCTGTGGAAACATCCACCAATTCTGGATGGATGCTAGGGTAGCAATGATCTAGGATCGATGAATGTCGACAACTCCATCCAACGTGGACACTCCTCCCGCTGCAACCGCGACACCTCCAACAGATCTTGAGGTCGGGGGTTATTTTAATAAATATTACCATTGAGTAATTATTCTCCTGTCTATTATCATGTTAACGTGGGGAGGGTGGTCTAAATGACCAAGTTATGGACCCTCCTCCGCTTGTTTTTCATTGCGTTCATTAGAGGAGGGTTTTCCAATTTGATGGAAACACAAGGAAGTGGGTCACGCTGTGATGACGGTAGTCTGTGAGGCCCATAGGCATAAAGGGGAGTGGGAACAGAGCTCCAGAGCATCGCCAGAGCCCTATGGTAGATCTGCCGGTGACTGGCGCTGGCGAGCGACGGCGGCGACTGGCATCGGCCGACCATGGAGGCAGTATGTGGCTCCTAGTCGCGCGCCACAGAGGAGAGTTGCAGCATTATGTTGTGGAGACTATAGAAAGTATCTTGCCCTTGGTCGGCTATAGAGGTGGGGTGCTAACATGCACCACATTGAAGGAAGCAGAATCTCGAAGCCGCTTTGAAGAAATCCATCGCTCGAAGCCGTGTTGAAGGATGTCGCAGCTCGAAGCTGCAACGAAGGCGAGGGGGACCCCATCCTATGGAACCCAAAGACAATTTGGAAGTGCCACATGGAAACACTAATTGGAATGGGGGAAATGGTTCTTTTGGGACGTTCGGTAGTCAAACCGTGCGCCCGACGTGGGGTATGCCAGTAGGTCGCGCCACATCGCTCGGCGGGCAACGCCCCACCAGTGGGTAAGGGTAGCCCATGGTCCAGCACAACTAGGATGGGCCGATCCAGTCCGCATCCTAGCAGGCTAGGCCAGTTCGCTACCTTTCCCAACCGGGCCGACCAAGGTTGATTCTGGCAGGGTCGGACCAGGCTCATACCCCTCTAAGGCCCAGAAAGGCTTAAAGTGCAATATCATGGGAACCGGACGTCCATTCGATGAATCGTCTATGGAATTGGGATATTTGGAGTGATATGGTCCTTTTGAGATACTCCATGATAGTTTTGATGAATGTTGGAGTATGTCCGGGTTGGATGAACCCCGAAACCAACCGGGCCCTCAGAAATAAAATGGTTATAACTTACAGACTAGGTGTCAGGTTGACGTGTCATCTATTATGTTGGAACCCTTATGAAATGATGGATCATAAGGTTACTTATTTGTGGGACTTTGTGCTAGTTAAAATAAGATCGATGGATTTAGGAGGTGTTTTACCAGAATAAAGCATACTATGAGTTGGAATCCAGTGTCTGGCAGTGAGGTTGAGGTTGGAGACAGATCATATGAAGATTTTTACCAAGAGATTCGGTGTGAGTCAGCACCTAGAGATCATGTGTGGATCGGCACCGAGCGATCCTGTGTCGTTCACCAGTATGTAACCCAATGAGGACCATCCTTAGAGAGACCCATCGTGGATCAGTGACATACTAATCTTGTTTGGGTCAGATCCTGTGTGGATCCTGTTGTGGTTAGTACCTATTGAATTTGGGTGGGTCGGATCCTATGTGGGTCTTATAGGGGTTAGTACCGACCGATCATGTGTGGTTCTGACTTTGTATAGTCAGCAGTAGTTCCTTTTTATAGAATAAGATGATCTAGATTCACGACTAATCATTTATACATCTATACTTCCGTTATACTTGGTTTGAGCTGTGTCTATTACTTTGTGCATTGCGATTGAGATCATGCTATGTGGTTTTTCTTTGTGGAACTCCGAGAGACCTTTGTGGGTCTCAGGCTCCCTACTGGGTATTGTTTTTATCACCCCATCACGGGCTTCACCCACACCATGTTGCATCTTCTGCAGATGACGAGCAGACTGGCAGAGACTTGAGGGAGCTAGGACCAGGTAGAACACAGAGAATATTGGCTGATGTGGAGAGCAGTGGAGACGATTTGTACCTACCCTTCAGGTAGGATCCTCAGTGGATGATTCCAATAGTTGTTTTCTATTTTATCAGTTGTAGTTATACCTTTCAATTGGGCTTGTATTCTGGTTTCTTTTTACATTCAGTACACACCTTTACAACTAGATTTTTACTTCATGGTTGAATCTTTTTTTATTCTTGGATTGTGTGTTTGTACAGGTTTAAAGACAATTCCTTCCCTCTATAGGGATATGCCTTTCCAGTGCTAGTCACCAACCCCTAGCCTATGGAAGGATGGCTTGGGGTAGTCGTGGCATGGGTCCCAAGGGACAGGTCTTGACAGCACATGCAGTAGGTTGTCTGGGTAAGTTCAAGACTTATACATTTTTTCATGTTTTGGCTAAAAAATAATTTACTAATAGAAACATAAAATACTTTAAAAATGTTATAAACATGACTGGAGAACATTGAAATAATGAGGTGATAGAGAAATACAATGATATCTAATGTTTTTATGATCACAACTCTTGAAAATTAAATTCAAATTAATTGATTATAAAAAAGTATATTTCTAGAGTATTGAATTAACTACTTATAAAGTTCATGAAATCATATATTATTTTTTAATAAATTTAATTTATTTTAATTTATCACTACTCACCCTATTGGGATTATCAAAAATTGAATGATGAAACATATAAAATTAGTAAAAGATAAATATAAAAAGATTATTTGAAATAGTACTATTTCATTAATATCATAAAAGAGATTAAAATAGGTACAATGAGTCACTATGAGATATCCTAATCTAAATACGAATCTGGGATACCTTTAACTTATATAGGAATGATAAATTCCTCTCCTTTGGAAGTACAAGTAGAGGATATGGTTCTTTGAGGAGTAGATGAGGATTCAGGCTCACCAAGGACCATACATTTGGAAACAGGGCATAGTTGTTTAAAGATTTTTCTAGGATTCAAGATAAAATGATGGACGGAAGAGAATGTAGTGTTTAGATCTATGTAAATAGGAATAGTTGAAGGATATATCACATCTATATAGGATGTATACCTATACGGTTTCATCAACTGCCCAAACTCACAGACTAATCATGAATCATGATCCAAAGACTGAATGAAATCATTTCAATTCTCTATAAAAGATTCAGAAACATGATTCATAGACTTGAGATTTTCAACATGTGACTTTTAATCTTGAATCATGGGAGGTATCTTCTGATCCAGGGTTACGGTTTCAATCATACCCATAAAATCAGAATCTGTAATGATGTATCAAATATAGTAATCAATATCCTTCATAATTGTTTCTCTGTACTGACAAGAATTCTTGGTGCCCTCTCAAACCACATCTTATTTTATTGAAGGATATGATTCAAATTCATCAAACACAACATCCTGGGACTTTCTAAACACAAAAACCACAATATTCAAATCATATCTTATGATTTGTAAGAATTTTTCTTTATCAAAGACGGAATGTATAAGAGAAGAAGAAATTATACAAGAAAAGAAGTCATCCATGAACCTCTGGTCCATCTAAATCATCATATCAAATAGAACTGTTTGGAGTTCAACAAGCTAGTCTTTGAGATCATTGATCTCATTTTTTAGAAAATTCATCTCAACATAAAACTTATTATGAAGATGAGTATTTATATGTATTATAGTTCTTAATATATAATCTTCTATAGTAGACTCCATAGAATTTCCAACACAAAGAAAGACTTCCATGAAAACACTCATAAGATGAGATTTAATTTATTTAAATATTCCGTGTGAAAATTTAGTTTATAATGTCTAGAGGTAGATAGATCATAATCTTATTTCCAGTCATCAATCTCAGTGACCGCATTCTCTGATTCGGTTCTATCTGGATAATTTTAAATTCAAGCATCAGCTTCCACTTCTTCCTCAGGTAAAAAAGGTGCACTATCCTCAACATGATCGCAATGATCACTCATTTTCATAGCTTCTTAAAATTCATTTATTGGAGTGTGACCAAGGATATCATTGAGATCATGTTAAAATGATGGTGTCATAGTAGATACCTCATGTCACTCTTGAGAATCTGTAGAGGCAATACGCGATCCCTCTATAACTCTTTCAGTATAAGTGAAGGAAATTCTACCATGACCAAGTGAAAAACCCCCATCATAATCTGAATATGGATAATCCATCACCAAAAAAAGATATCTTGGGAAATTCTCCCCTATATAAGGTGCATATATAAAAGGATCTCTTTGAGTATTTTCAATAATAGGTGATCTAGCTGAACTAAATTCAGAACATTCATAGTCCTTATACTCTTCCAACTTAGGCCTATAACCACTCCTAAAAAACTTTATGTCAGCCAGATCATCATAAAGAATCTCTTAATCATGTTATGGAAGAGTTAAGTAAGATTTCGGAGGTCCATAAGATATGGTAAGAGATAATTCCCTTCTATCCTCATGACCATATCTAGATTTGTCATCCAAATACTCTATTTCATCTTCTTTCTCATCATGTTTCTCACTAATAGCCACAACTTCATCCATATACTGAACCATCTCATCGGGTTAAAGAAATAGATGCACAAGATCTCTTGGTATAAATAGGTACTTCACTGGATCAAACCACTCATAAATATTCTCAGGGTAAATCACTCATTCTTTTTTCCAATGGTTCCAATTTACAGTCATCTTCCTAAAAATGTTCTCTTTAATGAATAGACCATATAATTATGTAATATTTTCCTCTCCATGAAGAATTAAGACTTTGTACTCCAACAGGGATGAAATCATCTTCTACTAAAGTAATGAAGTAAATTTAATAGTAATCTTACCCATATCAACTATATGGACCATGACATATCTATAAAGGTTAATCTAAACACAATGCTTCATCAATTGTAAGAAAAACAAATAATAATGCTTGAAGATACTCAAGTGTCAATTTATTTAAAAGTTTTATTGATTTATAAAATTAATGAGTATCCTACATCCACCCCTCAACTCAATATCAAAAATTATTTTGGGAGCTCAATTACCAATGAGCTTGTCTAAATATTTCTGGAATTAAAAGTGTGGTTGATTAACTGGATATGAGCTCTGATAATCTCAAAAAATCCCCTTTGTGAGGTACGCCATATCACTTTTACCATCACCTTAAAGAGAGTTCAAAAACATCATCATTTATCCTTGATTTACTTATATAATTTTTCTATTCAGAGAATAAATAAATGTTCACACTAAATTCATTAATATGATTTAGATAGAAATTCTTTCTGTTATCATTGAAACATTCATCCCAAACCTATTCTGGAATCGCATTCCAAACCAAGGATCTTCTCAATTTCAACTATTTTGCATCAATTTGATTTTCTATAGAGACAAGACAATCAACCAGGTGTGTATTATTTGTCCCCACTATAACACTCAATAAGTATTCCAAATCCATTTTCTTCTTTTAATTTTTTAATATAATATGAATTTTTGTTTCCAAAATGCATTTCATCCTTGGAATTTTATGTTTGTGTTTATTTCTCAAATAACTCAAGTTCGTGAGCGATGTTCAAAACATGATGGTTTTGGTTAATAAGAGAGAGTGTGAAATAATTCAATATAGCTAGATCTTTACTTGAAGGAAAGGATTCAATAGTGTGGAATTTATTTTTGGAAAAGGTCACACATTGATTCATATTCTGATTTCAAATATAATTTAATCATTTAGGGAGTAAAATTATAAAACCATAAATGAAATCAACACAAAATGTTGTCACAAATAATTATGAGTATGGAAACAAGAATAGAATATATGATGACCATGGATCTATGAGAAACAATGTATGATAGGAATGTTTAATTTGACCACGCCCTAGGTTTTCAAAACACATAAATAAAAATTCACGGTTTCCATTCTGTTTATGTTAACTTCACTTCACAGTTACCTCCAAAAAATGTAGAAAACAATGGTTATAAATCTTAATAAAGCAATTTGCAACTAAATCTAAACTAAAAAATAAACATAATTTATCATTCCTTATTCATATCTTATATAATTTATTATCTCAACATTCAATGTATTTTAACATATAGCAGCTAGCTAATGTTTAGTACTAATGAATTCAAGAGTTATATCAGACTTTTAAAAATGATCTCCCAAAAATCGGTGTCTTATAAAAATGTGTTTTATTCTTGAATATGACACAGGATACATAGAAATATTTAGCACACTTATATTATCAAAATTTATAGAGATATGCCAGAATCAATATCCATAGTCTAGTAATATTTGTTTCATCCATATAATCTTTGCACAAAAACTGCATGGAGATATTTACTTAGCTTTAGTAGTGGATAGTGAGAAAAATTATTTTTTACCACATAATTACGTCAGATATTTCCTAAAAAGTGACATGTTTTATAATTTCTTTTTCTATATTTTTTAAATTCCCCAAAAATTAGAATTTAAATAACTGACTAAGTAAAAACCATGTCCTCTAGAGTAAAATAATCCTAAGTTAGTTGTATTTTTTAGGTATTTTGAAATTATTTTAAAAGTAATTGATGTTAATATTTTGAATTCTCATTAATATTAGAAAACAATCACACAATAAACATTATATCAGGATGGATTAAAGTTAAGTAAAGAAAACATATGATCAAACCTCTATAAGTGGTTTGATCAATTGGTTATCTATTTTCATTAAGATCTACTTTACAACTATTACCCATGGGAGTATCCCTACATTTAACATTATTAATACCAAAACATATTTAAATATATTAAGTGTACTTTATTTAATTTTAAATAATTCCATATTTATTTTTGGAAAATATGAAAACCAAGAAACAATTTAACAACACCAATCAAACTCATTTCAAATTCACTACGAATCATTTTTGAAAATATAGTATAGAAAGACATTCATGAAGATTCAACAGTAATATTATCAATAAATATAGTTATTACTAAACTGTCTTTTGAAATTCATTTAAAAAATAACTTAAGATAATATATTACTTTATTAAAAGAAATTTTAAACTAAAAATGAGTTGTGATTTTTGTATTAATCCCTAGGATATTATTTTAAACCATATAAATATTTTGATAATTTTAAAACAATTATTTAAAAATTGAAGGTGTTGAAATCTAGGGGTTATTAAAAAAATCCTCAAAAATATAACCACTTAAGAATGAACTTTTGTTATCCATTTTAAATTGTTTGAAATCCCAAAGGGTTGTATAAGAAAGAAAAATTTTGATGGATTAAATTTTTACTAATAGTGAGAAGGTTTACTCATGGTCAATAACTTCTTCTTGACTAAATCCTTGTGTAAACATTCTATATTTATTTTTAACTATAGTATATAACTCATTACCCTTGTTTCTAAACACATATTTAGTGCAAATAGTTAAGTAGTCCTTGGGTATTTTGACGAGTTCCCATTATTTATTTATTTCAATCTAATTTAATTTTTCTTACATATACATTATACATAATTTGTCATTAATTGCATCATTGATTCTCTTATGCTCAACATGTGATAATAATGTTTGGGGATCTACCTAAGTTCTAAAAGAAGCTCTAGTATGACTTCCTTTACCTAGGTCTCCTACAACTAAATCTATAGGGTGGTATCTATGAGTCCTAATATCTCTTGGAATAAGAGTGTATGACACAAAATTCTCATCTATTGGTTTGGTTTTAAGTTCTTCATTAGAATTTAGAGGTTTCATTACTGTTGGTATAGTAGAATTGATGTACATATTAGAATCTACATCTTATAGATTTTCTATGTGGGTCTTAAGATCATTGCGATCTATCTCACAAAACATTACATGTACATATTCATCCACAATATTAGTCCTTTTATTAAATACCTTATATATCTAACTTGTTTTTGAATATAAAATAAACATTCCTTCATCGCATTTGGAATAAAATTTTTATAAATTCACTTTTCTATTTACTATAAAATAACTACATATAAAAAATGTAAATTAATTAAACTTTTGTTTCCTAGAATTCCATAATCCATAATGTGTCTACTTTAAAACATGTCTAATTAAAACAAAATTTATTATATATCAAGTGGTTTTAATAGTATCTTCCTAAAAATAAATAGGTAAATCATACTTATTCAGTGTGGTCAGGGAATGTTCATGAAGGGTTATATTTCTTCTTTCTACTACACCAATAATTTATGAGGTCCTAGGAGTATAAAAGTTATGTATATATCTATGTTGTGAGTATAATGAATCAAACTCTTCATTTTAAAACCCACAGTCATGAAAAAATCATAAGGTCTTAATTCTAATTCAACTAATATTTTCTATCGATATAGTATATTTATACAAATAGAAAAAATATTAACTTTTATAAGAAGGATAAATATTTATGTATATCTTGAATAATCATCTACTATAACATATCAATAATGTTTCCCTAACAAACTGAAAACTCTTCAAGGTCTAAAAAACCCATTTGAACCAACTATAAATATTGAGTAGTTGATAATTCATTATTTGGTTTGAAATAAATTTTTTGTTTCTTCCCGTTTAGACAAGGATTATATAAATTATTTATTTTTAATTTTATTGTAGGAAGATCCTTAATTAAAAATTTACAATTTTTTTATTACTGAGTGAGTATTAAAATGTTCTATTTTATTATGCCAATTACATGATTTTTGGGAAAGTCACTCAATGAAGAAACATTCTATGAAACTAAATAATATAAATCTCTTGAATAAACATTTTTATTTCTCCAAGATGTAAAAACTAAAGCACCTATGGAATCAAAAAAACATACAATAATTAATTTAAAACATAACCAAAAATATATCATTCCAAAATTGAAAAATAACATTTATATTCTACATCAATCCATATAGAAATAAACCCTTAGTGATTAAAATATTTCTAGAATTACAGATTTATCAAAGATAAATTATCTTCTTATATACATTATCACCAAAAGTGACATGTCCCCCATCGACCATAATTAGGTTATTAAAACATGAGTTGTATCCAGTCATATGTATAGAATATCCAATGTCTAAATACCATAATTTATTATTATTACTATTCAAAGAGGTATTATATAAAATATATTTAATCCAAAAAGGATTTTGGTACCCATATTTTCAAGGGTCCAAATTTTATAGTAATACTGATCTCCTATAATTAGACCATACAATTTCAGAAATAAAGACATTATTATGTATAAAAGACTAAAAACTATTAAAAGAACTTGAATTTTTATAACATAAAAAAGATTTATTTTTATATATTTTCATCTATCTATGTTAGTAACTGATTCATGTAGTATAAATAGGATTATTATGTTTACCAACAATCGGGGTAAGGTTTTTTATTCCATTTGTAAATCCCTATAGAACAATATTTATTTTCTCATAATATAATTTCAACTCATTATTTTCCTTCATAATTTGATAACTATTCTCCTTTTTAATAATGGGATTAGTTTTTAAGGGATTATAAATTGAATTATTCTTATTTAAGATTTATATTTATCTTTTAGTTCATTGAATGTATATTCTAGCATATTAAAATATTGTAATAAATCATCATTTGAAATATTATCATCGTTTTTTTGTTTTAATAAAAATAGAAGTATGTACATGATATTTAGGAAATAAATTTAATAAATCATATGTGTTTTTCATAAAATTCATATTAGATTTTTCATTTCACTCTTCTTTGATTAATTCATAATTACTTCAGATGTATTTAGAGGAACTATAAGTGTCTTTTACAGCATTTTTATATTTATTTCCTTTTTCATCAAATTTATTTTCATAATTCAACTTGGTTTTCTCTGGTTTGATTTTTCCTTTCCTCTTACACACATATCATGTTACTTCATAGTTAGAATCAACATTTATCCTTTATTTTCATCAATTACCTCTATTATTATATTTCCCTATATAGATTGGTTTCATGAAAAAAATTAATTCTTATATAAATTATGATTCATCTGGCTAGATGATCTATTTATTCATCATTGTATGATAGTGGTTCCTTATCAGCTAAATAATCAACATTAACTTTCTCTTTTTTATAGTCAAAAGTATTAAAGGTTGCTTCCTTTATTTTTGGAGTATCCACGTACATGTGTTTCACATGTAATTATTCTTCATATAGTGATCTTTATAATTATATCATTCACTTGTAGTGTACTAATTTCCTTAGAATCACTGATGGATACATATATTCCACTACATCTATTACGTAAGAAGATGATAATTATCATTACTTGATCTTTGTCTGCAATCTATTATCCTAGTGTGTTCATCATGTTAACAATCTCATTGAACCTAAAATACTTATCAGAAATTGATTTTTCAGGCGTCATCTTAAATTATAATATTTAACAGTATTGGGGTTTAATCTCATTTCATTGACATTATATGTTTTTTCATGGGAAACAGCCAGTGTATCCAAAATCTAAAAAGTGGTAGGACAATTATAAATTTCCAATGAATTCATCTTGGCCTAAAGAATTGTCCAATACAATAATGGTTTTATAGTTACAATCATATGTAGTCGTAGTGTAATCACTCAAAATATATCGAGAAGAATAATTTTTTCATATTTGTCTGTTATAGAAGTCCAGATATAAAATCCCATACATTCTAAATAAATATTCATCTTAATATTATATTTATCATAATTTGTTATTTTATAATTAAGAGGCCAGTTGGTGGAAGTTTTTTTTTTGTATTTGATTATCCATAAAAATGGAAATTTAGATAAAATAGAAATTTATGATTTTTAAATAAAACTATATCATAGAAAAAAATAAATTTTGAATGTGATCTGATAAAAAATGTTGGTATGAGTGGGAAAATCAATTCAGGTCAACTGACTTTCCAGTAAAAAGTTCTGTCTAAATAAAATTTAAAATGTGAAACCTCCAATTTAATAAAATCACCCAATTAAAAAAATAGTATAAATATATTTTCTCGTATTTGGAAAATATTTTAAAAGTAATGATCATGGAATGGTCAAAATAATTTTAAAAATACATTTACTTTTAAAATTATTCTAATCCTTCGAAGAACAGTATATAAACACTAATTTACGATAACTATTTGTGTAATGTTTTTTTAATAAACTGAAAAAAATTTAATTTTAATATTAATAAAACAAAACAAATAAGTCTTAGAAAAATTTAATTGGGGGTTTGGTATCAACTTGAGACTTAATCCTCTACCTTTGGAAATCAACAACTACCAATCCGTTAATTATTAAATAAATTATCCATGACATGGATAAAGTTTTACAGACCATAAAACACATGACTATCAAGGAATATAGCCTATTATATAGTTTTATTTGGAATAAAAAAATACTAGGCCACATATGACCTCATGCATAATTTTTCATAATAATACAAAATAATGGTTCAAGAGAGTATCATGTACTCTCTAGTTTAACATATGAGACTATGTTTTTAAAAAAATAGAGCAATAGAAAACGTATTTCAAATGAAAGGAATAAATAGAAAGAGTAAGAGATTAAATATGAGAGTATGAAGTTTTTAATTCATAATGCATTGAATATGTGTAGAATTGAATTATTTTTTAAAAGATCTTAAACATGTTTAACAACAGGCTCATAAAAATAGAGTATCAGGGTAATTTTTTAAAGAGAATTATTTTAATCACAGGATCATCTATTATTCTTTCTAATAGCATATGATTTTTTTGGTACACCTCACATGGTCAAATTTTTATTATTTTGAATATTGTCATCCAAAAGGAGACATTATAGAACAATCAATACATTATTAAATTTATTTATTCATCAATTAATGTTTTATAAACTATCGACTAAATATTTGAAATTCCCCATAATTAATTTTGAAATGTAAACCAACATTTACTTAAGTCATGGTAAGTTAATCTCATAGTCATTTGGGTTGGTCATTTTGAATTGAAACATGTCGTTATCATGAAATGAATACGGTCACCATAAAAATGGGCACCCATCATTGTCTAAGACAAGTCCTGAATAGGGTTCCTTATCCCCACAAGCTGGACCATGTTCCTATGAATCATAAAATGAAAATTGGGAATTATTTTCCCAAGTTTATAAACATACAACAACAACAAAATCCAATAAACCATATCATTATTTTTCAAACCAAACTATCTTTTACAAAATTTCATAATTGAGTTACATAATTTAAAACAATGTTCACAGACCATTATAGAGGTACAAAACCAAAAAGGACGGCCCACGAACCTTCTCATGGAAAGAGGCACCGCCCTCAAGCCATCTCCACAACACTTCATCATAAAGGACCGCAAAAAACCCAAACCATTGGCACAAAAGTTGTACCCAAACCCGAGAAAAAAAATAACCAAGTATACTTACACACATATGAGTAAGTAGGGTTTGAGCCAAATCCCAGATGAATATCACCAAAACAGATTCCTTGTGACAAAAATTTAATGATGAAAATATTGTATGTTTTCTCAAACATGAAATGATAATAATAATTTTTATGGGATGAAACTTTAAATAAATACTGTTTTCAAGTGGGATATTTTAAAGAATCAACACTTTTAAATAAAATAACAAATATTCTGAATTTTTCATCTAAACTGATTGTATATCAATGGTTAGTATAAAATATCTAAGGAGCATAACCAAAGGTAATAACCCCTAGGATCTAGTTCAATGTGGGTCCCAAGTACCCCATATCTCGGTGAAAGAAACCATCACAATATCTGTTCTCATTCAAATGTGCCACTAGTAGGGATCACACCCATAACCTATTGGTTCCCCATCATCATCATTATCATCATCATAGTTTAGTTAGTGTTGTCATCATAAAACATTCTACATCAAACTATGGCCAAACCCTACGTGATCACTAGCATACTAGTAGATGTCCACCCACCTAGATACCTAGGTTTCCCTCTTGTGCTGAACCAAGTTCAATAAGACATGAAATAAAATTTTCAAAAGAAAATACTACTTCCACATAACACATTCACTAAAAATCCCACATGTTTATCAAACAGGCCACATAATCCCCTTTTTAACTCAAATTCATTTTGAAATCATACTAACAACAAAGTAGCCCACAAAACTTTTCGAATCTCATTATAACTTCAAAAAATACTTTAAATGATTTTATAAAACCATTCAATGATTGTCCAATTCACATAAAATCCCACACACGTATCACATAAAACATATTTCATCATAAAAATTCTTTTTTCACACCTCACTCACACAAAAGAGCCCACAAACTTGTTTTGAACCTTTATTGAAATTTGATAAAACATTTTAGCAACTTATAAAAAATTATAAAAATGTATCTCTTATTCAGTCACCACTTAAACTTTTAAAAAACCATCTTAGGTGAACACACTCACCAAAACAGAACATGCAAATAATTTTCCCACATTTTTTAACTCAACAAATCATTTGCAATTTTCATAAAACAATTCCAAGTGATATAACCATGTTTTTTACACAAAACCAATTTCAAAACCCTCTTGATAGGCCAAAATCACAGTAATACTAATCCAAAATAGAATTGGAATCCATATAAATATTTCTTAAATAGCTCTCAAGTGTTATAAAATCACCTCGAATAATACCACAAAAGATACACATGAAAACACACATTTTCATAAAACACTTTCAAGATGTGTGAAGATGTTTTACACATAAAACCCATTTAGAATACCCCTTTTTAGGTACACATGACACTAAATCATTACCAAAATAGAATTGGAATCACCTTTAATCAACTAATAAATCACTTTCATATTTCATAAAAATACTAAAAGATTTACACTTGGAAAACACCCAATTTAAATAAAAAATGAAACTATTAAATTAATTGCTTAAAAAATCCATCAAAAACAGTTTTCACACCACACACAACATATAAAAAACATGAAAAATAATTAAATCATGCATGCTAACTCATCATCAAATTAATTCACATGGAATCACCTACATGTTGGGTCAAAACCCTTAAATCTTTGTGTGAAACTTCCACCACTCCACCCCTGCATCACGAGGGAGTGAAATCCAAACTAAAACCATAATATTCGACAATAATGACACCACGTCAAACCCTAGGTATGAACCCTATCTTATTTACTTTTCAGAACTTCAAGAATGAGGGACGAATCCCTAAGGAGACAAAAGAAATCAAAGATATAAAGACTTACTTGCATGATTTTAATATTTTCCCCATCAAATCTCCCTTCAAAATTGAGTCCCAAGGGAGGGTGAGAGAGATTGGATGAGTTAAATAGAGGTAGGGTATGAAATAGAGAAGATAAGTTCAAATTTGGTTTATTTATGGAAGGGAAAAATGGAAATTCATAACATTTTTTTATGAGCAGGACACTCTTGCACAGTTTGGCAGCATGATTTAGTAAATCATGTATCCAAACCATGTAGCATGTTCTGTCCACCCTAAACAATGTCATTCTTCTTCAATTTTAGGGGGTTCCAAGTCGAAACCATGGGGGAACGATAGGCCATGGATAGGGGAAATTATACCAAAACGAAATCCACCTTTTCACCACAAGACTCATCCAACTCAAGGGTACAATCCACCAAAACAACTTACCCCATAAGAGGTGTCACAATGAGTGTCACAAATCCAACTCAAAAACACCACAACCACACACCATACGTTTGAAAAAATAGGATTCCAAGTACCATACAATACCCCCAAGACCAAATTCATAGGCTAAGAACATAAGAAACACCAAAATTGTAAACCTAGAACACTCAGAAACAATGAGAAAGCTAAGAACCAATAGAGGATTTAAATGATAACATGGAATTTAAAATATGGGTGTGACAATTCTCCCCACCATAAAGATTTTCTCCCCCAGAAAGCCATATAAAGGCCAAAATACAAAACCAAACTAAACTAGTAAACCAAGATATAATCCTTTACCATGCTTCACCCATAAAGGCCAAAACAACTCATGTGATCAATTAAGGAAGGAATACTCTCAAAACCTAAAACATACATCATTTTATTGAAACGATAAAGCACAATTAGAAATTTTACCAAAAGAAAACTCCTCAAGCACTATTTGAAAAATACTCATGAAATTTAACCAAATTAACTATAACAATGAACAAGGTTATACTTACCATACATTAACTAAACTCTTGGGTGCTCTCTAATCCCAATGTTTCCCCAAGGAAGATTTTGGTAGTCAGATATCCTTGAATGAGACTACCAAGTTCCAAACCATGAATAAGGAAAAATCGGATTTACTAGTATGGGGAGACACAAATGGGCTCCCTGCCTTAAGAGAAAACTTAAATTTTCCTCACACAGAATCAGGAAACTAACAGGGGGGCCCAAACGGACTCCCCAGTACAGGAGGTAGACTTCCATTAGACCTTTCCTAAATAATTAATATAAAACTTATAGTGGGTCTCTCCACCATAAGAATGAACCATCATAAAATCTTCCCATCTTTTATACTGAGTACAGGACTTTGTACAAGGGTTTGAACTAACTTAGGATTTCTCCTAACTGTATTCTATATCCACTCCAGATCCTATGGCGGGAGCTCCAATGATTGAAGCATCATCGACCTCGTAGTAAGGATTTAGAAACCCCCGGAATGGAACTTCTCTTTTAAGGGCCTTGAAAACTATACCCAGATCCCAGATGGTTTCACCAATAAATAAGACATTCCAAACTCAATTTACCATAAACTGATATTTCATTGAAATAAAGGCTTAGAATATGCACACACATCACACCTTTTTTATTCGGGTGAGAAAACATATATGGAAAGGACACATATAACAACTTCCCTGAAAACAGATGATTTTGATGTTCTTCAAAGGGAGACATACTCCCAACATAATAGACTCCTATAGGATTTTAGGACCTTAACCTTTGTAGTCAAATGAGAACATGACATCATAGGGAATCATTGAACATGACCATTGTGACTTATAGAAAAAATACATAGAAAGGGGCCTTAGGCCATGTCCCCAAACAACACACAATTCCAGAAAGTGGCAATAATAGCATCTCATGACCATATTTTCCACGCTAGTAGTTTAACGTGAACTCCTACTTAAAAGATACTATGAAGGAACTAGAGGCCCTCTTAGACACCATCCAGACACCAATCCATACTAACAACCCCAGACCACTTCCACCTCCAATGTATCAGGTAATGTAAATACCCAGAAATTTCAAGGAAAGTTTTTTTCTTAAATTCATGGGAATTTTACGAGTCTTCAGTTTCTGACGGCATGCGATTTTGAGGCCCGGAGTGCATGGAATGATCGATCGATGTTTTTTTACGCTCAAATTAACGGGTATATGCATTTTTCCTGAAAAAGTGGAAAAACACTTAATCAGTTACTCAGATCAGAAATCCAAGGACACCGTTGTGCTCTGGATGGTGGGTTTACCCTAGGCGTGAAAAATGTTTAGTCAGCGTGGGTCTCTTCTTAGAAAACCCAAAAATGGCCTAACGGTAAATAGGGTAATTAAATAATGTTATATTATTATTCAAATTCTTATAACTCACAAACGGTAACTCGGATTAAAAATCTAAGGCCACCCTTTAACTCATGAAAATAATATTTCTTTAAGCAGATACTAACTTGGGTTGGCGAGGGCCACCAGAGAAAGTTACTTTTTGGCCCCAAATAAAATAATTAAAAAACAATTATTTTATTGTAAAATTCATAACATTTAAAAGGTAACATAGATTTGAAATATGAGGGTATCGTTGGGTTCGTTGGGCCGTTTTTCACTTATATAGATCCTAACATCAACCACAGTGGGTCTAGGGTGGCTGTTAAAAATTTTCCAAAATTTTTTCGGGTACGTTCAGTAAACATAATTTTGGGATTTTATATCTTTTAAACCGGTGCTCAGAACTGAAATATGAGGGCACCATTGAACTCGTAGTGTAGGTATTCTCTTCATAAGACCTTTACTGCAGTTGTGTTCTGACGTGAGTGGAAGTTAATTTTTTGGGGGGTTTACTAAATAAATTAAATAAAAATATGTTAAACATATTTTTATTTGTGGCGGTTTAATCCTCCAAGTAGAGGTTGGAGGTGGGGCCCACCCATACATAACCTCCCTTGGGATGGTATTATTATGTGGGACCCACACAAGCTTAAACCCCCATGTAACTCTATTTAGGTGGGGGAAGGCTTTTGGACTTCCCTCATTAAAGTGCCAACTCCCCCTTTATTAACTAATTTATCTCCTAGAATTAATTAATTAAAACCCCTTTGAATTCCTTTGAATTGATTATTCCAACACTATAATAAGATGTGTATATTATTATTGTGGGGTTCGGCATAAACTGGGGTTGGGGTGAATTTAGGAGAGGAAGAGATTTTAGAAAACTCACCAGCGACGAACGCGAAGAATGCGAAGAACGCGAAGAACGCGAAGAAATCCGTCTTCTTCCTTCTTTCAATCGGGGCAAGAAAGGGACGTTTCACCCAACACCGGCAATTCTTATTTCCTCGACTTCTTCCTTATTTTCGATGTTGACGACGAATCAATGATTTCATTTCTGTGACTTCTTCTATGAATGAAAAACGAGGATGGGGGATTGATTATTTTTAATGTATGAATTATATCCTCATTCCTCGTTGTCTAATTTGTTTCATTGATGTCCATTTTTTATCACCTAACGCGGAGGGAATGGGCCAAAAAAACACGGCCTGACGTACCACCGTTGGATCTTGTTTGGTTAATGATGTCGGAGGAGCAACGACGCCACCGGAAGAGAGAACCGTGGTGGAGTATCAGCGGCTGGCAACGGGTCGACAATGAGAGGAACCTGCGGTGCAAGGACCAGCGGGTTGCCGAAACGACGCAGCACCGTCATGCTGTGCAATGAACCGGTCCATGGCCAGGAGGGCTGCGGCGGTACTGGAGCGATGGGGTGTCGTCGTACCGTGCCAGAGGAAAGAGTGTGCGGCCACGCAGGCCACGGGGGACGAAGACGGCATGGCATCGTCGCGCTGTGCCGGAGAGGACCAGGGGCCGAAGGCCGCGGCAGACAAGAAGGGCGGTCGGCTCAGCCGACCACTCCAACGGTAGGACTCCTCGGGTCCCGAGGTCACCGGGCTGGTGCCACGGGCTGGCCGTTACCAAGACAATGGGGGGGGGGGCTCTGACCACCCCCCACACGTCCATCGCTGGCTTCGGCTTGCGGTCCGCCAACCTCCCACGAATAGCCAGTCGGGCCGCGCCATCAGGCTGGGCCGCCCCTAAGGCCAGGCCACCCACTTGGCTTGAGCCACTTCCCCAGACTGGGTCAGACCTGCGAACCGACTAAGACCCCGGTTCGGACTGGGTTGGGCCGGGTCAGTCCGACTTGGTCGGACCGGACCCAGACCCGCTATGGTCGTTTACACTATTTAGCCCGTATCTAGGGTTATGGGTGTCTGATTTACATACCACCTACAGAAATGGAATTCTTGGAGACAGACGATTCTTTTGGCATACTACACTTGAGGTTTGGAAAACTATGGAAAATGATAGGGTTTGGATTGAGCGTAAATCCAACTGGGCCCCTGGAACGGAAATGCCAATAACACCAAGACCAGGCGTTCAATTAACGTGTCGTCTGTCGCGTTAGGTTCCTTTTGGTGAGACGGAACTGTGGGATACATCATCTCAAGACTTCGTGGATGTTGATGTATCGAAACTTCACTCGAGGAGCAGAACCTCCCGGAATCGAGCGTGCTGTTTGCGGGAACACTAGATCTAGCTACGACGACTACCGTACTGGAATCCTCTGTGGGTTTGATGACAATGACTACTATACCAAAATCCTGTGTGGGTTCGAAAGTTCTGACTTTTGAACCTGTTTCTTGTGTGGGGCCAACAGAATAGCTAGTCTTGTATCCTATGTGGGTCTGATAGCTTAGAGGAATCAGTGACTACATCTCATCATCTATATTACTCTAGAATATAAGGTCTTGTATCCAATGTGGGTACGACAGCTTAGAAGAGATAGTTGGTCCCGTATCATGTGTGGGTCTGACAGCTTAGACGAGATAGCTGGTCATGTATCCTCTGTGGGTCTGACAGCTTAGCTGGTCCTGTATCCAATGTGGGTATGACAGCTTAGATGATCCAGTGTCTACATCTGATCATCTATATCTCTCTACTATTGTGGCATGCCTGTGTGAGCTGAGTCATCTCCTTCAACCAATATCATCATGGTTATTGACCTTATATCTTTTGTGGAATTGGTTTGTGCTTTTGCTCGAGAGTTGGAGCCAGACTGAGATTTATAACTTTTGTATATGTATGGGCATATACCTAAGTAAGGTTGGTTGATACTTTTTGGTTGTATCTTACGATTCTTGTTTATCCTTAGTGGATTATAGGAGACCTTCAGGGGTATCGTGGTCCCTACTGAGTATCACTATACTCACCCCTGCATGGGCTATGCCCGCACCTCGTTGTGTTGGATGCAGACGACGGATAGTGGAAATCAAGGAAGAGAGTATAAGGACTGGACGGTACCTGGAGGTCGACCTCATGATGAGTCGGTACCTAGAGGAGGCAGACGGACGTGGAGCACTGAGGAGGATATTTGTACCTACCCATCGGGTAGGACCCATGGTGGATGATCCAAAATCTTCTAGACACCTTCCAGCTGTTTTTCTTTTATAGTACATGTTTTTCTTTTCCTTTTAATTTACTATTGGGCTTTTATTTCTGGCCCCTTTACTTTTCAGTAACACTTTTGATAATAGTTTCTACCAAGTGTTTTTTCTTCCAGTTGTGTACTCTGTTTGTGTGTGATACTTTTATAAAGTAAATGCCTTCCCAACATAGGGATTTACTCCTTTGGTGCTAGTCGCCTGCAGCTGGCCTATGGAAGGTGGGCTTGGGGTAGTCATGACACGGGTCCCGAGGTCAGGTCGTGACAAATTGGTCTCAGAGGAGTCAGTTATACTGCAGAAATTATAGTCTGATTCTTTTAACAGTAATAGTGTTTAGTGTTTTGGGTGTGGTTATCAGCATAGGTAAACTGGTGTTGGTGTTGTAGCCGACGTATCCATACACTAGAAATCTAACTTCTGATCTCCGACTCAGTGCACAAAAACACTGATTTCATGTGTGTTTTCAAGAGTCTTCTTTGAGAACTCTTTGAGTCTGCTTTCCAGGTATAACTTATTGAAATTGGCACATATGTTCCTTATCAGGATGCCGCTGCATAGATATCCAGATAGGGTTTCCAAGAGAGTACACGATGATGGTCCACCAAGTGATGAGGCTCTGGTTTAGGTCCCTCTTACTATGTTGGCACATTCGGGTGGTGTACCAGCAGGACCACCACCCGTTGGGCAGCAGATTCCACCAGCTGCATTAAAGGATGGTGCATGTTGACTGAGCTCATTTCATGAGTTCTAGAGGTAGAGGCCTCTGAGGTTTCGAGGTGAGACAAATTCTCAGGTAGTAGAGGACTGGATGGAGGCAATTACTGGAGTATTCCTCCTAGTTGATACACTAGTAGAAAATATGTTGATCTTAGATACTAATCATTTTCAGTGAGTGACCATGAGGATGGTCTTCATAAAGATGAGGTTTCGGTAATTGAACCGTTTTCCGAGATGGTACCTTCGGGCAGTGTGCCAACTATAACACTACCCATTGGTCAGGAGACATTACTGGAGGCACCCATTGAAGAAACTTGCAGGCTTGGTTCCATACATGTGTTTCAGCACCAGATATCCCTCAAGTTCCGAGGAGAGCCTGACTCACAAGCAATTGAGTACTGGCTTGAGGAGGTGGCTGAGAGTTTTCTAGAGCTTATACAGCTTCAGCAGGACGTCGTGTCAGTAGCCGAGTATTCATCGAGGCATACCGATCTTTCCTAGTACTCGATGAATATGATATGATCAGTGCTTTATAGCTCAAACCTCTGATCAAGGTGAGTTAAAGGATATCTGAGCCAGCACTTTTTCCTCTATGAATTCCTACTTATGTTAGGGTGCTAGAGAGAACCATTGTGGTTGAATCTTCATTGGTTGAGTGGAAATAGCCAGTGAATGTTAGCCGTTGGAAAGAATGAAACTAGTATCAGTCTCAGAGACTTGAGTGTGTAGAATATTTCATGAAGAGTAAGTTTTAAGGACAGATGAATCTGTAGGGAAACAAATGTTGAAGTAGAGTTAGGAGAGAAGCATAAGTTGGGGTACATTTCCACATATTACAACCACTCACCTTGTAGTCCAGGTCAGGTTCAAGGAGTTGGGGTGTAGGGGAATAGAGTAGCTGCATGCGCTCAAGGAGTATGACCCAAGAG
Organism: Viscum album; assembly: GCA_963277665.1. Classification (NCBI taxonomy): domain Eukaryota; kingdom Viridiplantae; phylum Streptophyta; class Magnoliopsida; order Santalales; family Viscaceae; genus Viscum; species Viscum album. The sequence continues at coordinate 734,361,379 of OY728146.1, read as the reverse complement.
CTCTAGGAATGATTCAAGGTACGATCTGTGTCTACTACTAGCTACTGTATCAATAGATATCGATACGAACCATTCCTTCCATCCACGAATCATGTCCCAGATCTAGAGTTTCCGGTTAAGCCATTGACTTGACCCTCACATCTGGAGATACCTTTGTGAGGATACTCGATAAAAACACATACTCTGATGGTGTAATCTAACCCTTGAGGCGAGAGTTTCAGTTGGAACCTCTTGGAAGCAGCGTCGAGGCCTTACAACGTTATTTTAGGTATGGAATGGGTAACCACAGTTCATACACAGATTGACTGTATTAGGAAAAAAGGTTATGGTTTATCTACAATGATGTAATGAGGTTTTCCTTAGTAGGCAAAATGGAAACCCAGGAAGCACTGGCTAAACTCATGCGTAGGAGGGTACAGCTGATCACTCTTGAGTCAGCCAACCTTACCCTTTTGGAAGTAGGAGTTTTGAGTTTTGAGTTCCTCCAGGACTATGACATAGGGATAGTCTAAACTTCTGGGAAGGGTAACGTTTTATCTGATGCTCTCGTCAGGAGATCAGGCATTAAACTGCTAGGAGAGGCGACGGAGCAGACTTTCTACAGTCTCTCACAGTCACTCCTCCAGTTATTCAGTGAGTCAGGGAGGCACAGTGTGGGGACATTGAATGTGAGATGCGACGTGATCAGATATCCTCAGGGCAGGAACCTGATGGATTTTCTGAAGGTGGGGAGCACGTCATCCTCTTCAGAGGACGTACCATGGTACCAGTTGCACTACAGGAGGAGGTGATGAGGGAGTTCCACACTTCCCCACTAGCGGTACATCCAGGAGTGGAAAAGATGTATCAGGACCTTAGACGACAGCAATGGTGGCCGGGTATGAAGAAAGAAGTAGCATAGTTTTTCTCTCTATGCCTCACTTGTCAGCAAGTGAATGCGGAGCACCAGGTTTCAGAAGGATGGGTTCAACCCTTAGAAGTTCCAGAGTGGAATTGGGATGGGATATCCATGGATTTCATGACGGGACTTCCACGTATATCCAAAGGACACAGCTCTATCTGGGTGATTGTCGACCGACTCACCAAGTCGGTCCACTTCCTACTGATCAGAGAGCAGGGATCAGTAGAGAGCGTGGGACGCCTCTACCTTCAAGAGAACATATGGATTCTTGGTGTGCCATCGACTATCGTTTCCGATCGAGATGCTCGTTTCACTTCCCAACTATGGAAGGGGTTACAGGAGGATTTTGGGATGCATCTACGCTTGAGCACCGCCTTCCATCCTCAGACGGATGGTTAGACTGAGAGGACCATTCAAACTATTGAAAACATGCTACATGCATGTGTCCTTGACTTTGTTCGCAGTTGGGAGGATCACTTACCCTTGGTGGAGTTTTCATACAAAAACAAATACAACTCCACCATCGGGATGGCCCCTTACGAGGCATTGTACGTCCAACCTTGCAGATCACGTCGGTGTTGGACTGACCTAGGGGATTCAGCACTTGTAGGACCATAGATGGTGCAGGCTATGATAGAGAAGGTGAAGATCATCCAGGAGTGGATGAAGATTGCACCAAGAAGACAGAAGTCTTATGCTGATATGAGACGGATACCACTGGAGTTTGAGGATGGCGACCACATCTTCCTATGGGTCTTACCTTTACAAGGTCTATGGAGATTTGGCTGAGACGACAAGTTATCTCCACATTTTATTGGGTCGTTTTAGGTCCACAGCAGGGTAGGCGAGGTGGCTTACCACCTAGACATTCTACCTCCGTTCCACTGGATGCACGAATTCTTCCACCTATCTCAGCTGAGGAGATACGTGCATGACCTGTCCCACATCATCGACCACAGGGAGCTAGATATCGATGATGGGGAGACTTTCAGGGAGGTTCTAGTGGAGATTTAGGATTGACAGGAGTGGGTCCTGCGTGGATGGTCGATTCCTCTGGTGCGCGTTAGCTGGCAGCACGGGAACCTCCAGGACATCACATGGGAGCGGGAGGCTCAGATGCGTGCTCAGTATCCATATTTGTTCCCTTAGTTCGAGTTGTAGCATACGGGGACGTAATGCCCTAAGGTGGGGGTAATTTAAAGACCCGTAAAATTCATGGAAAATTTTATCTTAAATTCTTGATAATTTTACGAGTCCGTAGTTTATGACGGCGTATGATTCTGAGGCCCGGAGTGCCTAAAATGATCCTTCGAAGTTTTGTTAAGCTTAAATTAACGCGCGTATACAGTTTTCATGAAAAAGTGGAAAAAATCATAAACGATTACTCGGATCGCAAATCTGAGGCTACCATTATGCTTAGGATGGCAGTTTTACCCTAGGCGTGACTTAATTTTAGTCTGCACGGGCCTCCTGTGAGAAAACCCGAAAATGGAATTATAATAAATAAAATAATTAAATGAAGTTATTTATTTTTAAAATATTTATAACTCACAAACGGTAACTGGGATTAAAAATCCGAGACCACTACTGAACTCGTGAGGGTAAGATTTCTTTAAGAAGATACTAACTTGGGTCGGTGAGGGACACTAGAGAAATTTAGTTTTTGGCTGCAAATAAAATAATTAAGTGACAATTATTTTATTGTAAAATTCAAAAATTTTAAAAAGTAACTCGGATTGGAAATTAGAGGGTACCGTTGGGTTTTTTGGGATGTATTTCACCTAGTCAAAGCCTAACCTTGACCACAGTGGGTCTAGGATGGTTGTTCATAATTTTCCGAACTTTTTTTATGGTACGTTCAGTAGATGTACGTTTGGGATTTTATATCGTTTGAACCAGTGATCAGAACTGAAATACAAGGGCACCGTTGAACTTGCAGCACTGGTATTCGCTTAAGGGGACCTTTACTGTAGTTATGTTCCGGCGTGAGTGGATGTTAATTTTTTTGGGGGTTAACTAATTAAATTAAATAAAAATATGTTCAACATATTTTTATTTGTTGCGGTTTAATCCTCCAAGTGGAGGTTGGAGGTGGGGCCCACCCACACATAACCTCCCTTGGGAGGATATTATTAGCTGGGACCCACACGAGCTTAAACCACCATGTAACTCTCTTTTAGTGGGGGAAGGATTCTGGACTTCCCTCATTAAAGTGCCAACTCCCCCTTTATTAATTAATTTAGCTCCTACAATTAATTAATTAAAACCCTTTTGAATTCCATTGAATTCATTATTCCAACACTATAATAGGATGTGTATATTATTATTGTGTGGGTTGGCATAAACTGGGGTTGGGGAGAATTATGGAGAGGAGGAGCTTTTGAAGAACTCTCCAGTGAAGAACGTGAAGAACGCGAAAAATTCAAAGAACGTCATCTTCTTCCCTCTTTCAACCGGGGAAAGAAAGGGAAGCATCACCCAACACCGGCAAAACTTCTTTCTTCGACTTCTTCCTTCTTTTTAATTTCAATGACGAATCAATGCCGTCTTTTCCGCGACTTCGTCTACGAACAGCAATGGAGGTAGGGGGATTGATTATTTTTACTGTATGAATTATATCCTCATTCCTCGTCGTCTAATTTGTTTCATTAATGGCCATTTGTTATCACCAAATGCGGATGGCGTGGGCCGAACAAACACGGCCTGACGTCCCACCGTTGGTTCTTGTTTGGTTGACGATGGCATTAGCGCAATGGCACCACCAGAAGAGAGAACTGCGGTGGAGTATAGGCGGCCGGCGATGGGCCAACAATGAGAGGAACCGGTGGTGCAAGGACCACCAGGTCGCCAAAAGGGCACGGCGTCGTTGCGCCATGAAAAGAATTGGGTCGCGGCTAAGCGGGTCGCGGCGGTGCCGGAGGGGCGTGGTGCCGTTGAACCATTCCAGAGAGAAGATACCGTAGCCATACGGGGCCATAGGGGATGAAGAGAGCACGGCGTTGTCACGGCGTGCCAGAGAGGACCCACGACCAAAGGCCGCAACAGACAGGAAGGGCGCCCAGCTGAGCCAGCTGCCAGCGGGCGCACCAATGGCAGGACCCCTTGGGTCACGCTGTCACCGGGCCAAGGCCACATGTCGGCCCTTATAGAGATAGGGGTGCTGAACACCCCCCATGCGGCCACTGTTGGCTTCGGCTGGCAGTCCGCCAACCTCCCACGCATGGCCAGCTGGGCCACGCCTGCCGGTCAGCTGGGCCACCATCGGCCTGGCTGTCACAGGTCGAGCCGCCCCTCAGGCCGATCCACCCACACGGCTCGAGCCGCTTCCCCATATCAGGTCGGACCCATAGACCGAGTCGAACCCGGGTTTGGACTGGGTCGGGCTGGGACATTCTGACTGGGTCGGACCGGACCCAGACCCGCTATGGCCAATGACACCATTTAGCCCGTATCTAGGGATATGTGTGTCTGATTGACATACCGCCTACAGCGATGGAATTCTTGGAGCGAGACGATTATTTTGGCATACTCCACTTGTGGTTTGGAAAACGTTGGAAAATGGAAGGGTTTGGATCGAGCGTAAATCCAACCGGGCCCCTAGAACGGAAATGCCAATATCACTCAGACCGGAAATCTGATTGACGCGTTGTCTTTCGTGTTAGGTTCTTTTTGGTGAGACAGAACTACGAGATACATCAACTTGAGACTTCGTGGCAGTTGATGTATCGACACTTGACTTGAGGAGAGAACTCTCACGGAATCGAGCGTGCTGTGTGCGAGAACCCTAGAGCTGGTTGCGATGACTACAGTACTGGAATCCTCTGTGGGTTCGACGACGATGACTACTATACCGGAATCCTGTTTGGGTTCCACAGTTTTGACATCTATTCTTGAATCCTGTGTGGGTATGATAGAATAGCTGGTACTGTATCATGTGTGGGTCCGACAGCTTAGATGAATCAGTGACTACATCTGATCATCTCTATTACTCTAGAATAGATGGTCCTGTATACTGTTTGGTTCTGATAGATTAGACAAGATAGTTGGTCCTGTATCTTGTGTGGGTCCGACAGCTTAGACGACATAGCTGGTCTTGTATCCTGTGTGGATCAGACAGCTTGGCTGGTCCTATATCCTATGTGGGTCCGACAGCTTAGATGATCCAGTGGCTACTTCTGATCATTGATATCCCTCTACATAATGTCATACCTGTGTGATCTAAGTCATGTCTTCCAACCAAATTCATCATGGTGATTGACCTTACTTCCTTTGTGGATTGGGTTTGTGCTTGGGCTCGAGAGTTGGAGCCGGACTAAGATTTATAACTTAGGTATATGTACGGTCATATACCTAAGTAAGGTTAGTTGATACTTTGTGATTGTATCTTACTACTTTGGTTTATCATTAGTTGATTCTAGGAGACCTTTGGGGGTCTTGTGGTCCCTATTGAGTATCTTTATACTCACCCCTGCACGGGCTATGCACGCACCTCATTGTGTTGGATGCAAACGACGGATAGTGCTGACTGAGGTAGAGAGTACGAGGATTGGAAGGTACCTAGAGGTGGACCTCATGACGAGTCGGTACCCGGAGTAGACAGACAGACGTGGATCACTGAGGAGGATATATGTACCTACCCTTCAGGTAGGACCCAAGGTGGATGATCCAGGAGCTGCTAGACACCTCCCAGCTATTTGTCTTTTAGTTGTACCTGTTTTTCTTTTCCTTGTACTTTACAGTAGGTCTTGTATTTCCGTCCCCTTTACTTCTTAGCACTACTTTTGTATACAGTTTCTACCCAGTGTTTTTGCTTCCTGTTGTGTACTCTGTTTTTGTGTGTTACTTTCATAAAGGTAATGCCTTCCCAGCATAGGTATTTACACCTTTGGTGCTAGTCACCATCCCCTGGCCTATGGAAGGCGGGCTTGGGGTAATCACGGCATGGATCCTAAGGACGGGTCATGACAGGTAACTTAAGAAACTATGGTATCTTTCAACCTTCTACAAGAACTCTCTTGCTACAAGGGGATCCACAAAACCAATAAAGGAAAGGGTGTGAAATCAATCTACAAAGCTTGAGAAAAAGTTTCCATATATGGATCAACTGGAGGATCTTCCAATAACAAAAAAATATGGGTTTTACTTCAGTTGTGCACTAACCCTTAATGAGGGCATACCTTACCCAATGAGAGAACCCAATGACCCATATAAGATGGTCCATTAGTAAAAATGTTCCACAAACCATATCTAAACACGTGAATGGAACCACTGTAAAGGCTTTCCGATCTTTTCTTAGAAGATACCTCTAACCATCCCTTCAACCCAGCATACCATCCAACCACAAATCCAAAACATCGTTCAAACAAGTGGGGTTCTTGGACTCAAAACATTCCACAATGACAACATTTCCAAAAACACATAAGACACATCATCTCGAACTAGTCATCAAGGCATCATGTTTTCCTTTAAAATTATCTCTTTGAAAATAAACGGTAAGCGATTATCATATCCCCCAATGGTGCCCCATGAGCCTCACACATACATGTTTTCAGGCCACACCGGGCACCCTCCCAATATCCATCCCAACACTCATACTTATATTACATTAACCATCTATCATCTGATGTAACCTCATGAATGTGGTCACTAATGGAAATAACCAAGGTTAAAAAAATATTTCCACTTTTCAAAACCAAAACAGTCAACCAATACTTACTTTTTTCTCAAGACCGCTAACCACAAAATCAAAATCTCAATTCATATCTTACAAAACCTTTTTGAAAGTCACAATAATTCAAATAAGATATCACTTTCAAGCTATTAAAGTCAATTTCATCACATATCGTCCCAATAAAACATCTTTCAATAGTTCATAAAACTCTATTGGAAACACTTTTTCAAAACCAACTTTAATACAGTTCCTACTTTCAAAAGAGGTGTAAACACACAATTTTTTAATTTCAAAACAACTCTAAAATTAATTTTCACCTTTTCACAAATGAAACCTCTACATATTTATTAGAAAATCATTTCAAAAAAATTCTATTCTTCTTAAAACCATGTCATTTTATCTTTAAAACAAAAAATCCATGATTTCAGAACTAACGAACACAAGACAATGTGAGGGGAAACTAGTTTCGGAGGGTGACTTGGACATATAGTTGGGGGAAATATTCTAATCACTTCAACATCACAAAAATTGTTCTAAGGAAATATCCCTGGCTCCACATGGATTTTCATGCCCTGCGTTCTCACTAATTCCATTATCTTATATCTCTTTTCATTTCCCCTAATAATCATCAAAACAAGAAAACAAAAGGACTCAGATAAATCCTGACTTCCCCTGATGACTTGAATCCCTTCATGAGGTGTGTTGGACCGGAACACTACCCATAACCATAATGTCATGTTCGGAAAATCCAAGCTCTGGACTATCTTGATTCTTCTTCAAATAACATGACCCTAAGAGTGAACTTGAACCTCCTATGATACCATTTTGTCACGAACTAAATCTGGTCTCTATTAAAACTGGAACCCAACATGGTCTGAAATATGTCCCAAACGGCATTCCCTATCCCCACCTGCTGAAAAACATTCCCAGGTATCATAAAAAATAAAAATTGGGAATGATTTACTCGGGTTTCTAAACATAAAACAAAAAAATATAATAAACCAAATCAATATTTTTCAAACCAAACTATATTTTACAAAATTTCAGAATTGAGTTACACAATTTAAAACAATTTTCAATAACAATTACAAAGTTAAAAAAATGGACATCCCAATAACCTTCTCATGGAAATAATCACTACCCTCAAGCCATCTCCACAATATTTCTTCGGGAAGGACTGCTAAAAACCCGAATCATTAGCCCAAAATCTATGCCCAAACATGAGACAACAAAATAACCATGTCTACTTACACCCAAAGGTGTATGTAGGTTATGAAAAAAATCCTACTATAATATCTCCACTAATAGGTTCCAAGTGATAAACATTCAAATATTAAAATCTTCTAAGTAATCATAAATAGGAAATGCTAATAATAATTTTTTTATAAGATGAAAATTTATATTAAAATAGTTTTCATGTGAGATTTTTTAAGGAATAAGTACTTTTAAATAAAATAACAATGCTACTAAATTTTCCATCCAATCATACCTTATGATGATAGTAAGTATAAAATATCTAATGAGCTTAAGGAATGGTAATAACCCCTAGGAACTAGCTCATTGTGGGTCCCAGGTACCTCGTATCTCAATGTAAGTAACCATCACAATATGTGTTCTCATCCACACAAGCCACTAGTATGGATCATACCCATATCCTAGTTCTCCCTCATCATCATCATCATCCTCATAGTTTATTATTTGTTTTCATCATCAAACTTTTTACATGAAACTATGTCCAAACCCCATGAGATCTCTAGCAAACTAGTACACGTCCACCCACCAAGATACACGAGTTTCTCTCTTGTTCTCAAACAAGTTCAACAGGCCATGAAATATAATTTTCACATGAAAATACCACTTCCACATCACAAATTCAACAAACATCTAACATTTATATCACATAAGTCACATAATCCATTTTTCATTCAAATTAATTTAGAAATCATACTCACACAAAAATATCCTACAACACATTTCACATATCTTTAAGACATCAAAAAATTCATTAAAAATAATAAAAACATTCCATGATAGTCTAATTCACATGAAAGTCCAAAAACATATCACATAATACTTCATTAATCAACAAAATTAATTTTGCACATCCCACTCACAGAAAATATCTCACACACAAGTTTCGTACCTTTCTTGCAAATTGATAAAACATTTCAGCAACTTATAAAACATTATAAAAATGTTTGACATCTTAAATCAGCACTTTACTTTTCTAAAACCCATCTTAGGTAAACACACTAACCAAAACAGTACATGTACATCTATTTCCTACTTTTTTTAACTCAATAAATCATTTAACATTTTCATAAAACAACCCCATGGGGTATAACCATGTTTTGCACTCAAAACCCATTTCAAAACCCTCTTTTTAGGCCAAGATAACACTAATAACAATAAAAAACAAAATAATAAGCCTAAGAAACATTTATTAAACCACTCTAATGTGTTATATAATCACCTTAAATAATACCACAAAAGATACACATGAAAGAAAACATTTTCATAAAACACTTCCACGATATATAACAAGGTTTTAAGCATAAAAACAATTCAGAAACCCCCTATTTAATATCAAATGACATTGAATCATTACCAAACCAGAATTGGCATCTCCTTTCAACAACTAACAAATCACTTTCAAATTTCATAAAATTACTAAAAGAGTTACTCATGGGAAAAAAAAAATTTAAATAAAAAAATGAAACTATAAAATTAATCGCTTAACCAAATCCATAAAAAATAGATTTCAAACCACACAAAACATATGAGGTACATAAAAAATTATTAAATTAAACATAATAACTCTACAAGAAATTTTATACTCATGGAATCACCTACCTTTCTGTCAAAACACTTAAATCAATGTGCGAAACTTCAATTGCACCATCGCCACACCATGAGGAAGTGAAATCTAACCTAAAAAAAACAAGATTCTACCAAAATATTACCACATCAAAGCCTAGGTATAAACCCTAACTTCTGGAAATTTTATAAATTTAGGAAAAAAAGAGGAAACCCAAAGGAGAAGGAAGAAATCAAAAATTGAAAGACTTAATTGCTTGATTTTGATGTTTCTCCCATAAAATCTCCATTTAAAATTGTGTCCCATGATAGGGTGTGAGATCTTGGGGGATCTCCATGGAGGTGGGGCACGAAATGGAGAATAGAGGGGAGGATTTGATTTATTTAAAAAAGGGAAAACTTGGAAATTCGAATCATTTTTTATTAGCTGGACACCCTTGCACGGTTTGGCTCCATGTTTTAGCAAACCATGTGGCCAAACCATGTGGCATGTTCTGTCTACCCAAAACCATGACATTCTTCCTCAATTTTAGGGGGATCAAAGGGGGAATCCCAAGAGAAACATAGGCCAAGGATAGGGGAAATAATACTCAAAATAAAACCAAATTTTCCCCCAAAGTCTTATCCATCTCAAGGGTAAAAACTACCTCAACAACTTACCCCACAAGTGGTGTCAATAGGAGTGCCACAAATACAACTCCAAAACACCTTAACCTCACACTATCCCTTTGAAAAAAGAGGAATCCGTGTACCATATGATAACCCCAAGTCCAAATTAATAGGTCAAGAACACAAGAAACCCCAAAATTACACCTAGAAAACCTGGAAACGAAGAGAATAAAAAGAACCGAAAGAGGATTTAATGCAAAGTATGTAACTGAAAATCAGGGAGTGACAGTCTTGGTATGTCCATTATATTATGTGGTAGGTTATCTAAATTATGTGGTGGCTTTTTCCTCATTTGGTCACTATAATAAAATAGGCGTGCAGTATAGTTCACAATAAAAAATTTAAATACCTTGTCACAGTAACATTATTTATTCTTATGGTAGGTGGTTTCTTTTACACAATCATTCACTGATTCACACAATCATGTTTTTTTTACACATGATAGGTTCATTACATAAATGTATGGCAGTTTCATTACAATGATGTAATTTTATCATCTAAAGAATGTTAGGTATTTTTTGTGTGGTTAGGTCAACTATAGCATGTGCTAAAATGACACAGTAACATGACCTTTATGGTCAATTAAGTGTTTTATACGATAAGATCATTACACAGGATGTAAGTTTTCACAAACAGTTCTAAACTTATCTGTTTTTTCATGTTTTGTCTTGAAAATCATTTACTTATTAAAAATATGGAATTCAATAAAATAAGTTATAAACCTTCTTTTGGATCATTAAAATTACATGGTGTTGGAAAAATCCAACAAAGATATTTAGTGGAAAATAAAATAATAAGATAGAAAAATATTTATGGTGGTTCATGTCATAAATACCCCCTAGTACACTCCACCAAAACTCTCTCTGAAATCTTGGTGATTTTCACTTGAAGTTTCTAATCTATGGGATATTGACAGTTGAATTTATGTAACTGTTACATGATATAATCAATTTTATAAGGAAGGAAAGACTCATAGTAGTTCTTTAAACACATAACATATGATTTTTTAGAACCAAAATAGAATTTTTTGGATGGATAAATTCATGATAAAAGAATTTAGATTCAAACACTACAGCTAACTGATGAAGATACCATCCAAGGAAAGTGTGAAAGACTTCTAATCACAATCTACAAGAACATTCTTGAAAAAAAGATAGATATTACTCAGATAATAAAACTCCAGAAAAAACAACTTTCACTATTATCGAATGAACACATGCCAGTAACATAATATAACATGTATATATCTAACGGTTAATTTGTAAAGCTTTAAAAAACTAATTAATATTAATAATATAATAAGAATACAATTAGAAGTAAATATTATAATCTCATTTTTAATAAAAATGATTTTCATAATTTTAGAGTAAAGAATTAAGTTCATAATTCTTTAAAGAGACATATTATATTTCTATTAGATCATTAAAAATATCCAAAAGTATCAATTCAAAATATATAAGCATACCAAAGTAATTCATGTCAAAAAAATCATAAAAGGAAACAGGGTTAATTGAGATTTTCATAACACTCATCATATTAGAAATTTGAATTAAAGAAAATAAAACAAAAACATCCCTGAGAAATCAGTGATAATTATTCAGTTGTTTTTTACCTTCAAAAATGGTCTCTGAATAGCTTTATCTAGAGATTGACTTTAGTGAAATCATAGAATAAATATAAGAATAATTTGAAATTTAAATCCTATAGAATAATAGTTCAACATTGTGATTACATAGTGAGACGTTATATCCAAAATTATATTTTCCAATGTATGGTTATTTCAAAACATATAGTTCCATATGGTGGAGTTTGATACCAACATTTTATTCAAAATTCTAGGTATATTACCATTGTGAGGTTACTTATGATAGATACATGTCCATGATTATGTACCAAAATGTGGGGTTCCTTAACAAATGTTAGGTTCTCAAACATTATATTCTCCTCAAAAATGTGGTTATGAATGTCCGGATAAACACCAACATTTGATTATAAATTCAATTTCAAAAATTGAGTGTTGATTTCTATAAAAAATCTTTATGACATTAAAAAATAAACATTAATTGAAAATAAAATGATATAATATAATTATTCAATAATTCCAGGTAAATATAATCTCAAATAATGTTTGTATAACCCTGAGCTTCCACGATACGCTTCTCTTTCAATAATGCAATAGCTTGCATTGTACGCAAGTTCGAGATTCTAACACACCGCGACCAATCAAAATAGCCATTATGAATAGTAATACCGACTTTTTGAGATTATATATATATTATATTTCAAAATGGACTTCATTTTTGGATTCAGAATTTCGAAATTAGAAAATGTTGAATTTTTGGTATTTTTCTGAGAACTTCCAATTTTTTATGAATAGTGAAAAATACTTAAAAACAACTTTTTTAATCAAAATAATTTATAGTGATAAATTATACTATTGAGTAGTTTTAAAGTTTAATTAGAATATATTTTTACGATTTTATCCAATGGTGGTCATTAGAATTAATTCACTTTGAAATTGGATATAAACAATTGTCAATCTTTTGATATATATTATTTCTTAAAAACACGCTATTTTTTGTGACAGTGGGAATTAATTATAAAATTAATTAATGCAACTTATATGTTTGGAATTTTTTAAAATATACATAATTTTTGAAATTGTAATATCAATTATATCTTAGGCTGAAATTTTGGCACTGTTCTGAAAAACTTCAATTTTTGATGAATAGTGAAACCACTAAGTGGTAGTTAAAAAACTGATTTTTCATTTAAATGAAACATTACCACTTCTGTGTTTTGATTTTCAAAAATCCGACATACATGGTTTTCATTAGGAAGTAAAATGTGGTTCAATGGGATTAAAATAATTTTTTGGTGAATAGTATCTTTTATGTTTAATTAATCGCGATTAAAGATAATTAGTGAAATTTAAGGTAAAAATGATGTTATAAAAATATGAAAATAACTTTAAACTTGTCCTAAACTTATTGGATGAGTCATGGCCGACCAATACAATCCATGGGTCAAATTGGGGAACCCATGGAGCCACTTTGGTATGAAAATGACATTAAAAACTTTTTATTTAATGTTAAAATAAAAATGTCACAGACATGAGTTGTTTTACTAAAACAATTTTTAAATTGGGTTATACAAGTAATATTTTTTACTATAAATATTCATTAGAAATATAAAAATATTTCCTACATCATTATATTTGTTTTATAATTTTTATAAATTGAATAAATTAAATTATTTATGACACCATGATGATGCAGCGATTACCTCATTAATTAATGATTTAAATAAAATGAAAATATAATGTAAACTCTAAGAATTACACTTGTAAAAAACATATTGGATGAGTAGATTTAGAACCCTTATCACCTTATCCCCGAAAGATATAAGTTTTGGTCCTTTAAAATCTGAAACTCATTATATAATAAAGTAACATTACCTGACTTTCCAAGAGTGCCCCTCCTCTCCTCTTATTAAAGGCCCCCACCACTACCACCTTATTCACACCTTCAAAGCCTTTTGGCTCGGCCAAACTCTACCCATTTTTTCTCTCCACATCCCACTCTAACTACTAGAAGCCTCACTTTGGGAAGAAGTCTTCCCAAGGAAGCCTTTGAGCTCAAATCAAAAAGAGTTACCAATTTTTAAAGGTAGTGTTTTCTCTTGTGTTCTTATGTTTTATTTTGCTTCTCCAACCCCGTAAACTCTTTTTATTCATTTCTTTTCTAACAACACCAGTATCCTAAATATACTAGGATGTTTTTATAAGATGTATTCGAGCTACACTTACACACACCTACATCTAATGGTTAAATAACATACTGTTTCTGTGGATGGTGAATTTCTGCCTCACGAAACGATGATTGTTCAACACTCATATAACACCTTCAAAGGTGGACATTAAGATGTCACTATATTTATATATGATATATAATATGTTTATGTTTTACTTAAGCTTCTGTATTTTTCATTTATGTAATACCTTTCTAGTTTCCATTATGGGTAAACGCGATAATTTCATTTTAAGAAGTGCGGACTACCGCCCGCTCAAAGTGATTTGAATCGTTAATGCCATATGTGGTATGTATAAAGGATAGAGTAAATGGTATTATACATTATATTATAATGGAATTATAGTATACCTTCATATAATTATAATTTCATTCCATTAAATATGAAATAGAAATTAAAATAGTATTCATGCGTACGTACGGCTTACCATCTCTATGAACGGTGCATTTCATTTATTACCTCTAAATGTTATGTAATATTATAAATGAATATATATATACCGGATATATATGATATATGTGATACCTACATCATGAATATAATTCTGGATATAATGGATATTTCACCACATCAACAACTTGTAATTATAAGAAGTTTATTTTCGACTCAAGTACCAAAGATCGACAAAATGACCGTTATTAAATTAAATAATTACATAATGTTCATAACATGGTAATAAGTGATATAAAAGGAATAATGAACATGAAAAAGGTTCTTAAGAAAATAGAAATTAACTCTAGTTTATTATTCAGGAGATTAAATAATGGTCGAGTGAAGTCGGAGACGAGGTAAGGGAACTTCTTAACCCAATTTCCATTCTTTGGGTTAATCTCCTACTTCCAAATTATGTCATGATATTATTATTTCATATCTTTTATTTGTACATTAATTATGTGTACTTATAGTTAATACACATAATAGATCTAATTTATTTAAAAAAATGATATTTTTAAGGGACTTCGTCTCAATCTCCTTTCATTGAGGCATATTTGGTTTTATACACAACTTTCCTTTATACGATGTATAAACCCCTTTGACTTTAACTTTAACTCAAAAAGAATTTTTTTATATGAAGAGTTTTTACTAAACGACAAAAGGAATTTTTTTTCTTATGTATGCAGAGACAACGACTTCCCCACCGCTGTGACCATTATTTGAGTTTCGGCTTCCTCTACAAGCCATAACTTTTTTTTAAATGAAAAATAAATATCAAGTTCAAATTTTCTTTTATTTTGGTATTGAAAATGGTTTTGAAAGTGATTTTATTATATCAATGTGTTGTATTGATATCTTGTGATTGAAATGTAAAAATGTTATGTTTCCTTTATGCATATTTTATGTGATATGATTATGTTATGGTTTATGATATGTTTAAACCTGTTCATATGAGGAATCATTGGACTTAATAAGTGACGGGTGGAGCCTGCTATAGCTCCTCGATTTATCAGTAGGTCTCATGAGACGAACTAGTGTCTTGGCACGAGGCCTTGACAAAATCTTATTTGTAGTCTTGGCACGAGTCCTTGGCTGCGTGGTTTTGATATTCTTCCATTATGCATTCCATCATTATGAAAGTGGTTATTGATATTGCATGTGATTATTCGACTAGTAGAATATCCATGTGAGTAAGTAAATGATATTATTTAATTTTATTTTTTCCATATTATGCTGAAGTTCAAGTTTTAAAAGTATTTTCTTTTAGTTATACATTGCCTTAAATGTTAATGATTATTTATGAAAGCTTCCGCAATATTGTTATCCTTAATAAGCATGTAAGCTCACCCCTTTCAATGTTTTAATATTTTCCAGGATGTGAAGAAGTATTTTATGAATGACCTGCAGGGATAGTCAGAAGAGGATATGAGTGTGGACAATGCATACTTTGTTATTGAAGTTTTTCCCTTTATGATGTAATGTTAAATTTATGAATGTATCTAGTGTTTCCAAGGCTACTAAACTAATTGGTCTTTTGAGACTTGATCTTTTGTGATCATTCCAATGTTATGCAATAATGCACCCACTCTGGGTAACTGGGGTCGGGGCGTTACAGTTGGTATCAGAGAAAATTTAGTACTAACCTTGGAAGCTAGATTTAGATAAAATATGATTAGAGAACATTACCCAAAGATAGACTTTGAGGATTAGTATAGAAGAACATCCTAGAATTTTGGTATTATAGAGATTTTGTGAGTTTTCCAAGTAATACATCCATGTCTGGATACAAACAGGTAGAGGAGGCTCTTGCACAGATGTACCTAGGGGTAAAACCCGAAAACACCGCTTTGAGATAGACTCGAACGGGAACCAGTGCACGACAATGGGCCTTGCTGCACTCTTGGTTATGACACTCCTGGGGGATATGCTTAGGATAATTATCATTTTCTTTACAAACAATTATGAAGGGCTTATGATTACATACTTCCTCAAAAAAAACATTTTTATGATTATGGATTATATACATAAATAGTTCAATTTATGTCAAGTGTTTTACAAGTATGGAATTATGTATTTTAATTCATAAACTAATCTAGTTTATGCTATTGTTTAGAAATGGAGCCTTGATGGGAGGAATGGAAACCGTAACAATTCACGCACTCCGTGTAGGGATTGCCCTCCTACTCAAGATAATTATTGTAGAGCTGGAGATACAATTGGTGCTGATCAACTTATCACTATACTGGGACAACTCACTCAAGTTATGAATAGTA
This sequence comes from Viscum album, assembly GCA_963277665.1. Lineage (NCBI taxonomy): Eukaryota > Viridiplantae > Streptophyta > Magnoliopsida > Santalales > Viscaceae > Viscum > Viscum album. Next base: position 734,344,803 of record OY728146.1, on the reverse strand, counting down.
ACCTTACTCGTATGGAGCACCCTGATCCGCAACATGGAGGATCAATGTTAGACCGCTCCATGAGGCAACAACCACCAACATATAATGGGGGTACAAATCCATTAGTAGCTAAGCAATGGATAAACTCCTTAGAAAAAAATTCCACACCTTGGGGTGTAGCAAAAGAGAGAAAGTTGTCATTACAGTTTACCACCTCACTGGAGATGCCGATCAATGGTGGTCGCTGATTCAAAACAAAATGGAAGATGAAGAAATATCAAGTATGGATTGGAAGGAGTTTGAGGAATGTTTCTTAGAAAAATATGTTCCTCATAACCATCGAGAAGATATGGAAAGATAATTTCTGAGTCTGAGGCAGAAAGAGAATGAGAATGTTGAAAAGTATGAGAATAACTTAACAAGGTTAGCGAGGCATGCTGCAGATTATATACGTAACCCATGAAGTAAGATCGTTCGTTTCTTTCATGGGTTAAAACCGTTTCTCCGTCGAGCATTATTATCACAATCTTTATCAACATATGAAGATACAGTCTCGTGTGCTATCAAGACAGAAAAGGAATTCTCTAAATCTTATGAAAATAAATTAAAGCAAGAGAAGAAGATAATGGTGGAACAAGAGACAGATAAAGGGAAAATGAGGAAGAAGGATTTCCCATTATGCGATAATTCTGGGAAGAATCACCCCAGTACTTGCCTAAAAGGAATCCGAGTTTGTTATAAATGTGGAGAAAAAGGTCACCAGGCTCGTGATTGCAAGGGAAAGAAAGAAGCTATCAATGTTGAATGCTACAATTGTAGGGAAATGGGGCATTATGGAAATTAATGTCCTAAGCATTAGGGAAACTTACCTTAGAAAAGTCCAAGGGATCAAGGACAATATTATGCTCTTACTACAGTTGAATTGGAATAATTAATGAATTGGTGCATTTGGACTCAAGGATTATATTCTGGTTATAAGAATAATGTGATATATAAAAGGATTTTACTGCAGTACTTGTTGTTTTCATTAAGGTTTTAATATGATGAAGGTAATCATATTTTTAGTATGTGACAATAAGAGAAACTTTACATTGTTTGGGGAATCTAATGTTACAATTGATTTTGGAATTTAAGGACCTTTTAGAGAAAGTCTGGATGGAGGTATTTTGGATAACTATAAAGGTTGGAATGGATTAAGTTGAACTTTGGATAGTATTGTTTAAGGTTAAACCATTTATGAAGATTATTTTTGGAGTATTATAATACTATAGTATAGGAAAAGGACAACCTGTAGGTCGGGGGATAACCCGTCACATCGGAAAAAGCTGTAGGAATCGAACCCACAACCATAGTGCAGCATGCCTTTATTACCTACCACTAGCCTACAGGAAGTCCCTAGTTATTACAAATAGTTTTCCTAATCTAAATGGTGTGTGTTAATATTTGGAACCTTATACAATTAAAATAAATAGAATATTTTTGAGTTCTTTTACCATTTAGAGTGAAAGATGGGTTTGTGGTAAAAATTTATTAAATAATGAAAGTCTACATGACAAGTAAGTATATTTCCCTACGTTCATAGTAAATCTCCTAAATAAATTCCTCAACTTTATGAAAGGTAACTTAAAATAAAAACGTTATCGGTTAACTTTTTGAACAGGGGAATCAATGATCGTTTAACCAATCACAAGTTTGTGATTTTCTTATAGTTAACTTTATCCTAACCCTGTTTTCTACAACTCTCCATCAGACCTTGATGGTTTCTTTTTCTTCCATATCCATATTTTCATAGAATCCAAGTATGGGCTATCTCGGGTGACCTTTGTACTTATCTTTCTTTCTTTTAAAGTTATATTTTTATTAACCTTAATTCCGATGTGGGTTTTACACAAAGGTATTTTCTATTTTCAACCTTTTATTTTCAAAGAAAAATTTAAAATTGCGAGGACGCAATTTATTGAAGGAGGGAAGAATGTAACACCCCTAGATTCCACGATACGCTTCTCTTTCAATAATGCAATAGCTTGCATTGTACGCAAGTTCGAGATTCTAACACACTGCCACCAATCAAAATGACCATTATGAATAGTAATACCCAATTTTTGAAATTTTATATATTTTATATTTCAAACTGGACTTCATTTTTGGATTCGGAATTTCGAAATTATCCTATGTTGAATTTTTGGTATTTTCTGAGAACTTCCAATTTTTTATGAATAGTGAAAAATACTTAAAAACAAATTTTTTAATAAAAATAATTTATAGTGATAAATTATACTATTGAGTGATTTTAAAGTGTAATTAGAATATATTTTTACCATTTTATTCAATGGTGGTCATTAGAATTAATTTCACTTTGAAATCGGACATAAACAATTGTCAATCTTTTGATATATATTGTTTCTTAAAAAACACGCTATTTGTTGTAACAGCGGGAATTAATTATAATATTAATTAATGAAACTTATATGTTTGGAATTTTTTAAAATAGACATCATTTTTGAATTCGGAATATCAATTATAGCTTTGGGTGAAATTTTGGCATCGTTCTGAAAAACTTCAATTTTTGATGAATAGTGAAACCACTAAGTGGTAGTTAAAAAACTGATTTTTCATTTAAATGAAACATTACCACTTCTGTGTTTTGATTTTCAAAAATCCAACATACATGGTTGTCATTAGTAAGTAAAATTTGGTTCAATAGGATTAAAATAATTTTTTGGTGAATAGTAGCTTTTATGTTTACTTAATCGCGATTAAAGGTAATTAGAGAAATTTAAGGTCAAAATGATTTTATAAAAATATGAAAATACATTTAAAATTGTCCTACACTTATTGGATGAGTCATGTCTGACCAATAAAATCCATGGGTCAACTTGGGGACCCCATGGAGCCACTTTGGTAGGAAAATGACATTAAAAACGTTTTATTTAATGTTAAAATAAAAATGTCACAAACATGAGTTGTTTTACTAAAACAATTTTTAAATTGGGTTATACAAGTAATATTTTTTACTATAAATTTTAATTAGAAAGATAAAAATCTTTCCCACATCGTGGATTTTTTTTTAAAATTTTTAGACATTAACTAAATTAATGTATTTATGACACCATGATGATGCAGCGATTACCTCATTAATTAACGATTTAAATAAAATGAAACGATAATGTAAACACTAAGACCTACACTTGTCAAAAACCTATTTTATGAGTAGATTTCAAACCCTTATCACCTTATACTCAAAATATATAAGTGTGGGACCATTAAAATCCGAAACTCATTATATAATAAAGTAACATTTCGTGACTTTCCAAGAGTGCCCCTCCTCTCCTCTTATAAGAGGCCCCCACCACTACCACCTTATTCACACCTTCAATGCCTTTTGGCTCAGCCAACCTCTGCCTATTTCGTCTCTCCACATCCCACTCTTACTCCAAGAAGCCTCAATTTTGTCAGAATACTTCCCAAGGAAGTCTTTGAGCTCAAATCAAAAAGATTTACCCATTTTTAAAGGTAGTGATTTTTCTTATGTTCTTATGTTTTATTTTGCTTCTCCAACCCCCTAAAATCTTTTTATTAATTTATTTTCTATCAACACCAGTATCCTAAATATACTAGTATTTTGTTATAATATGGATTCGAGCTACACTTACACACACCTACATCTAATGGTTAATGAACATACTGTTTCTGTGGATGGTGAATTTCTGCCTCACGAAACGATGATTGTTCAACACTCATATAACACCTTCAAAGGTGGCAATTAATATGTCACTATATTTATATATGATATATAATATGTTTTTGTTTTACTTAAGCTTCTGTATTTTTCATTTATGAAATACCTTTATGGTTTCCATTATGGGTAAACGTGATAATTTCATTTTAGGAAGTGCGGACTACCGCCCCCTCAAAGTGATTTGAATCATTAATGCCATATGTGGGATGTATAAAGGATGGAGTAAATGGTATTATAAATTATATTATACTGGAATTATAGTATACCTTAATATAATTATAATTTCCTTCCATTAAATACGAAATAGAAATGAAAGTAGCGTTCATGCGTACGTACAGCTTACCGTCTCCATGAACGGTGCATTTCATTTCTTACCTCTAAATGTTATGTAATATTATAAATGAATGTATATACTGGATATATATTATATATATGATACCTACATCATGAATATAATTCTGGATATAATTTATATTTTACCACATGAACAACTTGTAATTATAAGAAGTTTATTTTTGACTCAAGTACCAAAGATCGACAAAACGACCGTTATTAACTTAAATAATTACATAATGTTCCTAACATGGTAATAAGTGATATAAAATGAATAATGAACATGAAAAAGGTTCTTAAGAAAATATAAATAAACTCTAGTTTATTATTCAGGAGATTAAAGAACGGTCGAGTGAAGTCGGACAAGAGGTAAGGGAACTTCTTAACCAAATTTCCCTTCTCTGGGTTAATCTCCTTCTTTAAAATTATGTCATGATATTATTATGTCCTATCTTGTATTTGTACTTTATTTATGTGTAATTATAGTGAATACACATAATAGATCTAATTTATTTAAAAAATGATCTTTTTATGGGACTTCGTCTCAATCTCCTTTCATTGAGGCATATTTGGTTTTATACACAACCTTCCTTTATACGGTGTATAAACCCCTTTGACTTTTACATTTACTCAAAAGAAATCTTTTCATACGGAGCATTTTAACTAAATGACAAAAGGAATTTTTTTTCTTATATATGCGGTGAAAACAAATTCCCCGCCGCCGTGACCATTATTTGAGTTTCGGCTTCCTTTACAAGCCATAACTTTATTTAAAATGAAAAATAAATATCAAGTTTTAATTTTCTTTTATTTTGGTATTGAAAATGGTTTTGAAAGTGTTTTTATTTTATCAATGAGTTGTATTGATACCTTGTGATTGAAATGTGAAAATCTTATGTTTTATTTATGCATATTTTATGAGATATGATTATGTTATGGTTTATGATATGTTTAAACCTGTTCATATGAGGAATTCATTGGACTTAATAAGTGACGGGTGGAGCCCGCTATAGCTCCTCGATACATAGGTAGGTCTCATGAGACAAACTAGTGTCTTGGCACGAGGCCTTGACAAAATCTTATTTGTAGTCTTGGCACGATGCCTTGGCTATGTGGTTATGATAGTCTGGCATTATGCATTCCATAATTATGAAAGTGGTTATTGATATTGCATGTGATTATTTGACTAGTAGAATATCCATGTGAGTAAGTAAATGGAATTATTTAATTTTATTTTTTCCATATTATGCTTAAGTACATGTTTGAAAAAGCTTTTGTTTTAGTTATACATTTCATTAAATATTAATGATTATTTATGAAATCTTTTGCAATATTGTTATCCTTACTGAGCATCTGAGCTCACCCCTTTCAATGTTTTAATATTTTCCTAGATGTGAAGAAGTATTTTATGAATGACCTGCAGGGATAGTCATAAGAGGATATTAGTGTGGACTATGGAGACTTTTTTATTGTAGTTTATCACTTTATAATGTAATGTATCATTTATGAATGTATCTAGTGTTTCCAAGGCTACTTAACTAATCGGTCTTTCGAGACTTGATCATTTGTGATCATGCCAATGTTATGCAATAATGCACCGACTTTGGGTAACTGGGGTCAGGGAATTACAATGTTAAAGTAACATTATTATTAAAACAAATAATGGTATTTGTGGGAACCAAAATTAATTTAAAACTTATCTGATCAATATTGGTATGACCAATAATATCTTTATTTTTTATGATCACAAAACTCATAGAAAAATTAAAAAAATAAACACAAGGACAACATGTTTTATTAATTATGAAATATATTTTTCATTATATCAATCAAATATAGACCAAACATTATTATAAAACTCTATTTAATATTTTTTTTCCATCCATATTCATCCCCCTTCTTATGTGATAAAAAATTATGTATAAAAATGTAAAAAAAATATATTTAATTTAGTAAAAAGATATATATGGATGTTATATAACCCAATGATTTTTTTATATTGAAAATTTATAGACATAGAAACATAAAAAAAATGACAATAGAAAATATAAAAAGAATTTAATTTTTACAAATGATTCCATATTACAATGAATTTTAGATCAAGGGATAAGTGGATAAGGTTCAAGCTATTTGGGAAGATAGGATTTTTGTTGAAATTCATCAGATGAATAATAGACCGAGGTTATGAAATTCCAGAGAGTCTTATGCTAGGACATAAACTTCTCTATTGGATCCAAGAAATTCGGGATCAAAGGACCAACCCACTATCTTAGTAAGAACCCTTGAAACTAGGCTAACCTTCAATATTTCAACCAGATTCACCTTCAAAAAAAAAACCGAACAGTCACATAAAACATAACATACATGCCCATTATATTTCATATTTGATAGAGAAAAGACCAAACTCTCAGTTATACATAAGATAATATTTCTATTAGCACTCTTTCAAATTATAAAAGGTTGTGAGGAGGCACACTACCACATAAAAATATTCTAAATCATATCCTTAATTGTAAAAAGATCAAAATAATGTAGTTCAAATCCTCAAAAACATCACTAGATCTTGATCTAATAGATATCAATTATCTCCCCTAATGTGAACTAGAATCATTGAAAATATCATACTAACTTTCCAAAAACTACTTCATATCACTGAAATTATACTTGTCCTTCAGATCAATTTTCATATTTATAAACTGATTAGTTATGTCTCTTTAAAATATATCAATATATTTTCTATACATTAACCTTTACTTCAATATTTGAAAATGAAATTGAATATATATAAATTTAATTTTTTAACAAATCCATTAATCAATTATTTAAAAGACCTATTTTAATATTAAACCTCTAATGGAATATTGAAAACTTCATAGAATATCAAGTAAATGATTAAAAACATTCTTGATACAATTTTATAAGAAATACCTTTAAAACCAGTTTTCTTCCCTGAATTCTAAAGAACATTTTCAACACTTATATATAGTTCCCCAATTTCAACTAACTGGATATCTTGAATAACAATATTCTAATCAAAAGTGGGAAAACATTTTAATAACCTATGTGTTTTTTCCAACATCTTCAAAATTCTATGCCAATGCTTTTTTAAATAAATGTCATGTTTGATCCTTAATAAACTAGGTATAATTAGCTATAAGAATACTCACTTCTCCTAAAAAAATAACTTATTTTGTTTTTTTTAACTCATGGAAAAGATAATATTACATATTAGATTGTTCCTCAACATGAACAACTTCTTATCTTCATTCTAACACAACTGGGATTGGTTTCACAACATCTATAGTAGCATAATAACCATCCTAATCAAACGATGAAGGATTATCTCTTTTATAGTGAATTTGAACAAAAAAAGTAGTAACATATTTCTCAGTTTATAATTATTTATAAACTCTTCAAAGTAGATTTGTTCCCCCAACTCTTATAGGGTTATTTTTATCCACGAATTTCCCACTTTTGTTACATATAATAAAATTATCCCCACTTATATCATTTTTCTCTAATCCTTTAGCTTCTCCTGTACAAATTCATATCTCAACAACACCTCCTTCAACTCTATATTCATTTATTTAATTAGCACCATGACATGAATACCCAGTAGACACAAACACATCTTCTCCCACTGAATATGAGAACCAAATGTCACATCTTCTTCTCCACTCAGGGGAATAAGATTTCATCTAGTTAAACTCAAGAAGAAGAATAACATTCTAAGGGTTATAGTAGAAAAAAAATTATTATTATGATATATAGAACCATTTTTGTTTTCATCAATCAGCACTCTCTAGTAAAAAAATATGATATGAAAGCCTACAATAATGATATAATGATATCCTTCCATCCTTCAAGAAGACGTGGTTCATCTTCCTCAATATATACCAAAACATACTTAACTAGATATTACTCAATATGATGAACATGGTATATATGTCAAGAAAAATAATTTCCACTAACTTTTAACACCTATGAATGATTGTGTCACGAATAATCTTACAAAGAAATTTTTGGTCATCTTCTATGTCCTTAACCAAGATGTTTTTAAATTCCTAAGTCCCAAAGAAGAATGAAATAATATACTCCAATTTAGGAATACTATTTATAATTACACATAGGATAAAACTAAATTTCATTTTATGAGGTCATTGAAACTATTGATTCATGTCCACTAACAAAATAAAAATAATCTTTTCATTCACCTTCAATGATATGAGATCCCCACAATCATTGTAGCTGAACTAGAAATTATTATTAAAATTCATTACCACCCTTTAAAATTAATATTTTTAATTTAATAAATCAAGTGAAAATTCAACACATCGAAACCATAATTCTTTATTCAAAATCATATTTGTCTCAAACATCAATTCTATATAGATAATTGTCTTCAACAGCAACCATTTATTTTAAATAGAAACTATTTTTTCTTCCAACTACTATTCCCAGCCTCATCAATAGTCTTGGTTTTTTCATTAAAAAATATAACATAAGAGTTAGGATTTAGGAGATTAGATTTTGAGAGATTTAAAATTTGAGACACCTAGGAGATAATGGTTCGAAGTTAGAAGAGTGGGAGAGGTCATAACTCTGATGGTTTTAGGTGACAGTTTGGTTTATCGAGATGATAATTTAGTGTAATCACTTGGTATTTTCAAAATTAAAATACATATTTTTAAAAATTATAATGTGTAAGTAAGATAATACAAGTAAATTTAAAAAATAAATTATTATCATAAAAAATAAATCTCTATAAAATGATACATTAAATGGATGAATATAATAATTAAAATTATTTTCTAAAAAACATTTAAAAATACACTTTAATTAAAATTAGATAAACCTAACACCCCATAAAAATTTCAAACCTAGTAGTGGTAATTGTTTTAGTAGAAATATTACTATGATGATATTTAGTATTAACAAATTCTAAAAAAATATCCTCCTTTTGGAAAAAATTCTTTTGAATATGATGTTGAAAATCAATATAATTAGTTCTCCAAGGAATCGCTGTATTTTTAGAAATATTTATAGAACTAGTATTATCAATTAAAAATACACATGTGTAAAATTTATAACAAATTCCAAAAGAGTGTGTTTCATCAATAAAACATATGCACTACAATTACCAATAGATATGTACTTTTTATCATAAGAGGAAAATGAATCTGAATGTTTCTTCTTATTAGGTCATGAAACCAATAACTTCTCTAAAAGGGGAAAAGATCCTATGTTACTTTTTATATCTATTATGTACCCTTTAAATGAAGTATAAGAATATTAAATTAAATCAAAAAATAATTATAAAGTAGAGATAAGGAAATATTTCTTTTTAAATATAGGAAAATACTCTTAATTGCAATCAAATGAAAATATTTTGGATTTTACCGAAATATTACACATAAGAAAACATAAAAAATATATTTGGTCTACTAATAGTAAGATATAACCAAATACCAAGCATACCTCAATATAAATTGTCTTCAACATGTTTAATATCATCAAAAAAATATGTTTTATTTTATTACCCGTTGTATTTTATATGAATTTATATTTATAACTACAAACCTTTACAAAAAAATAATTAATATATTTAATTTCATTCAAAACATTTCAAAAATTTATTTGAATTATTTAATATCCAATAAATAAATTAAATACTCATATCATATTAATTTCAAATTTATTTTTCATATGTTTTGAAAAATCATTACAATGATTTTGATTAGTATAACCAAAAATAATATCATCTACATAGATTTTTTCTAATAAAATATAAAAAGAATATTTTTTTCTCAGAGGGATTTAGATCATCTGTAACTATAGAAAAACCATTTTCTAAATGAAAAGTGAACAACCTATCCTTATGAGACTATGGTTCTTTTTTGAGACTATAAAGGACCTTAGTAAGTAAAAAAATTGGAAAATGAGACTTTTCCAAGCCTATGGGTTTTTCAACATAAGATTCAAAAACTAAATATCCATTTAAACAAGAAGGTTTAACATTTATATGGAATAATTTAACATTTATAAAATATTAATAGGCTAAATTAAACCTAATGGATTTAAGAAAAACAACAACTGCAAATATTTCCCCATAATATATACCTTCACCCTGATTTTATCCCATTGTAACTAGCTCAAAATTATTCCTACTAATTTCAAATTTATCATTGTTCTTATTACCAGAGACCCATTTAGCTCCTATTATAAGATAGTTGGAGGTCCTATCAGCTAAATCCCAAACATTGTTTCTCTTAAAATAATTTTTTATCCATATATATCCAATAACCAATTCTCATTATCTATGGATTTGTCTATCGATTTATGATCAAATTGGGATTTAAAAGTAGATAAATCAATTAGGATTCCAAAATTACTTCTATACAAAACTCCTTTATCTATGTATTCTTTAATAGTCTCTAAAGGACGATTATTTAATGACTAAATTCATCTAGCTAAAACACTTTTAGGTTCCTCAGTTTCATTTCCTTGGTAATTTTCTTGATCATGATCATGTTTTTATTTAATTTTACACTTAAAATAAAAATAATCAAGTCATAAATTATTTAAATAATAGATGAATTAAACTATTTTAATTTTATTATAATTAATGGTATAACTCTCATATAACCTCATGTTCATATATTATTTACCTAATCATGATTTTTTAATAAATAGACTATAAGATTTAAAAAGTACAATAATACAAAAGAAATATTTCATTATCATATTTTAGATCAAACATTACAAGATGTTATTTAGTATTAAAGATATACACCATTCATTCAAAAAAATTTATGAAACCAACATTAGGTTCCCTAATATTCTGTAACACATAAAGTGTATTTTTAATAATATTTATAGTTAAAACTTTATTAATAATTTGGAATGTTGTATTAATAATTTTTATCCAAAAATAATTTAGTGAATTATACTCAGTTTACAATGTTCTATCCATTTACTCAATATTTATATTTATACATTCAATGTTTCTTCTTTGTTGAGGTGTACTTTGAGTTGAATAAGAGTTTTTAATACCCATGTTTATCCAAAAAAGAACTAAATTCAGGGTTCCCAATTTCTCCTCAAATATATCTTCACAATAAAAGTATTTTAATATATTTTTTCCTTTTGAATCAACTTAAAAAACTCAAAGAAGAAATAAAAAAATATATTTTATTCCTTAAAAAGTAAACCAATGAGAATCTAGAAAAAATCATCGATTAATAGATAAATAAATTATCTAATAGCCGACATTCCTACTATAGAAGGTCCAAATAGATCAATATGGATTATTTTTTAAGGTCCATATATTTATTCATTATTAATTTATTTGAATGATGAAATATGTTTATTACTTATATGACATGATTCATAAAGTTTCTTATCATCACACTTTAGACAATTCGTATAAGAAACTATATATTTATTTGATAATTTACATAATGAAAATATATTTCAATCAAAAAAGATTCTAAGAAATATATAAGATCCACTTAATTGGGTATTTAAACAACTCATATTTTTTCACACAATAAACTAAGGTCTGAAGTATAAATATATTTTTTATGTTCTCTCAACATAGGAAGTTAATTGTTTTAAATAGAACATGTAACATTAGAGAAATAAATAGTAAAACCATCATTATGGGGTAGAGAAATCATAGAATATTATGATTCAGCCCATGAACATAGATAACTTTACATATCATGATATAATTTGGATCTCCAACTTACCCAACTCCAACAATAATACATTTTCTATTATCACTAAAGGAATCCAAACCTCCATCAACATTAAGAAGTTTATGAAATTTATTGATATATCTATTCATTTGTCTTGAACAACCACTATTTATTTACCAAATGGAATCTCTATTATTATTTCTCATCATCAAAAAATACCAAATAAGAATTTATTTGGTACCCAAATGATTTTGGTTTACGCATTGTTTTTATGAAAAGATCTCCAAAAACATATCCATTTAACTATACCTGTGATTCTAGGATTAAATTTAGGTATGTTTCTAGAAATATAATCCTTGTTGATAATAATAATTTGGGGATTCCTTAAAAACCATCATTATAATAGTGACCATTATTTACATACTAAAAACATGTTACATTTGATAATCTATAATTTTTTAAGATCTAAATAAAATAACATTTTTATAGTTTAGGTTCCTCACTATTAATTTTAATTCTATATTTTTATTTGTTACACAAATTTATTCCAATAATTTTATTAAAATACTCTTTTCCTTTGGGAATCATACTCAAAATACTATTTAAGGATTCTAATTTACAAAGAAAATATTTTTTCTTACTATCATGCTCAATAAATCTTGAATAACATTTATTTAACAATTATTTCAATCCTAATCGATGTTTTTACATGTTATATTTCTAATTTAAGGTGGAATTGTGAATATTCTTAAGATATTTATATTTTTTATTTAGTGCTAAATGTTTTTATTCCACCATGGAACAATATTCAATTAATTTATAATTTTATTAGGTTTTGGAATTAGAATCAAAAATAGAAGAATAGTAATATTTTTCCTCAACTTCCTTAGGCATAAAGCACACATTTTATTTCTAATTTGATATCTGTTTCTCATATTCCAAAATGGAGGAATTAATTTAGTCTTTAGATACACTTCAATTAGCCTTTATGGATTTATTTCCATATTTATTCTTGATCATCATTAATTTGAATATTTTTCTCCTTATTTTCCATTTTTATGCCTTTTTTAGCTATGCACAATCTAGAGTAATATATCCAATCTATTTGTATTTATAGAATCTTACATACATCAGAACATGAATAGTTTTATTTTAATAATTTAATTGTTACTTAAAACCATTATTAATTTTATATAACTTGTTGAATCTTATAGAAACATGGATAAATTACACTCATAAATTTGAAAAACTTGAATCATTCAAGAATATATCAACCTCTTCAGAAATATTTTTACCATTAGAAATAGAAACATTAAGAGTTTTATATTCCCTCATGATCATTTTAGTATCATTATATTATAATTTCTTCTCAACTTCATACATCATGATGGTTACAATAAATTCATTTATATTTAAATCTTTAACTAGATAAAACTATCTAATCATAGAGAAAATATCATTCCTTTTAGTAGGTAAATTCTTGAGAACTTACAAAACCTTATATAGGTCAAGTATATTTATTCCATGTGTATAATCACCATTGACTATCTCAATAAATCTTCCATTAATCTATGTGATATGTTATCCTTCATAAATTCTTAAGGTATCAATGTTCAATTTAGCAGTTTTTACCTCAGTAGTCTGACATAATTATTTCCTTCAACGGAAACTAATATTAATTTTCACATTTCATGGGTAGTAGAATATTGAGAGATGTAGTTGAGTTCATCTGGCCTAATTCCATAAATAATATCATTTGAGTCTCTTGTGTTCATATCATATTTAGTTTCCTTTGAAGCATACATTTTTTCTCCTTCTTCAATGCGAATTTCATATGGGTTGACAACCTTCAAATAAACATTTGAACTAGGATTTTTCTAATATATTATAATAACAGATTTCCAGCATCAATAATTTTATCCGTTAAAATATTGATCCTTTATTTTATAAATACATTAATTATTATTAGACATTATTATTTTTCTATATCATTAACTCAACCATGGAGAATATAAAATAAATCTTCAAAAGGGCACTCAATTTATACCAATTGTTCTCAAGAAATGAAAATGAAGATGTTAGAGATGGTGAATTTGTTCCTTTTAAAACACATAGTAATTTAAAATTTGACTCATGTTATTATTAGAAATTGAAAATATTCTCACTTAATTAAGTATAGTGTATATGATAAAATAAAAATAAAAGGATAGAAAAATTTTAATAGAGGTTCATGGCACAAAGATCTCCAATTAGACTACACCAATATTATTGTCATGAGATTATTGATTTTCATAACAGATCAACTTCTAAAGGATATCAATTGTTGATTATAAGAAACTCTATCTTATTAAAATATATTTTATAAGTATTTAATTTTTTACAATAATAGGCACTTAAAACACTCAACACTCAAGTTTTTAGTACAAAAAAATATTGTCTTTGTTATGATAAACACTATACGAAAGCCTTCAGATTCCAACATAAGATTTAAAATATAAAGAATATTCAAAGTAAAATATGAAATAATTTAAACTACAATCCTCAACATAAATCTATGCATTTTAAATAAAAATTACTTTTAAAACATAGGATACACACACACAAAATTCATTTTAGTATAACAATCACATAGAAATAGTGTTATAAAACATGTATATCCCCAAAATTTTATATTGTTAAGAATTAATAAACCATAGAAGAATAATCACAAAATATGAATATTATAATGGAAAATAGTATAATAACTTATATAATAATAATTTTTTAACATAATTTTAGATTAAAGGATTAGTTTCACAACACATCAAATAGATATATAATTTTTATGTCTGATCATTAAAATATTCTAGAATTACTTGTTCAAAATAAATATTCTGACCAAAAAATCAGGTCAAATAGATAAGGAAAATAATTTTTAACAATCTCAAGTTTCAAAATATTCATACTATTTGAAATTTGATTTAAATCATCCATGATAAAAAATAATTATGAAATTAGATATATTTTATCTATTGTTGTATATCTTATGAAACTGTCATTGAATCACTATATTGAGATATTTACTCCAGTGTATTCAAATCAAAAATCACAAAATAATTTAAAATTTGAATCATGTATATGGCTGGATCAATATCAGGAGTACTCTACATGAGTATAAATAAAAAGTTATATATTCTAGTGTATGATTGATTTCAAACATAGAGTTATAGAACATGTATTTTTCTACCAATGTATGATTCTCAATGTGATTTATATTACCAATGTGAGGTTACTTATGTTAGGAACAAATCCAATGAATGATAACCAAACATGAAAACTTATAAGAAAAACATATGTACATCCAAAAATTAACATAATTTATATGGATAAAAATACATTTTACACTTAAATAATTTTCCATTGAAAAGATATCCAATAATATTAAATGATTTAATTTTAAATTTAGTTCTTATTTCCTAAGAATTAATCAATAAATTTTTACGAAAGAAAACTTATACATATATTTTTTTCCATAATCACACATATAAAATGCTATTTTATAATAGTCATATTTAACTAATAAACTTTTTATAGAATATTTTAGTTCATTTAAGCTTAGTGTTTCATGTGGCACACACAATCGAACATATTATTTATTTAAAAGAATATAAAATAAAATCTTTGGGTGTTACAATATATCCCCCTTAAAGATATTATTTCCTCATAATATTAAATTCTATTTAATAAAAAGTTTTAAGTATTTTTAATAATGAATTCCATGGGGTATAAGATAAATATATATAAGTGTAATAAGTAATACCTTTTAATCAATATATACTCAAGTTCCTTTTGAAAATAACATTAATCTCATGTATATACTATGGAATTTATCAAATTCAAAATATTTATTAAACCATGAATTTACACTAATGAGAATAATTATAGATAAAGAGTTTCATAAATCATACCTTCATAGTAAATATTTATTTTCAAAATATTTCTTGATATATTTATTTTCCAATTTTCTCATATTGAGGAATTATTTTACCATTAAAATAGAGAATAATAGAAAAAGACTTACTTTATTTCATTCCATTCCATACGCATTATTTTTTCCTTCATCTCTATTGTAAGAAGTTTTCCACCTCTAGTTTATCTCATATTCTATATGATAAATAATAGTGATGAGTATTTCATTCCAGGAGCAATAAAATTAAAATTAAATGAACCATAATATTTATAAAAAGATTACAAGTTATTTCTCCCATATTAAATCCAAAAATGGATAACTCAAGTTAAAATAATTCCCAATATTAAGAAATATTCTATTATTATTTAAATAATCATCAAATAATACACAATGATTAACTTAAATCATCATTCAAATAACTAACATTAAAAATCTTCAAAAAATACCCAGGAAAAAAAATTAAAACATTAATATTATAAATATTTAACCACATATTCTTCTAATATATACTCAATATTTACCTCCAAATAATTTAATTCACTCTTAAATTCACATAAAAAATTATATGCCCTAATTGTTGTATCTCATCCAGAGTTCCACTGAATGAGGCATGATATGTTGGGCCACATGACCTCAATCACATATCTTCAAATGATGGAGGCTTTTGAATAGAAATGATTTTCTTTGGTTTGTCCTTTGAGAGAATATACCCTCATAGGTATAAGAATAACATTGCAGTAAAAAATATATAAAAAGTAGAAGAAACATAATATAAACACACTGTATCAAAATAAATTAATAACCAAACATAACGAATGATAACTTATAATGCCAAATAAAAAAACCAAATGCATAGATGATGTCATGCTATGATTTCGGAATGAAATTTCAACTATGGGTGAAAAGGGATAAAGAAATTCATAATGTTATATCAAAAACACAAAAGAAAAATGACACAAACTTCTAAAAATTATCTCATTCATGGCTCAGTCCTCTACACCCAATATCTAACCTATGCAGCAAGTAAATGAAGCAATAGGAGTGGAACAGTTCCATTTATCTATACATGAAATCATGAAGTCTACTTTGGTACCAAATAGCACCTGAGTAGGGTCTGGGATATAATACCAATAGGAAAGAACCCATGGTGTCTAAACCATTCAATTTCATGTGGTAAACAAAAAAAATATTCCATTGTATAAATTATAGTAAGAAAATAATTAAATAAAAGTATTATGACTTGTTTTGGGTTCCCAAATAGACACCCATCCCATACCACCTTCTTCATCCGGATCTAGTAGTCTGAATGAAATACCTTGTTAGTCCAAATATATATATAGAAAGGCCTTAGTAACATGACAGACCAAAATGTAATACCCATAATTATGTTCTTTATCTTAGGATCTAATTAATTTCTCAAAAACATTTGTCTTAGAAGGAACAAGAGAGTTATCCAAAATCATATGGAAACACTATGCAGTATAAATAGAACTATCTCAGGCATTTATAGTAAACCCATAAATTTTAGTGGTGGAGTCTGAGACCATCTCTATGGAATCTCTATTGTACATCCATTCAAAATATCTAATGCCACTGAGCCCCTCCAAGGCAATCCTTTTGAAAGTCCAACTATCGTTTGTGGTATTGTAACCATGAGTCTATCTATGTTATCACATGTAAGGAATCGAGTATCACTTGAGGCTTGGTGTATCCATATTTCCAAAGGGTTTATCCTCAGTTTCCCCTTAGGGAACCGGTATCACCCTATAGTATACTAAAAATCTCGAGGAAGCCCTTACTTGGAAAGCCTAAAACACTGCTTCCCTAGTATGTCGTGTTAAATCCTCTTTAGTATAGAGGGTCCATTTTTGTGTTCTTAATACGGGAACCTTGTTCTCTCACTTTCCTGAATTCAATTAAAACCAAAATAGTGTAATATATATCATTGAACAAGAATTCATGATTACAGTCATTTAATTAAACATATAATTCCATGTGATTACTAATTACTCAAGCACAACATTCACTGCTAATAACAATAACACAATGTTAAACAAATCTAGCACTCTTTCAATCAAATTTGATACAACAAAATTTAATAATATAAAATAATAAAGACATATAAAAAACAATAATTTAAGAAAAAATCATATCCAAATTAAAACCCCAATTTATGGTTTATTATTCATCTTAAATAATTTATTCAATTTAATACTTCAAACCAAATTATTGTACATGCACACATAAATGTTAAACTAAAGACTGAAGTCTAAAGTTAAATAGTCTAATTATGTCAGCACACACAAAGGGGTTTACCATGGCCTAGAAAAAACTAGTAATGGGATTCCCTTACACAGGGGTGACAAAAATCAAGGAAAGCCCATTTAATTTTATTAGAAATCAATTATTTAGATTTTTCAAGTAGGAATCGATGAGTAGCACAATGGTTTGATGTAAACAAAATAACTAAATGGTGGTAAATAACTAAAAAACTCTTCCTCATTTTTTTAGTGTACCCCACATCATGTGACAATCTTTGATTCTATCTAAAATAGAAGAAATCATAGAATTTCACAAAAACCCCAAAATTGCGGTAAAAACCATCCGTGGAATATTTTTCAATAGACAGAGAATGAAACAAAAAAAATAATTGGTGTAGATTAAATTAAATACTGTTATATTCACTATTCCTTTGACAGTATTGAATATTGA
This sequence comes from Viscum album, assembly GCA_963277665.1. Taxonomy (NCBI): domain Eukaryota; kingdom Viridiplantae; phylum Streptophyta; class Magnoliopsida; order Santalales; family Viscaceae; genus Viscum; species Viscum album. The sequence goes on along the minus strand of OY728146.1, from coordinate 734,326,391 downwards.
GGAGAAAGAGAGGTGAGATAATGATCCAATGTAGGAAGTGGGAGGGGTGGCATGCTCATAGTGTAGGGATAGGGAGGCACATGAGAGGGAGAGATGAAGGAGATTATAGGAAAGGATGATAAGAAAGAAAAAAAATGAAAAATAAAATAAATAAATAATGAATAAAAAATAAAAAAATGAAATAAAAATAAAAGCGAATGATAAAATAAAACAAAATAAAATAAATTAGTCTAGACCATTTTTAATTAATTTCACATTTCTCTTAACCCATATTTATTTTATCATTTAATTTATTTTTTATTTTAATTTCTTTTTATTAATGGACTTTGTTTTTATTTCATTTAATCCTTTTAATTTCATTTAAACATTAAACACTATACCATGGAATAGTGTATTATTTTTCATAATCTCATGTAACAATGAAAAGTTGTCTTCTGTTTGAGGCCTATGATATGAAACATGAGTGTGTTACATGGGTTTCTTTAAAGAATCATACAAAAAAATTAAATGGTTTGTACATTAGTTAAATCTGAGATGTTACAACCTCACCTCCTTAAGGAAAATCATCCCTGAGTTTCTCCTCTTAGGGTAGTGGATGATTGTTTGGGAAATGTTTCATCCACTGTGCATATACATCAATATCCCGCTCAAAGGTCTTGTCCTGAACGCGTACATGCTTCCATAGAACCCAGAATAGAAGAAATGACTTTACTCGAATAAACATCGTGAAAAGGTCAATGACACGAATTGAATGATCCAAGATATATTTATCCACCTAAAACTCGATTTCTTCAGAATTGAATGAATAATATGGGTCTGAATTATAATACCGAAGATGAAATACCTGAAATACATCATCGATGGAACAATACCTTTTAGGTAAGAGCAATAGAGAGACTACCAGCCCAACACTCTCCACTATCTTGAATGGGATTACATATCTCTATGACAACTTCCCCTATCTCATGATTCTTCTACGCCCCATCCTTGATGAAACCCACAGAAAGACCTGATGTCCCACCTCAATGGCTCTAGGTCTATGATAACGATCGGTATCAGACTTATTTCTGGGCTAATATTTAGACATATAGTTCTAAATCATGTGGACATTTTCTGAAGTCTCCGGAAAAAGATGAGAACCTAGAATAGGCTTCTCACCTACTTTAATCCAAGATAGAGGTGAATTTCATGGTCTACCATAGAGGGCCTCATATGGATCCATTTTAATTGTTTTCTATAAGATGTTATTATATGAAAATGCCACTAGAGGTACTTGTTTCTCCAAATAACCAATAAAGTCAAGGCTACATGCCTAAAACATATCCTCTAACACTCATATGGTCCACTCAGACTATCAATCAGTCTAAATTAAATGCCTATTTAAGCAGAATATATTTAGCAAGTACTAAGAAATATGATAGTCCAAAAAGGAAATACCCTTAATCGTGTTCTTTATCATGGGTTCAAATTCATTTTTCCAAACTAGGTGTGCTATATGGAACAATAGAGTTATTATAAAGAATAAGTAAACTACATCTAATATCAATAAAATAATATCAATCATTTATATTAAAACCATCAATTTCATAGGTAGAGTTCATGCTCGTCCTTGAGGTATCACTATGATGCAACCATTAAAAATATCCAATAATGATGGGCCCATCCAAGGCGATCCTTTCGAAATTCCAAGTATTTCTTATAATACGGTATCTATGAGTCTATCCCGGGTATCACACATAAGGTAATGATTATCACTTGAGGCTTATCACATCCATCTTTCAAGTGGGTCGATCCTAATTTTCCCTTTATGGAAACGGTATCACCTGAGAGTATAACAAATATCTCGAGGATCCCTTTCTTGGAAAGACAAAAATACTACATCTCTAGCGCATCTTCTTAAATCCTATCGAGTACAAATATTCCATTTGTAGGTTCATAATATGGGTCCCACATTCTCTCCCTAGCCCAAATTAAATTAAAACAACAAGAGAAGAATATATATTACAAAACAATCATTCACGATTGTAGTCATTTAATTAACCATTTAATTTCATGTTCTTACTAATTTTTCTTTTCCAGTAGTCACAGATAATAATAATAACAAAATGTTAAACAAATATAGAACTTTTTTTGTGAATGTATAGGAAATGATATTTAATAATAGCAAAGAATGAATAGAATTAAAAAAATCATTTAGATGAGATCAAATTCTAAGGAAAACACAAATTTATGGATTACGATTCATCATAATTAATTTATTCATTTCAAAACATCAACCCAAATGATCACATAAGAACAAGAAAATGGAAAATTAAAAATTCATGTTAAAAGGTAAATAATCTAATTATTTCATCACACCCAAAGGGTATTCTGATGGAATGTAAACCACCTAAGAAAGGGTTCTCCACGAACAAGCGTCACAACAATCAAGGTAAAACAATTTAATTAAATTAAAAATTCACTATTTAGTTTTCTTCAGTAGGAACTGACAATTGGCACAATGGTGGGACGTAAATGAAGAAATGAAAAGTGGTAAAGAACATTGAAACCCTACCTCATAGTCATAGTATACCCCACATCTCATGAAAACCTTTTATAAGACCTATAGTGGAAGAAATGTGAGGATTTAACAGAAACCCCAAAATTTAGGTAAAAACATTCCACATAAGATTTTGTGATAGAGAGAGAATGAATCCAAATAGTAATTAAAGTCGATGAAATGGCATATTGTGAGATTAAAATCACTTATAATGGTGTTGAATGAAGATGAGAAATAGAGGTGTGACAACGATCTAAAGGTTGAAGAGGGAGGGTTAGTGTGCACCTAGTGCAAGGATTGGGAGGAGAACGAGAAGGAGATATAAAGTATAGGAGAAAAAATAAAGAGAATAAAGCATAAAAATAAATAAAAATAAAATAAAAATAAAAGGAAGGGAAAGAGAAATAAAAATAACAAAATTAACAAAAAAAATGTAGCCTGTTTTTTATTATTTTCACTTTTCTCTTAACCCATATTTTTATCATTTATTTTTTTCACTATTTCATTTATCTTGATTTATTTAAATTTATTTTAAATTATTTTAAGCCAATTAATTTTTTTTAAACATGAAACACTATTCTAGGGCACGGTTTTCATAATCCTATGAAACCATAATAAATTTTCCTTCTGCTCAGGACCTGCAATAGGCCACGTGGGCGTATACCATAGGTCGATGGTCCATACCATGGTTAAAGGTAGGAAATTACAATATTCATATGATATCCAAAATATTATAAAAATTTCTATAAAATAACATGAATCACCATATATAAAAACATAACAATATATTATATCCTTCCCAAAATTAACATAATTATTATTTCTCAAAAAATTTCATCAATAAAATCACAAAATAAAAATTAATCTCTAATTTTTTGAATAATATAATAAACTTATTCCAAAATAACTTTAATAAAAATTATATAAAGTTATTGAAAATATTCAACATATGTTCCCAAAAATGTAATAACCCCTTTATACTTAATTATATCAACCTCAAATCATTTAACAAACCTAAAGGATATTATCCCTCTTAATTTATAATTTATTAAAACATATTTCCCAAAATAATTTCAAAAAAAAATATCATAAAAGGGGTATCTATAGCTTAATCATCTATTCACATAAAAAATAAATAAATATATCCCAAAGTACCATCAATCATCTTAATATTAAATAATAAGTAACCATAACAATGTACTTATTCCATTAAACCTATATTCAACCATAAACATATTAACTCATGATGGTATCCCTAACTCTTAAAATGTCTTCATTTGAATCAAACTAACCTAAAATTTTTTAAAAACCATTACCATTGATACTAACTATAAGGTATTGTTCCTTAACCCACCCATAATTTCATGATATATTACAATGGTTACGCTTTATTATTTTTAAAGTATATTTTAATTTTAGTGTCTTATACAATTCGATAAAAATATCACATATCAAACCCTTAAAATAAAAAGTAGACTCAACTTCTCAATTTCTATTTTTTCTAAGAAAAAATGTTCCCAAATTGAAACTCATGTTTCATTTATAACATTCCCCCTTATTTTAATATGAATTCCCATTATGGAAGCGTATACCTTACTATATATTCTACTTATGCTTAAGAATAATGAAAAATATTTTGGAATCTGAGATATGCAGAAGAAGCTTAAAATGGTATATAAAAACATGGAAACTCATTAGTCGATTTTAAATAACAAGAAATACCATATAAATTATCCCCTTTATTATTATCCTTTAGCTTAAAATAATTATTTACACACTCAAGAATTAAATACCACCTTCCAAAGAATTTTATAAAACATCAAATAAGAAATCGTAAAAAAATCAAAAACATATGGGATTCTTGTAACAAATGAGAAATGATGATATAATTTTCTTTAAAATATTATATTTCAACCTAAAAGTCACCTAAAAATTCCTTTAAATATAATCACATTATCTTACATATAATATCAAAAAATTCCATGAAAATTAATTTACACACATATAAATTTATGTAGGTATCTTGGAGCATCGTCTTTATGTCACTCTTAAAATAAATCATACAAATAGAATAACTTATATAGTTAATTCAAATATAAATTCCCTAGTGAAAAAAATCATTACACAACACATTAGATATTTATACCAGGCTCAAGAATCATCATGAAAAATTTCCAAGGACTATAGAATACATAAAATAAATAGAATCATGAATTTCCATCCTCACACATAAATATCAAAAAATTACAGGGAATATAACATAAATAAAAAATATAATCTTATATTTCCATTCTAAAATCTCATAAAATATTCTGTTTAATACATATGAATAACAACATTTATGATTTGAATAAAAATTCAACTAAAATTTATTATTCCTTCGAAACATAAAAGAAAAATACAGCAGTATATAAAACAGAATATTCTATGAAAAAATTGTGAATCATTATATAAGAGATTAATTGAAGATTAACAGTCCCGGTGTAGGGAAAATGTGTTTGTGCCATAAATGAAAAACAATCCTTTCACACTTTTATAAAAACACAAAAAAATAACCTATCTAGAAATTGTCAAAATGAAATATATTAAAACCTTTTTAGAGAAAGTAAAAAAATCAATAAATTAGAGTATTGGAATAATATTTTATTATCATTTTAATGAAAAAGGAAATGTAAAAATATATAAGAATTTTTTTTTTAATATTTACAACAAGTTTTTAAAGATAAATCACTTACCTTGAGTTTGACATGAAACATATATACTATTACTCTTGTATAATAAACATGCATTAATTATTTTCTTTATTAATACCCTTTTATAAGTTTATTGCATTTTTATAATCCATTTTATTTCATTTATTGATATTTATTATATTGTTTCTAAAAAATTTTAATTTTTGTCGAATATTTTGAGGACATTCAGGTTATAATCCCAAAAAAATAAGTTAGTTGACCATGGTCCTGGGGTTTATATTTTCTTTAAATATATAGTTTGAAACATGTTATTATTATCTTGTTTATATAATAATTATTCCTATAGAACCATCCATGTATTTGTTTCATGAAAAAAATAATTAAAACATTTTAAGCTGATGGTAGTTTATACATACAAATGAGTGATTTTATCTTTCATTTATTAGATGAAATATAAATAAATTATTTAAAATTGTACATTCACAATATAATTTCTATGTTATACATGTAATATTTTTTCCATTATTTTAATCCTTATGAATAGACATGTGAGGAGGTAATGATAACTGGATCACATCGCTTCGTTTAGGAGGTACTCTACACATACACATGTGTGATGTTATTATTTTTCAATTAATGGTGTTTTATGAAATCAAGGAATATTTTATCCGTAAAAAATAATTATTTCATAAAAATCATATATATACATTAAATTTTTCATCATAACCGCTCATGTGAGGTTATGATGAAAAATGAAACATATCAATTCTAGGAGTTGGAAGTCCACACGTATGCATGAGAAATACTTTTATTTCCTAGAGTATTGAAAAGTAGATAAAAATAGGTTTCACCATCATCATAATAGAACTTTTTTATATGTATAATATTGACACTATCATATCATCCTATTTATAAAATCTTTAATTGTGGTAGAAGAATAAATAAACAAAAAAACACTCTGTTAGGAGTCATACCACTTATTTATAAGAGTTATACACCTTCTAGAATGTGTAGATTGTTGTGTTAGATTAAATTGTAGAGATAGTTCTCAGATAAATATGAACATGAGAAATCTATAGGAAAGGTTGACGTGAGTCCCTTTTTAGTGGAAAAAACCATAGTATTTTTTAACATTTTTAGTCATTAGGAGTCATAAATGTAATTTTATAATTTTAAAGTTTCACATAAATGAAACATGAAAGATATAATAAAAAAATTCTCATACAATTGATTTAATATTAGATTTTTATTATTTTTTATTTATTTTAAAAATAAATTTTAAACATTAAATATCATTTAAAGTCATTATAAAGACTATTAACATATCTTGACTTTAAAGGTATCAAGATAACAATAGAATTAAAGTTTGAAAATTTTCACCATCACTTATAATTTTTAAATATCTATGAAATATTTGTTAAAACTTAATTCAAATGAAATGTTACTTTTATTTTTTTTAAATAATTTGCCTCATTTTTCTTTCAGTTACACAAGATCTATGTGAGTGATGTGTAAGAATTAAATGTAATTGTTGCATCTCTAAAAATTAAAAGTAAATTAATATCATAAAATTAATTTATTAATATTTAAAATAATTATTTATAAACATACATAACTTCTTTTTATACCAATAACAAAATATAAGATATATTAAAAGAAAGTGGCCTCATGGAATTATCCATTACTAAACATTGTATAATGGTTGTAATAAAAGGAAAGTACCACAAAAATGATTTATTTTTCAATATATAATGATTTTTATAGAAAGGAACTAATACAATGAAATAAAATAAAAATATTTTTGATTCACTGTTGGGTCTTATTCTATATCATGAATAGTGTTTAAGCCATTTTACCCTTTATCTTGGTGATAAACATTTACAATGGTTATTATTCATTATGACTAAAAATAAAAAAGGATTTATTAGATAACATTAGTATTTTGACTCCAAATATCCAATATATTTCTTAAAATTTATTTTTCATAATTTGATAAAAAAATCAAATTTAATGTGACAGTGTAAAATGCAAATGAAAAACGTTTTTATAAAAATAATTATTTTAATCATAAAAATGATCTTTTACCAAAATCATGAATAATATTCATTCTTATAGAATTAAATGAACTATTTTAATTAAAAATAATCTTATAGGTATTTATAAAAATCCAAAATCAAAATTGAACATTAAATATTTCTTAATTAAATGATATTAACTGAAAGTTTTTATAAGAAATCAATATTTTTCACTATTCACCTAAAGAATTAATATTTTTAGAAAACAAATGATAAAATTTCATCCTATGATAAATTTGATATTATATTACCTAAAATTAATACCATTTTACCAAATACAATTTCTTTAATATGCCAAAATTAGTCATAATATACTCACACAAAATGAAATAAAAATCATTTTTGAATAAAATGTTTGTTTACAACATAAAATGAATTTATACTCAATTATTTTCTAGTAAATACTATTATTTTAATTTTAAATAAAATATATGATCCACATTTTTTCATTAAAATCACTAATCTATAGTGATTAACTAAATTTACTATGATAAAAATACATTGTGCCAATAAGTCAATTTTCTGAGGAAAAATACCTCCTCTAATATTTTAGGATTTTATTTAAAGTTTAGTTCTTAGATCCTAGGAAATAATAATTAAATATTTAATATTTAAAACATTGATACATATATTTCATAGTGCAGTTACTTTTCTCATACCCTTCAATCCACCGGCTTTGTTATAACATTCATATCTAAATAATAATATTTATATAGCATATCATGGTTTTTTTAGATCAATTTTGTGTGTAGTATACAAAATCAAACCATATATTTATTTAAAAAAATATAAACTAAAATAATGGGGTGTCATACTCTTGAACATTAGTTCTCCTTAATATATTACTTAGACATTTCCCTATACTGTGTAATATCATTTAAAACCTAACTAATGTAGTGGGGTATGATAGAATGATCACTAATTCTTAGTTATCTACATCCAGACCTTGAAAATAATATTTTAAATATATAATCATCATAGGAGAGACATTCATTGTGGGATTATTTTATTCATCCCAACCAAATAATATTAATTTTTTAAATAAATCAGTTATGGTTTATTTTTTATTTTATTTTTTGAAAAGTGGAGTCCCCAACAAAACCCATAAATAACCAATTATAATAGCTTATGTGTAATAAAATCATTTCACATACATTATCAAATATTACAAAAATAAGTATACATAGATTCATGACATTGTAATCTTCATTACAACCATGTTTTCATTTTCAAAAACCATGATTTGTTTAACAACTCAATGTCATTTTTTTATTTATTATATTAATTTATTACAAAGATACATATTTCTTAGATATTTTCACAAATAAATTATTTTTTTATTATAGAAAACTAAAATAATTTATATTTATCCCATTTATTTAATATATATACTAAACAAAAAATGAAACAATTTTTATCATTTAATGACCACACATTAAGATATATATATATTTTTTCAAAAAAGTTATATGTATTATTAAAGTATAATTTATATTCAAAAATGATCTTAAAAATAAATTTTTCATTGTCACTAAATTTTTTTTAATAAATCTATCAATATATGTTATTAAAATAGTTAAAATAGTTTTCTTATAATTATAATAATACAGGCATATTGTATGTCTTTTTGTAAAAAACATTAGAAAGATATTCATAGGATATATTTTTTTGTTGATAAAATTAATATAAATAATTAATGTGTGTTTTTAAATTATTTTTAAAATAAAAATTATTTAATATTATTAAAATGCCTATTTGTAGTACATTTTATTATATTTAGTAAATTAATCATGTATAATATATTGATTATAATTATTATATAATAATTATAAAATTAAATTTCATAAAACAACAGCAATTTGATCGGGACGATGGTTCATGAGAACTAAACAGATATATTTTATTTTTATAAGTAAATTATGTTATATTCATCATAATTAAATAGATACACCAACTAGGCTATTTTCTTTAATTTCATTCCTTGATTTCATTTCATTCAATCCATTATACTTTGGTCACAAAATATTCATGGAACAAAATGAAGGTCCACTAAACACTTTTATTTACATAATCCCAAGAAAATAGAAGAACTATTAACACTAGTTATAAATTTACCTCAATAATTGAAACTAACATCACATCGAAACAAGTCTAAACATTTTTATAATTCAACACTACATATTTAAATAAAAAATACTTGATTATAGTCCAACACATATTTCCCTTAATGAGTATTGAAAAAGGGAGGTCAATATTTAAAAATTTAATAACATAATTAATAGAGATATTTTATGGTATTTTGAAGCCTTATTCATGTTTATAGATTTAGTTTTTAGGATAAAGAAACTCTGTTAGACTAATTATGTATTTACAAGGTAGTATAAGTAGTTAACTTTATTTTAGTAATATATTTTTAAAATATGATGTTCTTCTGATGGGATATGTTTGATCAGTTCACTAGATGGTGGTTTGTGTATAGTCTACCAGTTTCTATAGTTGATTGGATTTTAGATACAGTAGATCATAGGATCTTCCCAATTTCAGTGATGAATTTTCCATAAATCCCAAATGACGGTCCAACCTATTCAATTGGTTGAGAACATCAAAAATATTGAGGTGGGAACAGATGGTCAAAAAATTTAGAAGCATTGTAAACATAGGATGAATGTTTAAAAAACATTATATTTATACATCCACTTTGTATTTCTTATTATTTATTTTCTTAATTGTTTTTTTGTTAGTTTTTAAAAAGTTTGTGCTGGAGATGAAACTTATTTCTGGTTATTAAGGTGAAATACAATTCCTAACATTATTAATATATGGAATGGGTTTTTTGATTGTTTTTATTATATATATCGGGATCCCAAGTGTGTGTGATCTTTTGGTGATCTCATTTTCTCAGATATATTGATTGTATGGATTGTCTCTTCTAAATAATTGGTATCAAAACCTGGTTTTATTCTGGGTTTCTCACACTAAATGTATTATTAGTTTTCACTCACACATTGCTTTTAATTTTATATGTTTTAATTAATATTACATTATTTAGAATATATTACATTAAAAAAAGGAAAAGTTATAATTGAAATGTTTGATAGAAGTGATTTTAGATTTTGGTATATCAATATAGAATATTATCTCATCCAAAATGATTTTGAAATTATATTGGGTGTAGTTCATAAAATAATGCTAGAATAAGTTTAATGGGGAAAGTTCGATAGATAATCACTTGGATTAGAGAGACTATTATTTTCATAGAGTTTTTCAATAAATATTTTGGAGAATAAGGTAATAGGTGAGTTGATAGAGTCCCTTATGGATGTATATGAAAAAACAACATCCTTAATTTGGAGTCATCTTGAAGAATTAAAAGTTTCTATTATGTATTTTTTTTGGGTAATCATTTTCTTATAATAATTTCCCAATTCATGGATTGGAATGGTTATTATAGTTAGTAATTCCAATATAGAGACAAATATAGTATTTGAGGATGATTGAAATTTGATCCTTAATGAGGAACTCTAAATAATTCAGGTTTAAGTAACCTTCAGTAATTTACTAAATACTAATGGAAGGGTACTCTCACCTTAGAGAGTAAATCATTAGTGGTAGAATGATATATAAATACATTGAAGTTAAAGAAATTAAACTATCATAGGACTAAATAGTTGAAATTGTGTGAACCATGTACATATCCAAAGATGTTACAGAATCCTAAAATAATTAACTAGTATTAAATCCATTAAAACCTAAAATATCATTATCAAAATTGAATGAACATGTTACTCAGTGTTTATATTTTAGTGGATTCATGGGTGGTTGACTCAAATTCATCCTTCCATTCAATATAAGATCACAATATTATAGTGAACTATGTATCTATAATATTTTAAATGTTGATCTCGTAGATGATGAGGCCTTAGAATCCATCAAAAAAAAGAGATGTGAATATTCATTTGTTGAATGGGTGTTTCCTTTGATTGAATGAGGTGAGACACATTATAGTCCCCTGGAAGAATCTCATTTATATGGAATAGTTGGATGATAGTGGGTAAAAACAGATTTTTCTTATTGAATATGAAAATTTACAAAAGGATTCATGGTAATAGTTTGAGGAGTAAACGATGGAATGTTTTACTTGATCTGAAATTTGGATGAAATTACATTGGTCAGAACAGCCACCTCATAAGATCCATAGTTTTGGAATATTAGACTCATTCACCTTAGTTAGAAAAATATTGACATTATATTAAGTAAAAGCCTACTGAAACATCATTATACAATAATTGGAGGTTATAAGGGTAGTGTGATGTGGAAACAAAAGTGGGTTACATTATACATGAATGGATCGAATCCTTGAGCCAAGATATTTTAATTATTTCACTTAAATATATGTAGAACATTCCAATACTTATCTAATGGAGGATATATTTACTTTGTTAAATTTATTTATGATGTAAAAATAAATGAATGGATGTATTTCCTTATGCATAGTTATTATGCCCTTAATTCCATTTTACAATGAAAATCCATAATGAAAAGAAAAATTGGTTAAAAATTGAATTTCCTGACATCTAACAATGGTGGAGTGTATAGCTATAGAGATTTTAGGAACTTTTTCAAGAAAAAAGGGTTAAGTTTTGAATGGTATATTTATGTAACACCACTAATAAACGACGTTGGAGTGGAAATGAACTTGACTTTGGCAAGAAAAGGAATGATATATGTGTGTTCACTCCAAAATTCCTAAGGCCATTTGGGTGGAAGAAATAAAAATAATTTTATTATTATCTAGTATAAGTTCATTGTATGATATTATAACAACCCGGTATTTTAAAATAAGAATATTTTTTTTTTGATAGAATATAATGAATTTATCATCGAGATTAAATGACCCATGAAATATATTATTTAAAGATAAGTGTTATAACATCATCATTAAATTGGAAGGTATTAATAAGATTAACTACTCTATAAAAAATATGTAAAGATATTAATCAGTATTAATTTAAGGAAAAATACTTAGTAAATAATCACTCAATTTTTAGAATAGTGATTTTATTCATCAAAAATACTTTTCCTTCAAAAATTATTCACATCTTTTTGAGAGAAAAAAACCTAATTAATTTTTTCTACTTTTAGAAAAATTATTTGATAAAATGGACTAATTTTTTAATTCATCCTGTTAATATTATAATAGTGTAAATTTTACACTTTTTTTGAATAGTTCTATTTTTCAATGAATAGTAAAAAAAATAGTTCTTATTGTAAAAAATATATTTTCAAATGCATAATGTATTTCATTTTAAAGTAATTAAAAAATAATTTATAATGAATAATTTAAATTAAAATTTTATATTTTATATTTACCTGTATGAATTTATATCCATATAATGATAATCACTTTCATACAATTAATGTAATATTATTTTATTCTTGAAAATGCTTTCCTTGAAAAAAAAATTTATGATAAACAAAATTGATTTATTTTTTAATTAAATTCTTTATAATCTTCTTGATTGAATTTAAAAAAAAATTGTTCCATATTTGGAATCAGTATAAATAATTTTAGTAGATAAGTTCAACTAAATTTTTTTCCATAATGAGTTCAAGAAAATAGCTAAAAATGCTACCGCATTTAAGGATAAAAAAGGTTTACTGGGGGTAAAAAAATATAAGGGGTATAATGTAAAACAATTACTATAATTTATATTTTGTGGCAATATTTAAAACCTATATCATCAAATTACTTGAAATTTTTTTTAATCCATATGCCCATGATTGTGATTCTTGTAATAATTTATGTAATGAAAAGTTCAAAAGGCCACTCTATTAATATTAAAAATTATCTTGTGTTTTTGCATAGGAATAAAAATGATGTATGTTGAGTTATAAACATAAATTTTAAGGCTAAATAATTTTAATTTATCATGGTAATTTATATTTAATTTTAAGTGATTAAATAATCACCTTAAATGCTTTTGCAACACTAACACATAAATTATTTACTAAAAGGAAAATAAAATAAATGATATTAAATTTATTAAGAGTAGTATTATTTGATTAAATTATCATATTATAAAGAAGGTATGCAACTAAAACAGTTTAAGGACCTTTGATAGGTATATATTCTATTTCTATCTTTTTCCTATTGTTTTTTATATCAAATTAAATAAATAGTGTTAGAATTGACATTAATGATACTTCATAATATGTAATGTTTTATTAAATGATTTATAATACTTTATAATATTATTTTCAAACATATTAATTATACATTTTTCATAATATAAACGATTATCTTTTTATGAAATGATTATTCTTTTATAGAAATCATTTTTCCCCTAATGAGTAAATTATAAAATATTGTGCTTAAGGTTACAACGAGATTTTACTTATAACATGAACATTTGTTAAAATTAAATTTCCAACACATATGTTTTCTATTTGATAAATTAGTGTTCATATTTAGAATCCTGGGTTCCAAATAATCTAATAGGGTACATTTTATTTTAATTCTTAAAAGATAAACTTCTATAGTGAAAAAACTAGTTACCATGGGGAACACTAAACTAGAAAATGTGGGTAACCATAGAGGATAAGGGAATAAAATTTTTAAACCATTTTTATTTATAGTTTTATAGGTGTGTTTCAAACATAAAATACCTCAAAAGCATTATTTATCAATTCTATAGGAACTTGTTTTGATATTGACTTCCCATTGTTGAATAGTTTTTGCAATTTACAAAAAATATAACTCCCTCTCACTTATAAAATGGAACCCCCTATCCTCTCCGCTATAATATTAAAAAGAATTTTGGTTAAGATAATACAAAAAAATCATTCCTTAATTTATTATCCATTTATTAAGGGCATTTTTTTGATCATAAAACAAACCAAGGGAATATTTTGGTTCAAATCTAAAATGGTTGTCTGAAAAACATATATCATTTTTAACAAAGTGTTTTTGTATTATTTCTTCGTATACCTTCTTCTAATATTTTAAAAATATTTTCAAATAATAACTAAAGAATATTAAATACACATATATGTTATTATTTATATTTAATAACCTATATCCATCACAAGCTCCATCAAATGTGAATTGAAATCGTCATTTGTGTGTATGGTAGACTACCACATCGCGAACCGATGTAAATTGTTTTCCATCATCACATCTCGCAATAGGATATAATTAGGGATTTAATGTATATATTTTTATATTAAAAAAATTTATACCTATATTATTATAATCAAATATCTAACATTATATATTTCAATCTTTTGTAAATGATAATATTTATCATTCATACGTGTGCATTACCATCTCCATGAAACAATGTGAAAGAAATTTCATTTTATTTTAAAATGGATGTTTATAAGGATATATTTAGTAAATATATATAATATATATGATATAAAAATTCTTCTATAAATTTTAATCAGTATTTTTCTTTCTTTTGTTCCATTCATCAAAAAAATGAAAATAATGCTCATGCATACGTATAGACTACCCTATACAAGAATGGTATAATAAATTTTTATTTCACTAAAATTTATAGATGAATCTAAGTATGTATATAATGAATATATATTTTCTTTATATCCATATAATAATTTTTTATATGATGGAATAAATACCAATTTAGGAAAACCAAAAACTACTTAACCAAAACGTACTAGAAAAATGCTGCAGTTATAACCCAGAATAATGTTTCTGATAAAGGAAATTTAATAAAATGGTGATAAAACAATTATAAATAATAATATATGATATATATATATTTATTTATATTAATATGGATCATAATTGTATAAATAATAATCGTATATTTATTATAAATTATTTTGTAACATGTATTAAGGAAGTCGAGACCTGACATAAGGGATTATCATCTCACTATTATTTCGACAAGACCTATGGTATATTCACCACTTGATTATTTGGTTTGGTGTTTATAATTACCATTGTTATATTTTATTATGATTATAATTAAAATTATTGTTAAATAAATATCCATATAATTATCTATTTTCTCATGTGTATTATGATTTAAAAGTTATCGAAGAGGTAATGGTTTTTATTTTACAATATCATTATTTATCAAGATTATTTATGATTAAGTTTAACATGGTGAGATATTGTGATCTAAGTCTAAATAAAATCATTAATTTTCTTATCCTATGGTTATTTTTTTAAATTATATTTCTTCATTTCATTTTCCTCTCTTTATATACTCATAAGACCAAAATATTTTTTTTAAGACAAATTGATGTTATCTCTCTTTATTTGAAAATCATTTATCTTACAAGCTCATATATTTTAAAAAAAATAAATAGAGTTTTTTAATATTTTTAAATGATTATTTAAATTCAATTATACTATATTTTACTTTTTACAAAATGTTTTTAAATGAAAGTTCTATTCATTTTCCAATTGAGTTACTTTTGATGATTTACAAAACCAATTTGAAATGAATCGTTATTTTAACATTAATGACATGAATTGTATTTCCAGTCATAATGACTCTTCAATTATATAAAGATTCATTTGAAATTTTCCATATTAATTTTAAAAAATTATTTTCTTTAATATTTTAGATATTTTTGGAATTTAAATAATTTATTTCTAATAGAAAAAGATATTTTTTTCATGAAATGCTCTGTAATTACCTGGACCCACGGGGTCCATTACTTTTCCAAAACACGGCTCCACCATGACGGTCACACACTGTTCAAGGTGGCACAGGTGACGACGGCACTATAAGGGTGACACTGTGATGGTGGCACAGTGAGGGTGACACCATGACGGTGGCACCGTGAGGGTGACAATGTGATGGTGGCACCATGAGGCTGGCACCGTTTCCTCACCAAGAGATCTTTGGTCTTTCCTAATTCCCAACTTTTCTTCTCCCACAACATATCTTTCGATGTAAAGATGATTTAATTCCCCCTTTAAAAGCCATTTTAAACCCATACATAACATCTAAAATCCCCAAGTGTCGAGAAAACCCTTAACTTACCAAAACATGTCGTTTATCCTCGGTGTCACACCCTTCCACGTACCTTCCAGTTCCGCCCCTGTTACGTGTTTCCTTATGGTTAAAGAAAACTAGTTGACACATATCTGTTATGACCACCCCTTCGAGGAGAATTGTTAAATGACAATTAATTCCATCATGTGTAACTTCCCAACCGCGTGGGGAACCATGATCTGACATTAAATGCATTAAAATTTCCATATCCCATAACAACAGGATCTCATCCTTATATCGCACGGTAATTAGTTCTTCTTCTTCCTCTTAGTTGGTCTCTTTTTCTTCCTAGTGCGTTTGGAGTTCCCATTTCTGGGGAAAGTGGTGCGCTTGTTCTGGAGCCTTTCTAATCACCCTTCGAGTCCCCAATGTTCCACCCCTGTAAGTCACGCATCCCCAGTTCTTGGTGCGTAGAGAAGAACTTCGATCCTTGATCAACCAAGTAGGTATTTTTCCTTCGTCTCTCCTTACGGTTTATCATCCGGGGTGGGTACACTAATGTTTCTGTGGGAAAGGATGAATCCAAACCTTAACAAAGATAATAAATAGACAATTAAAGAATGATGGGGTACATTTTACTTTTCTGCTATACTCTTTTATAATTTCTATATGTTGTGAACTATATAGGCTTATGCTCACTGAAAATTTGGGTTGTTGGTGGTCTTTCCTTGTGCACCAATGAACCATTGTCTTCTGTGTTGATTAAATAACAGTAACATAGAAATTGGTTAATCACCTAAACTCGATTGGTTAAATGGATACCCAGTGAACATCAATCCTTTTTTAGTTACCCAGGTTAACCAACAGAAAGAAGAACCTAATTAATGATGTTCTTAAACCTGGAAGTTTCCCTACTCTATTTTGGTAGTAGGTGTGTTTTTCTGTTTGATGCTTATGGGGTGATGTGGATGGGGATGGGATCCTCTATTGTGGCATGGTTTATGGTTGTGAATCTAAAGCTATGTGGGGCTCTATATAGAGGCTTGGTTTGGTTTCAGTACTTTTAGGGATCTCGCTGATCCTTTTGTTGTTGCGAATTCACAAGAGAATCGGGTGTGAATGCTTAAATTGATGCTTGGATGTTTCTCTTTATCTAGATTGTGGTCATTCCGGTTACTTTCCTAGTGGTGTAGAATTCACCTAAATGGGATAACTTGAACATGAAAGAAATATTGGGTTAAATGGTGAATTGGTTTTGGTAATGAGTTGTGACTTGGCCGTGAGTGTTGTGCTTTTCTTTTATGAATGAATAGTAACAAGGGTGTTTGTGATTAGGTTGTCTTTGGAAACCCTATGTTGGGATGATTGCTTGTTACCTATACATATAATTTTAGTTCTTATGTTTCTTATTTTTCCCCACACAAGTTGAGCACTTAGTGCCGAACACCCCCATTTCATGGGGGAGGGTGTTTTTTCCAACACTCTAATGAGTGGCTGGTTATTAGCTCCTTTTCTGCTCCCTTTCTTGAATATCCCAAGACGCTTCGGGTAGGCTGTGACGGCCTAAGGTCCATTATAGCCCAAGATTACTCGGTCATGGTAGTTGTGGTGGTTGGCCCAGGTGTGTGCGGATAGGTTGTTTCCCAAGAGACTTTAGGATGAGGCCCAATTGTCTTCAAGGGTGGCAGAAGTGGTTCTGGACTAGGTGTTTGCGGGCATGGTTACGCGTGGTGGTGGTGGCCCAGTTGTTTTCGGGAGGGATGGTGGCTTTGGCCTAGGTTTTTGCGGGTGGGATGTGTGGTTGTGGCCAATGTGTGTGCGGGTGGGGTGTGGTAGTGGGAATGTAGTGAGATTGGCGGGAGAGGTTCGATGCATATGATGTCTTCAATAACCAGTGGGAAGGTGGCACGAGGTACCCAAATATCGATGTGCTATTTCTATAAATTACTTGACTTGCATTATTTGGGTATTGTGCCTTAGTGTGGCTTGGGTGGATAGTTTTCCTTGCTAGGTGCTTGGTTATCTCTTTTCTCGCAGGGAAATAGAATGCCTCCCCACTTGTGCACGAGATTCTTTGGTTTTCCCTACTGAGTATAGTTGTATGCTCACCCTACATATATAAAACTGCTTTCAGGTTTCCAGGAGGACTTCAGGGATCATGCAAGGCTGTACTATCTCAGGCGTTGGGACAGTTTCAGTTGATGTTTTTTCTTTATTTGGTACTTTGCCTTTTTATTTTCCTTGTAATTTTTGGCAATTACTTTTGTAACATGCAAATGGGAATGTTTTTCTTTGTCTTTACATTTACCCCCAGTTTTGGTGTGGTTGGGATGTACTATCTTATCTCCTGGTCCTATTAAAGAAAAAGGGTAATGCTTTCCATCTTGTGTGTGATTCTATACACTTGGTGATAGTCGCCACTCCGGTACCTATTGAAGGCGGGTCTCGGGAGTCATTATCTCTCCTTCAACTTGAATAAGGAAGGGTGTGGAAATCTGTTTTCCCTTCTCTCTTCTTGGAGAAGTCAGGTCTTGACAGAATAGTATCAGAGGTGTGGTTGAGAGATAGGATGAAGTCTGGGGTTAGGCATAGTGAGGATTGCATTGGATGGTAGGGAAACAGTGTTGGGTGATCTTCGTGCATGAAATAGGCTAGGGAACACCGGCTAGGACAAGGAATTTTATGGCCCCCCATGATTCAATGTAAGGACTTTGGGCATACTAAACGACCAAGTAAGGCTACACTGATTGCAGGGTAGAGAACCTAGGGAAGGTACTTGTATCATAATGACTTGAGTTATTATGTTTCATGGGTATTTTTTTGATTTAAAATGAATAAGAAGTCTAATAAAATTTAAGAACAATATTCTACACTACTCGAGCTTAGGCATTATTTGTTTGTCTTGTAGTTATGGAACCTAAGAGACAACCTCAAGTAGTACGGGTGATCAAGGCCCAGGAGGTTGACTTGGCTTAACGAAAGAGGGCTGACCGAGAGGAGGAGGATGATCAGTGGCAGAATACACTTCGTGCCTTTCAGTGGCAGACCCTCGAGAAGTACGAAGCCATCATCTCTAACATGGAGATAGAGAGCTGGCTAGAGGAGCTGGTGAGAGCTTTCAGCTTTATCTAGGCTCCGACGGAGTACTCGGTTCCTCTGGCTGTAATCCAGATGTTTGGAGCAGCACGTCAGTGTTGGACGCTTTATCTTGGGGAGAAGAGGGAGCCTGAGGTTATGTGGGCTGACTTCGAGAAGGAGTTCTGGGTGGAATTCCTTTCTTCAACGATGAAGGCTGAGAAGAGGTAGGAACTACTCTCCCTCTAGCGGGGGATTATGTCAGTGAGAGAGTTGGGGATCAAGTTCAAGGATCCCCTTCGCTTTGCTCACGACCTCTTTTCGTATGAGGATTCTCAGGTGAGACATTTTGAGGAGGCACTTCGACCTTCTCTCCAATATTTTATTACTCCCTTCACCCTAACGACGTACTTGGAGGACTAGAAGAAGGCTGAAGCGGTGGAAAGGATGCACGTGTTGGGAGGTGTGTCGCGAGAGGGAATCTAGTTGGGCTTGTCAAAGGGGAAATCCATCAGCAGTAGGCCTCTAGCGTCAGGGCCCCCTAGGTTTCGACCAGCAGGAAGTAGGCCTCAGCAGTTCTACTTCTGATCTCCCGGCCCTCACCCTTTCCTTTCGGGCCCAGGACCAAGATTCTTTGTTTGTGGAAGCCATAAGAACCTTAGGAATTAGTTCCCGGACAGAGTGCAGTACAGCAGGGGTGGGCAGGTTCAACGCCAACCTCAGTATCAGTAGTTTCCATCTATGACCATTCAGCCGCACCAGCAGGGGTACCAAGCTCCCGCTCCTCTGAGGGCAGATATTGCAGGAGGAGGCCGACCTCAGGGCACTCCTCAAGGACCTAGACCAGGGCGTGTTCAGGGTGGTGGCCGACAACCAAGAGGTATAGGAGCTGGGCGTGCGCAGTTGCACACTATAGAGGAAGCCATTCCAGCAGGTCTAGAAGTATTTTTAGGTACGATCAGCTTGTTTAGTACTCTTGACTATGCCTTATTTGATACAGAAGCTTCGCTCTCCTTTTTTGCGCTAAGTCTGGCCCATGATCTGGGTCTAGATGATAAGAGACTTCCAGTTCCCCTGGTGTTGGTACACCAGTCAGAGGTCAGATCGACTTTTTTTATGTTTTTCGAGGGTGCATACTGAGGATAGGGCCACATCAGTCAATCAGGGATCTTCTACTATTGTAGATACAACTATATGACGTCATCCTAGGCATTTACTGGTTGTTTTATGTATGTGATGTCATTTACTGCTTTCGAGTAAGGGTCTTGTTTTTATATTTGGGCGGTCAACGTGTAACTTTAATCGGAAAGCATGGTTGCCAGAAAAGCAGCAGGTGAGAGGAACCCCTCCTTTCTTTGTTAGCTGAACTATCAGTGGAGTCGATGGATGAAGAAATGGTGGAAGTTCCAGGGATCGTCAGTGATTTTATGGATGTCTTCCCTGAAGAGTTGGCGACTCAACCCCCTCGGTGTGAAATTGAGTTCGGGAGAGACTTGCAACCTGGTGCCCGTCCGATTTCGATGTCTCCCTACCGGATGGAACCTTTTGAGTTGCGGCAGTTGCAGATTCAGATTGATGATCTGATGAAGAATGGTTTTGTTCAACTAAGTGCGTCAACATAGGGTTCTCCAGTCTTGTTCTCAAAGAAGTCGGATGGTGGTCTGAGGCTATGCATAGACTACAGGAGACCGAATCAAGTAACGATTAAGAATTGTTACCCCCCCTTTTAAGGATAGACAATATCTTTGACAAGATGAGGGGATCATGTTGGTTCTCTAAGATCGATCTACTATCTATCTATAACCAGCTGAGGGTGAAGGAGGGCGACATCTCAAATACTGACTTCAGATGTAGGTATAGACACTTTGAGTTTTTAGTCATGTTTTTCGGTGTTACGAATGCACCAGTTGTGTTCCTGGGAATCATGAACTCCGTATTTCGGGAATACATAGATCGGTTCACAGTTTTGTTTATTGAAGACATCCTGATCCACTCAAGATCAGAGGAGGATAATTCTGAGCACCTGAGAACGGTTTTGGAGGTCCTCCAACAGCACCAACTTTATGGGAAGTTGTCCAAGTGCATGTTCTGGATGTGAGAAGTGCACTTTCTTGGGAACGTGGTATCCGATCAGGGAATAGGGATGGACCCATCGAAGGTGGAGGCAGTTGTTTCTTGGGCAGTGCCCAAGAACTTGGCATAAGTTCATAGTTTCCTAGGACTAGCAGGCTACTATCGGAGGTTTGTGCCCAATTTCTCTTGAGTTGTGGCACCTTTGATAGCCTTGACCAAGAAAGACCAGGAATTCGTGTGTAATGGGCAGTGCGAGGCAGCCTTCCGCTATCTGAAGGAGAAGTTCGCAAGTTCCTCAGTGATGAGGTTTCCAGAAGAAGGGGCAGTGTATGAGGTCTTTTGTGATTCTTCAGGACAAGGACTCAGGTCTGTGCTGATGCAATGACAAGGGGTGATCTCTTATGGGTCTAGACAGTTATGTCCTCTTGAGTGTAATTATTCCACCCACGATCTGGAACATGCATTGGTCATGTTCTCACTAACGTTTTGGTGGCATTACCTCATCCCAGAGAGCTTCTTGGTCTTTAGAGATCACAAAAGCTTGAAGTATATCTTCTACTAGTGGGACCTGAACTTACGGCAGTGAAGGTGGATGGAGTTCCTTCAGGACTACGACATAGATATTTCTTAAACCTTAGGAAAAGGGAATGTGGTAGCCGATTCCTTGATCAAGAAGTCGCAGAAGGATGCGGTTCGAGATTTGGAATATGCTTGGAAGGCGATAGAGGAATTGGCTGCCCTGCACCTGGATGCGAGGATGGATGGTGGTAGAGGTTCCATGTATCAGATGACAGTGCAGTCTTCTCTGTTGCTGCAGATAGTGGGTCTCAATGGGGAGACTCAGAAAGTGAATTTATTTGTGACCGAGTAAACCAAGGCGATGCTCTGGAAGGGTGGATGGTGGATGGTCTGAGTCAGATGCTTTTCCAAGGGAAGTTGTTTGTTCTACAAGTGATGCATGAGAGGGTTCTTGGTGAGTTCCAAAACTCACCCCTAACAGTGCACCCGGGAGTTTCCAATTTGTACCAGGGTCTGAGGTGTCAGGTTTGGTGGCACGGGGTAATGCGGGCGGTGGTAGAGTTCGTGGCCAGGTGCCTAGTGTGTCAGGAGGTGAAGGCTGAACACCATGTTCCAGGTGGTTTTTTTCATCCTTTTGATGTCCCCGAGTGGAAGTCAGATGACATCTCCATGGATTTTGTCACAGGGGTACCCAAGGTTCAAGGAGGTTGTGGTACTATCTGGGTAGTGGTGTATAGGTTGACGAAATTAGCTCACTCTCTGGCGATCAAGGAGTCGGGTGTAGTGGATGCCTTAGCACGGAGGTACGTGGATGAGGTGGTGCGGTTTCATGGAGTTCTGAGGTCCATAGTTTCAGATAGGGATGCATAGTTTACCTCACGAGTCTAGAGGGGATTGCAGCATGTTTTTGGCACTCAGCTACGTCTTAGAACTTCCTTCCACCCCCAGACAGATGGGTAGACAGAGCGCACCATCCAAACATTGTAGGATATGCTACAAGCATGTGTGTTGGATTCTGGGGGATCTTGGGTGCGACACTTTCCTCTGGTAGAGTTTTCCTACAATAATATCTATCACTCTACCATTGGCATAGCTCCGTTCGATGCTTTTTATGGAAGGACATGTCGCTCACCTGTGTGCTGGACCGAGGATGGAGAAGCTGGTTTTCATGGCCTAGAAGTGGTGCAGAGCATGACGGAGAAGGTTCAGCTTATACGGGAGAGGATGAAGGCGGCCCGGGACCGAAAGAAATCATATTTCGATAAATAAGTGGAGACCTTTGGAGTTCGAGGTCAAGGACCACATGTTCATGAAGGTCTCCCCTCGGCGTGGGAAATGGAGGTTCGGAAGGTGGAGTAAGATTTCTCCCAGGTTCGTCAGACCGTTCAAAGTGATGCGGCGGGTCAGTGAAGTGGATTACCAGCTAGCACTACCAACGCCGCTACTGAGACTGCATGATGTCTTCCATGTGTCTCAACTCCGATGATATCTACCTGATGATTCACACGTCCTCAACGGGGGAAATATGGATATCAAGGACGATGTGACTTTGGTGGAAAGACCAGTGAGGATCGAGGATTGTGAGGAGAAGGTGCTCCATGGATGTACCATTCTATTGGTTCGTGTGTTGTGGAGGCATGGAGGGCTCGAGTAAAGTATGTGGGAACTGGAGACATAGATGCACGCCAAGTACCCAGAGCTGTTTTGAGTTTTGTTCTATTTTTTTTGTACTTGTTTGTGATGGAACTCATTACCTTGTTAACTATGGAATGGGTTTTCCTTATTCTGTGGATGTGTGTGAAGAGTCCTGACTATGGGGAGGGGAGGACCTGATCTATAATCAACACGCATTAAGGTGGATGCGATTAAAACAGTGCGGTCGAGTCAGTGCCACCCAAAGAAGATAGTATCTTGACATGGGGGAAGAAACTCCCTAACCCATATGACTGGATAGTTTCACCTTTTAATGTTTCCTGGTTACTTGAGGGAGAGGTGTTTCTAGATGTCGATGAGGTTTACTCTAGAGAGGTATATTTTGATGTTGTTGTTCGGAACTCCTCTTTCTTTGGGTCTAGTTTTGATTCTCGAGGGTGAGAATAGGTTTAGAGGTATCTAATGTAATGACTCAGACCCACTGGGTCCATTACTTTTCCAAAACACGACTCCACCGTGATGGTCGGACACCGGTGACGGTGGCACCAGTGACGGTGGCACCGTGACAGTCGCCCACCGATCACGGTGGCACGGTGATGGTGTCACTAGTCACGGTGGCACGGTGATGGTGGCATGGGTCATGGTGACACCGTGACGGTTGCACTGTGAGGGTGACACCGTGACGGTGGCACGGTGAGGGTGCCACCCTGACGGTGGCACCGTGAGGGTGACCCCGTGATGGTGGCACCGTGAGGGTGACACCGTGATGGTGGCACCGTGAGGGTGGCACCGTGAGGGTGGCACGATGAGGGTGGCACCGTGAGGGTGGCACCATGTCCTCACTAAGTGGTCTTCGTTCTTTCCCAGTTTCCGACATTTCCGCTCTCGCAACATATCTTTTGACGTAAAGATGATTTAATGCCCCCTTTCAAATCCATTTTAAGCCCATGCCTAATATATAAAATCCCCATTATTTGGGAAACCCTTAACTTACCAAAACGTGTGGTTTTTCCTCCGTGTCATGACCTTCCCCGTACCTTCCTGTTCCGCCCCTGTTATGTGTTTCCTTATGGTTAAAGAAAAATATGTAACACATAGTCGTTATGACCACCCCTCCTAGGACAATTGTTAAATGACAATTAATTCCATCGTGCGTAACTTCCCAACCGCATGGGGAACCACGATCCGGATTTAAATTCGTTCAAATTTACATATCCCGTAACAACGGGATCTCATACTTATATCGTATTGGAATTCCT
This sequence comes from Viscum album, assembly GCA_963277665.1. Lineage (NCBI taxonomy): Eukaryota > Viridiplantae > Streptophyta > Magnoliopsida > Santalales > Viscaceae > Viscum > Viscum album. Next base: position 734,301,530 of record OY728146.1, on the reverse strand, counting down.
TCTAATTATTTCTCTTGGTCGGTCTCCTTTTCTTCCTAGTGCGTTTGGAGTTCCCCTTCCCGAGGAAAGTGGGGCGCCTTTGCCAGAGCCTTTCTGCTCACCCTTGGAGTCCCTTACGTTCCTCCCCTACAAGTCATGCATCCCCAGTTCTTGGCGCATGGAGAAGAACTTCGATCCTTGATCAACCAACAAGGGATTTTGCTTTGTCTCTCTTTACTCTGTATCATGCGGGGTGGGTACGCTACTATTTCTGTGGGAAAGGTTGAAACCAAACCATAAAAAAGATAATAAATAGACGGTTAAATAATGATGGGGTGCGTTTGAATTTTCTCCTATATTCTTTTATAATTTCTATATGTGGCGAACAGTATGGGCTTATGCTCTCTGAAAATCAGGGTTGTTGGTGGTCTTTCCTTGTGCACTAATGGACCCTTATCTTCGGTGTTGATTAAATCACTGTAACATTGAAATTAGTTAATCACCTAAAATCGAGTGGTTAAATGGATACCCAGTGAACATCAATCCTTCTGTGGTCACCCCGTTTAAACAACAGAAAGAAGAACTTAATGAATGATTTTCTTGAACCTGGAAGTTTCCCTACTCTGTTTTGGTAGTAGGGGTGTTGTTCTGTTTGATGCTTATGGGGTTATGTGGATGGGGATGGGATCCTCTATTGTGGAACGATTGTTGGTTGTGAATCTGAAGCTGTGTGGGGCTGTATCTTGAGGCTTGGTTTTTTTCTAGTACTTTTAGGGATCTCACTGATCCCTTTGTTGTTGTGACTTCACAAGAGAACCGGGTGTGAATGCTTAAATTGTTTTTTGGCTGTTTCTCTTTCTCTAGATTGTGGTCATGCCAGTTAGTTGCCCAGTAGTGTAAAGTTCACCTAAATGGGATCACTTGAACATGAAACCAAGAATTGTTTAAATGGGGATTTGGTTTTGGGAATGATTTGTGACTTGGTCGTGAGTGTTGTGCTTTTCTTTTATGAATGAATAGTAATGAGGGTGTTTGTTCTTAGGTTGGCTTTGGAAACCCTAGGATGGGATGAGTGCTTGTGACCTATACATATAATTGTTGTTCTTATGTTTCTAATTCGCGCCCCACCCAAGATGAGAACTTAGTTCCGAACACCCCCATTTCATGGGGGATGGTGTTTTTCCCAACAATCCTATGATTGGATGGTTATTAGATCCTTTTCTTTTCCCCTTCCCGAATAGCCCAAGACTCTTCGGGAAGGCTGTGATAGCCTGAGGTCCATTATATCCCAAGATTCTTAGGGCAAGGTAGTTTTGGTGGTTTCCCAGGTGTTTACGGGTAGGTTGTTTCCCAAGAGTCTTCTGGATGAGGCCCATGTGTCTTCGGCCATGGCAGTAGTTATTCTGGACCTGGTGTTTGCGGGCATTATTACACGTGGTGGTTGAGGCCCATGTGTTTGCAGGCAGGATGGTGGTTGTGGCCCAGGTGTTTGTGGGCAGGATGCATGGTTATGGCTCAGGTGTGTGCGGGCGGAGTGTGGCAGTGGGACTGTAGTGAGAATGGCAGTAATTGTTTGGTTGGTAGGATGTATTCAATAACTAGTGGAAGGTGGTGAAGGGTACCCAAATATCGATGTGTTGTTACTATACATTACTTGACTTGCGTTATTTGGGGAGTGTGCCTTGGTGAGGCTTGGGTGGATAGTTTTCCTTGATAGGTTATTGGTTATCTCTTTTCTCACATGGAATTAGAATTCCTCCCCCCTTGTGCATGAGATTCTTTGGTTTTCCCTACTAAGTATACTTTTCTACTCACCCTATGTGTATAAAACTGATTTCAGGTTTCCAGGAGGACTTCAGGGATCGTGAAGGGTTGTACTAGCTCGGGCGTTGGGATAGTTGTTGTTGCTTTTTTTTATTTTTTTGGTACTTTACCTTTGTAGTTTCCTTGTACTTTGTGGCATTTACTTTTGTAACATGCATATGGGAATGGTTTTCTTTGGCATTACATTTACCAACCATTTTTGGTGTTGTTGGGATTTACTATCTTATCTCACGATTCAATTAAATAAAAAGGATAATGCCATCCATCATGTGTGTGATTCTATACCCGTGGTGCTAGTCGCCACTCCGGGTCCTATTGAAGGAGGGTATCGGGGGTCATTATCTCTCCTTCAACTTGAAGAAGGAAGGGTCTGGAAATATGTTGTCCCTTCTCTCATCTTGGTTAAGGAGGGTTGTGAAATTCTCCAACTGATCTTTTAGAATCATTTTATATCTAAGATTCTATAGTTTTATGTTTTATAATATTTACTAATAATATGATCAAATGATACCATCCTTATTCTTTCTCTAGATAGCATATGATTAGGATGAAAAGATATGTATGGAACGAGTTCTTTTCAATGAGTTATGAAATGATTAAGTGTTTATGAAACCTCTTTCATTTTCATGTGTTATTATATGATGAATAGTGTATGGTCTTTTGGAACACGTATATATGATTTTCTTTATGTGATAGGTGGGATAATAAATATATATCCCTTCAATAAATTGCGTAATTATATATATATCCCATGAGAAAAATAAGACCCAAATAGGAAGTGAACCCAGTTCAGTAAGGGGTTATGTCAATTATGATAGTCTTTGGAGTGAACATTAACTACTACAATGGTATAGGGGGTGAAACACTCTATTATGATATTCATGGATAATATCTTTGACTACTAAGGAAATTATTTTATATTCCTATGTGTATACCACAAATCTATGTCTTATTACAATTTTATACTCTAATAGTTTATGTTCTTTCATTCTTTAATAACTTGTGTCTTATGAACTTACATGATTTATATCCTGACTCAGTTTTATGGTCTATAATATATAGTGTATATATTTGAAATGTTATTTTCATGTTCTCATATACATATACTAATATTATGTCTATATCTAACATTTTTAACCGTACTAGGCATCTACTCTCACCCTTTCTTATATTTTCATTTCCTATGTTATAAAGAAAGGTATTGTGTGTGATATTTTAAACAAGTGTTCTAGTTATGAAAAAATTAGTGGGAGGTGATGTGGCTCACTTTTGAACTAGTTTTCTATGTATCAAAAATTCTAAATATATTATACTTATACGATTCTGGTCTATTTCATTATGTTATATAATAAATATTCATCGAATATGATATAGTATCTATTTATGAAAATTATGGTTCAATATGGTTGTTATCATTGAAAAATTTAATTATCCTTTGGAAATTGTGATAAAAACACATTAGTGAGAACACTTAGTATAATCCTATGTATAGGATAAAATCCTATGTTATTGTAAATAAAGTAATGTAGTTTTCATAAAAACCCATCACTGTCAATATACTTCAAGTGTTTGTGGTTTTAATTCAAATTAATTTATGGGTAATAACCTTGAAAATAGTTATTTGAGTATATTTCATTCATCGTTACGGTTAATGATGAGAGTTCCCTTACTAGGCACCTAGTTTGACACTCCTGATGGATATGATTGGGTTACTTCACATTTTCATTAAAACATATTATAAATTATTTTAATATACGCTTCCCATAGACGACCTATGTCAACCCTAAGGTGTCTTATATTGAAAAAAAAAGTATCACGATTTAGACATCCTAAAAAATATTATATTTTTTTATACTATGATTAGTGTTTCTCATACTATGTTATTTTGTTTTTGTCAAAGGAAATTGATTATTATGGGAAACATGGTGGTAATGAGAAACCAAATTGGATGATGAATAGAGATAAAGATGATGTGACTATTCTTAACAATTTATCACGAAATATAAATTAACAACTTTCACCTTAAATAACTCTTAAAATCACTCATGAAGAGAAGAACATGTTTATGGAGAGATCAGATAGTGGATTTCATAAAGGAAAGAAGGCCCAATTTCAATCATGTTTTAAATATGTAAAGTGAAACCTGAGGGAATGTCCTACTTCAAGGTAAATATTTCTTCTATGTAGAAATAAAGTAAATAGTTCAATGAATATTTAAGGAGTTCAATGTACAATGTGAGGGGAGAATGGGAATTATATGATTCAATGATCTAATTCAAGGGCTAACTCTGAGACCAAAGGTGTAAATATTCCATGATAGTCATTTTAATTGTGGAGATTGAACTATTTATATGTTTTGATTCAAGAATTATATTGTATAATTATTTTTTATCTTGTCTATTTTTTTTATGAATCATGAAATGTGTAAGGATTATGTTAATATTTGAATCATATATGTCTTCATGTAAGCCAAACCAAAGAGTTATGGACACTATCATGGGGTTTTGAGTTTATTGTTGATCATAAGTTCAAATTCCTAAACACCAGTTTTGAGGTTTTAATATAAGATATTCTAATGTCATTTAGGACATATTACATGATTTTTTATTTGGATATTGTACATATTACCCACATGTTCAACATGAAGTACTATTTCAGAAGGATTCTACTTTCATAAGATTAAAGGAATTGATAACCTTTAGGGATTATATAACCATTTAGGATTAAAGATCTATTTAAGTATGATCATCATATATATTGGGAAACTATAAGAATTGTGTTGATATGGTTTTAGTGAAGAGGACCACCTTCCACATCCAGCAAGGCCATAGAGCTTAAACCCCCAACATAAGGGTGATAAGGGTGCAATCCCAACCACTGGCCTAAGTGATTTCTTAGTTAGATAACATTTTAAAAAAAATTATATCATAGATAAAGATTAATTGATTTTTGGTAACATATTTTTAATCATTGATATTACTATAGGATGGATAATTAATTTGGTGATTTATATTATTTTAGATTAATTTCACTATTTTGGGGACATTGTTAAATTAAGATAAATAGAATATTACTGGATTTTATTTTAGCAATAAACAATGAATTATATTTTAAATAATATATGAATTTTATGTGGATACATAGTGATTCAGATTATTTATGGAATTGATTACCACTTATTAGAGATTATATTATTGGGGCATATGCATTTTTTATGAGACATTTAGAGTGACATATGTTATTTAGAGATAAATATAAAATTTATCTTGGAATAATATGTCATAAAATAATTTAAATAATTGAGTTTAAATATAATTCCATTATAATTTCAATAATATTAAGTTAATTTATATATTTAATGATCTAAGAATAACTTTGTGTTTTGTTATAGGGTAATGAAGATCAATTTTGTATTTCGCCATATAGTGGTATATTAATTTTGAGAAATATATTATGCAAGCCATTTTGGTTTTGGTTAATGCATAAAGTTAATATTAAATTATTTTTATCCTTTTGGTGAAATTATTTTCTCTATTAAAAGTTAACTTTACAGCTTCGATAAAAAAAGATACATCTTGGATATTCACTTCATTGAGAAAAAAATGATGTGCAAACTGGTCAAAGCACAACCAAAGGATAAAATTAATCTTATAAAATAAAAATATATCAAGTAAGTGTATTTTTTGTAGTAAGATAATTCCTTAAAAATAGGAAATATATATTGATATGAAATTCTTGTCCAATTAGCTTTATTTCCAATAAATATATGACCTTTTTCACACCTATTTGGTATGTAGTTTTAAGGTCATTAACATTCGCATAAGAATTCACATTATTGTGATCAATGGTCTCTACCAGTCTGTATAATTATTAAGGCATTAATATTTTATTCCAAGTATATATTTTTACTTCCAAATAATTTTTTCTACTTTGAAACCAAGTTATGTGTAATTATAGATGACCTTTATACAACCCTTTCTCTTATATCAATAGAAAGTTTTATTAAACCTTTTTGTGATGTGTGTTTTCAAAAAATGTATTCTCAAATTTGAAACCCTTAATTATTAAGATCAATTTAAAATTATTAGGATGAAACTTAATTAATAGGGGTAATTTAACATCATGATATTTTATAAGAATAACAATATGTTTGATAGTATATACCCCATGACACACTAACCTTAAATATCTTGTGAAATATATTATTTAAATATGACTGGTATAACCTAACCATTAAATTAGAAGGTTTGAGTAGTATTAAATACAATAGGAAATATATATATATATATAAATTTCCTAGTAAATATAAATTTATTAATAATTACTATGTAAATAATCACCCATTTTTTATTAAACACATTTTTTGCATCACAAATACTTTGTCTTAAAATTTTATTTTTACTAATTTTTGTGATAAAACAATATATTTAAATTTTTCACTTCTATGAAATTTGTAAAAATAAAATTATTTTTTTAATTAAATATATGGAAATAATCTTATTATAAATTTTTTTGTATTATTATGAATGTTTATTTTTTCATTGAATAGTTAAAAATACGTCTTTTTATTGATAAATGTTTTGAAAGGCATAATGTCTTACCATTTTAATTAATTGAAAAATTAATTAGTAATTAATTATTAAAATTAAAATTATAGATTATATATATATAAATGAAAATCCATATAATTATGATCAGAAGTCATATAATTAATGTAAGACCATATTATTCTTGAAAAATGAATTCCTTGAAAAACTATTTTTCGAAATGTTTTGTGGGATTATTTTTAAACTATGTTCTACCACATCTGTGAATTGAATTTGAAAAAATGGATTCCAATTTTGGAATCATAATAATTAATATTAATTAATAAAGTTAACTTAATTTTTGTTCATAATGAATAGTACAAACAGTAAATATCAGTTACCATTGTTAAGGGTAAAATATGATTACTATGGGTTAAACTACTGAGATAAGGGTTATAATGACCTAAAAACATATCAAAATTCTATAGTATTGACATATTTATACCATATATCATCTACGGTATTCAAATGAACCAATTTTTAGCCACATATCTAGGATTATGACATTCTTAATAATTTAATTAACTAAAAGGAGAAAGCTTCACTCTCTTTATTTTAAAAATATATTATGTGTTCACGTAGAGATAATAAAGAAGGTATTTTGATTAATAAATATTCATCATAAAAATAACTATTTTTCTTTATCATGATAATTTATTTATAAGTATTATTTATGATATAATTACATTAAATACTTATGTATTGCTAAAATATTAATTATTCTGTTAAGAGAGAAAAAATATTTTAACCATATTAAAAGTAATAAAATTAGAATATATCATTGTGTTATAAAAACATTTAGATACATATAAAATTTTAGGTAATTTTTAATGGTATATATTCTAATTATATCTTTGTCTTGATTTTTTTAAAATCAAATTAAATTGATAGTGTCAAAAATGACATTAGTGATAGTTCAAAATAAATAATATTTTATTAAAAGCATTCATGTTCCTAAAAAATTATATTAGGATAATTGACTATTAAGTGGTTTATAATATAAACCAATATCTATTTATGGTCTGATTTTCCATTTACACTAACTTTATTGACCCTTAAAGAGTAAAAACATTATTTATATCTGATATGGTTAAAATGGGTTTTTGTGTGTTACTTGTGCATATGTTAAAATTAATTTTCCAAAAATATTGTTTTCTCGGTAGATAAATTATTTTTAATAACATTAAAAATTGGGTATATATTATCAATTAGGGTCCATTTAATTTTCTGTCTTAAAACATAATTTACCTAATAAAAAACTAGTTACTCAGCTGAAAACTAAAATGGATAAGTTGGGTAACCTTAGTGGTTAAGGGAATAACATGTTCGAAAAAATTATTTTTATTTATAGAGGTTTATCTCAACATTATTTTACTAAAATACATTATTTATAAATTTTTTAGGCATGGGGATTGAGAATGACTTCCCATTATTGAATAGTTTTGGGTATTAACAAAAATATCACTCGTCAATTACAAAAGGATACCCACTCTAATCTCCACTACACACTTTAAAAGAATACTGGTTCCAAAAATTCATACAAAAAAATACCTTCCTTATATTCATACTCATTTATTATATTCCTTTTTTATCATAAAACAAACCTAGGGAATCATTTGATGAAATATGAAAAAAAAATTCTGAAGAATAGGTACCATACATTGCGGATATTTTTTTATTTCTTCATCCAACTCCATTAAATATTATATAAATATAATGAAGTTATAAAAATAGTATATTATATTAAATGATATTTTATTACAGTAATTTCATAACTTATATCAATATCCTCCTCCATTATATGGCAAACAAAACTATCAATCACTTGTATGGTGGACTACCACCTCAAAAAAAGATACAATTCAATTTCCATCACCACCTCTCAGGAATTGAAGAAATGATGTATTTAATATATATATATATATATATATTATTAATTAAATGATATAATTTTTATTTATAATATTAAATCTACCTTCTTTCATTATAATCCACTGTAAAATGATAATTTCGCTCAAAATTAAGTGTGGACTACTTCCACCACAAAGCGATGTGATTTTTTTTCATTTTATTTCAACATTGATGGTAATAGGTATATGTTTAATTAATATATATGATATATAAGATATAAAATTTATTTATTAAACATGAATAAATATTTTACTTTGTTTCATTATATCCATTGAAGAAAATAATATAACATCCATACATATGCACGCCATACCATCCTTATGAATAGTGTAATTCATTTTTCTATCCCAAGATTATGTTGACTAAAAATATATATATAGTTAATATATATTATATTTTTATCATTATTAACATTATATATATGGTGTAACCATTATCAACATTTCAAGGACCAAAAACACACGAATAAAAACATACATGAAAAATAAAGCAATTATCAAATTGAATTTAATAAATAATTATTAATAAATGGGTGATAAAATGGTTATAAATAATCTTATATAGTATTATATATATAATTATGTCTCTATAATATATTCATCATTATTATATCTTTATTATACAGGACATTTTATCATGTACTAAGTATGTCAATACTTGTGGTAAGGGATTACTGATCTCACTTTTATTTCTATGATACACATGTCACATTCCCCACTTATATAAATTATGTGGAGTAATTAATTACAGTGAATTTATATTATTATTATTTCCAAAAAAATAATGGGTATATTATCTTATATCTATGTTTCCTTATTTAAAGGGGAATATGATTCAAAATTTACCTAAGTGTTAAGGGTTTTTTTGTTACAATCTTATTTTTTTAGATTGTTTATGATAAAGTTTATAATGATGAATATTAGGATATAAATCTCAAAAAACTCATTAATTTTATTCTTCTCTGGTTATTTAGGTAAGTCACCAATCTTTCTATCTTTTTCCTCTCTATATGCGCTCAAGATAACAAAATAATACATTTAAGGAAAACAGACTTAATATCTAGTCAAAAATTCTTTTTCATCAATGTCCTTGTTTACTAAAAATGGTTTAAATAATTTTTCCACCATTATACAAAAAAAATTAAAGTAAATTATAACATTTATTTACTTTTTAATAAGCTATTTAAATGTAAACATCTTGTATTTTTCTGAATGACGTACTTTTGAATTTTTACCCAAAATGTGAGAGGAATATTAATTTTAACATGTACATAATGAATGGAATTTCCCACCATCATTAAAATTAAATTATTTAAAGATTATTTTAAAATAATAATTTATTATTTTAAAATAAAGTGTTTTTATTTAACATTTTGGAGTTTTTTATAATTTTAATATTTGATTCCATATAGAAAGTGATATTTTCCTCCAGAATTTCTACAAATGATATTTTAAAATCATTTTATCTCTAACAAGAAATTATTTGAGGTTTCCTAATATTTAATTGGGATATGATCCACTGATTCAATAGATATTCTTTATATCAATAATTTATGGTTAAGATAATAAGATTTTTATGAAACACATTTCATTTTCATGGGTTATGATATGATGAAGTGTTTTAGTAACCAACTTCCTCTTCTGAGGTTATGATACATTGATTATTTTATGATCTTTTGGAACACATATCTATGAATTTTACTATGTGATGGGTGGGTCTTAAAAAATATATCTCTTTAATTAATTTGGTAAATATTGATATCTCATGAGCTAAATAGGACCAAAATGGGGAGTGGACCCATTTTTGAAAGTAGCTTTATACACTATGATATTTTTTTAGTTAACCTTGAATACTATGATGGTTTTGGGAGTAAACTAATTCCACTATGATAGTATTTGAAATTATCCCTTATTACTAATGAAATGATTTTATATGCTTGTTTTTATTCCAAAAATTTATGTTCTATGCCTATGTTATGCTCTCATAGATTATGTTCTTTGAGTCCTTAATGATTAATGTTTTATAAACTACCAAGATTAATGTGATGAATCAGGATTCTGATAAATGATATGTAGTATATGGTTTTCAATTATTCTTCTCATGTTTTTATACCCTTATGCTCATGTTAATTTGATATCTCTCTTTTATTCACTTATAGGGAATCTAAGCTCACCATTTCTTATGTTCATGCTTCCTTTGTTATAAAGAAATGTATTATGTTTGGTTTTCTAAATATGGGTTCAAGATAACAAATTTGTAGTGGAAGATGATGTAGTTCACTTACGAACTAGTTTTCTATGTATCCAGGTATCTAAATATACTAGAACTATACGATTCTAGTGTGGATCTTAATGCAATGTAATGAATATTCATCTGATAATATATACAAAGTATGTATGAAAAATATGATCCACTATAGATATGGGATAGAGTATATCGAAATATCTATTATCAAGTAATCTATCGAAAAAATTCCTAAATGACTACAATTTTGGAATATATTAAAATTGATGCTAAGGATAGATACAAACAAGATTTTAAGTCCATGTTTTTTCCTTTTGGATATGTGAATGAATATTTTGGTTTTGGGATTTTAAATGATAAAAAGAACCCAATTCATTGGAATTTTATAAAGGTATATTGGATTTTAATAAAAATCATTATAAGTTTATTAATCATAATTCAGGGAAACGTAAGTTAGATCACTTGAAAAAAAAGCACTAGAAAGATCTGAATCTCAATCTAATTTGCTAATTTATTCTACAATTTGGAATCCAATATGTAGATATAAATATGCTTTTATTTTCATAATTCAAATAGTTAATAAAAAATATGAATTATTGGGAAAATTAGAGACGCTTAGTGACTCAAAATAGTCTGACTCAGAAACAATGAAATAAATAAAATCCTTGAACATAAACAGAACCTGGAACCTAACTAAACAATCTAAGAGAAATTGAGAACATGAGAACAAATGGGACTTCTATTTAAGGGTAGAAGCTATTTAATGTAAAAGATACATAGGGTGGTTGGCATTGAAAGGACACCAATAAAAAAAGGAAATCAATTTCTCATATATATTATCACTAATAGTAAATAATACTACCATCTAGATTATGCTATGTTTATTTTATTCTGATGATATACACTTGAAGAAAATTAATGTAAAAAAGATACCTTTATTTATTGTGACTTTTAGGATGATATGTAGATTGATAATACAATGGTTTTTTAAGGTCATCATAATTAGGGCCTTGTTTATATGTTGAATGGAATTCTCGATGAATTGAATTAGGAACCTCGATAGTTGAAATAGGATTTTGAAACATTGATGACTAAATAAGTTTCCATATAATGTAATTCCAAAAATTGTTGCTATTATAAAAAATTGAATCATGGTACTTACATTAGAATCCTTCAATTTTTGGATGACATTAAACATTCATTTCTGTAGGTTCCTTGGATTTAGGGGATAAAGCATAAGTTTTCTATAATATTTGAAATGAAGGATCTTGTTCATGCTATGAATTTTAAGGGTATGAGGGAAAAGAGTGATAGAATAACTTTTATATTGTTTTGATCCATGAATAAATAAATCTATAATATCTTTTAAAATTTTAAAAATATTTCATGCAATCATGTATCAGCCCCACCAACTAGACACTTCATGTTAATCATGGAATAATAACTATTAATAGATTATGGGTCTGAGATTATTTAAGAAGTATCATTTTCACCAATTTTAGAAATGTTTTTATATGATATTATTTATGTATAGAGAGATATTTCATTTCTAGTGAAACTTGTAAATATTTTTATATATGACATTGGAAGAGACTGTTGGGAGGTCATAACATGTTTCATTTTACACTTAAATTGATCGTAATATATAGAAATATTCTTTGGGGAAGATAATTCATAGTAGGGATTCATGGATGTGTATTTTTGGGAATTTAGATACCTAGAAGAGAGTGATGGGAATTGAGTTTATGTTTAGTGGATGATAAGTCATATTTATGTTGCAAGTATAATGTATGGTTTCTTTGTATAAGACATAGTAAGAATATATGGACTCTACAACAGCTAGAAAAGTGGTAACTTGGTTAAAGAACTTATTGAGTGAGTTCATTATGAGTTTAGAAGGATGAGTGTTTTAAAATAAAATTCAAAGTGCAATTCACCTTGATTGACATCTATTGTTTCATACAATAATTAAACACATTGACATGAAATTAAATTTAATTATAAATATTTATAAAGATAAATTGTTAGTGTATTGGAAAATCAATAGGATGGAAAATCATGTTGATATGTTCATGAAGGTGGTTGTGTAAGAAAACCTATGATATCATTACACCTCATTAAACTAGGGTTAACCGATATTTGTCGAGAACAATACATTCTTAAAGAAGAAGTGTAAATTTACACTTTTACCTAATTGATTTAGGATGATTAAGGAATCCTTAGTGAAGTATTCAAGTGGTATATAGTTGGTTATATTAATAAAAATTTATGTTTTCAGATTTAGTTTATCAAAAGGAGAAACATTGAAAAACCATTTCATTATTGTCATGGTAGTAAAAATAGTTGATTCCAGCATACAGGTATGTTTTTCAAAAGATGGTGTGATTTTGATGGGTTGTGTAGGAATATCTAATTTCATTGATAAATGGGTGATGTAGGATCAGTTCATTGAATGGGATTCAATGTATGGTTTATAGATTGTAATGGTCCTGGTGGTGTCAGATACAAGAGATCACAGGATCATCCCAATTCTACTGGTGGGTTAACTAAAAATACCATGTGTTTGTACAACCTATTAAATTGGTTGAGGACTGGTATATAAAAAATATGGGTCTATATACTCAAAAATATTTAGAATGATCAATAAATATGATTAATTGTAATTAATGGACCTTATATTACATTGATTATAATCCTTGTATTTTCAGGGATGTAATGATTTACAATTTCTCTATCATTGACATAGGTTGAAAGTTTGAACCGCGTAATATTTAGGAATTATCTTTACCATAGTTATTGTTTAATTTCATGTATTTTTTAGTGTGGGTTCTATAAAAGACTATGTGGGAGTTAAAACTTACTATCTATTATTAGGGTGAAACAAAATTCCTAATTCTCGTACTCTAACATGAGTAAAGTTCTAGTGGTTTGAATTTCATAGTGAAGGATCATTGGTGTGTGTGATCTACTAGATAATTAATTTCATATTGTATGATGATTTCATTGATAGCCTATTCCCAAAAATAATCACCAATATAAATTTAAAACTTCTAAAATGATATCCATAACCAAAAATAATAAAACATAGTGAACTATAACATAAAAAAATCCAACCAAAATAATGACAGGAAAAAATCAAGAATAGTTAGTGTTTTCGTTTTGAATAATATAAAGATGGTCTATAAGATTATGTAGAGTCAAAATCTTTCTAAGGTCATTCAAAAATCCTACGAAAAAAAATATTAGCAAAAAACTCAAACTCAATAAATAAACTCGCATAAAAAGAATTAAAAAGATAATAGAACTCTACTAAAAATGAGAATCATGAAGGAACCACATTATATTAACAATAATACTCTAATAACATAAGTAATTATCCATGACCAAGTTCACTTAAATACCAATTACCAGTAGAAACCAATAAAAGATCATAGAGAGCAATATAATGGAACCTTAAACCATCACACATTAGATAAACCCAATGATTAACCAAAATCTAGCTAAAAAATAGTTAGCTAAATTCGACCAAACACATTATAATAGTTAGTGAGATTTTCAAAGTATTAATCCTATAATTCATAAAATTTATCTACAAAATAAATTTCAAATTAAAAATATCCTATAATTTATTATTTGAACAATGAGTTATATCTCTAGATTTTTAATTAATTGTTCATTAAATTCTGAAATCTGATATACCATATAAAGTTAAAATTTTAAAAATCTTATAAATACTTCTATATTCAATATAATTCTTAGAAAACATTTATTTTCAACATCGGACTGTATAAACATCCAATAAAATTTTATATGTGAATTATAAAATATGTGAAAAAGAATATAATGGAGGTGATGAATTTATTAGCAACTAACAACCAAATATTAGAAAGTGTTTTAATTTATTCATCCTTTCATAACAATGTGACCTCTAAATAGGACTCTACTATTGAGAAAAAACAAGTACGATGTTTATAAAATAAATTATGAATAAAAAAGGTGTTATATAAACAGAATATTCTCCTCCTATAGAAACTATATTTTAACATCAAAACCCATAAATTTTAAATAATATAAATTAAAATATAAATTAAAAAACCATGGTAATATACAGATGAAGCTTCGACTATTTAAAAAAAATTGATCAAAATAGATATACAAATTACCTATATTAATTGTTTTAGATGTAGAAACATAAATTTAATTGAAATATTTAAAGTATAAACTTTTTAATCCTATATAATTTAACTAAAAATTCTAAAACATTAAATAAAAGAAATAATAGGAAAAGAACATTTGGATGAAAAAAAATATATTAACAAAGAATATTTGGAATGAATATAATTTAAAAAATTAATATATAATTAAAAAAATGAAATTTTAAATAAATGATGACATTGATATGATAATAAAAAACAATAATAATGAATACAAAATACACATATTTTTAACTAATAATAAATAAATTGTATTATTATAGGTAAGAAAAATTCATTATGATGGAAAAAAATTGGCCTAGATGATGGAATATAAAAGGAATTAATTAGTTAATAAATTATTAGGTATGGATAAAATACAAATTCTCTTTATAATCTTATGAAAAATGAGAAAAAAAGTATACATAGAAAGTGATAATGTACAAAAATATGCATCATATCATATTTTCATATTAACATTAGGATTTGAACCATGATGAGAGTTGTTTATATAAAAAGAAGCAATACCAATTGTTTCAACTTGATATTTTAAAATATAGAAACATGGGATAGTAATGGTGATAATCTATAAAAAATGAAATGATTGAAAACAAAAAAAATCATCCCACAAACCACATTATTAATTACATGAGTTCAGCCAATGATCAGCATATTGTAGTCTTCCTTAGATCCATTTATAATTGGTGATGAACCCTTTAGTATTTTATTACTTATGTATTACAAACTAAAAGTTAAAACAGTTAAATTAATAATATAATAAGAATAAAAAAATATCACCAAATGGTTTGGCCTCTACTTATAATGCTTTAGTAACTACCTAAATATTTAACAGAGGTAAATTTACTAAGATAATAAATGTAGTGAATGGAATCTAATGAAATATTGTATTATAATTTGAAGTGAATGTATGTTGAGAACATTCCTCATAATTGTTTTATATAAGGCCCAATTTTCATATATGTCATGGTAAGGGAGAAGTTTCCACCACTACCCTCAGTTATTAACTCCCACTAGTAAGACCATCTAAGACACTGGAACTCATGGAAGGCATAATAATGAGTCAAAATTTTCACTAGTATCTTTTTGTTCTCCTTCACCGGTTTGGATGGAATAAAAATTATATTTTTTATCACATTGACGAAGGATTAGCAACCCATTGAATCTAATATAAATTAAAAAAAATTATATATATGTTTAATTATCCCAGTGAATAATGTGGAATGATTATTTTTAATTTTAATTACTAATTCCCAAAAACAATAATGAATTGTAATGAATTATACACATACAAAAATATTAAGCAAATATTATATAAAAGATACTAATATATCATAGATATTATATGAGTAACACATATAGACATATGATTATTCATATTTTTTATTTAACATAGAATCCTCATTTCATAGAGGGTTTATAGATTGAATATATATATTTTTAAATAGATTGCATATTGATTATATATTACATAGGTTAAACAGGTCACACACATTATATAGAATTTTGAATGATTTCATATTAAAAATTTATTATGAGAATAAATTATAGATATCATTACAGATTATAAAACATTGAATCCAGATTATGTCATATGTAATATGTGTGCATATTATAATCCATTTTATAGAGAGATTACACACTGCATTTATAGATGCAAAATTATATTACAGATATAGATATTTCATATTTTATAGTCTATAATATAATAAAAATTATTTCATGTCGTTGATAATTAGAATTCTTACAAAAAATTTCTTATTAAAGTGTAAATATTATTCTAATAATTCCATGTTATAAAATGAAATTATCTATATAATTATTAAATATTTTGTGTCAACATTTAAATTACTAAACTATTGGAAATGGTATATGAAATATAATTCAATTTCTATAATAGAGTCCAAATATATCATTCAATATTTGACATGTACATAATGAATGTATTATTTATATAAATATTACTATATAATTATTCACATGTTAGATAATTCCTTTGGTGTACTAAAATAAATCTTATATCCTTTAAATAATTATATTTCTTATTCTTATTTTATATATTCTTATCTTTTTGTCTATCTACTAAAAGTTTATAAATTGAACCTATGATATTGTATAGAATAGTAAAACAACCATACTAGATTGAAAGTATCATAGTTTTTTCATTTGTGTGCAATTATACATGGTATTTAATGTTTCTATCAGTAGTAATGGTTATTGATTTAAGTAAAATATCTGAAAAATCGAAACATAAAGCAAATATTCAATAAAAATATATAATACTTGGTTAGTTGTGAAAGTTTATGGTCAAAGAAAAGATTCAAAAAATCAAATACCTATTTCAAAATTGATTAGAATTATAATAATTGTGTTCATAATAGATTGTGATACAGTTCCTTATTTTAGGGTTTCCATTAAATGAATATTTAAATTGATCAACAATACCTATTTTTAAATTGATTAGAATGAAAATAGTTTAAGGATCCATGGATCTACATTTATTTTTCCAATAATGATTCCCAAGGAAATAAAAATATTATGAATGGGTAGATTCTAATAAAAATAAATAATTTGGTTATAAAATTGGAATATTTTATAGTGTGTATAGGTCTAATAACAGAAGTATGCTACTCAATGTGGATACATAATTTTGAAAACTAATAGATTATTGACAATATAGTAAGAAAGGGCCTCAGAATTAAAGGATGAAGTTAAATTTTAATGAAAATAATTAATATTAATATAGAATTCTAGAAATTATGAACTATATTATCAATTTTTTACAATTTCCTAACTGTAATATGAATATTTTTTATGACCACAAACTGATGATAGAAAATTATTTTGAAATAATAACACCTATATACAAAAGATATATATTTAATGTGTTGTATGACTATCTAAATACTGAAATTAGTAATGATATCATTGATTTTAAGGATGTAAATTTTAATGGTAAAAGTATAAAAACATTCATAAGTCATTACATACAGTTAAATAATTATACAAGAGATGAGTTTGGACACTAATTATTGAAGGGGATTCTACATTGAGTGATTCCCATGAACTGTAACCCCAAATATTTAATTCTAAATGTTGAAAATCATGAAAATGAGTTATTATTTTAATATACTATTCTCATTTTAATGTTTAAGGGGTTTAGTTAGTGAAGGATTATAATAAAACATTTGACAACACAACCAGTTTTCGTCTAAATACTATAGTTGTTATATTAAAGAACAATTAAAGAGGATGGAAAATATGTTTTTTTATAAAAGACAATTTGGGTATTTTTTTATTATTCAAATCCTAAGGAATCTCCTAAAAAAGATACAGAAGAAGATAAAAATATCATAAAATGTTGAAGTAAAAGAATTAAAATATATGATCTAAAATGACTGAATATGATGAGGAAATTAATTCATATTTAGTGAATATATGTTTCATTTTTCAATATTAACATATGTACAATATACATTTTTTATATGCATGAAAATTATATAATTTGTGAATTGAGTAATATTTTTAGGAATAATGTTAATAATACAAGTGCATATGTTGAAAAATATGATATATTCTAGAGAGGGTTCCAATTTTCCATAAAATTTGGAATAACATTTCAAAATATTCATATAAACAATAAAAATGTGATGAAAGTGAAATTTTTAAAAAAATTCCATGTGTTATATATACAACACTTAAGGATCATGTTTTTATAATAATAAAATACGTATATATGGAATTTTTATTTTAAAAAATTAACTTTAGTTTATAATTCTTCATATTAAAACATAATTAGTATGCCTTTTTTAATTTTTATGAGATAATTGATTTTGAAGTGAATATTGAAAAAAAAAATTACTTAAACAGTGATATTAATGACATTTTTATCACATAAACATGACTTATATATCAATAAAAAATTATTTAATTAATTAAATTTTTAATTAAGGAATAAATTTATGAATTTTAGAGATATTGTTTAAAATATTTAGCACATATTTGTAAACTTATAAAACTAAATTTAATATTTTAATCTAATAAAAAATGTCTATAATATTTTGATTTCATTATTTATTTTAATGTTACAATTTTTTCTCGATGTCTTTGAAAGATGTGTTAATTTTTTATAATAAATTAATTTATGGACATAAAATTGATGTTGTTGATAATTATGAACTACAAATAAGTTTTAGGCTTGAGAATATACTTTTCCTAATAAACTATTTTTATGTTATATGTGTCTTTAATGAAAAATAATATTTCACACCATTAGAAGTTTTATTTGTCAAAATTATATTATAATAATAAATCTTATGATTCCTATTAGGTAAAAGGGACGATTTAATATTATTCATTAACAATAATTACTATGGATAAAAATTAATTCCCTCTGTAAAATTAAAAATTGAAAAAACAGGATTTAATAAGCAGAAAATACCTAAAACATTATAAAAACAAATTTCCAAATTGATGTATTGGATGTGGCTTGAAAAAACCACAACTCTCCTCCCTATTTTCTTCCTCTGTAATCATATTACCATTAAATATTAATTTTTCATTATAGAAAATGAAAATTTTTATTCCATAATTTCTATCTTATTCAATTATAAAAGGGGATCCTTCCATCACTTAATTTTAAACATTTCCCTTCAAATTTCATTCAAACATTAATCCATTTCCCCTCCTAGAATCATTTCCCTCTTCTCTAAGTCCATTAAATCATTCTTAATAATTTATTATTAATATTATTTTTCAAATACATTTATAAAAAATATAATATATTTAAATAAATATAATTATTATTTTAATATGTTATTATATTAAACTAACATCCCATATATATTTATTTATGTCCAAAAATTAAATCAACGGAACATAGGGAGTGTATATGTGTAGACTACAACCTATAAGAATTTACATCTTCTATTTTTTTTGAAACTATTAACAGTGGAGAGTTATAATGATGGAAGGGATAAATAATTATTTCATATAAAATTAAATTAATATTATAAAGTTAAAAATTCATATTTACTATCAATCCCTCTAATTCTTTGAAAATTAAAACATTTATCACCCATGCGTGCAGAGTAGAACCACCATGAATGACATGTCTAATTTTTTAACCAAAAACATGGATTTCTAAAAAAGTGAAATTAATGAAAAATATATGATATTTATAAAATTATTAAGGTTATTAAAATTTAAACCATTCTACCCCTTCCTCTAATACTATAAAAAAATGAAAACATTATACATGTATACATGAGGACTACCGCCTCCACCAATGGGATGTATTTATTTTTTTCATCTAGTATTTAATTATTTGTAAAACTATTTTAAAATATGATAAATCAACATAATAACCTATAAATATTATCATCATACTTTTTTATAACTAATTTTATAACAAAATCAATCCATAATCATGCATATCCATTAATTATAGAATGTTCATGATTTGGTCGATTTAAAAACCTATATGAATGATGTTATAAATTTCAACCATGTGTGATAATTAAAACATATTTAATGGTGGTATTGGATAATAAAAAACCAAATAAATTATTTTTTAAGGTTAATTAAATAAAATATCTGGAATTTTTAAGTGATATTAACAATAAAATATCCTTGTAAATTTAACCTAAAAAAATAATCATTTCAAGTTAACTTTCATACATAGATTCCATTTTAGAAAACTATGAAAAAATATTAATTTTTTAATAATTAAATAATAAATTATATATATATATATATATATATATATAAATATAGATATTATGATGAAATTTTTAAACACCTTTGACTGTTTTCATAATACATGAGGAGTTTCTTAAAAATTTACCAAGCAAACCTCTGTAACCAACATATGTGAAAAGTATATATTAAATAAATAACATATTATGATAGATAATCCTTATAATATTATATATAGATGAATTATTTTCTTAATAAAGTTTTAAACAAACATAATTTGAATGGACAAGAAGCTAATAACATGCATTAAGTGAATTATGATAAAGGAAAGGGGTTCTTGTATCAAGTTTAATTTCTGGATACATATTTCTAATTGTGACTCATGACATCTTTAATATTTTTTTATTATATAATAAATTATTTATTTCACCATATTGATATAATTATTTTGTTTTGAGTATCAATATCATAATCTTTATTTAAATGATACCAATGTTATAAGGGTTTTTTATCTCAATTTAATTCCATTAAGTTATAAGCATGCTTATGGAACTCCATTGTAACATGTTTGATTTATTCAAACTAATACATAATTTATATTATTTTCCCTAATTATGTTATATTGTTTTAAAATTCATCCTTATATCTATGTTTTAAATTAAACATAGCTCAAATATTGTGCTTCTTGTAAGAGTTTCTTGCTCTCTTTTCCTAATTATTTGGACATGCTTCTTATTATGCATCAATCAAATTTTGTATGTTAACATATATCCTATTTTTTATATTATATCATGAATTTTATTTTACTCAATTAATTTTAATATCAATTTTAATATATTTCCCCTTCAATCTTTCTGATTTAATTGTAACTCAAATTATAAGGGTTTCATTTTCAGTCTTATTTTCAAATATTGATTATCTTAAAAACATAATTCATCTCATGAATTTTTATTCTTTATAAAACCCTTCATAAATTCATTTATTTATTCCCGGTGTCTTACATGTTCCCCCAAAATTTATATTCTCAATCAATAATATGTTTTCATAAGTGATTCTTATATGTGAAACTGACCTCATCTCTGATTTTTAGTTGGGACCACCCCTTTTCCACATCCATCTTCATTAAATTATTTTAAAATTTTCCTTTTCATTGCCTAAATAATTGATCAAAGTGATTTTCATCCACATTAACTTCTTTAAAAAAATATATAAAAATTTAATATCTTCTATATTTGTTGTTTTCATTGAAGTGTTAAAATAATAACTTTTTAATGTTTTCCATGTGAAAATTTATTTTCACCATCTATGTTTTTTTCTATGGAACATAATTTTTAATAATTAATGGTTTTATAAAATAAAATATTATTATCCTTAATTAATAAAATATCTCTATTTAAATAAATTTTTTCCTATTTTTAATGGATATTTCTTATTTCCAAGTCATATTTTTCTAATTCTCTTAAAAATTATTTTCATCTAAACCTACATCATTTCAAAAACCTTATTCTTGTTCAATCATATTATCAAAAAAATTCCATAAATCTACATTATATATATTATTATGTTATATCCTTCTTGAATACTCTTTGTGATGTGATATGATTTTTTTTAATTTTTGAAAGTACAGTTTTGATTATAATGTTTTTGAGAACAAGTGTAAAAAAATTTCTAGATGGTCAGAATTTTTTTCCAGAAGATTGTTAAGAAAAATATTTTATGAAGTTATTAGAGGATATTTATAATGTTTCATAATATTTTCTATAAAACATTCCTATAAATTAAAATTGTTATAATCTAATAAAAAGTTCCTAACAACTTGAAAATATCATGATCCAATCCACTAAAAATGGAGAGATCTACTTCACCAGACAAAGTTTACCACACACCCTTCATGATAAAAACATTTCCAAATAGTGATTTTATTTAATTTACAACTAATATGTTTTGTACAAAAAAATTGGAATAAAAGTTTTTTAACAATGAAGAATTCAATCAATATTTTTTGGAAAAGGAAATAGCAATGAAAAAAATATATATTAATTTTTTTATGGGTTGAAAAGTTATAACCCAAAGGGGTATAGATTAATGTTTTAGTCAACACAAACTAATGAAGAAAATCCAACCAAGGAACAGAAAAATTATTTTGGCTAAGAAAGAAGTATATAGATTTTTAAAATTGAATTCAACAATATTCAATCGCTTATGTTATCAGAAATATAGTTTTTATGAATCTTAAAAGGGTAAAAAAATTCTAATTATATATAATGTTCAATGTAATTGATTCATGAAGTGCGCTACTAATAGAAGAAAATTGAAAAAACGTCCACCCAATAAACATCCATCAATTGAAATTTTATGATGTCATTAGATGTACTTTTTCTAAAAATTTGTTTATCCTTACAGTTTGATTTATGGTGTAATGAGTAGATAAATCCATTTGAATGCAGGATATTAGATAAGTGAAGCATTATAATCAGAACAAATGTTTGTAAAGAAGTTAATGCACAAAAATTTAAACATACAGAGGAGTTTCCAAAGTATTCATTAAAAAAACTTATTTTATATAGAGTTTCTTGTGACTTACTTAAAATTTTAAAAATTCCTTTTCAATACCGATAATTTTGTGTTATTTTTCATGTGGTTTGTTATCAATTCAATTTAAAAAAAGTTTAAAAGGGTTCATTAATTTCATGGTTTATAAATGCTTAAAGGAGTGTGATCACTAGTAAAATCTTAATGATTCAAAAATGTTTATATATATTATTAAAGAGCTGGGAATCATCCATTAAATCTCATTTATGTAGGAATAATTGTGTTTGGAATTTCAGTGAGTAGGAAAATAAAATCGATTTCCCACCATTTCTATATTTGGATCATATATTAAAAGGGGAAGAAAGTATAGTTCAAATATTTGTTAAAAATACTGTTCCCTTATATGAAAAATGTGATACTATAAAGATTTTGTATAATCTGAGTTTCCAAAACATTTCTATTTTAGGTTGAAGAAAAATATTAGTTAGAGCTTCAATCAGATCATTGGAATGAAAACTAAGTTTAGAGATATCAGATATAATTATTTTTAACAAACGTTCTAAGAAAATTTTTGAGTGATAGAAGTTTTGTTCAAACTAAATAACACTAAATATAATATCAAGTTTATTTTCAATGAGTCTCACTAGAGGAACATTAAATATATAAAAGAAGTGTGCCCTAAACAGACATTTATGAATTGAGGAAAATGGAAAAAGTTTTCTGGATGAACATTTAGAAGTTGAATATATCAATTTTTTCATTTTTTTTATTACATAAATTTTAAAAGAGAAACATTACTAATTAATTAGAGAAAATATAATCATTCTTATTAATAGATTCATAGGGTTTAATTTGATTCATCTCAAAGTTTTAGTCATATCTTTCCAAAATTGAATTTCCATGGATCGATGGAAGCTTCCAGGGAAAGGATGTAGGTTCTCAAACTAAGGGTGAAACTTGTAAATATTACATTCCTTATATACATTCTTATCATTTAATGATTTTTATATTGTAATAAAAATATGATAAGAAAAATTAACTTTAGTATTTATAGGTGTAAAATTTCATAACGTTTAAAATCTTTACAATTTCACTATTAATTCATCTCCCCTTTATAGTGGATCAATGATCTTATGTAACTTCAAGTGGTATCAATGGAAAGGTTATGAAATTGAATAACTATAAAGAAAAAAATCAAAATTTTCAATAGAATAGGTATTCCTACATTAAATGTAAAAATTTATCATGGATAGAAAAATAGAATGATACTATATCTTCTATCACTTTTCCTTGAGGATATGTTGGCAGTAAAAATTGGGTTTCTTCCCATTGAGAAACAATATCATCTAAATTTTGTAGATAATTTAAATATGGAGGTTTATGGGAAATATGGAAATATAATTATTATTTATTTAGTATAAAGTGTTTTCATGAAGGATTTGGGTGTCCATATAGCCAATGAAACTTTAGAAAAACTAGAAAATTTATTTTAGTGAAACACCAAAATAGAAGTATAAAAGTTACAAATCTAGAGAAGTAAGTTCAAATATATTTGAATAGAAAATGAAAAAAATATATGAATACTTCACCATAGTTAATGAAGTTTTCTACAACAACATAGTATTTTTAGAAATCTAGGAAAATTAGACCATTATTATATAACTAATGTGAAATATCTCGGGTAGTTTTGACTCTAAAATATCTTACTTAGATGAAAAATATGGTTTATCTCTTGAAAATGTTCATAACTTTCATGTTGCAGATGAGATGATAAAATCTATAACCAATTAAAAAGGAGATCAAATAAAAAATAGATTTTTATTAAATGATAAATTTTAAAATAAAATAAACTAACAGCGTTGACCTTAGTGATTTAAAATATTAATATGGTAAGGAAATGAATTAAAAGATCACGTCTCTAAACTCCAAAAATTATTGAATAGGTGGAGTAATGTGTGGGGGTAAATCCCAATTAACTTTTTTGGGTGTCTATGAGTAGGTAATTTTGATATGAATTTCCCCAAGAAAAATATGGAGAATATAAAGATCATTCTGAATAAAAATCATATTAGAATAATTGAAATAAAACTTCTAGAGAATATAATAAACCCATTAGTAGTAAGAAAATTTTAACATGAAATCGATGTAGTCGGTCGAAAAATACTTTTGAGTCTATCTTTATTAATTAGAATTCTACAAAATAAGTAAATCAATAAAATTTTAGTATATTCTTAGAAAATGATTATAAGATGGAAGATTATTCAAACAATGAATAATATAAATAAGTTAAAGAAATATATATGATAATATTTATTAATAACAAAACATTTAAATTGTCATGTGAGAAAATCAATAAATGGATCAAATTGTTAAATAATTAAATTTTAATGAATAATAACGGGAATATTTTATTAAATAGAAATATGAGTATATCTAGAAGATTATAAACCTCAAAATAAAAGTTATTGAATAGGAGAAAATATTGGAAGGTCCCACTAGGAAACTTGTTGATATGTAAGATAAAGTTAATAACACGCAATAAAAAATGATGTAAAAATTACATTAATAAATATTAATAAAATTTTTAAAAAGGATTCATAATTAAATGATAAAACATCTCAATTTAATGATAGAGATAATTCCAAAAAAACACGTGAATTCATCACTCAATAAATGTAAAAGTTCATTAGATTTTACAAAGAATTCAGGTGTTAGAAAAAAATTTGTAAATATTAGATTGAGAAATGATTATATAAATCCATTATATCCAAAAAAAATTAAATATACTATTCATAATAAATTCTCCTCATTATATGAGGATACTAAAACTGAAACCTATTATGAACCTCGGTAATCTTTCGAAAGGGAATGATCATACTTCTATAGAAAATCAATATTTTATAGTTTTTATTGGTTTTGTGTAATTTATGGGAAAATCATATTACTATTAGAAAAAAATGTATCTCCCTATAAATAGTTATAAACTTGGGTGGAGAAATAGTGAAAAAAAGTGAGAAACTTTCCTAATTTGGAGAAATAATTAAAGGAAAAATCACAAGGTGTTAGAAAGTCACTAATGAAAAATCAGTTTATCTACCCAAAGGATGTTTACAGAAGATGTCAAAAACTGATACATGTATATGAAGAATGTATAACTACACTTCAAATATAAACTTCTTATTCTAGAAAATAAAATATGGTTGGAAAGAATAAAATTGCGGAAAGAGACTTTTTTGGTTGGGATAACTCTAAAAGTAAGAAAAAGGAACAAATATTGGATTCTTGATAGTTATTGTTCCTCATGAATTACATGTTATATAAAAATAATAAAAAATATTGAAAAAAAATAAAGGGGTTTTTTACTTTTGGAAATGATAGTTCCTTAAAAATCATATGAAAAGTAACTACTGATATTAAAGCTTAGAAACTAAAATCTAAAGAAGTTTAATATGTCGATTGGATAGAACACAACATATTGAGTATTAATAAATGTTTTGATAATGGTAATTAAATTATCTTTTGAAAAGACTCATGTATCATCAAACGTGTATAATATGGAAAAGCAGTTACCATGGGAAAAAGAACCATTAGATTTATCTTTCATGTTATAGAACTATTTAACTCATGTTACTTTAGTGATGAATATATAAATACATTATGGCACTAAACACGTTGAAATATTGTCTATAAAATTACGAAAAAACTTTTCAGTATATATTTCATAAAAAACTTACCTCCACTGAATAGAAAATAAGGAAATGATTTTACAATGTGTCTGAAAGGGAAGATAATCAATAATATGCATCAAAATTATAAACTTTAATCTACGAGTCATCTTGTGTAACAAACCATAATTTTATAAATAAAATTTCCCTTATTATAATTATTTTATGTTGTATAAAACACATTAATCACATATATAACTTAAGAAAAACATTATTAATAATTAAATAAGTTTTATTCATAGAAATTATAGAACATATACCGCTGGAATAGTAACATGATCATTGGTATAGTAATATGACCATTGGTAATAGTAATCAGGCCAATATAATAGTAACCTCACCTATGAATGTATTAATAAAATTTATGTATCTTATATAAGGGAATATAATATATTTATATCTTTGAATATGTGAATAAATGTTTTAAAAATGAAAAATTAAGAATCGGTATTTTTGTAAACCATAAATGTTTATTTGAAATTTTATAATTAATGTAATGTTTCAAAAAAATTATTTTCAAAAACTAAAGTAATAAATTAATATATTTCATAATATTAATTAAAATATAATTTTACGATACCTTACCTAAACTTTTAAAGTGTCATAAAATTGGTTATAATATTAAAATTGGTATTTTTTTAATAAATGGTGATTTTATTTGAATATATAATTTATCATATTTATAAAATTATTTTCATAAAATGGATTCCATTTTTTGAATTCCAAAATGGGTTGGATGAATTTTTTGAATTTTTCTATAATAATTTAATTTTTAGTGAATAGTGAAATATGGTAATTTACTGTATTTAACAAATAAATGAATTATTTTGTTTTGGATGATGTATAGATGAGGTAATAACCTATTGTTTCAAAATATCCTAAATAATTTTCTGTATTTATTATTTTTAATCAACATTATAGATATTCTTGAGCCAAAATTATAATGAAAACAATAAAAAAATAAAAAACACCCCTCTCCTCCCACTTTAAATACCACCCCTTATCCTCACACCTCCAAAGCCTTGATTTCTATCTGAATTCTTCCCAATTCCCTTACCAAGACTCTTACCCATGTCTATTATCTTTTTGTCTCAACAAAATACTAAACCATAGTGCCTTAAGGTGGTTCTCTAGGAGACATTATACAAGTGATAAAATCATCCACCTTCCCCTTTTAAATTTTTTCTTTCTTTTACCTCATCATTTCCACTAAAATTCAAAGTTACATGAAAAATCTAGTATCATATATATCCTTTATTTATATCATGTTAATGTAATATCAATCATACACTCCCTTCTCTTCTTCTTTTATTCGAAAAAACATCGCTTGTTAGGTGTCGATTCACCACCTTCATGGATGATGAGTTTTCATTTTCCATTACAACCTTCATGTCAGGTCATAAAACCATTATTATGGTTCAACCATAGTTATAAATTTATATTATATCTTTTTTCATGTTCTGGAACAAATATATATTCATAATACTAAATAATTAAACAAAACTAGTTCATGTTAACATAAAAACAGCCAAATTAAACTAATCAGTTTTCATTAACGTTTTATCTAATTAATAATTATCATATATGAAAATAAATTGATATATGGGGATATTTAAAATTATGGTATATTGATATCATCTCATTCAAATTCTATAATTTTTCTTCATTTTGACAAGAAATCCCATAATTGAACTCAAGGTGACCGATAAAAAAAGCATGATATAGGCCTATTTTACCTTATAAATTTCCTTTATTGATTTAAATCCATTATTTTTTTTACACAAATATGATACACCACTTGTTTATACTTTATGACATGATTACGATACACATTTATTTTAATGGTTTACCATTATGATTATTTATTATGAATGATTCTTCTTGTGGAACACATATTCATGAACATGTTATGATGGGTGAACCTAGATATCACTCTAATGAAATGGGTAGTGTTTATTCCCATGAGAATTCATGTTGGAATTTGGAGTAAACATAATCACATGATAGGAATTTTACCCCCATGTGATATAATATTGGAAGTTATCCTTGACTCAGGATTATATCATGTTACATGTTTCTTCCACATTTCTATGTTTCCAGGTCTAAATGATCCCATATACTATATATTATTATTCCATATTATTATCATTGTTTCATTATTTTTTATTTCATCATGTTATGCCTTATAACCCATGTGTTATGCTTTATTCCTATTATTATTACCTTACATCGATTTCTAGTTCATTACTCATGTTTTTGTATTCCCCATGTAATCCTAGGTCGATGTAAGAGTTAAAAGGTAGTTAGGATCTCTTTATGAATTATTTATATAAATATGTTTTATTAAAGTTTCGTTTTTTAGTTTTAGGTACCAAATCTTCCAAGGACACATGACATTATTATCCGTGATTTTTATTTGATGGTTAATTTTGCTTATAATAATATAGTAATATGTGTAAAAGGATTGAGTCTCTATATCTTGATCTTATTCAAATAGATATTTATGTTCTAATGGAACATTATTCAGTAACAAGGGTTTTCTAATTTATCACTTTTGTTGATTATTTTACTCATATAACCAACATTATATTTATGATGCATAGATAAAATGCTATAAGAATTATTAGATTTTTTATAAGGGAAGTTAAAAGTGAAATGGATTTTTTTATAATTACATTAAAAAATTATAAGGTAAAATAGTACACATGAAATTATTTCAAATAATATCAAAATATATGGGGAATTAAACATCAATACCATGCTCCATACACCCCTCAACAAAATAGAGTGGCAGAAAGGAAAAACAAAAGTTTGAGGAAATTGGAAGAAGTATGCTATCTAAGTATATCCTTCCTATGTTTTTTTACGAAGATAAATTTTTATTATTTTTGCACATGTACCAAAAATATTTTATTAGGTTCAAAATACAACATTGATTTATTTTGAATGTGGTATAATACTAAAACTTTAGTTAAAAATTTCATTGTTTTTGGAAGTCTTCACATACTAAATACTAAAAATTAGGATCTTGGAAAACATAATAGAAATAGTGTGGAATAAATTCTCATGGGATTCTCACCCAAAATAAGAATATTTAAATATTTTTCTAAATATTTAGAATTGTTGGTGGATTCCCATGATGTGCAAGATGAGGGAAATAAAACTATCTTAATAATTGGTGTTGAAAATGTTGTAGATGATAAATTTAAGACATCTAATGTGAATAAAAATTTGAATATCAAATATATCCCAAATAGGTGACTAATGATTAAAAATAATTGTATAGTAATGAAAGTAAAATAGGTATAAAATCACTTAAATTTCATACCCTAAATAAATAGGTTGAATCTAAAAAATATTGGAAATCATAAATCTCTGGTTAAAATTAAAATAAATTTGATATTATAAAAACAAAAAATCATTTATCATATAGTTTAAAGTAGAATATGTTTCATATTTAGTTGAAAATGAATAATGGGTTGATTCTATGAAAAAATAGTTTGATTAGATATAAGAGAATGAAACCTGGTAACCTGTTCCACAACCATCAGGAATAAATATAACCAGGAAAAAATGAATGTTCAAAACCATGTTGAATGAACATGGGAAAGTATAAAGAAAGAAAGAAATTTTTTTTTGTAAAGTGTATTAATAAGTTTAAGGTGTGCATTTTGAAGGCACCTTTTCTCCCTAAGTGATATTGGGAGCTATAAATATGTTCATAGTAGTGGTTGTGTATCATTATAACAAATTTTTCAAATGGATATAAATTAAACTTTCCTAAATGGGTATATTGAATAATAAGTTCAAATTGAGAAAACTTGTTGGCTCTTACATGGAATATGTAGAAAAATGGGTTTATTTTGAATAAAGCCTTTTATGGGTTTGAAATAATATCTAAAATAAAGGTACTTAAAACATAATCGTTTATTGAAAAGTTTTGATTTCACTAAATAGAATTATTACATCCTATTAATGTTTCAATTTATTCCTAAACAAATACCTTTGAATCGTTCTTGGTTTGGTTTCATTTTGGGTTGTAATGGGTGAAATTTTAATATTTTTGGAAATTGTTTCACTAGTGCATAGTTGGACAATGAGTAACACACGTCTTCCCAAAACATATTCTCTCTCAATCCAATTTATAGAAATATTACAGTTGGATTTGTACATATATTTCATGGATTACCAAAGCATGTTCTCCCAATAGAGTAACCATGTGACCCATTTATTACTAGTTCATGGCTAGTGCATGGTTTAACGAAATTGTGTGCCTCTTCCTGGGAAACTTTCCAAATGGGGATTTCCTTAATCCGATTATTTATTATAAATTTCTAACCCCCCACCCCCCCCCCCCCCCCATTTAGGTCCTCAATGGACCTCATTCTACCCGAACTGGTTTTTTCCTTCCTTAGAGATCCTAAGAAGATTTATTTTTCCCTCGGATCTCTCCCAGAAACGATTTGAAGCTAGAATAATGCATTCTTATATTCTGTATGTTATTTTCCTCTTCTTGTTCCTAATCTCTCATTTTATCTCTTCTTCTATATGGGAATACGTGGATCGATATTTTTTTTATCTAATAACCACTATTTCGGGATTATAAATCAATGTTTTATTATTTTCACCTAGTTTCTATGATGTCCTTTAATCTTGTAAAATAAAAATTAGTGTTTGATGTTTTGTGATCCATGGAATTTTGAGTATGGGGGTTATGTTTATGATTCCCAAGTTAATTAAACCTAAATTACATTGTTTAATTTCAATGGTTTTAATTAAATGAAATTTCATGGAGTTGATTAAATGGATTTCAATTATTTTTTTAAAAAATAAATTTCATTATATTGATGTTTTTAAGAAAATTGGTTTTTTGGATTAAAATTCGAAAGAACCCAAGTCCACTGAATTATAGTGTGTTTATGAAAGTTTGTGATATTTAAATTTTTTGTTTTACCGAAATTTTTTCAATTAAATTGTGAAATTTAATTGTGGAAAATTGATTTGATGGGAAATTGTGAACAAATAGAAATTCTAGAGAATTGGGGGTTTGTTATGAAATTTATGGACTTTATTTGAAAATTAATTTGTTGAATCTAATTGGTGGAATTGATTTGAGAAATTTTATTGTGAATTTATTTTAAATCCCAAATTGTGAAATTGTAATGTTATAAAACATCATATTAGCACATCACATCCCTTGGATGATGGAGATGAGTCACCTTTTCCTTAGGCCTAAAGGGGTGTATGTGAAAATTTTTCATTTCACGGTTTCGAGTCCCTATAGCCTTGAACTACGATACCTATTACGTATATGAAATCTTTATTCACTTATTTATTAATATATATGTTCCATTTTTGTAAACTATATCGCATGCCTTCTATTTTATGTGAACCATTATATTTAAAAGTGTTTTTTATACCACTAGTGAAAAGTGACATTGTTTTTAGAAATATTACATCATTTGAAATGTAAAACACTGTTTCAAAGTATTTTCATCACATTGAAATGTGAAACATGAATTGATAAATTATTTCCTTCTTTTAATTTGTAAATAGTGATTTATGAATTATTCTCTTGAGATATCAAATAATTATATTTTAAATTGAAATAATTTTTATTGATTGATTTAATATTGAAATATTTTTAATGAAACATTGGGTGAAATACTATTGGGATTTGTCTCACACTGTATTTGTGCCTATTGGTGTTTGTAGATTACTTCCTTCTAAGACAGAGCAAGGGAAAAGGACCTTTTAGAGGTTGTTATAGCTATTTATTCGTGGACTTTGGGAGTTTCATCCTTTGGGGCTTGGGATTTTTTCCTATTTTGTTAATTTTTTGTAGAACTTTGGGTTCTAAGAACGTTTTCCTCCTGTTACATTATCCCTACTGGGGTTTCTTTTGACATGCATACTATATTGTTTCTTTTACTTCCATGTTTTTTAATGAAAAACCATTCCTTATTTAATTCTTTAATGATGTAGTGTGACAGTCTCCAACCTGTGAGGATCAGTAATTCCCTTCAAGCTATGTTATGTGTGTCTTGGTTATTGGGTTACTAGGTTACCCATGATGGTTTCTGAAAAATTGGTATCAGAACTACATGTTGTTCTTTTGTCTTTAAGTCTATCTAATTTTATGTAATCCTGTTGGGACATAAGAGGTAGTTGTGATTATGTTCCTAGAAAGATATCACCGGAATGGACCTTAATTCACTGCTGGTGGTTAGGGAAATACATCTTGAGGACGAATTCTAGTCTTTTCCCTACATTTTATTTGGATAGAATGAAATATAAATCCTGATTGTCTATATGTTGGAATTAATTTCCCTTATCACACTATTTGAGTGATAATCTGATGTCTTCCTAGTTTTCTGATGATGTTGTGTAGCATCATCCCCCACAAGAAGACGAGAGAATTGGATCCAGTAAGAAGTTACTATTGAACCGCAGTGAGAGAATCCTCCTGTGGACCTGGATTTGGTTGAGGCGGTTATGCGTACTATCCCGGATTTTAGAATAGAACCAAATCCATCACCCTTTCAAGCTCAAGATAAGGAACCCAAAAAAAAATTCTCAAGTTATGTTATCAAGATCTACTTCACCAGAATTCAGCATCGTTCAATGGTTCAAATGAGTCTTGAGAGGCTAAGGATAGGTTGAGTAGGATGGAATTTTTGTTTGGGATTTTGGACACACCTGAAAAAATAAAAATTAGGTTTTCCACCTTCATCCTGGAAGGACCATGGAATAGGTGGTGTGACACAATGTTTATAATTAAGAAACATAATTTATTTTAGAGTGTAAATACTTAAAAGATGTTTTCACTAACTATTTATACATATAATCGATGCAACTATACTAAGATACTATGTTTTTAAAACTCAGGAAGGATGAAAGGACCGTGATAGAGTATGCAAACTATTTTTTTAGCACATGTATTTTATAGCTAATATAGTATAAAATGAGAAGATAAAGGCTCGACGGTTCATGTTGTTACTTGAACAGGACATTCTTTCTATGTTTTTCTTATGGAATTCTTCTTCTTATGTTGTGTACTAGATAGAGCATTGATGGTTTAGATTCACCTGGATAGAATTTCAGGGTTATCGAGAGTTACTTTTTCTTCTACTGGTAGTGTTCATTCCTCTAAAGGAATAAGGAATCATGATGATTCTCATTGTGGTTCTCAGTAGTAGGTTCATTTTTTACCTCCTATCATTCTTAGAAGAGGCCCTTTGATTTACTGTCAGTGTGGTAATCTAGGGCGTTAAAGGAGGGTTTTCACTAAGGCGCCCAAGGTATGATGGTTTTTTGAATTATTAGGTCACATTAAAATATTCTTCCATGGGTATTCCACTCTTTGTAATGGAACGGTATGATTCAAACCTTCTAAAACTATTGTGAAAATAGATGCTTCACATGAAAAAGGGTTTCATCCAGAGGCATCCAGAACAAAGATTCTTCACATAATGGAATAATCCCCAGAGGAAGCGGATATGACCCCATAAACCATGAGTGGTACCACTAATATAGCTTCATTATTAATGATAGTGTTATTCGATACTAGTTCATATTTTTCATTTATTTAAACCTATATTGTAAATTTTTAAATATTCCTATGTAGTTTTTATCTTGTAAAAAAGATATTACTAAAAAACTTGGTATGAAGAGAGAGTAGGGGATCCATAGTCCCACTTGTTTATTCTATCTATCATATGTTGAGATTTCATGGATCTGTCTCATTCATGATAAGAAACCTCTTGACATAATTTTTGGGATGGATTGGTTCATTACTCGTGAATACTGAATTGAATGTTATCTTTTATTGGTATTATTTACTACAACTAGTGGTTTGAACCATGTATTTCAATGAGAATGGGACCCAAGATCAAGAAGAGTCGAACCTTCTTGTTTAGAGTTGGGGAAAGTGATATATGTGTTTTCCTATGATCTGTATTGGGAATCATTGAGTGGCAATCTCCCTATTATCATCATCGAGTTTCCCAATATGTTTCTTTCAAACTTCTCTTGTTTTTACACAGTAAGGGAGGTTGAGTTTAATGTTGACTTAATTTCTATTACTCAACCAGTGTCTATTCCCTCATTCTATATAGAACAAAATTAAATGAAAGATTTTAAGTCCCAGTTGGATGATCTTCAAAATAAATTCTTTATACGCATGAGTGTGTCACATAGGGCGGCAGTTTCTAACACTTTATTTGGGTGAACTTGTCTCTCTGTTAAGGATGACGCACTGACCATTGTCTCTCATTCCCATTTCCAAAGGCAGGAAGTATATCTCACTTATTTAATTAATTTTTCTCCTTGATCTAAAATGGATGATGGGATTTTATTCCTTCCTTCTCTAGATTCTTCTTCAAAATTCCTGGCCTAGTTCAGGTATCATTTAAAGATTAATACATTATTGTTGAAACTCTTCTCAGTGCCATATCTTTGTGGGTGTTTGTTAATTATAATTCTTTTTTTAGGATATTCCAAGGGGTCAAGTGAGGGCAGAAACCTTTGGTCTCGGGTGTAGTCACATTGGGCATCACTAGCATGTCCGGATGCTAAAACACTAGCACACCTAAATTTTCCTATTATGATAAAGCTTCATGAGGGCGTGTAAGCCTAAGAAATATCAAATCCAGTTTGGGGAATTTTATTCAATAAGAATGTCTCCAAGGGTTTCCTTGACTTCCTAGGTTTAACATGGTGTATACAAATTTTTTTACGTCTAGCAGAGATGGATCTAACTGATTAGAACTCTGATGGGAGTGGATTAGATGGTTACATCCATATAAGGGAGCACATAGAAGGATTAATATATTAGTGTATTGAGATGCCTAATGAGGATGGAACTAAGGTGGTGTGTCTCATAGTGGTAAGATATCACACCTTGAAGGCTGATCTAGACACCTCAAATGGAGGATCAAAGGATGATTGGGTCCTGAAAAATGGCCCACCAATGTTTAGAATTCGATGGGATTGAGCCTCTTAGAGGCCTTATATGTACCCTTTATAGAGGATAGGGATCAAACCCCACATTGTTTTAGAGGTTGAATCATGGTATTATGGTGTACACAGTGGAAAAAAACATGAGTACATAATGGGGATTACGTATGGTTAGTGTACCAATTTCTGCAAAGAGTATAGAAATGAATCGAGCATGCACATGGTTTGGTACCCAAGTATGGCTTGATTTCAATGGGATGTGGTGGATCAGGAGAAATTAAGATGGATATTGATGAAGTGTTAAGGAATAAAATGAATAGATATTCATCTAAAAACTAATGTATAGGTTTCTATATAGGGATTGATCCTCAAAAAAATTACTACGTATCCCTGTGGTGGGTAATCAAAGTCCACATAGTTCTACAATAGGCCAATGAGTCACCTGAGGAGGTGGGTCATGAAAATGGATGCTTGGATGGGACCTGAAGGAAGTTATACCTTCAGGTTGGGGCATGACCTTACCAAAACACAAATTCTCAAGGGAGAGACGAGGATGGGACATGAGTGATAGACTTGAACCTCATTAAGGCTTCCTATATACCTTTCTCAAAAATGGAAAAGATCAAAGTCCACATAGTTTGGATATAGGGGAATAGTATTTGTGTGTACACAAAGGACAACAACCTGAGAACATACTAAGGAATATGCATTGTCAGTATCCTATAACAATAGGGAAACTCTTGGTTGGAGGAGTAAGGATTGTGTTTGGATATTTACCATGGTTAACAACTTGAGAACTAGTCTGAAACCACTAAAAATAGGACCAAGGATGAAGGTCTAAAAAAAGGGTACATCGAAGTTTACCAGTGTTTGGGGTTGAACCTTGGGGTGGCTTCCAACATACCCTATCTTAGGATACAGGGATAAAAAACCATGTATTTCTAATGCATTTAGTTTAATTCCATGTGGTACTGAAGGGGAATGATGTTTAACATCATGTGGGATGAGGGTGAACCGATGTGAGGTTGTCAGTATTGATGGGTGATGGGATTGAACCTCAGAGAGACTTTCTATATACCCTTCTTAGAGAGGGGAAGGAAAAAATTACACATATTTCAGTAGGATGGGGGATTGGGAATATACACTAAGGTATCCCAAAGAATATGTTATGGTCGATGCTTACTCTATGCCCAAGTGAGTCATGCTTGGTGTGAGAAATAAGATGGAAAAAATACCTGGTGATCGTGTCGCAAAAAGGTTCGTCTACAAGGAATTGTGCGGGTCTTACCCATTGTTAGTATCCCAAAGAGGATATAGTGGATTACCCTGAGATGGAAGCCAGAGTAGGGGTCCATATGTACAAGGAGGATATGGCCACTGTACTGGGAACAACCTGTCTAGTTGGGTTGGGGATAACACAAAGGAAGCCCGATGTGAGCATGGCGATAAAGCTCAGAGGGAGAGGGGGTGAGAAAGCGATGGTTCCCTTCCCATTCATGGTTCTCTCTAGGATTTTTAATTATGCAGTGATCGTAGTTTAACATCATGTGTTGTGGATTCATATGCTTTTCAGTTTGATGTCCTACATCTCAGATGATGAGGATTCACTCCTCACCACTAGGACTTACATAACTAGCCTACTATAACCCTTGGCGAAGGGAAGTAACTTGCAATTCCAAGTGGTAGCGCGGTTGTGGAGTGATCCATTGTGGGTCCATGTTTTCATGTCTATGGGAAAAGGCAATAGCCGTTATTGTGCCTATGCGAAGAACAATGAGGAAAATCAATAGAACATGATGCACCGCCCAAGTGACTTTGAAATCACATCGTACAAGCCTGGAGGGCCGCACAATAGAAGGTTTTGTGAATAAATAGACTTCAAAGAGAGGTTATTTGATAATTTTAGGGTATTGTAGAGCATAGGGTATTGGAGAGAAAATGGATTTTCAGATATCATGGGCTCACAGAACACAGGGGAACACAAAGCACTTGGCTTCGCAGAGCTCATAGACTCTCAGAGCAATGGGGTTAGCATAGCACATGGATTCATAGAGCATAGGGGATCATAGAGCACATGGATTCACAGATCTCATGGTCTTTTAGAGCATAGCGGCTCACATAGAACATGGATATTCATATATCACAGGCTCGCAGAGCACAGGGGCTTGTATAGTATAGGGGCTCGTAGAGCACATGGCTTTGTAGAGCTCATGGGATCGCAGATCACTGAGACTCGCAGATGATAGGACATCAAAAAGAGGATAAATTTTAGAAGCATAGTTTCAAAGACTATGAATTAATTACACATGGTTTTGGAGGGTGATTCGTGAATCTTGGGGTCTTTGCGAACTCTTGAATACCCAATGGGGTCTCCGTCCTTCGCGGTGGCCAATAGGCTTTGCGAATAGCATCCTTTCTTGAATTAGGGGTCGATCTGAGCAAAGGAAAAAAGGTTTTTTCCATGAACAAGTACCTCATATGATTCATTTTCTCAATCATTTCATAGAACCAATAAAGCTTCACGATTTGGGAATTGGGAAGACGAAATGTCGGGGTCTAGAACCTTTGGAAGGGGGGGAGTCTGGTATTTATAGGCAGCAAGGGGTGTGATGCTCTGAGGGCGCACCACATCGAAACTTGTGATTACCAACCAGAGGTATATTACATCAACTTTATCAGTGTCATGAAGTTTACTATCATCACCTATATGGCGCAGAGGCTTCCTTAGTTCTCTCCACGGTGGTTGTCGAGGTTTCCATCAATTTCAAAGGACTCGCAGAGACAGCTTTTCTTCCCTCTACGTAGTGGAGACTTCTATCAATTTCATCATAGTTTTTGATTTGACCATCACCTTTTTCTAAAGTTATCATAGATAAGTCATTAGCATTGCATCTGTTGGGGTGTTGCACCTCTTTTCAAAGGTGCTTCGCAAAGCAGCCCCTTTGGAACCATTTAGGGTCATTTTCTTATTTTCCCCCACACAATTATTTTGGTTCCAACAATCCCTCCCCCAGAGAATTAGAGTTGAGGATAAATTGGGGATTGGATTCTGAGGGTAGATCACAAAAAATTAGGTAGATCATGAAGTGAGATTGTGGAGCTGGATCATGATGTGGAAAAGCAATGTGTGGGTTGATAACGTTGTGAAGATCACCACAGCCAGATGAATTGTGAAGATTGAGCTTCATTGATTATAAATAGAGGATTAAATCCCCTCTTTTCTAATCACATGTATCTACATTTCCATGTGGATCTCCCGATTCATGATTCTACATGCACTCCATGATCGCTCTTTGTGAACCGGGTTCTTTTTGGCTCTGTTCCACATTGTGAGTCCTTATACTCTATGATCATGCGCTCCATGAGGTGTGTCTATGAGATATATCGTAGAACACTATGGTCGGTCTATATGATTGAGCTCTTCAATCAAGCTTTTCAATCAATATTTGTGAACCAGAACAAAAAAATAATAACGTCTTGAGACCAAATTTCTGACAAAGAAGTTGCTCGGGGGGGCTCGCATATGTTTCCCAAAGGGAAGAGATTGAAGATAATATAGTCATCATAGAATATGTATGAAGTAATTCAGACCATGAATCCCTAGTGGATATCATACAAAAAATCCTAAATTACTATCCTCTCTACAAGATACTGCCTCGGTAGATCTTTGTTCTGAGGTATGGCATTGTCATCCCTGAAGAAAGTAGGGATGAACCAGCTTACTAGTTTAGGAGTACACCCTATCAATGTCAGTGGTTAAAGGCTACATATGATCATAAATGGGAATACCACATTTCGGTCAATGTTTACAGCCTCTAAAACCATGTTAACATTATTTATGGGAATGTTCTAGATCCATTGGTATCGCCCCCTTAGTACCACGCCATCATTAAGGTGACTTTGGGGAACCTAGAGAAGGGGTGGATAGATCTTTGGGACTTGCACCAGGGTAAACAATTTATGGAGGACTGGGCCTGAGCGTACAGGATTTATGCATCTTAGAAGGAACTCAAGGTATAGATGATGTAATTATGGTTGTATGAAGTTGTGTGGGCCTCTTAATTCCACATTTATAATCTAAAACACATGATGCCATAGTTTCTGGGCAGGTGGCTGTTGAGGACCAAAACTTTTCATCTTCACCAAGGGGAGATCGACATCAACCTCTGGTAAATTCAAAAAATCTGGGGGATTCCAATCCTAGGGGGGTGTACGAAGAGATCCTCCCCATATAGAACACATGTTAGGATCCAGAGCGGATCCAATTTTTGGAAAAGGAACTTTTGGATGTAGTGTCAGGTGAGGGCAAGAAGTAGGTGAGGGACGTCCATTTCAAATTTTGGTTTAATTGTTTCATTAGAATCCCACAAAATAATTCCATTGAAGGGGGGAGGCACCCAAGAGCTACTAGTCCATAATCCCACTAGTCTTAATGGATCACAAAATAATAATGATAATTCCTATTGTAAAACCCTATATGATATCCATTGGAAGATATGGGGTAAAGTGTCAACACTGAGAAACAACTAGTGGTTAGTCTAATGGTTTTATCTCTACGCTTATCTGAAGCTGGATGTTGACTGTTAGGGACACAAACATGGGTTTGAGACTGAGCACATTAATTATAGAGTTCATCCTAGAAATGGGAGAGTGGGTCATCATGGGGATCCTGGTGCTGGCCAAGCTGTTCAAGGTGTTTTGGCACCTCAGTGAGAGAAAAAAGCCACATAGTGTGTCTACAGCACTCTATCTTTTGTATGGATGGATAGTGGAATTCAAGGGTGTCAATGAATATATAAACCATATTTTTTTTCTTGTATCAGACTTCCAACCATCCATTTATTATGCCTTGGGAAAATTTTTGGTCAAACTAACTCCACCGCTGGTGCTTAATAGAGATTCAAAAGTGGATGAATTCAACTTACTTCAATTTTCATTTCCAATATGTGTATTCAATAATGATGGCCTGGGAACTGAGAAGCCTCGATCCATATACTTTCCTTTCAAGGTGGAGTTATAGTGGCATGGATTGATTTTGATAATATCTATGTGTCGTACACCCTGGACCGCTTTGTGAGGAAGTTCTAGTGCATGCAACGGTTGACAATACAAGTGTAATTGGGAGTAATCCATGAGGTCCATCTATGTGTGATGATGCAGATGTGGATTATGTTCATACAGGAGGATGCGAAAATGTGGAATGAGCTTCCTCCACCCACCAAAATCTAAGGGATAGTCAAGGAATATTCCTAGTGCTGGGAAGTATCCTACCTAGGTGAAATTTTGAAGTGATGAACCATCCATAATGGTGACAGGGTGCCTCCTCTACCTCGAGGTCAGGGCCATAAAGTCGTAAGAACACACCAAGATGGTTGGGATGCAATAGTGAGAATTCAAATAACTCTATGAACTATATGCAGTGGGAGGAAAGTGGTATTCATAGGCTTAGTGGTCCCAGATGATAGAGTCGGTGGAAAGGGAGGCCACCCATGGGGTTCCATAGGATATCCACTTCGTCCCCTAGGAAGCGGCTACGCCACATAGACATGCTTGAGGACATTGTTTTTTCGATGGCTTGGGACACCTGGGATGTCAAAAAAATTCCTCAATCCATCCTAGATATGGAACGACCTTAACTATATTAGGATGGATATTTCAAAGACCTTTCATACCAAGGTTGGCTTTCTAGTGTCTCAATTGGACGGGGATATGTACATCACTAAGATAGAGTACATAGTTCACTCTTAGGGTGTAATGCGTCCAATTAAGGACCAAGTGAATGTACTACTTAACCTAGAATTCCCACCATATTTTTCCACTATTTGGTTGAGGGAGCACTTCCCTTTACCCAAAGAATCAAAATAATACTTCTGGGGGAAGAAGATCGTAGAGGGATCTCCTTAGAGGAAGGTGAAGTTGTAACCTCGGGGCTGGAAGAGTTTGTCGAGGCTCTTGAGGTAAACCCTAAATCATTTTGTTGAGGTCCTTGTTCAATTACACTAGGCCTTCCCAAATAACGTTTTCCCTATGTAGGAGAACCTCATACATAAAACCAGTCCCCATATGATAACAGATGTATCTTCAGGGTCTACGCCTGTGAAATTGGTGATTGTAGAATCAAGCAGGGCTGCGACACCTTGGGTGGTTCTCTCAGAGTCTTAGGAGTTCCCAACTGTATTAGGGGGGCCACGTCATGGGATTCCCACACCATCCTCTTAATTGGGAGAACAATTTATTAAACTCTGTAAGTCCTCTAATTTGTAGAATCTTTAACTTTTTTCCATTGAACCAATCCAAATGAAATCTATGTATTTCTACATGAATAGTTATTCAAATGTCATGGGCTATCCTAGAAATTATTTTTGGGGAACAAAGAACACCTTTTCTAAGGGGAACACTGATCTTCAGGGAATCGGTTTCTCACACTAACCAGACTAAAGATATCACGAAATTAAATAGGACCACTTGTTAGAAAAAACCTAAGACTATCGAGGTGAAATTCAATGATGAGGATTAGTTTGAGGACATAGAACCCATCCTTTCCAATAATACACTCTAATAAGACCTTATTGAGGAATTTCTAGATGTGTTCCAAGGATACAAACCTTATAACCCAGTGCATCAAGACAAGACTACTTCTGATGAAGCAGATAGAGAAGAAGTTGGTCACCAGTCATGGAAACTGATCAAGCACTTAATCAAGGAGACCCCATAAGAATAGTGGATAAACCTAATGGGGAGACTTCAATACCATCTGTGTGAACGATGCACTGGATTATTGGATTCTTGACATCCTTATATGCTCATTCGAGATTACAAGGCAGAGATAATATGGGAACATGACCACTCTGAGTTCTAAC
The DNA here is from genome assembly GCA_963277665.1 of Viscum album. NCBI lineage: Eukaryota > Viridiplantae > Streptophyta > Magnoliopsida > Santalales > Viscaceae > Viscum > Viscum album. Next base: position 734,259,003 of record OY728146.1, on the reverse strand, counting down.
AAATCACCGTACATCCAGGGTCTGATTGACCACTCTGAGTTTCTAGGAAACAAAATTCCATGGTTTGAGAAAATAATTCTAAAAATAGAGAAACATCCCTCCCCCATCATGATCTAGAATATGACTGGGATAATTCTAGGGGTGTTGGAATAAATATGAATAAAGTGGAATGAAGAATTTGAATTATGATACCAAAAATTTTAAATGCTTGGATAATGGAATGAAATTAGAATATTGTTGTTGGCCAAATTTGAAACACAGCATCTACATTATGTTAGCTTAAAATCTGAGAAAAAAATAGTTCCAACCATGGATTGCATTTGAAAACATGTAACCAAACTCAAAGTGTCACCTGATGTCCTTTAGAATGTTGGCCTAGGATGGTAGAAAATTCATAAGGCAGTTCATCTTAACCATTATGGGTTCTTTCAGAAATAAAAAGGAATGGGGATCCAAAATAGAGATCACTAAAAGTATGGTGATGGATTGATATTATGTTTGGATAAAGTCCAACATTCTTTTAAATTATCCACCGTGATGAAATTACACTAGGTGAGTGCATCAGTCTGAATCGAAATCAGATCTACATCTAGGAGGTACCCCTCTAGTTAGAACATATGATGGTCTATAGTTTTACATCATGTAAATGGGGAAAATAAGCATGTCGTTTAGCATCATGTGGTGAGGAAGATGCATGAATAGTTTAATGTTACATGATCATGACATTGCACATAGTTTAGGGTTGTACTGCCAGGATCCTACTCAACTATTTAAAGTCATGTTACATGGACTAAGAACCCCTAGTTTATGGTCATGGAGTTAAAACTATGATTATAGAAAATCAACCAAGAAATTTAATGTTCTTGAGGTTGGGCCCAAGGTAAGATGTATGGTCATTTCTATATGTCCCATAAGGATGGGAATCAATCCAAACGTCTATCTTGATCATAGCATGGTCATAGAAAAATGATGGTGTGGGAAATCCTCTCCGGTGGGGAAGCTGATGCCTCCCATGATTATCATGGGACATCCTGAACATGTTCAAGTTAGGTCCATAGTTTAAAGCCATGCATCGGGGAAATGGTTACCCCAACAGAAAAATGTGTGGTGCGGTTCATAAATCGGTGTAAATGAGGACCATAGAGGTCCACACCACATCACACATTCCTGAAAGGGTAATTGAGGCCAAGAAGGCCAAGAAAGGGATTTTACCATTCAGTGGATGGACCTGGCGATCAGATGCCCGAATGTCTCTACGAATCCAGCAAGGGAAGTAATCAAGACTTACCTAGTTCTTTGTGTTTCAAGTAGTTTAATGTCATGTGGTGAGAATGATAGTGTCACAATTTAAGGTCGTATGTAAGGACCAATAATTCACACCATCTTGTGCATGAATATAACCCTACCACAACCCCTAATCCTATGTGATTCATGCTTAGTGTAGGAAATAAGGAGCATTGTTAGACCTTCCTCGTCTAACGATTTCATAAAATGGTGGAAACGAAATGTTGTGTGGGTAAAATTCCAGACGAACCAACATTCCTACTCGACATGTGCAAATGTATAGAGTTACAACAACAAAGGTGTCAAGGATTTGTAAAACTAAAAGTCGCATTAAACATGAAATTCACATCATTCAATATTTGGGATGCAATGGGAGTAGTGTGACAATGAAGTATAACTATTTATTGTGTTTGAAACAAAACATCCATTTTTCGTTAGCTTAGAATGAGAACAAACAAATGAGGGTCGACCACTGACCATATTTGAGATGCGGGCTTTACATCAAATTGTTGTTTGAAATCCTTCAAGGTGTTCTCTTAGGATAGTAATAGAGCGCTGAATACCAGCATCTATACTGTTAGGGTGTCCCTTCAGACATGAAGGATAATTAAAACCAAACTGAAGTATTTTGAAAAGCACAAAAATAACCCATATAGTTTAAGTGTCAGGTAGGATGAGAACAAGGAGTAGTAATCTCAAAGGAAGAAAACAACATGGTTGTTATAAACCTCAAATAAATGAGGACCATATAATTCCACACCACACCATGTAAATTTGTGAGAACCCACGATAGAAGGGGCTGGTTAGACAAAATTGGTTACAACTAGACCACGGATAGGAAGTCTGGGTGTCACTATGAATCATATAAATATGGGAATCAAGCAACACGTAGTTCGTAGAGGTGGTATGGTAGGTGTCCAAAACCAAAAGGGGATACATACTCTTTAAAAGGGGACTATAATAATTGTTATGTAGTGTAATGTCGTGCAAACATAGATGGTAGGAATCTTAGTTTATGGTCATAGATCCTGGACCGTAAGGTGCCCAGTTTAATATCATGTCTGGGGGACATTCCCGGGCATTTTATTGTCATGCGGTAATGATATAAAAGTAGAGAACTCTTGAGATATGTACATGGGGTGGAGACTAAAAACTATATGTGAATGGGGACATAATTCCACACCACACCACATACTTATGAGAAATATCAAACCAAAATGGCATAAGATGGTTCATGGTGATGCTGCTGGACCACAAACAAAAGTCTGGGAATCACTATGTATCCCATAATTATGGGAATAAAGATACACATAGTTATTAAAGGTCTTATAGCAGGCATCCAATACCGAAAAGGTGTAACATCTTTTCGAGTGAAGACATCATATGGCTGGGTAATTTATCATTACACAGACTAGGGGTAGAAGATGTAGTTTAGTGTCAAATGATAAGGATGTAAGGGATTATATTTTATGGTTATAGAGATTGAAATAGAATTCGGATATTCCCATAGTGGAAATATGTAACCTGGTGCTATAAATAAATGGCGACACGAATGAGGACAAATAATTCCACACAACATCAAAAAATTTTGAGAGAACACACATAGTTTATAATAATGATTCCTATACATGGATTCCCAATTTAAGATGTGAACTCCTAGTTTAAGTTCATAGGGTTTGGACTAAAAGAAGTTTGGTTCTTCCATACAGACACAAACCTAACTCATATCCCTAAGACCACATGAGATATGCTTGGTGTTGGAAATAAGGGTTGAGAAGATCTTTCAACACATTTAATACACAGTAGGGGGAGGTAGTGTGGTTTCAAATATGACCCTATGATGTTGATTTGTCCTCTTAATGCGCAAAAGTTCACAGAGTGATAACACGAAGGGTGTGGGAATTCCACTTGAACATGATGGAGTGGAAAGTTATGTAAATCACAAGAACAATATTTAGGGCATAATGGGGGTGGTATAATGATAAAGTATAACTGTTTACCATGTTCTAAACATAATATCCATATTGTGTGACCTGACATGGTAACAACAAAAAGAGGGTCATTCGTTGAACAAATTCGATACATGGGACTTATCTCAAAATGTCGCTCAAAATCCTCTAAGGTGTTGGCTCAAAGTTGTAGGCAATCCATAAGGCTGAGCATCCATACTATATGGGGTTCCATTCGGGGTGTGAAAGATGATGGAATCCCAAATAAAGGGAGAAATGAAGCATAGGAACATATGAAAGCATGTCCATGTAGAATCTAACACTCTATATCCTAAAACATAGTGCATCTGAGCATGTTGGTGTGGAATTAAAAGGGTCGAGGGGTCTAGTTTATGGCAGACAACTCAAGGAGGTTACAAGATCAAAATGGGGGGAATGTATTGAAAACCCTTGGGATGTACACAAAGATGAAATGTCTGGGAATTATTATGTATCCCACCAGGGTGAAAATCAAGCCACACGTAGTTCATGATTTTCGTGCAGTTTAACGTCATACAGTAAAGATTTGAGGGAATATGAAAGGGATATCCCTGAAGGGAATTATGTGCCATGGCTATTATGAACCCTACATGAATGAGGATCAATGAATTCCAACCCACACCACATGATTCTAATAGAGCTCGGTCCAAGGGACTGTAAAGAAGGTAGTATTTAAGGTATCTGGAGCTGGACCTAAAGATGAAATGCTCGGGTGTTCCTAGGTATCCCACAAGGGTTATAATTAAGACACACAAAGTTCTAAAAGGGATTTTTTTAGAGGTCTGGCCAATCCACTGAATAAAGAGGAATTCTATGAATCTTGTTTGTTCTTTAGTGTGGGTTTTTTTTCTTATCAACAAACCTATGATGAAGAATATAGGTATCTCCAAAGGAATCAATCCACATGAGGTCCTTGAAAAATAGCATGGTGGATTTTTGATGCCAAAAATCATTCCCTCTAAAGTGAGGAAAACACAATGTGGTTCTATTTTTCATCGTGTGGCCAAAACGATTGTGTCACAATATGAGGTCGTATGACATGACGAACCCATGAACTTCAACGTCGTGTGGAAATTACATAATATGTTTGTGTCATGTGGGACTAGGAGGAATAGTCTAACATCATATGGTTTGGAATAATATGGAAGAATGAGGTTCTAAATGGAATTCACATGTATTGATACAGAATACCAGAAGTGAATGATGAAAAATGTCCATACCACACCACGTTCAATCCACGAGGGGAAACGTCAGGCCATGGGGAAGAAAGATCGAGGGACCTAAGGCTAGACTCAAATTTGAAATGTCTGGGGGCTCTTATGTACCACATAAGGATTTCAATCAATCCATACGTAGTTCTTGAAATGTCATGCAGATTAAAATCATGTTTTAAGGATGAGGATAAAGGGGATGGAGAAGTCTCAAAAGAGGTATCTGGTGTGGTTAATGCAAACCCCACGTGAATGAGTACATAAGTACACACCACACCACATACCCCTAGGAGAACTTAATACAAGAGGCTTGAAGAGAAGGTTCATAAAAACTAGGGCTGGACCCAAGGAAGAAATGTCTGAGCCTTCTTACATATATCATAAGGATGGGAATCAAACAATAAGTAGTTCTGAAGATGTCGTGTATTTTAGCATTATGCAGTAAGGATGTAGGAAAAGATGTGTCTCAAATAGTAATGTGTATGTCATGTCATAATAACTCGATGTGAATGAGGACATAATTCCACATATGCCACACCATTCGTAATTCTAGAAGAGAACATAGGCTAAGGGGATGATAGGAAGAATAGACGAACCTGGGCTGGATGAGAAGGTGAAATGTCCAAGAATTCCAATGTATCCCAAAATGATGAGAATCATTCCATATGTAGTTCTAGAAATTCCATGAATCTTAACGTCCTTTGGTAAGGAAGAGGGAATGAAATATTTTCTAGGAGGAGAACATGATGCAGCCATTGTAAACCCTACATGAAGGGGGGATAAAGAAGTCCACACCCCACCATATGTAACCCCTGATGAGAACTATACCCGAGGGGGTGATTTTATTTTTTAGGTTGGGCCCAAATTAAAACTTTTTGGGCATTCCTACATATCCCATGCTGATGGGAATCAATCCATACGTAGTTCTTGAAAATAAAGTCCTGCGAGAAGGTAATGGAAGATCCTAGTTTATGTTCATAGTGCTTAGACGATGGGGTGTATTCACCATTTTCAGTTTATCATCATGAGGGAAGAAAGGGATCTTAGTTTATGGTCATAGATCTTGGACCAAATATTCCAATTTTAATATTGTGTGTGTGGAACAGAAGAGAAGAAAAAAGGTAAATCATGTTGCCCATAATTTGCTAGACAATTGGGATGGAAATAATGATTCAGTATAACTGTTGACCCTATTTACAATGCATTATCCATATCATGTGACTTGGAATTTGAAGAAACAATTGATCTTCGATCATTGGCCATATTTGCAAGTGTGACTTCTGTCAAATTGTTGTTCAAGATCCTCTTGGACGTTGTCCCCAAATGGTAGATGAGCCATGGTGGCATGAAACCAGGCTAGTAGGGGGGTTCATTTAGATGTGAAAGATGATGGAGACCCAAATCATGGGATGTGTGAAGTAGGTGTTACCCATGTAGTTTAATTTCATGAGGTAAGGATGAGAGATATCTTAGTTTATGTTCATAGAGCTCGGGCCATGAGGAGTATTTTTCATTAGTAGTTCATCATCATGTGGGATAAATGTTATATTATTTATGTTCATAGAGATCAGACCATTTATAGTTTTTTATCTTGCTGGGAAAAGGGGGTCTTGGTTTAGGGTCATAGAGCACAGACCATTTATTTTTTAACATCTGGTAGGATGAAAGGGATCTTAGTATAGGGTCATAGAGCTCAATCCATTTATAGTTTAACATCTTGCAGTATAAGGATGAGTATATTATCATCTTCTAGAAAATATGTTCCCCTACCTGAAGTACTTCTTGAGGAATTTGGCATTGGTGGTAGGAGTAATACACTCACCATCCATAGTGACCAGAGAGTATGCACCATTAGGGTAAACCTTGTGAATGACATAAGGTCCCTCTCAGAAGGGCTCTAGATTTGGTGGATTCCTACCTAGTATCATTGGTGTTCTCAAGGCCAATACTTCATCACCTTTATAGAAAAAGAAGATGTGAACTTTATTATTGAAATCACAAGAATCGTGTTCTGATGTCTCTCCATATTGTGCAAGGCATGAAGTATATTCTCATCAAGTGCTTCCAGATCAGCTGGACGTATGTTGACTACTTTTTCTGGTTCATGGTAATCATAGATTGTTGTGCGTAGTAAGGATAACTGAATCTTGATGGGTTGGACAATCTATGTTCTTTATACAAGGGAATATGGGGTCACCTAAGTGGAATTATGAGTCATCATCCATTAATCCTAGAGAGATTTGGGGAGTTTGTCCAGCTAACTCATCTTGTTCTGACCAACCATATTCTGCAACATGTTAGAGATTGTTTTTTGAATGCCTCAATCTTCCCAATTTCTTATGCATGATAGTGATATGTACATTAGGAATGGATGTTGACCATAGCGTACAATTTATTTTTCTTGGATTCTCTAAAGTTGGTTCCATTATCGGTCATGATGATATGAGGAACCCCAAATCAGTGGATGATAGTGGAGATCCTGAACTCATAGATAGAATTAGCATTGACTTCCTTGAGTGTAATTTACTCTTTCCACTTGGAAAAGAAATCTGTAGCTCTCAGGATGAACATACACAAGTGAGCTATTACTGGTGGATATGATTCCATGATATTTAGTTCCCAGACTGCAAAGGGCCCAGAGTAATTGGAAGTATTGAGAGGCTTTGGTGTCAGATGCACAAAATTAGCATGGATATGTCACAAATAGAACTTCTTGGAAAACTAGATATAGTCATGAATAAAAGTGGGCCATAAATATCCCAATATTTCGATCTGATGAGAGAGTTTCATCCCTTCATGATGATCTCGAAAGAAATCAGCATGAACTTCCAGCATAACCTGAGAAATCACATCTCCATGAATGAAATTGAGGATATTTCCATTAAACCCATTTCTATAGAAGATCATCTCAAGATAGATTCCACTCTGGAAGGTGAACTACACTACATAACGAAGGATTCTCTCATGTTCATCTTGGTCAATCAAGACATTACTATTCTAGAGATACATGATAAAGGGAGTCTTTCAGTCAAATTTCTCCTCCAATAAAAAGGCATGGGGGGATGGAGGTCCTGATGTGGAGGCATCGGCGGTAAGATGGATTACTTGTGGGATTTCATCATCTCTCGGAGTGATGGGAGTGATAACTCTTCAATGTGACACACGGATAATCCAATCATCTTGGTTAGGCTCTAAAAGGGATGCAGTAAGGCTGGCCAGGGTATCGGCTTGATCGTACTGCGATCGAGTAACATTAGTAACTTCTGGACAAGAAGGGAATAGGGCCCTCAGTTGGTGAGTATGCTCTAACAGAGTTATGAGATCAGGATTCCTAACAACATAGTCACCATTGATCAATTATATGACCATCTCAATGTCCCCTTTCATTTGAAAATGGGGAACATCAATTTCAAGGGCCATCTCAAAACTAGTGATAAGAGGCTTATACTCTACCTCATTGTTGGTAAATCCTTTTGACAACAGAAACGAATAGGGAAGGATATCTTGTGCAGGAGTGAAGAATATGATGCCCAAAACTACTCTGTTGAGTCTGGGATCACTAAGTCACCTACCGGTAGGGCTTCGAGAAGCGCCATAAAATTGAATTTTCCAACACAAAATGGCTTGATCCACTACGATGATTGCCTCATCTGGAATGTCAAGATCCATTGACAGTTCTATGGGGGATGGATGGGTGGAAAGAAATTATAAAAATGTATGTCCCTTGATATACTTCTAGGGGAAAAATTGATGTTAAAATGTTGAAGGATCACTATCCACTAAGCTAGATGGCCTATCAACATGGGAAGGTTCATAAAGTACTTCATAGGATCCACTTGGGACACCAGCTTAATCCAATGGGGTAGCAAGTAATGTATTAATTTATACACTGAGAATACCAGTGCAAGGTAGATTTTTTCAATAGAGCTATATCTGGTCTATATATTGAGGATCATGTGGATAAGATAGTACAAACTATTCTCTATTCCATCATTGTTCTTCTCAGAAAGATGGACGCTGAGGGATTGTTCCATAGTGGTAACAAAGAGGACCATTGGGTTTTCGAAAATGAGCCGCATTAGAACTAGAGTTTTTAGTAGGTACTACTTGATTTCCTCAAAAGTAGTCTGAAATTCCTAATCTCACTGATAATCGAAACCTTTTTTGTGATCTGAGAAAAGGGATTACACTTGTCAGCCAGATTAGAAATGAATAGGCCTATATAGGATAAGTGGCCTTGAAAGCCTTAGAGCTCCTAAATATTTCTTTTTGGAGATATTTGACGGATGGCCTTGATCTTTTCTGAATTGATCTCAATACCTCAATATCTAAAAATAAAGTTGAGAAATTTTCAAAATGTGACCCCGAATACACACTTTTTGGGGTTAATCATCTTATATAGGGAATGGAGGAAGCCGAACACGTTCTCAAGATCCTTGAGATGGTCCTGATTCTTGCGATATTTAACCACTATATTTTACACATAGCATTCCACCTATGTCTCATAGATCTTCTTTAATATGCGGTGCATGGAATGTTGATAGGTGGAACCAACATTTTTTAGACCCAAAGTCATTACATGGTAGAAGAAATTTCCTTAGGGTGCCCTAAATGTTTTAGAATATTCATCCAGTGGGTCCATTCAGATTTTATTATATCCAGAATACCCATCCATGAAGTAGAGAGTATAGAACCAAGGGGTGGTGTCAATCAACAGTTCTGTCACATGAATGGGAAAATCATCCTTTGGACAGTGATGGTTGAGATACTAAAAGTTGATGTAGACTCTAATCTATCTCTTCTTATTTCTAATGTGAACAATGTTATCCAACAATCTGGGGTACTGACCTCCTTGTCGAAGTTGTATTTTATGAGCTTATCAACCTCAACCTTGACCATGGAACCATGAGATGGTTGAATCATTCTAGGAGTTTATTTTTACTCATGAAGATTTTATGGGATATCGAGACCATGGATGGAGACCTAAGGATATCTCCCTGGTATCTCATCATAAATATAGAAAAATATATATCACGAATTGGATTTAGGAAATCCATGTATCATTGTTTCTCTTTTGTTGGAATAGTTTCATTTATTTGTGTTGGTTTTAGATCTATCTCAGTCCCGACATTAACTTATTCCAATTCATTGACTGTAGTGGAGAATCCCTATTCAAATTCGGGAGGGGCATCTTTTAAATCCTCTTCTTCATCTATGGTGAGAGGATCATTGGATATAGGTAACTCTTCTGAGTCGACAGATCCTGACAGGACACCAGTTCTAGACTAAGCGGTAGTGGAAACCTTGTTGGGGGACTCCTACACTGTTTTACCCATTATTATGAAATCTATTGAACCAATCCCATATATCCTTCATCCCAAGGGGCTATTCTTGATAATATCAAATTAAAAGTCACAGTTTAGCTTGATCCAGTTTATCCCATCCTAGAGAAACAAGAAATTATGGTTTATTGTTTTACCCATGGGGCAAACATCCCGATATCTTATAAGAGTAGGGGGCTCTAGGATCACCTGATTCTGGTTTGTGTAGGAATATGAGGTGATCTCATGGATTTCCTTGGTCTTCATAATGTGCTTCCCCATCATCTCATAGACTAAAAATCATTTACCCAAGTCTGGGGTCGTGTCCTCCAATAAATGAATCATGTAATGTAGGTGTCATCCAAGTTTATCCATGGTTTAGTCATATTCGTAGCATACTCAACCTCATTATCTTGAATCTTCATGTCCTTTATCTTGTAGTAGTTATCATTCATGTAGTAGGCTTCACAAGAGGAAAAGGGAGATGCATCAACTTGGAGTATGCCTACTCAACCAATAAGAGATAACTTATGGCATTGGTGATATGAGGAAGGGACTACCATATGTAGGTGGAGACATGGTATACCCATCAATGCATTATAAGTGGTGTCTTGTAATACAAACATGAAATTTGTGATGGAATATAGGCCATTTAACATGGAATTTTGGGAGATCCTATCAACCGGTGCCTACATTGTCATATAATATCCTTGAATCATTAGTTCAGAGGGACTCAGATCTGTTTCATATATCCCCATCTTTCAGAGTGTTTGGATCAGTATAAGTTCGATCCCAGAGCCTGTGTTGACAAGACAGTGGTGGAACTCCATGAAATTGAACTATCAAATGATGTACAGTGGGAGTATGTTCCCCTGTATTGGAGTAAATTCATCTTCTCTAGAGAAATAGATGATGCCCTGACATTCTTCATGCTCAATTATCTCAGCATGGATGGATTTTGTAGCTGCTACTTCTTTCTCAAACTGTAGGGGGCTTCTTAATGCCTCTGTGAGGTCTTTGTGCATACCTTCTGGTAGAAGGGGATCCTCAAGTATAGATATCCTCATAGTAATGCTATAAATATGCATGAGGATATCATATTTTTGTGCTAGGAATACACTTCTGCTGACAAGAGGTCGCTCTATGGTATGAGGTTTGATGGGCGCTGCTTGTTGAATCGGTGGATTCTAGCTGGTGCTGGGAATGTCCCAATACTCACTAGTTGAACTATGTTGAGTGGCTACCACCTAAGTTCCAAATGACTGAGGTCCATGAATGATAGAATGTTACTGATCATAGCACGGTTGTGGTGGACCTTCCTAATCATGTAGTACAAACAGCATAGGGGGTGAATATGATGAAATGAGATGCGAGGAATGCATATTTTGAGCTCCGTTTTGGGTCTATTGTCTAGTCTTGGTGACGTGAACGGCATGGCAGGAAGCACTATTCAATGGATTCTAAAGATTAGAATACCCCCGGCTTTGTCGACGCTAGTGTCGAATGGGAATGTTGGGAGGGTCTACTTGGCACTATTCATCATTGGGAACCATTCAATGGTTTACCAGCTCAGTGGTATTCACTGAAGTGTACCCCCCGGTTGTCTCTCAAAGAACCCTCAATCATTGGGCATATTCTGGAGGCAATCCCCACATCTATGGGAATGAAATGTCTGAGATTATGGGATGGATTTAGAAAAGGTGAAGGTAATTCTCTTCCCTTGTAGCATCGGTTCTTGCTCCCTTGAGATGATGAAGGATGAGATATTTATGTAGAGATAGTAGTCGAAGGTAGTGTAGAAACTTATAAAGGCACTGGTTGATTAAAACATGTAAAATAATACCATGGTCATGAGATACTTCCTTTTGAGCCATACGGTCATTGTATTTTTGAAACTCATGGCATGAAACCTACTTCCATTCATCCTCATTGTCACTGTCAAGCATTATAAACACACATGCCGCCTATGTTGAGGTTGGACCCAACCTGGCTTTGTTGTTATCAACATGGAGTTGGATCCAGTCTTTTAACGCATAACACTTCTAGAGGGTGTTCCTAATGAATCAATGATAGGGGCAGTAATTGGGGCGATCAGTGAGATATACCTTTTTAGGCCTCTATCATTATAGAAACTACATGATTCCCTAGTCCAAGGAGCTTTAAAAATGACCAGGAACATGAGCCTCATTAATTGAGAATTTCTGGTTCCTCTAATTCTGGAAAGGATCTCTAGGAGACTTCCCCTGACGAGGGGCTAGTATAGCCTGTTGGGGAGGTGGGACATGATTATCTCACAAAGGTGGTAGTGGCGCATTACGCGGGGACTCTTGCTAATTCTAAGGTAAGGGCTACTGAGCTAGAGGTTGTTCTTGAGGTGGTAGGCCTCAGCAAATCTATGGAGGTGGATCTACTGGTAACAATTCCAATTACCTAGGGGCCTCTGTTTGTGTTATCATAGTGGTCTCGGCATTAGTGGTTATCTTTAAGAGAGCTATAGGAGGAAAAGATCGTGTTTGTGTGGATTGCTTCAAGGCTCCCTATAAACATTGAGCGTTTCTAGAGAAATCATGTAACCCTCATGGGAAGTTCTGAGTGATGAGGGAAGGAACTAATTGAGTATTAAAATTCCCCATGCACATTTTTATTAGTTTTTCCTAGGTTAGTGGCATATCGAGATAATATGTGAGGCCCATCTACCTGGCGGCAAAGTATGTGACATGCTCATCAGGCCTCTGCATGTACATGAAGGGGTTATCAATACTTGTCTTATGGGTCGTGGAACTGAACTGGTAGAGGAACATCCAATGAATATCCACCCAACCATCTACTGACCCAATGGGTAACTGGATGTACTAGACAAATGTGGTCCCTTCCAGGGTTTGTACAAAACACCAGAGCATGGAAGCCTCCTTTTGCACTCGAGTTCCATGCATGGGTCCACACCATGAAATAAAGTGGTCTGAATTCTAAAATGGATCACCCATCTCATTAGGGGGGGGGAGAAGGAAGGATTTTTGAAACTTGGGGGTATTGGAATATCATCCTCCCATTCTAGATATAGCTTTACAATAGGTGTGTTTTCAACATGTCTATTTTCTAGGGCCTCAAGGCGAGCAATATGTGATTCCATCAGCTCATCTGGATGAGGATTTCTATCTTGAGGAGGGTCCTAGATCACCAACACATTGGCAATTTCTTCAACCTAGTAAGCTAGCCCAGTGGCTCATGGGGAAACTAGTAGAATTACCCAAGGGGCTCGGGGATTAACCTATAGAATGGTTGGTGGGACCTATAGAGCGGTCGGCAGAACCTGAGCCAGTTCTTGAGGAAGGTTTCCATGCAATTCAGGTTGATTAGGTGATATATATCATGGTTGTTTTCCATGTACAACAGTCTCTTCCCTATTTAGATGGGTAGGGTTGTTGAGATCACCAAAAGTAAACTCACCATGGGGAAGCTGCACCTACCCCTGCCCTTGTTGCCTAGGTCAAGGATTACCATAATATGACTGTCGTTCCGTGATGCACTCAGTAATAATATCATCAAACATATTTTTCTGTTTAGAATGATATTGGTGCAACACTGCTTTTTTTTCGGGTCATCTTCTTTCTTTTTCACTAAAGCCAGATGGGTGACAAGGATGGTCAGTCCAAATTTTCTTTATGCCTTTGATGCAATCTCGACTAAGGGGAAATGACTCAAAAGGTGTAGGAAGTCCAAGGAGAGTTCATTGTTGGTGTGTTTACACACATTCAATATCTGAAAATTGTTGTTCTTCTATAGTGGATTGTTACTCTTCTTCAGGCCTTATGCCAGTTTCCTATACAAATTATATCTCTTGAAATACCAAGTTCACTATGATTACACCCGAATGATTATCCTTGATTTCACCAGGTTAACCTGGTTAGCATAAGATAGGACTGAAATATAGGGTAGCATAATGCCCCCATCCATGGATCTGGACATGGAGGTAAAAAACCTTCATATATTTTCAGAACAAAGTGAAGCTTCTTACACATCGTTGTTGGAGGGACTAATGATAACTAGGAGATGCAGGGTGCTGAGAAATAAGGAGTGTGGCCAACACGATCTGGTGGCATTGCTGGCCAATTTCATTGGTGTGTTCCTGGATCTTAGGGTAAGATAATTTCTAACAATGGAGACCAAAATTCTCTATCCCTAAGGTTTTATGAAGGAACATATCCTCATCCTTTATAAGGGACTCTGAAATGTTGATGTTTTTTGTTTTAATTGGATAGAACATCTCTGGGAAATGATCTATTGTGAGAATGTCCCACAAACTTCTTGGCTCAGACATGGGATCTGGTCCATATTTTTCATAATCTTCCACTATAGGTGGTTGAGGGACTAGTAATGGAACAGAAGTTGACCATTGTGGTGATAGACTAGATGGTGGATAGTATGATGTGAGAGCTGACAATCTACCCCATCATGGGTCATCTTCTAAACAATACACTGATTGAACCGTCACACTCTTGTAAGTTGGACAAATGCCCACTACTTCCTGTGTATGAATTGTGGCCATTGGCAATGGTTCATGCTGTTTTTTGTCCTCTATTGGTCCCTAGAACAATACTCTATTATATCTTGTTGAGGTATAGAATGATTTTGTTGATGATTGGGAGGATGGGATGGCCATGCCCTAGAAAATGGAAAAATATTCCTTGTCCTATATGTATCTCCAGAGGGATACAGGGATCTAGTGGATATCACTTTTTGGAAGGATGAGGATGATACATGTATTTCCTACCCCAACCCCCAACACAGAAGATCGGGGTGAAGGTTCCATAATTGAATTGCACTCCACTTCAAAATCTGAAAAGTGAATGGGTTTGATTACAGTTTGAGGCTTCTCCGAATTCTTCCTCTGGAGGCAGTGACCCTCCCTCCTACCTTGAGAGGGTTCTTTAAGGAATTTTAGATCTTTGACACTAGGAGAACCTTCTCTTGATTTGGTTCTGGAGTAGAAAGGACCTATGATTAGTTACACAGAATTGCAAGGAGCATCTCATTAAATTTCAAATGGAACATAGGGATGGCCTCAATGGTTGAGGGTGTTGTAGCGAGGAGGGCCTCCACTAGAGCTAGAAAGAACATGGAGAGGGCCTCCTTGGTGGTCATCTGTACCATGAGAAGGACCACCACTTCATCCATCTCTGGTAGCTATGGTACGAGGAGGTCCTTCGTACTGACCATACTGGATATGATAAAGTCCCCCGTGTTGAACATCAATGAATTGGGGAGGTCCTTGGTTGGACTCATTGAGAACATGGGGAGGACCCCCATGCTAGTAGGGGACAGGGTAAGGAGGGTCCTCACATTTATAACCTAGTAGTCCTGGAAAATTTTCATACCTAAGACCAAGGTCGCAGGGAGGATCTTTATGATGAACGTTAACAATATTAGGAGGACCTCCGCTTTGGGCTAATAATGGTGGCATAAGGAGGAACTCCATATATAATGAAGGAGTGGGGAATACCACAAATATGTCTGATGATGGTATGAGGAGGACCTTCATACTGGACATCGTCATCATGGGTTGGCCTGCGGTGTCTGCTGCCTACACTAATGACCGGTGTAGTCAACTCAACCTACTTGTGGTGCGGTTGGTGTCTCACTTAGGACTGATCATAGAAGCTTCGCTAATCTGGGATAGGGAAGTTCCCCTGCTCTGGGACAAAGAATTTAAAATACTTTGCGACCACATTAGGTGAAAGTAGTATGTTCCAGTGGTGGCTCGAGCCATAGGATATGAGCAAGATGATTTCCCATAACGGGTATCCTCCTGAGATTGCACCCAACATTGATGTTGGGTCAGCGGAACTAGGGTCGGCTGTGAAGGGGTATGGACCTCCTGATACTTGGTCTATAGGATCCAATGGAAATACTAGCATGGCCAGGTTGGATCCCTCCTCAGTGGATCCCTAGATGAAGTCCTAGTCGGGTGGACTCTGACATCCCTTACATCATCTGTATAAGGGTGAGAATCATTAGAGCGCTCTGGGGATAGGCTTCCAAACTGTTGAAGGTCATAGTAGGGATCAGAATCTCCCGGTGCAGCCCTTGGGTGGGTGGCACTAATGGGGCACAAATTCCTCCTGGTCTTGAGAGGCCATTTTCTTTTTTGGGATAACCCCTTCATATTCGAATAGATGGACAAGAGTTTTGATCACCCTCCTTTAAATCAATTAAGAGTTTCGGATGGGGTTTGGGTGCCTGTTAGTTGTGGTTAGGGAATTGTTTTCTGAAGAGATGGATCTATGTGGGACTATCATGTTGTCATTTTCCCTACCCCGGCGTTCGCGGGTGGGAGGTGATCAGTTTCCTATAGTTGTAGGTTAGGTCCTAAAAAATAGAAAAATTCATCCATCAGTATAGACAATAAGAAAGTGATGCCTAGTTCCCAAGCACCATTCAATATTCCATGGATGGATAGAAAGATCCATGCTGAAAACATCGCATACCGGGATGCCCAATGCTCAACTTACCCAAATCCTGGTGAGTTTCATGCCAGGTCCACTATTTTCTTAATGGGACCTAGTGCCGGATAGTTAGATCTGATGGCATGCTTATCATATTATGTCGTGAATTCTACTAATATCTTTAGTGAGGAGAATAAATTCACGTCGGTTTCACCATTTTTGTATTCAACACCTTCTCTATGGTGTGTTCATATATCTATCGAGGATGATGCATTGATCATTTCCCCGGTTTCCCACTTTCCAAAGGTGGGCAGTATTCATTGCTTATTCAGAGATGTTTTCTCCTCGATTTAAATGGGATGATGGGATTTTGGTCTCTCCTTTCATCGATTCCTCCTCAGAATTTGTCACGTAGTTTGGGTCTCCCTTAATGATTTATGACATTGTTCATGAAACTCTTCCTAGTTCCATATCTTTGTGGAATTCGGTTAATTACACTACATCTGTCAGGATATTCCATGTGGTTTTATTAGGGAAACAACCTTTGTTCTGGGGAGTAGTCACATTGGGCATCGCTGACATGTCTGTATGCTAAAACACTGGTAAACCTGAATTTCATCTAATGATAGGGATTCTCTAGGGCATGGAATCCCAATACATCCCACGTAAAGTGCAAGGAATTACATTCCATGAGCATGCCTCTATGGTTAAATTTGGATTCTCATATTTAACACGGGGTATTCCACGATTTTAACATCTAGCGGAGATGGATCAAACTGATTAGAAAACTAATGGGAGTGGATTAGATGGGTACATCCCTAGGTTGGGCAACCTGATATGTTTACTACATCGGTGGATTGATACACCTAACAAGGATGCATCTGAGGTGATGTGTCCCACATAGGGAAGATATCACACAGTTTTGGAGAATCTTGACACTTCAAAGGGTGGATCAGAGGATGATTAGGTCCCAACAAAGTGGTCACCAAGGATTCCCATTGTCTTGGATTAAGCCTCGTCGAGGATTCCGACATGCCATGTATAGAGGATAGAGAACAAAACCGAAATAGTTAGAGAGGGTGAATCATGGGATTGGGGTGCACACGGTGGGAAACAACCTGAAGACATAATGGGTCTTACATGTGCTTAGTGGCCTGATTAATGCAATGAGAAATTAAATGAATGGGGCATACACATGGTTAGCTACAGAAGGATGGAATGATTTCATTAGGATGTGGTGGACAAGGTTTAATCAGGATGGAAATAGAAGAATTGTTGAGGAATGGAATGAATAGGGGTGGAACTGAAAACCGATATAGAGATGTCTTTATTGGGATTGAATTTCGAAGAGGTTTCCTATGTATCCCTGTGGAAGAGAATAAAAGTGCACATAGTTCTAGAATGGGGTGATGAGTCACCTGAGGAGGTGGCTTGTGATAATGGACGCATGGATGGGACCCAATGGAAGTAAATCCTCTGTTTTGGGTCATGAACTTCCTAAAACACAATGTCTCAAGGGAGAGACTAGGATGGGACATGAGTGATCAGCTTAAACCTTAGGGATTCTTCCTATGTACCTTTCTCAAAAAGGAAAAAGATCAATGTTCTCGTAGTTTGGATATAGGGGAATAATATAGGGGTATACACAAAGGACAGTAACCCGATGACATGTTTGCGCTTATGAGTGGTTAGTATCCCATTGCAAGAGGGGTACTCTTAGTTGGAGGAGTAAGTATTGTGTGTGGGGATTACACAAGGTTAGCTGCCCGAGAATTGGTCTGACAAGACTAAATAGTTGACCAAGGATGTGAATCCCAATAAAAGGGTCACTGAAGTTTACCAGTGTTTGGGGTTGAACCTTGGGGAGGCTTTCTACGTACCCAGTCTTAAGATATAGGGATCAAACCCCACATAGTTCAAATTTATACAGTTTAACATCATGCGGGGTTAAAGGGGAATACAATTTAATGTCATGTTGGGTGAGGGGGGAACTGACGTGAGTTGTTCGGGACCAGTGGGTGATGGGATTGAACTTCAAAGTTCATTCTTATGTACCCTTCCGATAGGGGAAAATTATAAAAGTCCACATAGATTAGTAGGATAGGGGATGGGTCATATACACTAAAGCTATCCAAAGAGGATTTTATGGTTGTTGATTAATCTAATCCCATGTGAGTCAGGATCGGTGTGAGAAACAAGAAGAAACAATGACCTTATGATCGCGTCATGAAAGGTGCTTCTATGAGGAATGGAGGATGTCTTACACATGATTAGTTTCCCAAAGAAGATACAGGGGCTTACTCCAAGAGGGAATCCATAGTTGGCGTCCAGATGTACAACGAGGATATGGACACCATACTCAAAACACCCTGTCATGTTGGGTCCGGGATTGCACAAAGACTACACAAGGTGTGCATGGTGACAAAACTCAAAGGGATAGGGGAGTTAGATAGCACCGGTTCCCATCCCCTTCATGATCCTCTCTATTCTTATTTCTTATGTGATGATCACAATTTAACATCATGTGTTAGGGATTCAGATTCTTGGAAATTTGACATCCTACAGCTCAAACAATGAGAATCCACTCCTCACCCCTAGGACTTACATAACCGGCACACTTTAACCCTTAGTGAATGGAAGAAACTAGAAATTCCATATGGTAATGAGGTTGGGGAGTGATCCATTTGGGGTCTATGTTAGTGCGGCTTTGATAAGAAGCAATATATGTTAACGTTCTTATGAGAAGAAGCATGAAGATAATAAACACAACATGAAGCACAACCCAAAGGACTTTGAAATCCCTTTGTACAAGCCTAGAGGGTCTCACAAGATAAGTGTTCACAAAACAGGAGGCTTAGTAGAGAGGGGAGTTTCAATTATTAGGGGCTTGCAGAGCATTGGGACTCACGTAGTACAGGGCTTTCCAGATAACATGGGATTGTAGAGAACATGGATTTGTAGAGCTCCTGGGATTGAATAGCATAGGGTCTCATAGAGAACATGGCTTCACAGAGCTCATAGGATCACAGAGCATATGGGGCTTGCATAGAACATGGATTATCAGAGCTCACGGGCTCCCAAAGTACATGGTCTTGAATTGCACATGGCTTCATAGAGCTAATGGGATCATAGATCATAGGAATCGTAGAGCACATGGCTTCACAGATCACAAAGGCTGACAATGTACAGGGTCTCATAAAGCACAAGTCCTCACAGAGCATAACGGCTCAAAGACCACATGTATTTATAGAGGTTATGGGCTCCAAAAGCATATAGGTTCGTAGAGGATATGAATTTTCAAAGAGGAGAACTTTTTGAAGCATAGTGTCCCATCCTAAGAATGGAGTACACATGTTTATGGAGGGTCCTTAGAAAACATTGGGTGCTTTGCGAAGTCCCGAGTTCCCAAAGGGGTCTTTTTCCTTTGTGGTGGACAATTGGCTTCGTGAAGGGAATCTCTTCTTGAAACATGAAAAGATGTGATCAATAGAAAAATTTCTTCCCAATGTTCAATTACCTTAGATGATTTATTTCCCCAGTTGTTTCATAGAGAAATGAATGCTTCATGATTTGGGAATTTGGAATATGAATGTTCAGGGTCCATATCATTTGGAATGGGGGAGCTCGGTATTTATAAGCACTAGGGAGTGTGATTCTATGAGGGTGCTCCCTGAATTAAATCCTTATTTTCCATTGGAGTAAGATTATATTGAGTTCCTCAAAGTGATAAAGTTGACTATCATTTTCTCCATGGCACAGAGGCTTCCTTCATTCCCTCTTCAGTAGTTGTATAGTCTTCCTTCTATTTCAAAGGAATTGTGAGGTGACCTTCCTTCACTTTGTGGAACGGAGACTTCTATCATGTTCATCATAATCGTGGAGTCAACCGTCACTTTTCATTATGTCGGGTGCAGAGAAGGTATCAAATTTTTGTTGGTCACGGTGCTGATGGATGTTGAATGGGTTCTTTTCAATGTATCCCCTTTGGCGTCATTTAGTTTCAATTACTAATTTTTTACCCATAGACTTATTTTGGCACCAACAGTCACATTGCTTCTCTTTTCTAAGAAATCTAGTCGATCACTCTGTATTTTTGTTTATTATAGAAAAACTAATCGAGTTACCATAAAGAAAAAGTATTTGTTTCCATGGATTTATGATTTTTTTTATTAGATAAAGGGGGATAAGTGGTTCTCAAAGATTTAACTTCGATCTGGATACCATCAGTTGAGGATAAAATAATCTTACATTCATAAAACTAAAATTCTGTGTAGGTACGACGATTATGAGAACCTTTTCATGCCATTTGGTCAAACCAATTATTCTCTAATTTTCAAAGATTTAATGAACAGAATTATCCATGACTTCCTTGATACCTTTTTGGTAGTCCTCGTGGATAATTTACTTGTTGACTCTACTTCTGAGGATGGTCATATGTTTCATTTGATAATATGTCAGTGTTTATAGAGAAATCACTAACTTTATGCCAACATTTCCGTATTTTACTTTGGGATCTGAGAAGTGACATTTTTGGGACATATGGTGTCAGAACAAAGGATACCAGTTGATCCTAAGAAGTTGATTAATGTCATGACATGGGAGAAACCACAAAATGTATTTAAGATTTGATTCTTTTTGGGATTAGTCAAATATTATCACCAGTTCATGAAGGAAATTGTGAATTTGGATTCTCTGATGAATACACTAACTTGGAAGGGAGTAAATTTTTCTTAGGATGAGAAATGTCAGAATTATTTTTCTGATCGAAAATTTCTTTTGACTACTATGCTAGTTTTGACTCTTCCTAATGCAGGGTTTGGTTATGTGGTCTTTTGTGATGCATCTGGTTCAGTAATGGGTTATGTTCTTATGTAGGGTGATCATGTCTTTGCATATGGATCTCGTTATCATAGTCAACATTGGAATAATTATGTGCTCCATGAACTTGAACATGCATCCCCGACAGGTGCAATTTAGAGTTAGTGTAATTAACTTTATGGATAATGGTTATCCATTTTTTCAGACCACAAGATCTTGAGTTTTATATTCTCTAAACAATAATTGAATATTCATTGGAGTCATTGGTTAGAATACCTACATCCTTTTGGTTTTTACATATCTTATACCCTAGGGAAAAGGTAATGTCATTTAAGATTATTTGAGTAGGAAACTTTTGACCCAGACAGTGAAAGACTCAATAAAATAGTGGAACATGATTGATCACTTTTCATAGTTTCATATTAAAGTACAAGAAATGGGGTTGAGGTTTCCATTGAAATTTAACAATTGATATCCTCTCTTCTTGAACTGATTATTTGGGAACAACAACATAATGATGAGTTCCATAAAATTAATGAATATCTTAATGGTGGGAGACCATGAGTGACTATTAATTCTCCAAAGGTGTTATTATATGATTTCAAAACCGTTGTGTTGTATCATCTTTGGTAATTAAATATGTAATGAGGTGTTTCTATAATTACTAGTGTGAAGTGAATCCAAGAACCATGAATATGTTCTATGATATTTTTCAGTAATTCTTGTGGCTAGTTATGAGATGGGGAATTGATGGGTTTGTCCCTCATTGCTACAAATTTAAATAGATAAAGACCAATCATAAGAAACCTTCATCTTTTCTTTATCCCCTTACAATTCCTACATGGAAGTGAGATTAGATCTCAATGGACGTTGTCATTGGGTTTTTACATACCTAGAAAAATAGGAATGTGATATGGGTTGTGATCAGTAGGCTAACTAAATTAGCACACTATATACTCATTCTTTATGCAGAAAAATTTGAAGAGTTGATAAATATATATGTGAAAGATACTTTTTAGTAACATATAGTTCATTCTACAATAGTTTCAATAATGAATCATCAGTTCACTTCTTTCTTTGGGAGAGGCCTTTAGGAGGATCTGGGATCTCACATCTATTTTTGTATGGCATACCCCCCCCCCCATAATTTAGTATGGCATACCACCCATAGTAGGATAGCCAGATAGAATGAGTTATGTATATTTTTGAGGATATGATTCACTATTGTGTTCTCAACTTTGGTGGAGCTTGGGATGATCACATGGGGAAGGTTGAGTTTTTATATAATAATAGTTACCATTTAGTGACCATAATGGATCCTTTTGAGGTCTTGTATATCCGGACTTATAAATATCAATTGTGTTGGTCATTGATTGGGGAAAGTTCTTTAGTTGGACCGAGATTGGTCCAAGAGACGAAAAAAATGATTCAATTAATTCATCAAATAATCTTAATAAAATAGAGCTTATATAAGTCTAATACTTAAATTCCTCATATACCTTTGTAATTATCAGTTAGTGATCAAGTGTTCTTGAAATTTTCACCTCAGTTGGGTCATAGATGGCTTGGGAGGAAATGAAAACACGCTTTTTGTTTTGTGGGACCTTTTAGGGTTATTGTGTAGGTGGTGAAATATTCATATCATTTAGAACATACACCATATATGATGTTGATACATTAAGTGTTCCATGTATTTGAGATATGAATGTATCTATCTAATCCTTATCATGTTCTGAGCTAGATTGATCTTAAAGTTAAACCTGATTTATCCATTACTGAACAGCCAGTTAGGATAGTTGATTATAAAACCAAGGAACATAATGGGAGGGAGATACTTTTGGTTCATGTACTATGTAAACATGGTAATTATTCTCATGATACATGGGAGAGGTAGTCACTAATGGGAGAGAAGTGGCCTAATCGTTTTGCATGAAATCTTTTTCATGGGCTTTCAAGGGATAAAAAGAACCTATGGTGGGGATTTTGTAACATCCTATTAATATTTTAGAATATTACTAAACCCATACTTTTGAAACCTTATTTGTTGTATTTCTTTTGGGGTCTCTTCGGGTGAAATATTAAATCTTTTGAAAATTTCTGGGAAAGTGAACAGTAGTCATAAGGGTATCGCATGGCATCACAAACTATTCAGCCTCTCGATCTAAATTATAGAAATTGGACAGTGGAATTCACATGGATTGTGCATGGTTTACCAAACTATTCACCCTCTCTGGAGTAACAATAAGAACCATTTATATCTAGAACATCACCTTCACCTATTTTATCTAATTCATGTGCCTCTGCCTAGGAAACTATACAGATGGGTTTTTCCTTAATCTGATTTTTTAATAAAAAATCTCAAACCCCATATTTAGGTCCCCAAAGAACCTCCTTTGACTAAAACCTTTTTATCCCTTCTTTAGAACTCCAAGAGAGAGTTCTTATCCCCTCTAATCCCTCTTGAGATTGATTCAATTCTAGAGTAATTCCCTCGATCTTTGCGAGGTTAGTTTCCTCTTCTAGTTCTTAATCTCCCACTATCTCCATTATTCTATCTAGGGTTCCATGAATCCTTGATTTGTTTTCTGCATCTAATAAAAATTGTTCTAGGTATAAGATCATAACTTTGATTTTTTTTTCTCCCTGTTTCAAAGATCATCTTTCTTTAGGGAAAAATATCGATCAGGGTTAGATGTTTCGAGATCCGTTGGATTCCAAAGTAGTTATTTATATTATGATGACCAATTTATTTAACCCTAAATTGATTTGTTTAATTTAAATTGTTTGAAATAAAATCAATTTCATGGTTTTGATTAAATGGATTTCAATTTTTTTTGGAAAACCCCAATTTCCATTAATTTGGGTTGTTAATAAAAATGGGTTTTTGGTAGAAAATTGGAAAAACACCCAATTCCAATGAATTGGGGTGTGTTTATGAAAAATTGTAATCTTTTAATTTTATAATTTAGATTTTTCATTTGATGGAAATTTTTAAATGATATTTTTGAATTAAAATATGGAAAACTTATTTTTGATGGAAAATTGTGAAAAAACCCCAATTTTAGTGAGTTAAGGTTTGGTTTTGAAACTGATGGTATTTGATTGAAAATAAAATTAATCAATCTAATTTTTGGAATTGATTTGATAAATTTTATTGTGAATTTATTTCAATTCTATATTTTTGAAAATATCTTAAAAATGGTTTTGATAGAAACCCAGTGGTTTTCTCGGGAAATGTTTGGTTTTTTTATTAAAAACCCATTATGGGTTTTAATGGGGAAAATAGAAGATTTTGAATGGATAATGAGATTAAATTTTATTTTAAGAAGTCTCCAAATGAATTTCTCATTGTTATTTTGTACTAGATCACATTAAACCCTTAGGTAGTTAGTGAGTTTTTTATCACACTTCACAACTTATAATTTTCTAAAATTTCATATCAACATGTCACATCCCTTGGGTGATGGTTATGAGTACCCTTTTCCTTAGTCCAAAAAGGGTGTATGTACATATTTTCTATTTCATGGTGTCATGTCCCTATAGGTTGGAACTATCATACCTATTAGGCATATGACCATGTTTCTTGATTTTTTATTAATATATATTTATATATATATTCTATTATTGTAAACTATTTTACATGCCTTCTGTTTTATATAAACATTTTTATATAAAAAGTCTTTGTTTAATCATTTTATAAAAAGTTCTATTTTTTTACAAATATTCCATCAATTGAAATGTAAATCTTTGTTGGAAAGTATTTCCAACACTCTGAAATGTGAAACATGATTTAGTAAAGTATTTCCATATTTTAAATTGTAAATCATTATTTTTAAATGTTGATCTCAAAATTCCAAATATGTTTATTTTAAATTGAATGCATTTTCGTTGTTTAAATTAATATTTGCATCTTTTTATAGAACATTTGGGTGAAATCCTATTGGGATCTGTCTCAGACACTAATAATTCCTTCAAGTGTTTTTAGATTACCTCATTCTAGGATTGAGAAAGGTAAAAGGACCTTCCAGAGGTGTTTCTAGATGTGGATCTGTAGACTTTGTGAGTTTCATACATTGGGGTTTGGGTAGTTTTTCTGATTTGGTACTTTTTTAGTAGTACATTGGGCTATTATCAGTGTTTATATTCTAGTACATTATCCCCAGTGGAGTTTCTCATGAAATGAATACTATCTTTTTTTGTTACTTCAATATTTTTTTGTGAAAAATCAATCCCACTTTCACTCTTCTCTTATGTAAGGTTATATCTGCCAAATCATGGGGATTGGGAACATCTGATAGGATAAGTTAGGACAAGGTAAGTTATCAAGTTACCAGGGCACCCAAGCTAGTTCATGATAGGAATGTTGATAGAATCATATATGTGAAGGAGATAAAATCAGGTACCTTGATTATTATTATTTGTATTTATGACATAATTTTTACATGGGATAGAGAAAATTATTGTCAAATTATTTATAAATATATAAAGAAATTTTTTGAAAAGTAAATTCTTATAGAATTAAAATTCAATCTAGTATTAATAGTATATGAGAAGGAAAGTTATATTTTTCTATCATAATAAAATTATGTGAATGATTTGATACAAAATTTTATCATGGAAGATTCCAGCAATGTTTCTCCTCCTATTTTTTAATATAGATATTAGTAATGATTATGCTGGGGAAAGTGTGAATCAAAAATATTTTAGGAAGTTGATATTATATTTTCTCTATCTTACATCCTCAAAGGACTAACATTTTTTATGTTGTTACTTAATGTGTGAGAAATCTAAGTTATCCAAATGAATCCCATATCATGGTAATAAATGGAATTCTCATATATGTTAATGTAACATCATCTAAGGGTCTGTTGTATAAAATTAGTTTTGATATAAACACTCTTGGATAAACTGATGCTGATTTAAATGGAAATTCTAATGATATAAAATTAACATGAATAGAAACATTTTTCTTGTGAGACTATTATGGGAGATGGAATAGTAATAAATAGGGTTCAGTTACATTGAGTACAGTGGAATAAGAATATGTTTCCACCACCAATAATTGTACATAAATGATTATGAAGAATTTTCAGCTAGAGAAATTGAAATTAAATGTTTTTAAACCATTGATGACTCTTTCTGATAATCAATGTCTCAAGGATAATTCTTAAAATACTTTACACCATTCAATTCAAATACAAATTGATATCAAGTATCACTTCATAAAATATAATGTTTCTGGTGGAGAGATTTTTATTTAGTACAATTAAATAAAGTATCAAATTTCTGATATTGTCACCCATTCTATTCCAAGATAAATATTTTTGGAATTGAGGCTAAAAATTCAAGTTCATCCTCCACTAAATAATTCTTAATGTTTGAAATTAAAATCCCCCACCATTCTTTGGAATATGTTTAAAACAAGAGTGAGTATAAAATTTCTGAATAAATTTTTACAAATATTTATGTTATTAATATGATGGTATGGTTATAATAGAATAGGGTGAGGAAACAATACGGACTACTGGGAGAGTGAAAAAATAATAATAATGAAACATTTTATAGAAGAAAACTGGAGAGAAAAAATTGAAGGGATTATATAATCATGGAAAAGAAAATTTATTATCACTAAAGGATGGAATTACTTAAATAACATTACATTATCTAGTTTTGTGGGGACAGGACACACTATTTGTGAAATTTTGTTCTTTGATGAAAATTAGTGAAATACGTAGAAAAATATTTTATAAGATAATATTTATAATTTGATAAAAATTGTTACCTATAAATCTAAATAGGGATATTAAATATCCTTTGTGATGTTTTTTAACAATGTTTTTAATTTTTTTGAAAAAACAATTTTCTATATAATTTTTCTGTCATAGGTGTAAAAATTTACCTGATTTTGATAAATCCTTTCTAAATTTTTTTTATATAAATTATTTTATAACGTGGTTTAAGTTTGCTGTAGATATTTCATTAACTTTGTCAAGAAATTTTTTAAAATTATCATAAACTTTTATGATTATCAGAAAGTTCTAAACATCATAAAAATATAATTATATAATATTGTATTAAGGTATTGATATTCTTTGTTGTAAAATTTTTACCAGATACACATTTCTAAGAAAATTTTTCCATATGAATATTTTCACGAATTAATCTTTAATACATTTTTATACAAAATGGTTGGGGTTATGTAAGATAGTGGATTTTGATCCAAATTATATTTTCAAATAAATTAGAAAGAATAAAATGTATTTTGAGATTTCTATAGGTTAAAAATTTAGAAAACAAAGTGTAATAAATCAAAATTTTGAGTAAATTAAAATTGGCATAAGAAATACTATCAGGGCACTAGACAGAGAATATTGTTTTGATAAAAGTCTTTATAAAGTGAAATAATGTAGTCAAACACCTTCAATGGATGATGATTTTAAGAAATAAAATTTTTATGATTATTCATGTGAAAAAGTATTGATTAATTTTGTTTAATTTTTGAATTTATGAGGTTATAAAGTGTAATTCTAAAAAAATATCTATTAGACAAAAATCCATCGAATGAACATTTTCAATGTCATTAGATAGAATTTTTCTAAGATTTTTGTTTTGAGTAAGGTTTGAGATTGGGAAGTATGGCTGGAAATATTTAGTGAGATGATTGAAAGTAGAGATGTTTTGTTTTGTGATCAGAAGAAAGGTTCCTAAAGAAGTTATTTAAAAAATATTTCAACTGGGAGAGAAGTTTCCAAAGTATCTATTGAATAAAATTATATCAGAAATATTTTTTAGTTCCTTAATTAAATATTTTTTTATACCTTTTGAAAACTAGTGATGCTATGTATTTTTTTCTTGTAGTTTATTTTATATCCAATTTCAAATAAAGGTCTATTTAGCTCCTTATAGGTTGAGGTTGAGGAACTATGAAGAAAGAGTGTGAACACTGGATATGATAGAGAGACTCAATAATAATATTGAATATTATATAAGAGTTGAGATCTATCCAATGAATCTAATTTAATCTAGAAAAAATAATTTTTGAATTTCATTGAGAAGGAAAGTGAAATTTTATTTCCTACCTTTTCTATTTTGTGAGAGACTATAAAAGGTGGATGCAAGTACAATTTAAAAACAAATTCAACAAAATTATTCACATATTCAAAACTTTGAAACTCTACAGATTGTGTGATAGTATAATTTTCCATATATATTTTATTTTAGGTAGAATAAAATTGCTAGAAATATATTTTATTATATCATTTTACAATGTTATTAGTATAATGAAACTAGATATAATTTTTTTGGTAATGTTTCTGAGTTTAGTTTTGAGGTGTAGAAGTTTTTGTTTAGAGGATAGAAATATAATTAGAATATTATGTGTGGTTTTAGTTTGGTTCACTAGACATAATTTTATCAAAGGAACAAATAGATCATCATATGGAAATTATCCAATAGATTTAATCATCTAATGCTTTCTAGATATACATTTGGGAGAAAAATTTACAAAGTTTCTCATTTTTTTTATTCTCCCAGTTTTTTAAGAAAAACATTGTAAATTAATATGAGTCAATATAATCATTTCTATAAAGAGATAGAAGGAGTCCAATAATATTTACCTCAAGTTTATATTCACATATTTATAATAGTGAGTTTCCATGGAATGATGGGAGTCTTCATTTCAATGGTGTGGGTTCTCACATTGAGGACAAACCATATAAATATTTCATTCCTTTTTAAATTTTTTATCATTGATGCTTGTAATATTTCTATAACAAAAATTTTAAGTAAAAATAACTATCTCAATTTATTGGGCTTAAATATCATAAATATTTAATTTGGTAAAATTCACCACTAATTATACCCCCCCCCCTCATTGGTTAAATTATCCTATGGATATTCCCATCTCTTTTTGAGGATGGACTTATCATTGAATTTGTCTTTCCTAATTATCTCTGATGTATTGTTGTAAATTATATTTAAATTTTTTTCTCTATGATAACTGTATTTACTTGCTATGATTAAAATGTTTTCTTCTAGATTCCACACATCAATTAGTTTTGGGGAAATTATTTACTTAACTATATACCCTTTATTTATATGGGGTAAATACTATATGTTTCATTATCTTGATTGAATGGTATTTACCTTGGATGTTTATTAATGTCATTAGATCCCTATTTATTTTCCATGGGTTTATCATGTTATTATTATTAATGGAAACATGGATGATTTAATTATTTAATTACATTTAAAAATCATAAAAAACAATGTTTTTTCCTTGGGACTTCATGATATGATAAATGAAACCCATTTAAATTCCTTGGGTTCTTTATTAAATAATGAATGGTTGATTTCAAGTAGCAGACATGTGTATCAAGGAATGATTTGTAGGATCCTATATCACCCTCTAATGCATTGGATTAAATATTAATTCTCATTAGATATTAATAAATGGGAACAATTTAGCAGTTTAAAAGTATGGGTTAAAGTTTAAGATTAATAAAGACAATGTATACACGAGTATAAGAATGTTCTTTCATAATAATGGGGAAAGTGTTTGATTTGTGAAATTATTGTTTCCTTATACTATTTTTTTCATATTTTAAAGTTTTCATGGTTTTATTATTATTATTGGGACTTTTTTATCCTCTCATGGATCATGTTTGTTGATTCATGTTTCTACACTCTTTTGATTCATGTATTATGATATGCCAATCATTTTTTTTCATGATTTATGATCTATTATGTATCGAGTATAACTTTATTATGTATCCTTATTATACCCATATTCTCATAATATTATTACTTATTATTTTTAGTGTTACTACTTATGTTTATCATTATTGAGTATATGAGCTCTCTCATTTAATTTTTTATATCCCCATGTTATGAAGAAATGTAATATGTAATATGTGCCTAGAAACGTATCTTGTTTAGATTATTTTTTAGATATGTTGAATGAGTATTATGGATTAAGTAGTTTCATATATAGTGGGGGAAATATCCTTTTCAAACAAAGAAACATGGATCTAAATATTGACTTTTTCCTAATTCTTTAAAACTCTAAACCTATAAAGGTTATTTGGTTGTAGTTATTACATTACCCTATAATTATGGATGTGTATCAAATCTAGTTTATATAAATTTATGTTTTTTACTATTGGATCTAGGAGTGAGTCTTTTGGGGAACCTTAGAGGAATAGGGATAATTGAGGATTATAGAGGGGATAAATGTAATAATGGATATTCGGGGGGTGAGTTTGGGGGACTGATACAAACAAATGATAAACTATAAATTTGGGGATAGGAAGAAAATCATTGATGTGGGGACATGTAGTGAGAATATGAAAATAAGGGGTCCATAAAAGGTGGAAACCTTTGAAATTAATATGAATAAGGGGTGACCAAGATGAAATAATTAGGATGTCTGGGGATCAATAATAATGAACATTATAGTGGAAAATGAGTTGTGATGAATGAGTGGTAAAAGAATTGATTTGAATAAACAGGGGTGAAATTTTGGGTCTTTAGTGTACCATGGAGGGTGTGGGAATGAAAAAATAATATGGGTGCATGGGGCTTTAGGATCGAGGTTAAATTGATTAGGGGATTGGGGTTTGAAATATTTTTTATGATAAATTGGTATTTAAACATTTAAATGGCATGGTTTACAAGTATAAGAAAAATAATAATTTTAAATATTTATCATGATCTTCAATGAATTCATAATATTTATATATATTTATATGTATATATATATATATCTAATGAATAATGCTTTACACTTATATATTACAAATATATATTATTCTAATATATATATATAATAATTGTATGTGTTTTTGTATTCCATATTTTCAACAAAAATTATTAAAATTAAAATATTTTAATTGAAAATATATTTATATTGAAAATTGATATGTTTCTAATAGTTAATATATATATATATATATATATAATTTTTGGTAAAAATATTTGATATTTATGAATAATTTATTGTAATAAGTTTTGATAATCGTAACATATTTTTTTATAATAATAATTTATAATAACATATACATTTATTGGTAAAGAAGTTGTTGGTATAATTACAATAAAGAAAATATTTAAATATTAGGAAAATATTTTTTGGCTTTAAAATTCTAATAAAAATATATATATGTATTGGTAAGAAAATATAGGTACTTAAAATTAATATCAACATTACTTATTATCTTTCGGTATTATTCATTTGTACCAAAAAATATACGATCAATTTCAAGTAAATTTTTTTAGTAATATAATATAATTAATTCAAACGAAAGACCTGAAAATTGAAAATTGGAAAAAAAAAATAACCCATTTTAAAATATAATATAAATCAAGAATCTGAATTTTCAAATAATAAGACTCAAAAAGTTATCCAAGAAATAAATTTCACTCAAGGGCCTTAAATTTGAGAATAAATGTCATAAATAAAAAAATTAACTACTAAATTTTTGACGAGATTATTGTAAATATAGTGAAGTGAAATATCCAAATTTTCATCACATTTAAATATAAATCTTAAATCATTTTATAATTGAATTTAATTATTTTGACTTACATTTTTAAAAATGTACAAAAACAATTATATTTATCTAAAAAATATTTCTATTTTTTCATTTATGAGTAATTGGAAAACCATTTACAATTAAAGTTTAGTGTATATAAATAATTATATTATATTTATAAAAATCATCTTTTAAATTTTATGCATTAATAAATTAACATGAAGTGGAATAAACTTCAAAAAAACATTTTTCAAAATTTTGAACAAAAATTAATATAAAAATTAAATCCTTTTAAAAAATAAAAATGAAGGTCTTTAATCATAATTAATTTCACTAACCATGGAATAATTTATTAGATTACATGTAACACTTGTGGATTTATATGGGGTGAAATATGACAACATCACTATTACAAATTTTTGTATATTTAGTGAAACGCTTTATCAGCACTAAAATGTACTTATAAAGGGGTTACAATATCAATTATTGTTAAAAACACTAATAAAATTTACTTTTATACGTGC
Organism: Viscum album; assembly: GCA_963277665.1. Lineage (NCBI taxonomy): Eukaryota > Viridiplantae > Streptophyta > Magnoliopsida > Santalales > Viscaceae > Viscum > Viscum album. Next base: position 734,226,882 of record OY728146.1, on the reverse strand, counting down.
TAAAAATTCTGATAAATGTTCCCCTTTGTCTGTGTTTTCTAGCATTGATAAAGGTCACTTTTAGTAGTTCCTTTTTAGCACAGATAAAGGAAGACTTTTATCAGTACCTTTTTAGCACTAATAAATGGTATATTTAATGAAAAAACATGGATCTCATTAAAAATAATATTTCAATGAATAAATATATTTATATTCATATAATATAATATATTTTATAAAATATGATCTGTATAATACAAAATATGTATTTACAATTAATATATATGATATTTAGTGAAAATTATATATAATATAATTAAAAATTAATGTTATTAAATAATTTTTACATTTTTATTGATTAATATTCATTTAATAAAAATTTTATTATAGAAAAATTCAATATATTAATGAATGATCTAATACAATTTTAAAACATGATGTGAAATTCATACAGCCATAAATTTTGATCTAAGTGTGTGTTTAGGCCCTTCCACTTGTTAAATAAAATATTATGAAAATTTCATTCGATGAGGTGACATGGTAGAAACATGGTTTGTTTTTTTAGGTAAAAAGGCTCAGAAGTCCTCTAAAATTGATGTTTTTTGTTAGTGTGTCCTGTTTTTTTTAAATTTTATGAAATATCAACCTCATTTAAGGCGCTTTTCTTTCCTTTTTTCTATGGATATTTAATTCATTACCACATCTCTATATTTTTTTCCTCTATATTTTATTATTTTTGTATTTATTTGTATATATTTTTATTTTTTTATAAAAATATTTATATAATTTTATATAATTTTATTAAAATGCATTTATAAAATATATATTTGTGTGTGCAGATATTTATACATATGTCTCTATGTGTATAAATATTATATATATATATATACTTAAATTTATTATACTATATTCTATATTAATATTCATATACATATATTAGAATATTTATATAAAAATATTTTTTTTATTAACACATGCAAACATCTATATATATTTACATTATATATACATTTGTATAAGTATATATGTTAATACATTTTTATAATGAAAAAAATGGTTAGATATGGTTTTAAATAAAGGGGATAATAATTATTTTTATATGATTTATATATTGAGAAGTATATTTTATGTGTAAAATGTTTAAATATTAATTTATATAATTAAGTTTTATTAAATAAATATTCCCAAATATAAATATATCTTTGTGTGTGTGTGTGTTTAATTATAAATAACACTAAAATGTAAAAAAAATTAAAATTTGAACACCATAATATCCACATGAATGTAATACCTAGTAATGAATTCATTCGTCATCGAACAAATACAATAGTAGCCCCTCAAATGAGAATGAAATTTTATCAAATTTTAAAAAAATGGGGTTCCCCACCAAAAAAACTTATTTCTGAAGGTCTTTCTTATAATGTTTTACCTAAAAAAACAATTAAAAAGGTTCCCAAGGTCATCAGGTCATATATATTTTCTAAATATTTGATTTGATATGTTGTAGAGCTGAAATAGGTACCTAGATAAAAATTTATTTTAATTTGAATATCTAACAATGTTTTCGACTTATTTTTTCTTATTCATTAATTGATTGGATTTTTTTATCATCAAATAGTTATTAAACGAATATTAACCAATAAAAATTACAAATTTAATAATTAATATTAATTTCTAATTATTATATAATCTATTTTCCCCTAAATATCTTATATATTAAGTATCAATACATATTCAGTATATTATATATCATATGAAATAAAATATATTATATTTATATAATTATAAATATATTTAGATATTAATATATGATTTATAATGATATATTAATTTTTTTATAAAATATACCTTTTAATAGTTCTAAAAACACAAATAATGGTCACCATTTACTACAATTTTTTAGCACTGATAAAGGGTTACACTAAATAGAGTGAAATATGTAGTCTTGATAGGATTATAATTCTATTATATTCTAGTATTTTCCATCTAATTTTTGTTTTATTTTGATGGTTGGAAGAGTTGAGGAATATCTAGGACCATGTTTCAAGATATTGTTGTGGGGTGGTGGATGTATGGTTTGGAGAACATTTCCCATTGAAAGTCCAATGCATTCCACCATAGTTCCAAGGTATATGTAAAATGATTTTTCTTCATCCATTAGAGTGTTGGTGGTCTCCACTAGCCTTCTAATGGATTTCTTCTAGTTTTTCTAAAAAAATAATTTGAACTTTAGAATTTTTCTTAATTAAAACATAAAAAACATTAAATTAAATCCCATCCTAGGATTTCCTACCCATTCACTTTAGTTTCAACTCCTCTTAAGATTCCCCTATTTCAACCTATATCGGTAAATCCCTCTTAGATCTTGGATCAAATCATTTATGGTACGTCGTAGTAACTTTCCTCAAACAAGGAAAAGGTGATGGCTTCCTCTAATATTCCTTATATTATTTTTTATTGTTAGAATTGGTTGAAGAAAAATTTCTCCCTAATATTAAATTTTAGGAATGAATTAAATGTCTTGAATTCAGTTAAGTAGAGATATTTTGGTATATCATCCCAGGTAAATCATTGGTGAACTCATAGTTTAAATTTCTGGATGCACTCTTCTTAATTGGGAATGGATTAACTTTATAGATATCTTATCTAGGGTGTAAAATTGTTTCCATTTGTATTATCTATCCTCTTCTCATGACCTCAAAGTAATTTTTTATATTTAAATTGGTAGGTGTACCCTTAATTCCACTACTAGTTTCGGAGAGTTAACTTGGATATAGTTTGGGGTTATCTTAACCTAATTGAAACTAATGGTTTAAAATTAAAAAAAAGTTCTCCATGTTATTTATTTTAATTAATATATTTGTTTATGTCACTCTTAATTATGAATATTATCAATTGAAATCATTTTATTCCTTTTTATTCTTTCTCATTGTGCATGTTTTTTATGACTAATAAAGGAATAAATTGTATAAATTTACATTTTCCACTATTGTACACTATTTTCTATAGACATTACAAGTTCAATCTCCATTATTTCCTTATTTTTATATTATATGGTATGTTGAATGGATTTTCCAATATATTGGGAATATTGGAATATATAGATTTTTCTAACACATTATACCTGATTTATCTTCCCCCTAGATAGTTCTCTAGGACTCTCACATATTTTTCACACATATACATATTTGTGTAGGTTTATGTGAAAATTATTTACATACACTCCTACTATGTCCCATTTAGGATGAAACTAGATTACCATCTCATATCCTAAGCTGATGATTGAAATAATTAGTACTAGAAAGGACCCTTCCCATGATGGGAGATACTTTTAATTATGCATGTTAATGCCTAATTATTTGATAAAGAATATACATTTTTGTATTTCTTATTGATTTAACTTTATACTACTAATGGAATACAGTCTAGGTTATGACATGTTACTAGGGGTTGTGGGGTAATAACATAATGGGTATTATCATACTAAAGCCCCACCCATTCCCTATAGAAAATGTAAAAACTCTTTTTTTTCACCCAAGTAATGGGAAATCCCTGAAAACAAAATATAGTATATAGAGAGTGTGGATAATTGGTTAACACTTTATAGAATTTTGATGAATGAACTAATTGATAGAATGAGGGTTTTCCCTGGTACCTTCTAGTAGAATTTTTAATTATAGATGATTTAATTTTGGTCATTTTAGAACTTTTGCATCACCCCGATAAGGTATATATATTTTTTATCTAGTCTCACCCATATCCTATAAATCTTATAGATATTTTGAAAATTTGTTAAATGTTTATATATGATCATTTCATATAGTACATTCTTAAATTTTCTTATGACATCCCTTATTTTTATTAATAACTGGTTATAAAAATTGGATAAGTAAATCTTGTATAGTTCATAACATATAAAGGTATAAAACTTATTTTATTTATTCCGTTTCAGAAAGGGGAAACCATGGCCAACACTTATGTAACTTAACCCACGACATCTACAGCTGCATATAATAATTGGTAGGTGTTTCAAAGGGTTCGTGATGATATTATCCAAGTTTCATATAGTTACATGTGTTATAGACATTACAGAATGGTATCTGACACTACAATGGGGCCTTATGTAATGACCCAAAAATTCACATTAGCTTGAGAGTACAATGAGTCATTACTTGGCCTTAATCTACATCCCCAAGATGCCAAAGTCTAGGAATAAATTTGAAAGGGTTTAAAATAAAATTGGGGGATGATTTACCCTTTAAGAAATAAACTGTTAAATCAACTAACTATAACCAACCCATTCACTAAATGATGCATGAACAAAATCAAGAGTAGACAACATCTTTATTAATATCAAAGCCACTCTAAGGTATTCAATAGAGGAAGAACAAATAATTATCAAATTAAACAATAGAACCCTTCTAAAGACTACAATAATACCACATGACTCCAAGATTCATGTGTACCATGCTCTAATATCACCAAATAGCATGATCATCAAGAAGTTGTGCTTAAAACATGTGAAACATAACCTTTTCCCCTATCCTAGAAGAAAACTTATATAAAAGCACCTTAGTTCCAAAGTAAGGGAGAGTATAAAACTCAGTAGTTTTTACCCAGTGACTTCCATACTCACAAAACTATGATATAATATTTAACAACATTTATATAAGATATTTTATATGAAACAAATACTCAAAATAGTTTATAAGAAAATATAAACATGTTTCCAAAACAATTATTAACCAAAATAATACATGTTAAATTGAAAGTGATTTTCCATTAAGTTATTTTTCTATAAAAAATCTAAACAAAACGTTAAAACCATATCTCAATATTCCTTTTCCATACCCAATCAATTCCACACCTCTGCACAACCAACTATGCATGCTACGCAATGACAGTTCCATAATCTTGAGAGGTTTCTCGTCGATTAACCAAATCATCACAAGGTAATTGTATACCATGTGAAATTAACCCTTTTAAACCAATAAAAAGTTCATATTTCAACAAATCCCTATATAGTCAACATGAACACTCACACAACATAATCCCAATGATCATCCCAAAACAACACTTTCAATAAAATCACTTCTTTATTGAAAACTATTACTCATTAAAACCATTACTATGACAACTCATTTCATTAAAACGTATTTTTTATTAAAACCTCCTACCCAATAAATCAATTTAGATGTTCCAGAAAATCCACCATTTAAAATCACAATTTGAAATTCTAGAAAATAAAAAAATCACAACACGTTATTAGGATTTCACAAATCTTCAAAAAAGATAAAACATCACTAAAGATATTTATTTCATGTATCAATCCAAGATTTCACAATAAATCTTATCCAATATAATCAATTTGAAAAAAATCTAAAAATTCTATCAAGAGTATATGAGAGTGATGCCACCTACCTAGAAGGTTTGGATGAAAACCGACAACCAATGAATAATGCTCACGCAACCAGGTTGATCCCCCCCCCACCCAACAACCTTTGATCTCTTCTCCTACCATCCAAAAATCCAAATAACATCATATTTGGAATCCTACAACATAGATATACCCAAAAAAGTAATAGATTTGAAAAATAAATTGTAGATGATAAGTATATCTAAGAAACGACACAAGAATGGTGAAGAAAATAATTTACCGTGAGAATCGGGCTTAAAACACCAAGGTAGGGCTCCATATTGGTTCCAAAATGCTTGAAAGAGGTTCACCAACCTTCAATGGATATAAATATCAAATTATGTTCATTTCAGATCAAAAAACAGACATTTAGTGGCAAAACGTGTGAGATCCACTTTTTTAGGTTCTCAATTAAACCATGGGCATAGTTAGTTTCCACAGTTAGAAAAACTATGCGCTAACCATGAATTATATACTATCTAGACAAACCATCACACAAAATCCTTGCATGGTCTCCTTAAATGTGCACACATTTTTCTAAATCACTCTGCCTCAAACTTTCTATTGTGCATGGTTTCTCCTAATATTTCCACACAGATTGGACAAACTGTGTGCACCCCGTGTGCCTCTACTTTATCCCCCAAAAACTAATTTAATGTTTCCCCAAACACTCCAAACTTTTCCTTTGACTTTATATCAATAAAAATAAAATTAAAGGGTTAAATACCAGAAACTAGGTGTACAACATTCTCCCCACTATCTGTTTTTCCGTCCTTGGAAAGTAGAAAACTATCACTACCCTGAAAGAGTTATGGACAATGATCTTTCATTTCCTTCTCATATACCCAAGTCTCTTACAAGATTTTTCCATGCTTCCGTAGATCTTGGACAAGACTGATGATTTTCCCACACAATACTTTCTCTTGTATATCCACAATCTACATCAGGATGTTTACCAACGAAGAATCCAACTCTAGTTCAACATGATCCCATCTGATCACATGGTCTGGATCAGGCTGGTACATTTTCAAATAATATATGTGGAACACATTATTCACCAAACTAAACCATGGTGGTAAGGACAAATGGTATTCCACCTCTCCAACCTATTCCAATATATCAAAGGAGCCTATGTATCGAGGAGATAACTTTTCCTGCTTCCCAAAAAGACGATGTCCAAGCCTTGGAGATATCCTCAATAACACATGATAACTCACAGAAAATGACAATGGTTGTTGACGGTTATCCGCATAAGATTTATAATGACTATGAACTATCTCCATCATATTCATGATCAGCTGAATATTCCCTTTCGTTTATTGGACAAGGCTCGGCCCAACTTGTGAAGTTTCACTAGTTTCTACCCAACATAGTGGATAACGACAAGGATACCCATACAATGTTTCAAATAGATCCATATGTATCAAGCCTAATAAATGTTATTATATGAGAAATCCACTAAGGGTATGTTCTCCTCAAATGGACCACCAAAATCCATTACACAATTTCGTAGCTTTTCTTCCAATACTTGTCTCGTCTTTTCATATTTCCCATCCTTCTAAGGATGATACATCATGCTCATATTTAACTGACTGTTGTGAAATTTATGTATGTATTTCTAGAAATGAAACTTGAGCCTCGAATCTCTATATGAGACTAATGACACTGTTACTCCATGTCTCATTACCACTTCTTTGATGTATATTTTGGACTAATCCTCCACTATATGAGTTTCCCGAATTGGAATGAAATGAGTTGACACAGTAAGACAATCCACTATCACCCATATGTCATCGTGTTTATGAACTATTCTTAGAAGACCTATAAAAAATCCATCACTATCTGCTCTCATTTCCACATTGGGATAGGTAATGACTGCAAAATACCCATTTCTCTATGATTTTCTACTTTAACATGTTGAAATGTTAAGCACCATGAGACAAGATCAGACACTTTTCTATTCATTCCTTTCCACCAAAATTGTTCCTTCAACACCATATAAATCTTCCATGTTCCAAGATGTAAGACCCATCTCGAATGGTTGTATGATTGAAGGAGTTGTTCATGAAAAGCCATAGGTACCACCATTTGATCTCTAAAACAAAAAATTGAACTATCACTAAGTTTCTAACCCTCAATGGTGTCCCAACCATTGGGTTATGAACTCATAAGTAGGCATTCGTCATCAAATATTTGTGCCTCTTCAACCATCTTTACCATATCTAGAAAAAGAATAGCTGAAATAGAAACCACAATATCACCTTGGTCGTCACATTTCACTTGCATGTCGTCCAGGACTAACATCAACTTCCAATCATAGGAGTCTTATTTTGATATCTAAGCATATGAATTTCTACACAGTGCAGCTACCACCAAATTACCTTTTCATGATGTATACATTATTTCAATGAATTTTTTTTTGAGATACTCCATCCATCTCTTTGCCTCCGATTCAAATGTCACTGTGAGAAAATGTGTTTCAATCTTTTGTGGTCTATGGACATAGTAAATTTTTCATCAAAGTGATAATGAAATCAATTATTCAAGGAATTAACAACTGCTGCTAATTCCAAGTCACGTGTTTGGTAGTTATTATAATGCAATTTCAACTACCTTGAACCATAAACCAAAACATGGTCTCCCTTCATAAGAACATAGCCAAACCCTAATCTCAAAGCATCACAGAACACCACATATACCTGCATTGATTCTAGAAAAATCATGATAGGTTCTGAAATAAAATGAACTTTCAACTCCTAGAAAGAATTATGGAATTTTTCTTTCTAGTGGAATGAAGTATTTTTCTTGGTCAAAGCTATCATTTATTAGGATATCCATGAGAATTCATGCACAAATCATTGGTAATAACTAGAAAGACCAAGAAAACATCATATCCCAAAGAAATTTTTTGGTGGTTCCCACGAGATCACAACTTCTGTCTTTTATGGATCCACCAAAATGCCTTTTTCCAAAATCACATGGCCTATAAAGCAAACCTACTATATCTAAAAATCAGATTTAGATAGTTTCGAATACAAACGGCGATGTATCATGATTTGTAACACTGTTTCCTTGTGTTACTCATTCTCAATCCATGTCTTTGAATACAGAAAGATGCCATCTACAAACACCAAAACAAAAGAGTCCAGATATTGCTGAATTAACTGATTCATCAAATCCATGAAGATTGTTGGTGCATTCGTGAGACTGAAAGTCATAACTACATTTTCACTGTGTCCATATCTACTTTTAAAATCTATCTTTGGAATATCTTTCTTCCGAACTCACAATTGATGATATTCTGATTAAAAATCAATTTTAGAGAACCATTTAGCTCCCCTCAATTGATCATATAGATCATCAATGCATGGAAGTGGATACAGATTCATTATCGTAACTTGGTCAATATTATGATAATCGACACACATCCAAAGAGTTCTGCCATATTTATTCATGAAAAAAATAGGGGTTTCTCGTGGTGATGTTATGGGTTGAATAAAACCCTTGATTTATATCCCCAATAACTTCACATTCAATTCCCTTAACTATGATGTTTCCATCCCATAAGATAGAAGGAAATAGGACTGGTCTCTGGAAGGGGATCAATTGTAAACTCCACTTCCCTTATAATTTGTAACCCTAAAAATTTCTCAGGAAATACATCTGCAAATTGATCAACCACTTCTAAAAAAATATTCATGATCTCATCATTCATTTCCAAAGTCAACTTCTCCAACTAGTAAGAGATCATTCCCACCGTAGTTTCCAACAATCTAATTGCACCCTTCTTTACAACCTTCTCTGATTTGATGAGATTCTAAACAACATCCAAAGTTATGAAACTAATTTTCCTCATATAAAAGTAGATATGAGCCTTGTGAATTGTCATCAAATCTATACCTAGTATTACATAATAGACATATATCTTCAACATCTAGAAGTCCCATTGCAGATCATCTCCATCAACAGTTATAGAACAAGATCTAAACATGAAGTCTTGACATTCTCTTTCACCGAGTGGTGTTTGGAGTTTTATCACAGAAGAAATAATTTCAAGTTCCAAACCTAAAAGATCAAAGAAATTATAAGAAATTAAATAATTCATTGCAACGGAATCAAATAGTACTTACATGGTCGTGGACTTCAAAATAATTTTACCTCTAACGGTATATGGTACATCCTCATCATCCACAATCATCTACTTAGCTCAATAATATTGATTCATCACTGTAATCTTCTATTTGTTGCATTTCTAATATTACCCTTATTTATGATTCATGGAATTCCAAGAATCACATTGGATAGCTTTGTTCTTTTTATGATACTGATTCTACTACCCTCATCTTATTGAAGTGTATGATGCTTGTGATTCTTAATAAGTGTCTCAAGCACCCAACCTTGAAGCACTTTGAAAAAAGCGCTTATGGTTTCCCATATTTTTGAAATTATGGCATACTCTTGGTGGTGTTTTACGCTCCCACTTTATGTGGTAAAAGGAACCACATTGCTAGATCCTTCTTGGACCTTTGGTCGTGGGAGAAGATTTATTTTGATCCAACTATCAGATTATGATTCTCACTCCCACCTTGGAAATAGGTACCTCTAATTCTCTTTCTCGTAGAATTGGAGTTTCCAAAATTTCTAGTAATAATCATCATCCTTTCCCCTCCCATAGCTCCTGATATTTCTCACTCAGCCATCGACCCCCAAATCACAATATCTGTATAGTCATTAAAATAGAACACCACAATCTTTGATCAAATTTCCTACCTTAGCCAGAATTCGAATATGCGTCCCTTTAGGGAAGCACTAGCCAGAGATTCTGGTGAAAATACTACTAAATTCATCATGTAGACTCAACATCTGTGATAAGGATATTTTCCTACTTTGGGATAAAGAATCCGATCATCCTCTAGATATTGAATTTGTGAGGATAGAATTTTTTTTTAAAAAAATTCCTCAAAATCCTCCCTTGTAAGGCCTTGGCCCACTTTATCATGCACTACTAGTTCTCACCACTTCTATGTAAGATCCTCAAGAATATACATCGCCATCTTGAGTTTTAGAAAAACTTGTATGTCAATGTGCTCGAAGATATGATTCATCCTACCGAGACGCAGCTTTACCTTCTCAGGTTCAGAATCACCTCCGAATATGGATGGATTATACTTCATAAACTAGATGGAATGGTCCACATTCCATAGATCATCCCTCCATTTCCTCATGTACATAGCTTGAAACACCTAGATGATGCTATGAACACACTCTTGGTTCACCTGTGGCTCAGGTGAAACTATATTCTCTACAGCTTCTTCTGGTGGTTTTCTATGACGCTTACCAGATTCCATTTTCTAAAAAACAAAAACTCTGTAAGTATCGCTCTCTATAAACTGATGTCTTAGTATTTCAAATTATTTGACATCAACTATCACAAAATAGTTTTCCAAAAAAACAATTTTCATGTTCAAATATTTTTGAAGGAATTCCACTCTTTCTTTTAAAAACCAAATCATTTACAAAATACACCAAGTATCCTCTTTTCAAAATATTTCATTTGAAAACAAATTCTACATTTTTCAAAAATTTACACCATTTCACAAGATCATTAATCATTACTCTAAATTAAATATGAAATCATATTGGTGATTGTTTTCTGTAAGGCATGAAATCCTCACCTCATTGGCTCAACTTGTGACAATGAGATTCGGGTATCCTATAAGTGTCTTAAAAACACTTTTTTACCCAACGCCCTGGTAACTTGAAGTTTAGCATAAACTGGTTAGCTACATCCTTTTATGTTATACATTTAAAGTCCTAAAAATCATACTCTTTTCTAAGATCGCATCCTAAGAAATATACAAAGATGAATCAACTCCAAGACCAAGAAAGTGAAAACTACTTTTTAGGATAGGACAAAACCATATGATACCATTTCTAATGAGCCACTAATTCTCATTGTCTTAAGAGTAAAATGAGTCATTACGTAGCATTAATTGATATCCCCAAGGTGTCAAAGGATGCAAATAAATGCCTAAGGGTTTTAAATACAAGTGGGGGATGATTTACACTTTAATAAATAAAAAATTAAACCAACAAATCATAACCAAACCTTTAACTAAATTATGCATGACTAAAGGTATGAAAACACAACTAGTTTATTCATATCAAAACCACTCCAGGGTATGAAAAAATGGAAGAACAGAAATTTATAAAAGTAAATAGATAAAACCAAATAAAGTCTCCAAGAATACTATAATAATCATAGATTCACATGCCCCATGCTCAAAGATCACCAAACATCCTGAGCATCACGGAGTGGTGCTAAAAATGTGTGAAACGTTACCTTTTCCTTTATCCCCTAAGATAGCATATTCCAAATCACCAAATTTCCAAAGTAGGGGTGAGTATAAAAACAGTAGTTTTCCACCAATGACTTCCCTACTCATGCCACTAGGATGGAAGAGTTAGAAACATTTACATAAAATAGTTTATATGAAACTATTTCTCAAAATAGTTTATAACTAAATATTAATAAGTTTCTAAAACCATTATTAACTATAAGCATACACCTGCAGTTGAAACCAATTTTCCAGAAATTCAATGTTCCAAAAAAATAACTAAACAAAACTATAAAACCATTTATCAATATACCTTTTTCATACCCAATCCATTCCACACCTCCACACAACTAGCCTTTCATGCTACGCGATGACAGTTCCATACTCATGAGCGGTTTCTCATCGATATACCAAGTCATCACAAGGTAATTATATCCCTTGTTACATTAACCCTTTTTCATTGAGAAAAAGGTAATATTTCAAACAATCCTCATAGATTAAGCAAGAACACATACACAACCTATGCCAAAATATCATGCCAAAACAACCCTTTTAATAAAATCGCCTTTTTATTGAAAACTGTTTTTCATTAAAACCATTAAAATTACAACGCATTTCAATAAAAAAAAATTTTATTAAAACCACCTGACCAAAATAAATATTTAGAAGTTACATTAAATCCACTATTTATAATCAAAATTTTAAATTCAATAAACTAAAACAATTTTCACAAAAAAATATCAAGATTTCACAAATATACCAAAAACGATAAATCCTCACTAAAGAGATTTATTCCATACATAAATCCAATATTTAACTATAAATATTATCTAATTTACTCTATTTGAAACTAATACAATCAATTATATCAATATTATATGAGATTGAATCCTCCTACCTCGAAGGTTTGGATGAAAACCTACAACGAATGAAAAACGCTCATGCAACTGGGGTGAATCTCCCCAAAAATGGCCTTCGATATCTTCTCCTACCATCAATGAACCCAAATATCATCATATATGTCATCCCCAAAAATATATAAACCCATAACAAGAGTATATTTGAAAAATAAAAAGGAGAAGAGAAGTATATCTAAGAAATGACACAATAACAGTGGAGAACATCATTTATTCTAAGAATGGGGATTAAAACGCCAAGAGATGGATCCAGATTTATTCCAAAATGCTTCGAAGAGGTTATCAAACCTTAAATTGAGATAAATATAGAAATATGTCCATTTAGGCGAAAAACATTTAGAGGAAAAAACATTTTAGATCCACTTTTTATAATCTCACTTAAAACATGTGCACGGTTAGTTTCTCTCATTAGACAAACCATGCACTATTCGTGGGTTATCTACTGTCTAGAATGACCCTCAGATGAACCCCTTGCACGGTCTCTATAATTTTTCACACACTGTGCCGAAGTTCTCTACCTCAAACCTGAATTTCTGCGCGGTTTGGATAAATTTTCTGAAGCTCGGGAGCCTCTTCTTTATCCCCAAAAACATAATGAAAGTTTCACCAAACTCTCCCAACATTCCAACTTACTTTATATCCATAAAAATTCAATGAAAGGGTTACATACCAGAAACTAGGGGTACTATACCATTGGTTTGGAAATTAATAGTATAAATTTTATAAGACTGTTAGATCGCAAGATGTAACAAATAAATATTTTTAACTAGTATAATTATTGCTGATTCTTGAGTTAATAGGGGTAGACATGGATTTTTTTCATTTCTTTTGGGTTAGTTTTAAATTCTAGAGCCTTGTACGTCATACTAGGGGTCAATATGTATGTATGAGTTGGCTATCATGACATGAAATGTACTTTAATATCTTTTTTTAATATCTTACTACTGGAACCATTTTATGATTCATATTTACTAAAAGAGTAGCAATAATAAAATGGTGTTTTCATATATTTTTATTATTAATGACTAGGTTAAAATGAATCAAAACTTGATTCCTCTAGTTGATAGAATACTTTTATGGTTTTTGATAATTAAAAATTACCATGTTATACATAAAGCATGTCTTTGTTTATTTTAAAAGATATCTTAAGAATTTTTTATTGTATTAAAAACATTTATTGGTGGTTCTATATATTAAAAAGTGTTGAAGAATAAAAATTAATTAGAAAGGGGGATAAACCAAATTTATAATGTATTTTTTAGCTTGGGGTTTCTTCTTAAGGGGATAATTAATTGATATTTATCTTAAATTTGTTATAGGGGATGTTTCCTCAAAGACAACCTCTTACATTGAAGGAAGGGGCCGATAAGTATCAACTTAAAAATTTACATGTAGTTGATCCTCATATCTCGAAGGGGTTTACTTAATTTCTCTATGTGGATGGTCATGGAGTTCCTCAAGAAGAGCTTAAAAATTTTATTTAATGATAGATTTTTAGTTCCACAATCCTCAAAATTTTGGGAGGATATGTCTCCTCAAGAGGTTGCGTAGTGGATTAATTATCTACATCATATACTGATTTAGGTCTACTAACTTCATATTAGAAGGGTCTTACCACCATTGGTGGGATGTAATCCTCAAGTCTAAGAAACATTGATGCATCATCAATGGAAAATATTCATGATCTCTTCTTCAGGTAGTTTTATGCAAACACCCTAAGTTGAGTAAAGGTCAATGGGTTTGTTAACATTAATTAAGGCCCTATTTTCATCATAGAATACACATCTATGTTCACTAATATACTTCAATTATCTTCCTATGTGAGTGTACATGAGGTATCAAAGGTGTAGTGTTTTGAAATGTGACTTAAAGATCCGTTGTAAACTCAGTACATGCTCGTTAATTGTAAATCCTTTTCAAAATTGGATAATAATGTTTTCCTCCCTGATATAGGATCCAATTAAGATTCAAGAGTAAGTGGAATTATATATTGATAGGATTTTGATGATAGATATTGGATTGGATAGAAGGGACGGATAGAGGAACAAAGTAGAGGTGGAACTCATTGGGGAAGCAAGGGTGGTCTTGTACCTTTATCACCTAACTCAGGAAGATACTATGTTATGTTTCATTTGTTTTGGTTACAAGGAAACAATAAACATAACTTTACCTTCCAGGAAATACATTTCCACACCTTCAGTTAGTATGGACAACATTAAAGTTTTTTTCCATGGCTAATGTCAAACAGTGTTAGGTATCGACCTCATATGACCCAAGAGTCACATTCTTAGTCTTATATTCAATATTATATAGGAATTAAACCATTATTTATATTATTTATTCATATTTTATATCATTAATATCAAAGAAGAAAATATTTTTTATTGTACTTTTAGTGGGTATTTTTACCTCTGGCCCAGTATAAAGAATGATACATAATTTATTCCTTGGGTAAACCTATAATTGATGTCGGAGTAGGGACTTTAACTATTAGATGTACTATTGTGGTATATTATATTTTAGAATATAAATTGTTTAATAAAGGAGAATCAAATCCTTAATTTTTTAATGAATAGACATTAATTATAAAATATAAAGTGGAACCATTTCCTTCATACCCTATCCATTTTACCCCTTTAGGAAGAGGATGGAAAAGACTTGGAAGTGTCTAATATGTTCTTTTGTAGTGTTATCCTTTTGGTATCTCTAGGACTTCATGGTTCTTAATATTTATCTATTTAATGTCATAATGGGTATAGATTGGTTAACCCAATTCCAAGCCTGTATTAACAGCTATAATAGTAGAGTTTCTTTATCATATTCCACAATAATTTGAAACACTCTCTAAGAAGAATGAGAGTTTTAGGGGATACTAGCTAATCTGGATTAGGGAAAATCATGTTTAATATTTGAATATATTTTCATTATCTTCCATTAATTAGTTTATTACAAGGATTTTTATGTTTTTCCCCTTAGGGTGGAATTATATCTTGATTGTTTCCCAAAAGAAGTTTTAGGATTTCCTCCAAAGTGAGATGAGTAGTTTACTTTAAATTTTTTCTCTCAGAACTGAATAAATATATATTCATTCATATCAAATGGCACTAACTAAGTGAAGTGAGGTAAAGAGTTCATATTAGTAAATTAAATCCATTATTTTTTGGTACCATGATATATGGAATACTGTTTAACAAGATGAATATAGGCCAGCATTAAAAATAAAATAAATTTGAGTAAACATGTGAAAACATGAGAAACGGAAAATAAATAAATAACATAAGAAATATTTATAGTAGTTTGGATTAAATTGATACTACATAGACTCTTCAAACCCCTATAATCCTTAAGACTTATGTTATATAATAAAATACTTGAGATTTTAAGGGGATTTACAGCCCAATTACAATAAACCTTCTCTAGTAGAGGCACAACCACAATAGCAACAATGAATTCTAATGGGGATTCACAAATCATTACAATATTTTATTTTCTTTTACTCTCAAAAAAATTCTTTTATAAAGGTATTATAAACCAATAATAAGTATTATTTTTGAAGGTAATAGAATAAACCAAAAAAATAAGTATAAGAGAAGAGGAAAGGAATAATTAATAATATAGACATAAAGAAACTAGTTGGAAAAACTAATTTAAAACAGTTTAAATAAATAATATTGTTCTTTAGGAATGGATTATTACTTCTCTCCAATTCATTAAAGATTATTGTCCATGTTATTCTATGCTATTAATTTATTAGTTTGAAAATTATTCACATTAGATCAGAAATTCCAGGTGTATATATCTATATATTGATATTTAATTTCATTATATGGTCAGTTCCATTATTGTATCTTTGAATTTTTATAACTAAGATTATTCAATAGCTATAAATTATCCAAAATGATTATATAATTAAAAATAATATTTATTATTATAATAATAATTTGATACAAGAATATTATCCTTGATTATCATTACTATTAATAAATATAGATTACAAATTCAACCCTTCTAAAATATCATACATGATATAACTAGTCACTACACACTTGTTCAGAACATCATAAAATAAACTCCATAATAATCATCCTTGAATTAATATTCAAACTAATTTTAATAAACAATGAAATATCATGACTTAGTCTCCTTTAAAAAATTTGAAATTGGAATATCTTTCTAAAACATATACTTAGAAATAAAAAATATAAAAAACATCAAATGTGATTAATATATTTTAAAAATAATTTAGAATAAAATAATTTTGAGTAATCATCTTAAATAATTATAAATATTAAAAATAATAATAAACTGATAATGAGTTTTCAAAAACCATATGATTTAGATTTTCATAAGATATAAAATCTTATAAGATATATTTTCATTGGATAGTAAATTTCTAAAGATAAATTTTTTCAAAGATATATAGATCCCATAGGATAGAATGAATTTTTTAAATTGGAAATTTTATAAGAGTGGATTTTCATGTATGATTCATCATATAAGTTATTTATGTATGAGTTATTCAAGATAAGAATCTATTTCTCTTCACATAAGTCATTTCAGTTATGTGTATAAGTCAATATATTCTATGTACGCATCATTTTATACATTGAATAATTTCGAGTAAATAAAATTTGTATGAGTGATTTCTAGAAATTCAATTAGTAAAATATATAGTTCATAAGGGTAAAATAGTTAATTTCAAAAATTAAAATACTCTAAAAAAATTCAATGACCCTAGAAAAAATTAATTTCATATAATTGAAAAAAATTTAAAATAATAAAAATATAATAGAAATAATTAATAAACCAAATCAATATAATTATTTTTTCTAAGAATTATGAAATGATGAAAAATAAAATATTCTTTTAAAAATCAAGTTAGAGGGAATAAATAATAAAAATTATATTATTTTAAAAAATTAATAAGGTTGGGAATTATAATTATCAAAACTAAAATAAATAGTGAGGGGTTCTTCTTGGGACACAATGAGAAACTCCAACTATCTCATCCTTTCTAATAATTAAAAAACCAACTATATAACAAATAAAAATATTCCAAATTTTTTAAATAGTTAAAATGATAAAATAAAATTTTTTCAAAAATATAATCTAATTTTAAAATATGAAAAAATAATTGAGAAAAAATAAATCCATAAAAACAAATTTGAAAAATAGATTTCAAAAATTATTATAAAATAACTACAATCAAAATGAATTTAAACAGGTTTAACAAATTATTAAACCTTGTAAATCAATGCATATATATATATATATAATAAACAATGGTTAAAGTAATTATAATGTTCATGAAATTAAATATTTCTATTTCTGAAATAGATATAACAGGGAATATAATACATTTCCTATTAAAAATTTAAACAAATTATACAAAGATACATGAAAAAAATTATAAGTAAGCATTTGAAACATTTAGTACTCCTCTAATATTCCATCATACCATGTTCATAATTTATTCCCTCAAACATAGAATCATTGAAATGTTTAATAAAAATGTCAAAAAAACTAATTATCATTCGATATATATTCCTAATGGATTTTTCATTTATTAACAAGATATCTAATAAAATGGAATATAACATCAATATAATTAGTTAAAGAGTGTTGTAAGTGTTACCATTTATAAAATTAACATGTTGGGTGTCTATATAAATAGGAATATTATTAAAATAAACATTAAAATATGAAACATAATTTCTTAATCCACAAACATTTAGAGAAACAATAATAAGAAACTATATATTTAGCTTCAATTATTGATAGATAACTTAATAATATTTTCTTTGAGCTCCAAAAATAATGAATTTTTATAATAAGTGACACATTCCTGATATACTCATTCTATCAATTTTACAAACACAAAAAACATAGTCATAATAATTATATGAATCCAAAAAACAAGTCCAAAATAAAATAATACAGAATTTAAAGTTCCTTTAATATATCTAATGATTCATTTTATAGCCTTTAATTGAATTTCTTTATGGATATATTGAAATATATCATACATTCGAACACTAAACATAATATTTGGTCTAGAATCCAGTAAATAATGTCATCTATTAATCATTTCTCTATACAAGTTAACATGAAAATATTTTCTAAAAACATTTGATTATAATTTATAATTATTACTCACTAGGGTTCTAAATGATTTCTTAGAATCAAGTAAAAAACAATTAAATAATAGATTTTCATTCATAGATTGAATAAAAAATTTCCAAATTTTATTTATAAAAATTGAAGTCTTAAAAGGAATGTAATTTCATCCAAGAGACTCACATAAAATTCCCCAGTCATCAAACTAAAAAATTCATTATAAGAAAAATCACTAGTTAAACTAAAAACAATATCATCGGCATAATTTTCTATAATTATAATGAAATTATAAATATTATTACCAAACATAGTAGGATCTATGTTACTTTAAATAAAATTATTAATAAACAAAAATGATGAAAACCTATCATATCAATCTCTAGAAGAATGCTCAATATAATGATTCGGATAACTTAAAAAAAATATTGGTAATATTTTCATGATCAAAAATAGTGGTTGGTTAACATAAAATTTGTTAGAAATTTAACAATTTAAAAAATAACTTTTAAAATACATTTTATAAAATTCAAAACAATAAAAAATATTAAAACTATGTAAAATAAAATTATTCTATATCAATCCTAAAAATAGGATCAAAATATTCATCAAGGTTTGGAAAAAACCTTAAGTAACATATCTATCCTTATTCCTTACAATTTGTCTAGATTCATGGAATTGTGTTCTGAAAATTGATTTAGTTCCAATAATATTTTTATCATTTATAGGTTAAACTAATGTCAAACAAATTCCTTGTAAATTGATTAATTTTATATTCCACAACAACAATCCAATAAGAATATTTTAATTTTTTACAAATATTATAAAGTAAAAATTCAAAAACATAAGTTGATATCAAAGAGAAATTTAATATATATTTTCTAGTTTAAATTTTATAATCAAAATTACTAATGAATTTATTAACACGTTTATATTATTGAGTTTCCCATGATATAGGATTAAATTGAAAAGGATTATTCTCCCCATAAAATGATACAATATTTTTCATTTTATCATCTTCAAAATTAAATTCTTTGAATTCTTCTTCAATGATCTCCAAATATAAATTCTGATTCATATTATTTTCAACATATTTAACATGAAAATATTTTTCAAAAATAAAATTCCTCTTACTAAAACTCTATAATATTTACTAATATTAGAATAACCTATAAAAATTCCTTCATTACATTTAGAAACAAATTTATCTAAAATGTTTTTAGTATTTAAGAAAAAAACTATTATTACAAAAATGATAAGATAACCAATTCAATGTTTATTTATTTATCTAACTGAGGGGGAGTTTTCTTGTAAACAGGTCTAATAATAATTATATTTCAAATATAAAAAATATTAAAAATAACTTCAACCGTAAAATATAAATGTAAAGTATAATAATTTAATATATTTTTAACCATTTCATTTAGAGTTTGATTCATTTTTAAAAAAAATCCATTTTGATGGGGAGTCTAACTGCTAAAAAATCTAAATAACCATTATTTTCATAGAAATTTTCAAATTATAAGTTATAAAATTCACATTCTCTACCACTATGAATTGAAATAATCAGAAAACCTTTCTCATTATGTACTAAATTAATGAAATCAACAAATAAGAAATAGTTTCAATTTCTTCATAGATAAAATATACCCAGGTGCATCTACTATAATCATATATGATAAAAAAAGTTATCATTTCTCCTCTATGACGAGTATTTCAACATGTAATAATTATAAAGGATAGATAGAATTCAATTCCATAATTGGTTTCAAAGATAATTTGTGCTTTTTCCACTCCAGCAAGCATCACTAACATGAAAATTCTCTTTCATAAAGTCTATAAATTATCTTACTTTTTCATGATTTCAAATTTTATGAGATATAAAATAAAATTAACATGACCAAGTTTCAAATCCCAAAGTATAGTTTGATATTTTTAAACATTCTAAAACATAACACATTGAAATGTATGTTTATAAAGGTCAATAGAATAGATATTTTAATTACGGTAAGCACAATATAATAAAGATTTGTCCTTTAAAATAAAAAATTTATCACTTTGAAATTTAACATGTCTATCATCATCACATAGTTGAGATATGATAATTATATTGTGTTTTAATCTCTTAATATATAAAACATTAGAAATAATTAACATATAAAACATTAGAATAAATATAGAGTTATAAATTATAATTTTCCATAAGCCTTTTAATTTTCCAATGGAATTATCACTAAATTTCGTGGTGCCTCCATCACATCTATTATATGGAATAAATTCAGATGATTCTAGGTTTATATACCCAATATATGCACTTAACATATATTATACATCATTCTAGATACATCCAAGGAATTTTTTCTAGAATGTTAATAAGTATAATGATCTGATACGCATTTAACTTTGGGTCCAATAATGTTATTAAAAATTTATTTTTAAATACCCAAATATATTTTAAACATGTATTAAATGTTATTATCAAAGATAAAGATTTATAAATATAAAACTTATTTTTTCTGAAAAACTGTGGAAATCTAAGTGAACATTTATTATCATAGTGTCCTTTAACCATACATTTAGACAAAATTGTACTAGAAGAGATACCATTTGAACTTTTTATAAAAAAAATTCATACATGTGAGGTAATTTCATATCATATCCAGCAACAAATTTATTTTTATTGAACTTATTTAAAGATATAATTTTTTTCATAACTATTTCTTCCATTAGTAAAATTATATATATTTTGTTTCACTTTTTCAATATCTTCTTCTAGCCTTACATTCTACTTCTGAACAGATTCTCCATTTTCATAAATCATCGCATTAATTGTAGAAGCAATATTTCTTAGTTTATTATTTTTTTATAAAGGATCCTTATTATTCCAAAATAGTTTTTTTCTTTGGGTTCATTATATAATCAAACCACCCTAACTACATCCATTCATAGTCCATCAAGTTCTTCATTAACGTAATCAAAACATTGTTTATCAAAATTAGAATCATTATTAGAGTATCAAGAATAATAACCTAAGTCACTAACCTTATTTAAAGATACCATCAAAAATAATTTAGCTGATCAATTATCATTTTTAAATTCTTCACTAGAATTTGACACTTCAGAAAAACTCCAACATGTATTTAAATCATTTTAATATTTCTTTTTATTATTATTATCCTTTATTTAATTTTTCAATCATGGAAATTATTTCTTAACATGGTATTTCTTTATGCATTCAAAACATGTAACATTTTGTGTATTATATGTAATCTTGGTATTACAATTCTTTTCTCCCTTTAAATTATCCTTATGAGAGTTCATTATAAATTGTATTTTAAAACCTTTTCTTTACATTATTTTACCCATTTCTTCTTTTCACTGCCCTAATGTTTTCATTTATTACAGTATAAGAACTAATGTTAATTGATTTTAAATATACATATTTTACTTTTTCTAGTTTCTTGTTTAGTTATGTTCTTTATTAATAGTTCATATTGAAGTAGTGAACCAATTAACTTATCAAGAGTATTCTATTTTAAATTATTAACCACATAAATGGAGACCATTTTTTAGGATAATAATTTGGTATATATCTTAAAACTGTTTTGATATGAACAATGTTGTCCAATCATTCTTCAAGATCATCCAATACATTTAAAATTATAATTAATCTATAAAACTTAAGGTTATTAGTTTAATCATCTCCTATTTTAAAATATTTATTTTCAACCTAAATAATTATAAGTATTATTTTAAACCTAAGAAACATGAATTAATACCAATAAGTTTTATTTTCAACCTAAGAAAAATGAATTAAAAACCTTTTATATAGAATAATAAATAGTATTAATAACTTTTTAATTTAAAACCTATTTTGATGAATCACTTCTTATAACAAAAATAAGGTTAGAATATTTTATTTATAAGGTTTTACCTTAGTGATCCATTGATCAATGTTCAATTTCTTAACATTAGATTACATTCAAGTTTTCTAATATCCAGTCTCTACAATCAATGAGAGGTGGTCTCTACAGAATCCATACATTTATTAAACTATTTCCTTCCATATTAATGATCTTTCCCATAGATGATAAATTCTAGAAATAGTTTATCAAAATAAATATAAAAAAATATCTAATTATCCAAATGGATTGGTAATTATACCAATTTTTTGTATCAAGTAAAGTAGTAAACAAAACAATCCAAACAAGGTCCAATATATAGTGATAATGTTTGTTTAGGATAAATTAAGAGAGATAAATTCTTCTAGGGTCAATCCATAAAACCAATTATGTTATAATAATAAATCATTAGCACTTAATTCATAAAGGGTCAAGCTTCTTAACAGAACGTTTTCTCCCATAGAATAGTTCTGATGGTCAAGAGAGGGGTGACCAAACCTTTTTAAAGAAAGTAAAATTGGATCATAGTAAACCCAAAAAATCATGAGTAATGTAAAATAAATAAATAATAGATGTGATTTTTATAATAATTCAAATCACAGCAATATTATGCCTACTATTCACACCCCTTTACTACTTGATAGGTATGGTCTTCACAAAAATAATTAAAATTTTAAGGGGATTCGCAACCCATTTACTATGTAACTTTTCTAGTTGAGTCAGGACCCCAATAATAGAACCAAATTTTAATATGGAATCAAAGACCATTGCAACTATTAATTTTTATCTAGATTCATAACCAAAATGTAAATTTTTAAAGTTAAAATAACCCAAAAAATATATTTTTTGTAAAATAAAAAAAATAAATCAAAAGTTTATATGTACCCGAGAATCTAATAGAAATTATTATACATGAATTATCAAATAAAAAAATCTGTAGAAGATATTGTAGAATATTTTAAATAAAAAAAATCTTGATGAAAAAAATAGTATATATCTTTAATTTAGAAAATATTTTATACTTCACATTCTTCCTTGAGAGTCATCCAATAGTTTGAAAATTTTTCAATTGCGATCAAAATATTCACATTTCTTTCTATACATATCTATGTCTTTGTTAGTCATATGTTCGATACCATACATATATTTTTTGATTACCTTAATTAATTTTATATATATAATAAAAAATATATAAAATTGTAAGATTATTTAAATATTATTATAATAATTTCTATACAAAAATATTATCCTTGATATTCACTACTAATAATGAACTGAGAATACACATTCAATCCTTCTGAAATAATACACTTGAGATAACAAGCTAGAAGGCAATTTTTTAAATATTTTGAAAATATAATCCATAATAATCGTCCTTGAATACATATTCAAACTAATTTTAATAAAAATGGAAATCTTGTGATTTATATTCCTTCATTAAAATTTTTAATTCCAATATATTTCTAAAAGTATATATGAAAATATAAAAAATATACAAACAATATTGAATGTGATTGGTAGATTTGAAAACTAATTTAAAATCAAACAAATTATAGTAATCATCAATAATAAACATCATCATATCAATAAATACTAAATATATAAAAAAAATATTCAAAAAATATAAGATAAAGATTATTATAAAATATAAATTTAACAAGATATATTTTTAATAAAGTTGAAATTTCATAAGATAAATTTTTTATATGATTTATAGATCCAATAGGATAGATATATTTTTATAATTTAGATAATTTCATAAGAAATCAATTTCACTTAAGATTCATCATAAGAGTAAAATATGTGTGTGTTATTTTATGTAAGATTCAATTTCTATATTTGAAAATAATTTTGATTATTCCTATTATTCAATGTATTCTAAATATTTATTATTTGATACATATAAATAATTCATGTAACTATCTCTCTAATATTTTTTTAGACTTTTTATTATTAAAATATATATTTCGTAATAGTAAAATAGGAACTTTAAAAAATTAAAAATAAATTAAAATATATTAGAGAACTCATAATAAATTGTTTTAGATAATTACTAATATAAATAAAAACCAAAAAAACATTTGATAAAAAATTAATAAAAAAATCAACATCATTGATTTATTCTAAAATTATTATAAGCTTAAAAAATATACTATTTTTTCAAACTCGAGTTAGAGGGAATAAATAAAAAAAAAATATATATTTTTAAAAAATAAATAATTCTAGGGAATTTAATTATTGAAAAATATATATATTTAAGGAAAAAGATAACAATCTAATATTCACTCAAATAATTGTTTATGAGGCTGAGCACAACCTCATGGAGTTCTCTGAACCTCTTCTCAATGAAATTTTTTGGAAGTATTAGTAAAAATGTGGAATATTGGAAACTAAATCAAGTAATGGTTGATAACTACTATCTCATTCCCTGAATTTAGAGACTTTATATTAATTAAAATTAGATAAGTAGTTCTATGAAGTTGACCTAAACTTGAGTCATCATCTTCTTTGGGTCAGGGAAGATCTTATTCCAATGGATAGTATTCAAAGCCGGTACTATCAGGATGAGTATCTAGTGATTCCCATTTCAATGAGAATGTTCAACATATTTGAATTATTTTGAAAAACATTTAAGAACATCAAAATTATGCTAATCTATATAAATTATCCTTTTAGATCTAAAAAGTTAATTTTTTTTAATTTAAACTCTAGATTTGGAATCTCAGTGGATCATTAGAAGGTAGAGTTAGTGAATTTATGGAAGGTTCATTAGAATGTGTTTGAAGTAATGAGTTTCTTTGGAATTTATGAACATTATCACTAGTTTATTCTATAAATTTTCATTATTTAGTCTATTATGACCATCATAACCCAAAAAGGGATAAAAAAATTAATGTTAGAATAGTTACAATTTTCTTTTTAAGAGATGATTGATCATTTAACCATATCACATGTCTTTGTTCTACCTTATCTAGGTAAGGGATATGAAATATACATTGATTTATCATCAATAAACCTTAAAATAATTCTTATAATTGACCATATTTTGGTGGGATATGGTTTTAGATAGTATGGTCCTTGTGAATGGAGCTACCCACCCTAGGATTTAGAATTTTCCACTATTATCCATGCCTTGATGTGTAGGCAGAACTACCTAAATGAATAATGTTTTATGGTTATCACAGTCCCAAAGAGTGTAAAATACTTCTTTTAATATTAATAATTGAATATCATGGAATTCTATAGGGTATAATAATGATAGTATTTCAATTTTGATAAATATTATGCTCATGGTAATGAAAACATAGTTATCGATGACCTTAATGGTACGGTTAACCCTCAAAAGGTGCATGAAGAAAGGGATAAATGGTTATTTATGTCACTAATGATTAAAATCCATCTTTATGTGATAAAAATATTATACTAGGATTCATCTATTCCATAAAATTCTTGAATCCTATCTTATAGAGTAGGTCAAGGACTCATAGATATTGAATCTTGATTGTATCAGTTTTTTGGTAAAACTCAATGGTGGGAAGATCCATGACAGTTGGTTTAAAGATTATTCATCCCTATTTTATACCCATGGATGGTTGGATATCCAATAATAGTAGGGTATAAAGGGTGATGAAATAATATCATACTTCCTGATGGGATATACACCTTGTAATCATGAAGATATGTTATAGCATTCTCCAATAATTCTGATGGACTAACATGAATAAGGATATAGTAGTACGTTTTCCTGGATATCTCACCTTGTAAAAGGGGAATTCATAGGACTGGAGGTATGTAGGTATTCTCTAGACACTTATACTATAAGTATATAAAGTG
Source organism: Viscum album (assembly GCA_963277665.1). NCBI lineage: Eukaryota > Viridiplantae > Streptophyta > Magnoliopsida > Santalales > Viscaceae > Viscum > Viscum album. The sequence goes on along the minus strand of OY728146.1, from coordinate 734,200,382 downwards.
GTTGAGATCACAATGGATTTCATAACCAGTTTTCCTAGATCTCTAAATGGAAGGTTGTGGTTTTTGTGGTAGTTTATTGACTGACCATGATGTATCATTTTCTTCTAGCAAAGATGATTCCAATGTAAAGAGGATAATAAAATATATCTTGCTGATATTTTGAAACTAAATTGGGTACCTTCTAGTGTAAGTTATGGAATTCAAAATCCACTTAATAGTGCCCCGAGCCCGGTGTGTCACATGACCTCAAGTGAATCTCCCCAATTGCCAGAGGATTCCAACTAGATGCCAGGGCCTAGGTGATTCTATGGGGTAGATTATTCCCACGCCACTAGAGTCTTTCACAATTGATAACATTGACATAAAAGTAGTGTAAGCATTAATACATTCATATGAAAAGGTAAACAACATAAGACTAATAATATCACAAATCCAGGAGTAATCTCATATAAAAATGTTGATACATGTCATGTGTATCAAAGAATGTATCCAAAACAGGTTGACCTAAATCAAATATAAAAAATTTAAAAAATTTAAAAAAAATTAAAATTCTCCCAGTAGTATCGCAAGCCTTTGCATGGTTATATGCTCTCTAGCTCCAAAGCAGTGATTCATGTACCTGTGGTAGGGAGCCTTCCCTTATAAACACCTATAGTCATATATTATGTTTGGATAGAAAAAATTATACCACACATGGTGTGATCCTAAATATCAGTAGGCAACCATCTAAGGTCTATGCTAATCTCTGAGTGAATATATAACATTGGATCCGGAATTATAAAAATAAATAAAGGAATTACCGAAAAGTAAACATCCTATAAGATACAGTTATCATTTAAAATCATTTAATTTATAAGTCTCAAGACTTAGCATAAAGTCCAGACTGTTGAGTCAATAAGGTTTTCTTATGACTTTTCCCTTACTTCTTGTTTGGGGAGATTGTTGAGTCAATAAGGTTTCCCTATGAATTTACCAATCCTCTTGTTTTGAAAATCACAAACACCTAATCTCAAGGAAAATTTTATTTTACCATGTGTTTTACTTTCATAAGGAAAATTTTCCTTCCCCAAGACAATTTATCCTTACCAAGTTTTTCATTGATCATTATATTGTCTTAGTGTAAAATTTGGTTTCATATTTAAAATCCTAAAATCATATAATACTTAGATAAAGAGCATTATGTTTTCAAGTTTTTATTTCTAACTTCGAGTTCTCTGAATTCATACTCCGAACTCTTCTGAGTTCTAACTCTGAGTTCTCTAAATTCAGACTCCAAACACTTTTGAGTTATGACTCCGAGTTCTCTGAATTCAGACTCTGAATTCTTCTGATTTCAAACTTCGAGTTCCCTGAATTCAGACTCCAAACTCTTCTGAGTTCTGACTCCTAATTCTCATGAATTTTGTCTCCGAACATTGCATGTTATGACTCTTAATTCTCATGAAATCTGACTCTAAACTTTTATAAGTTCAGACTCTGAATTCTTATAAATTCAGACTCCTAATTTCTTTCAAACCCAGACTCTGAATTCTATATAATTCACGTTATGAATTCCATAGAAAACAGAATCTAAATATCCTTATATTATAAACATCGAATGTTATTTTGGTTAGACTCCGAAAATCTATTTTCTTACATTCCAAATATCTAATTTTGGTTATGTAACCATATTTTTGCTTACTCTTGTTTTTGTTATAAAAAAATTTTGTGCATTCAGTTACTAACTAGTCATTTTTTAAGTGACATGTGTACAGGTCCCTCCGAAATTCAAGGAAAAATATGACCATTGGAAGAGGGAGCCAACCGTTGGAGTCATACCTATAAATAGGAGCTCATTTGAATGAGCTCGTAAACATTGATGAACTATTCTATGACTCTAGAGATTACATGCTATTGAAGTGATTTCTAGAGAGAGACTCTCATGCTTAGTTCATACTGAACGTCTTATTCAGATTTTCTTCGTGCGACTCCGAATGTTGTTGATTACATTCTAGGATTTATGTGGATAGGAAGACAGAGGTGCCGACTACCTTAAAGTTCAAGGAATTCCTTGCTGAGTAAGACAGAGGTGTCTACTACCTTGATGTTGAGGGCTTGTGGGGATAGAAAGACAAACATTGATCATTGTATTGAGGGCTTACTCAGGTGTGGGTAAGGAAGACTTTCTTGAAAGTATAAATCAAGGGACCTTTATCCAAGGTTGTTGTATACCCTTCTCTTTGGATTAAAAGATTTATTACTTGTAACTTGGTTTGTTTCAAATTTTCCACTGCATTTTTATTGTTCAGGAAAGTATAACTATCTTATAATTCCTTTAACTTGTAAACTCTGATTTTGTTAGATTCTATATGCTTTAAGGTAGAATATTTATTTTTGTAAAAAAATTTATAGTTTGATTTTTTGGAACCATCTTTTTTGGAATCACATTCTCAGAATCATATTTCTGGAATCTTCCAAGTTTGTATAAATAGAGGTTTTGTGAATTAACCTTGTTTAACCTTGTTAATCAATTGAAAGGTTTCAAAAAAACTTTAAAAGTTCCTCGAGAATTTTTAAAGTATACAATTCACCCCCCTCCCCCTCTTGTGTATTTAAAATATACATTGTCATTTCGATACTACAATTAATATCCTATCGATCCTACAATTGGTATCAAAGGATTGGTTCAATATGAATTAATTTCATGATTAGATTCAGAAGATAATTCTTCTTCTTCTTATATTCAGAATAAAATTTCAAAACTCATAAAGTTTGGATTCATATTTTTCTTAGAGATACTCTAGTTATATTTTCCTTTCTTAGGATATTTTTTTCCTTGTTTGCAAACTTTTATTACAGACAGGTTTGTGTGGAATGATATTTTGTTTGAGATGGCAGGAATAAATATTGGTTCCATAGACAACCTGAATCCAACTAGACCTTCTATTTTTGATGGGAATGATTATGAGTATCGGAGAGATCGTATGAAGACATTTATTATCAATAATGGAGTGGATAATTTTTTATGTTTACCGAAGGATATAAAATCCCTGACAAGGATGTTAGCACTTTCACCAATCAAGAAAAGAATGAATATCAACTTAATTATAAGGTACTCAATACATTTCTATGTTCCTTGACTAGGAACATCTATAGTCAAATATCATCATGTGAAGCTGCAAATAGTATCTGGAAGAAACTGGAAGTTATACATTTTGGTACTTCTAAAGTAATAGAGACAAGAAGATCTATGTTTAGAGCTGAATACCATGGCTTTAAATTTATTTATAGAGAACCCATAAGCAAAGTAGAGCAAAGGTTTATGACAATTTTGAATAGCTTAAAATCCATGGGAGAAAAAGGATTAGATGATGAATCTATTGTGGATAAAATCATAGACATCATGACCAATGAGTGGGAATCCAAGAGAAATACTATTGATGAGAATAGAAAGGTCACACTAATTTCTCTAGATGAGTTGTTTGGAACTCTTCTTCAACATGAGACTTGAATGAAGAGATATGTAGATAATGTAAAGAAGAGGAATGGGAATGGAGGGGTTGATTTTACAACTACCTCAAATCATATGAAAGCCAAAACTCCTGAGAGGTTTACTAAATCCAAATCTAAGAAGGTTATTATCCAATTTGAATCCAGTGGAAGAGAATATTTATAATATGAGTTAGAAAATCTTGCTCGAAGGATAAACAAGATAGTTGGTCAGAAAAATTTCCAATCCAGATATAAGAAGAAAGAAAGGAAAGATAAGAAAGATTCATAAGTCACATGTTATGAATGAAAGAGAGCTGTACATAGAAGTCCTGATTGTCATATTCTTAAGAAAAAGGAAATAAAGGAAAAGCATTCTGAAATAAATAGAAAGAAGTACTAAAAATCTAAAGATAAGAAAGTCTGGAAAGTTAATGACACCTGGAGTTCCAGTGGTGGAGACTCTTCAGATGAATCATCAGATTATGAATCTTCTAGATAGAAGAATCTTTTTCTAATATCCAGACTACCTATTGAAAATCATTTCTTAATGGATACGGTACACAATGTTGAATCCATGACCAATGTATCTTTTAATGCTAGTTATAGTGATAGAAAATATTATAACTCTTCTAATGAATAATCTTCTTCTAATGAAGATAATTCTTTACCTACCTATGAATAAGTTTCGAGCTTTTCTATGCTTCTTGAGAATGAAAATTCTAAAATCATAAAAAATATTAATAAGGAAAATTCTAGGATTTCTATAATTACTATAAAAATATCATATAATTCTAAAGATCTTGATCAGAAAACCTATGATTTTGAAAGTATTTCAAAAAACCTTGAGAAAGTAAATTCTGAGAGGGATAAACTTTCTAAGGATCTAGAAAATATAATTTCTACAAAAAAAATTTGATCCTAACTCTAGATTTAAAACTAATATTTTGAATGATAAGAACTTAGTTGTTAGAATAAAGTCAGAAATTTTTTCCTTAAGGAATTGTTTTTCAAACTTTACCTTAGGTAAATAAAATTTTGATAAAATGTATTCTCAAATCCGACCTCTTAGGAATAATTATTCTTTTGGTTATACAAGTTCAAAACTGATTTCTAGTAATAATTATTTTGTTCCTCAAAGTGCTACTTTCTGCACCAAGTGTTATTGTGGTGGACACTGGGAAAAAAGTTGTTTCATAAACAAAACCTAGTCTTCAAGATTTCATAAAGCCATTTTTTCTAAGAAAATGTGGGTACCTAAGATTTTTCTTTCTGAAATTTACGGATCCAAGAAAGTTTGGATTCTGAAAGTCTTACATTCTTATTTTCAAGAAAATAAGGAAAGTAACAACAGTAGTACATGGTACATGGATAGTGGATGTTCCCATCATATTACTACTAACAAAAACATCATTGAAAATATTATCAAGACAAAAGGAGGAAAAGTAACTTTCGGAGATAAGGCTAAGGGAGAAATTATTGGTATAGGTAACATCGTTCTTCTGGGAAAAACTTTGATTTCAAATGTTTTACTTACTAAAGGTCTTAAGAACAACCTCATTAGCATAAGTCAATTGTGTGATGAAGGTTACCTTGCAAATTTTAGGAATGATAAGTTCCTAGTACACAATTCCAATGAAGAGTTTATTCCTTCTGCACATACGCAAGAGAATGTTACACACTAAACATAGAAAACATTATGAGCCAAGACATACCTTTCCTTAGTTCAATGGAAGTCCATTATTTGTTGTGGCATTGAAGATTAGTATACTCTAACCTTAGGAACCTATACAAAAATTCTAAGAAATGACTAAATAAGGATCTACCGGAGCTTAGATTTGATTCTTCAAAAGTATGTGATCCTTGTCAATTTGGAAAGCAACATAAATCAAGTTTTAGATCCATCGGTGAAGTCTCAACCACTGATGCATTACAGTTGGTGCATATGGATATTTTTGGACCAACACAAACTAGAAGCATCAGAGGAAAATATTATATATTTTTCTTAGTTGAGGATTACACTAGATTTACGTGGGTTTATTTTATAGCAGAGAAATCTGAAGCTTTTTCTTATTTCAAAAGTTTTAGAGCCCAAGTTAAAAATGTGAAAAACCTTCCTTTGATAACTATTCATAGTGATCATGGAGGAGAATTTCAAAATTCTGATTTTGAAACTTTTTGTAGTAGAAAAGGCATAACTCACGACTTCTCAGCACCTAGAACACCTAAATAAATGGTGTTGTTGAAAGAAGATATATAATTCTTCAATAAATAACAAGAACAACGTTCAGGGAATATTCTATAGCCAAAAAATTTTGGGCTGAAGTTGTAAGTATTGATTGTTATACTATAAATCGTGTTTTGAATTGACCTTCTCTTAATAAAACTCCTTATGAGTTATGGAATGGTAGAAAACCTAGACTTTCCTACTTCAAGGTTTTTGGTTGCAAGGTATTCATCTTTAATACTAAATACAATCTAAACAAATTCGAACCAAAATCCGATGAAGGAATTTTCTTAGGCTACTCCACAAATTTTAGGCCTAGAGAGTTTTCAATAAAAACACTTGTACTATTGAAGATATAGTACATTCCAAATTTGATGAAACTGATCCCTTTGTTTTTAAACATCCCAAATCTACATCTTGATATGTGTTTTAAAAAACTGATTATCAACATTTGTAAGAAGATCTTTCTGATAAGGAAAATGTCCAAGAAAATGATTCTGAAAAATTTACCCCGTAAGACTTTCTACCCTATGTTGAACAGATTTTACAAAACCCAAATCAGTCGTTTCTTAAGAATCATCCCAATGATAGTATCATTGGTGATTTGAATCAACCTGTAAGTACTAAAAGATCCTTAAAAATGAAGTGGAACATCTAGCATTCCTTTCTCAATGAGAACCAAAAGGCACTGATGAAGCTTTAGGTGATGATGATTGGATAAAAGCTATGCAAGATGAACTTGATGAATTCAAAAGGAATAAATTCTGGACATTGGTTTAAAGACCTAAGGAAAATTCTTTTATTGGAGTAAAATGGGTCTTCAGAAATAAATGTGATAAAAATGGAATCATAGAAAGAAATTAATCAAGATTGGTTGCTAAAGGATATAATCAACAAGAAGGAATAGACTATGATGAAACTTATGCTCCAGTATCTAGACTTAAATCTATTGGTATTCCAATTTCCTTTTCAGCATTCTTCCACTTCAAACTTTTTAAAATGGATGTGAAATGGGTTTTCCTTAATTGTTTTGTACAAGAGGTATTTATTTTTGAACAACCTCCTGGTTTTAAAGACACAAAACATCCTGAACATGTTTATATACTTACCAAAGCTTTGTATAGACATAAGTAAGCCCCTCGAGCTTGGTATGATAGGCTTATAGAATTTTTTCTTCAAAATAATTATGTTAAGGGAAATGCGGATCCAAACCTTTTTATAAATAAAGATAAGAAAAATGTTTTGATTGTTCAAATTTATGTTGATGACATTATATTTCGTTCAACTCAGCAATCTTTAAATTATTCCTTTATAGATCTAATGAAATATGAGTTTGAAATGAGTATGATGGGTGAGTAAACATTGTTCCTTGGTTTTAAAATTTCTCAAAAACTAGAAGGAATATATATATCCCAAGATAAGTATATTAAATAAATTCTTAAAAAGTTTGGATATGACAACACTAAGAGTATTAGTACTCCTATTAGTACCTCAAACACACATGATATTGATGAAGCTGGGAAACCAGTAGATCAAACATCCTTTAAAGGTATGACAGAAAGCATACTTTTCTTGAAAGCTAGTCATCCAGAATTAATGTTTTCAGTATGTTTATGTGCAAGATATCAATCCAATCCAATGGAATCTCATTTAAAGCCAGTGAAAAGAATTTTTCGCTACTTAAAGGGAACCATGGATTTAGTACTCTTTTAGACTTCTGGAAATTATTTTATTTTGAAAAGTTTTTCAGATGCTGAATTTGGTGGTTTTAGAATGGGTAGAAAAAAGTACATCTGAAATGTGTCATTTCTTGATAGATTCATTAGTTTCTTGGTCATTCAAGAAGCAACACTTATTAGAACATTCTTTTACTGAAGCAGAATATGTAGCAGCTGGAAGTTGTTGTGATCAAGTGTTGTTGATGCAACACACACACACAGACTATGGTATGATTTTTACCAAAACATTTATTTTGTGTGATAATACTAGTGCCATTTCCCTTATTAAAAACCCTGCACATCACTCTCTTTCAAAAAATATAGATTTTAGGCATCACTTTCTTAGGGATCACACAGAAAAAGGGGATATCATTCTTCAATTTATCGGAACACAAGATCAATTTGCAGATATTTTCACAAAATCTTTACCCTCCGATAGATTTGAATACATTAAAAAGAAGTTATGAATGATAAACATAAGATAATATTCCTTGTTAACTTTCTGTTTAAACCAATCTCCTTATAGTAATAAACTCTTTTTCATAGCAGGAGTACATTTTTTTTAGTATTCAAAATTTTTCATAATGAAAATTTTTCGTAGTTAGATTTTTTCAAAATCTTTTCGTAATGAAAATTTTTGTAGCCAGATTTTTCAAATATTTCATATTAAAATTTTTTATAGCTAGGCTTTTCAAATCTTTTGTAATGAAAAATTTCATAGTCATATTGTTCAAATCTTTTTAAATGAAAATTTTCATAGTTATATTTTTCAAACCATTCATAATGAAAATTTTCTTAGTCAGATTTTCTATGTTTTCGTAATGAAGATTTTAGTACTCAAAATTTTCATAATGAAGATTTTTGTACTCAAAATTCCGTTAATGAAGATCTTCATACTCAAAATTTTCATAATGAAAATTTTCATACTAAAAATTTTCGTAATGGAGATTATTGTTTTCAAATTTCTTTTTTCGTAACCAAATTTTAGGAATCTAAAGATCTTCAAGAAGATTTTTATTCAATACAAATAATATTCTTGGAAATCTGAAATATATGTTTCATTTCTTAAATTTTTTTAATCATCATTTACTTTCTGTTAGTTTTCATTTGTTTTTATTTTAATTTTTCGAATTCTATTTTCATTAAATCCGAATTTTTTTATTAAAAACCTCAAAAGATCGGATACAAGATTTTCTTATGGCTATCATATTGATCATAAGATTTGATCAGAAAGATTTTTATCCATTTGATTAATTTTGGAAGATTAATTGTCACTTAAAATGCCTATATAAAGGACCCTCGATGGTTGTACCACATCCATCTCAAGCTCTCACGTGCTGAAGTTCTGCCCATCTACTTAATCCCATTCCAAACTTCTCAGATTTTTCTCAGTTCTGAATGTCTTTAGAAGAATCCTTTTAGAAATATATGTCTACTTTCAAGCCAATTCTGTAGTGGCAGGTGTGTAAAGAAATTTTGGTGCATCTGAACTTCTTCTCTAATTATGATTCAATCATTTATAAGAACGTCAAATTGAATAGATGGGAGAGTGTTTTCATATCGAAGCCAGGGGCTAAAGATTTGGTATATCTAGATTTTCTTGTTGAGTTTTATGAATCAGTTAGTTTCTTCTAGAAAGAAGGTATAGAGAAGTTTTCCTTCAAAATTTATGGAAAGACCTATGCTCTTTAGTATATAAGGCAGCCAGCTTAGTTGGTATTTCATATAAAGGAAAAGCTGAATTCTATTCCCACAAGTTGTCGGATATCAAAGGAAGATTTTTAAAGGTAAAAGCCACGGAGTGCCTCGGTCTTACTGATTTCAAGACTCCAAAGATTTCTCACCTCTCTACAAATAAGTGGATCCTTGAATTATGAGTTCAATGATTTATCATTCCGAGGAATGGTGACAATGACACATTGAAAAAGAGTGATATGTACATTCTAGATTTTATGGTGAACATGAGGAAGGTTAATTTGGTTAAGCATATTCTGATTACGATCGATAATATAAATAATGGAAATTTGAAGGCTCATATTATCATATACCGGGAAATTCTTTCTAAGTTAATTGTTTGGTGTCTAGAATCTTACAAAATTCCTTATAGTTCGAAGCCTAGAAATTGCAAAGTCATGATAGTCAGTGATGATACTTTGAAGAGGATGGACATTTCTTTTTCCAATGTCTCCGGATAATTTTATAACCTAAGAATGGAAAAAGCTGAAGATGTTTCAAAAAATCAAGAAGTGGATGAACCATCGAAAAAATTTAGAAAGAATAGGAATCTAAAGGAAGTAGAAGAGGAAGTAAAAAACCCAATCCGCACCTCCAAAAACTAAGAAACACAAATATTATCTAGATGAGGTTGTAGAAAAATGAAGGGAAGATAATAAAAATAAGAAATTAGGGGATCCATGTTTTGGTTTGGATCCTGCTGAAGCCAAATCCTTAAAAGAGAAGACAGCATATGAGCTTGAAAAGCAAGATAAAGAAAATAAACAAAATAAGAAGATGTATGACACTGAAATTGTTCAATCCCTTCTGATGGATACTGAGAAAGCATCAGAGAATATCCTTGTAACAAAATCTTTCATGGTAGAAGATTTACCTGAGACCCTTTGGAAGAAATTCATTACTCCAGAAAAATCCCAAGAAAAAATTTTTGAAGTAGAAAAAGTTGTGGAAAAAGTGGAAAAAGAAGAAAGTAGTGGTGACACCAAAGATATCATAAAGCAAGTTGAATACTTCCATGAGAAATAAATTTCATCTGAGAAATTGTCAATACGAACTTCAGAAGTATAATCTTTAAAACATGCTACACCTAGGAAATATCAGAAAGAAGAGGATGAGAAAACTGAAGATGAGGTGAAGAAGCTATCTGAGGAAGAGAGTTTTAATCAACATTTTATTCATCCTGAAGATTCTGAGGCAGGAGCTAAGAAGTAGAAGATGTATGAAGATAGAATTTTTCAGCTATCTGATAGTGAACATGTATCGTCAAATGAGGAAGTCGTTCCAAGAACTGATAAGGGGAAACAGGTGGTTTTTGATACACCTACTAAAGTCGTTTTAAAGGAAAAGGAAGTTAGTGGATATTAAAATAAGAAATTTGATGATCTAGAGAAAGAGCCCTTTCCTAGAACGTTCTCGGATTCATAATCATCGTCTCTAGGACCTGATTTTTTTTTCTAGTCTTTAAAGAAGCTGGTTGGAACCATTTTAATTTTCCCAAGCATAGACTCCAGATGCAAGATTCTCCAACACTCCCAAAACCAAATATTGGATTCAGTGTCCATGGTGATGGACAAGTGAGTCCAGATTGAGGCTGATCACAATAATTTCATCATTAAATATGATGCCAACAAAAGGTCCTGTAAGAAAATGGTTGGCTGTTCAAAGAAGACCGTACAAGATTTGAGAGAACTTGATGAATTCCAAGACGGTGTCAAGGAGGAATTTGACATTGAATATGGTAGGATCAAATATCTTACAACCTATTTTGAAGAAACATTATCTTTGGAACAAAATTCTCGGATTCAAGAAGTGAAGGATCTAAATGGGAACCTGTATTCAGTTTCCCAAACCTAGAAAAGAGAAATATATCTTTAGATTGAGATTGAAGAAAAACTTCTCAAGCAGGAAGAAGTCCTGAAGGCTCAGGCAGAGGCTCTTAAGGCTCAGGAAGAAAGAATCAAGGGTTTAGAGAAGAAATATGAGGATCAGAATCAGCTTCTTAAGCGATCATAGGAAGATCATAAGGAGCTCTAAAAGCTAAAGACTATAACCAAGAAGTGGATGCTGAATGAAAAGGAATGATAAATTTGTTGCAATCTGGTCTTTTTTTGTACTTTTTCCCCTTGTATAAATTCTTTCTAATCATAATAAATTTTTTGGTTCATGTATATTGGATATTCCGTACTAATTCTTCAGGTACCATAATTTATTTTCCATTCCATCAAATTCTTTTTGAAAATCAAAAATGGGGAGAAAAAAAATAATACTAAGTAAAGAATAAATATCTCTTAGTAAGGGGGAGTTTATCTAAGGGGGAATTCTCATTAAAGAGATTTCCGCATTCTAGATAATGAAAAATATCATTCCAAAAATCTATAATATGATCCTTAGAGATATAAATCCTAAGGGGGGTTAGTCGTATTCATCATTTCCTGTGCGATAATGGAGATAAGTTTTATATTCAAAGTCCCAAAAAAATATTTTCTAAGTCCTTATTTTCTTTTTCATAATGATGATTGTGCTTTCCAAAAAGGAGTAGATTATTGAGTCAATAAGGTTTTCTTATGACTTTTCTATTCCTTCATGTTTGGTGAGATTTTTTAGTCAATAAGGTTTCTTTATGACTTTACCAATCCTCATTTTTTGAAAATCACAAACACCTTATCTCAAGGAAAATTTCATTTTACCCTGTGTTTTACTTTCATAAGAAAAATTTTCCTTCCCCAAGGAAATTTATCCTTACCATATTTTTCATTGATCATTATCTTGTCTTAGTGTAAAATTCGGTTTCATATCTAAAACCTCAGAATCATAAAACACTTAGATAAAGAGCATTCTTTTTTCAGGTTCAGAGTTCTGACTCCAAGTTCTCTGAATTCAGACTCCTAACTCTTCTGAGTTTTGACTCTGAGTTCTCTGAATTCATACTTCAAACTCTTCTGAGTTCTAATTCCGAGTTCTCCGAATTCAGACTCTAAATTCTTTTGAGTTTTGAATCTGAGTTCTTTGAATTCAGACTTTGAACAATTCTGATTTATCACTCCGAATTCTCATGAATTATGACGGTGAACTTTGTAAGTTCTGACTCTAATTTATTATTAACTCTGAATCCTAACTTTTATAAGTTCAGACTCTAAATTCTTATAAATTTAATCTGAAAATTTCCTTGTAATCCAAACTCTAAATTCTATAGAATTTAGGTTATTAATTCATTAGAAAATAGAATCTGAAAATAATTGTATTATAGACATCAAATGTGCTTTTGGTTAGACTCTGAACATCTATTTCCTTACATTCATAATATCTGATGTTGGTTATGTAACCATATTTTTTCTTACACTTTTTTCATAAAATGATGTCCTATATTCAGTTACTAAAAAATCATTGTTTAAGAGACACATTTACAGATCCCTCCAAAATACAAGGAAAAATATGATTATTAGAGAAGGGAGCCTACTGTTGGAGTCATGCCTATAAATAGGAGCTCATTTGAAAGATATCAAAAACATTGATGAACTGTTCTATGACTCTATATATTACATGTTGTTGAAGTGATTTCTAGAGAGATACTATCATTCTTAGTGCGTATTGAACATCTTGTTCAGATTTTCTTTGTGCGACTCTGAATGTTTCTGATTACATTCAAGGACTACCGGGGATAGGAAGACAGAGGTTCCCACTACCTTAAAGTTTGAGGACTTCCTTGCTGAGGAGGATATAGGTGCCGACTACCTTGATGTTGAGGGCTTGTAGGGATAGCAAGACAGACTCCGATCTGTGTATCGGGGGCTTACCCTGGTGTGGTTAAGATAGACAATCTTAAAAATATAAATCAAGGGACCTTTATCCAAGGTTGTTGGATACCCTTATCATTGGGTTAAAATATTTATTACTTTCTACTTGGTTTGTTTCAATTTTTCCACTGCATTTTTATTTTTAATGAAACTATAACTATCTTATACTTCCTTTTACTTGTTCACTCTGATTTAGTAAGATTCTATACGCTTTAAGGAAGAATCTTTATCTTTGTAAACTTTTGTATAGTTTCATTTTCTGAAAAAATCTTTCCCAGAATCACTTTCCCAGAATCATATTTCTGGAATCTTGAAATTTTGTAGAACTAGAGGTTTTGTGAATTAACCTTGTTCAACCTTGTTAAACAATAGAAAGGTTTCAAATCAACTTTAAAAGTTACCAAATAATTTTTAAAGTATACAATTCATCCCCACCCCCCTCCTGTATATTGAGCATCTACATTGTCATTTTGATACTACAATTATTATCATATCAATCGTACACAGAGTCCCTTGTGTAAGCATATAAATCCATGGATACATAAACCGTTCATCTATAAAGTATAAATTAAAGACCAAATCCAAGTTTGTGATTTTTTCTTTCAAAAACATCATAAATATTTTTCTATATTTATTTTGTTTAGAACGTGAGTATGTCCTTAACATTCCTAATTCGGAATTCATTTATCACTCCAAGTGTAATATCAACCAAAACCCTACAATCCTATTCTGTAAAAATCCCTCAGGAACGCAGTATCACTCTAGGTGTTGTATAATGTCCATGCCATACGATTCCATCCTTGGTTGTCCTCTTAGGATTCCACAAGTATCACTCTTGAAATATAATTTTTTACCTTTGATTCTGTCCTTGTAAATACATTTGGATTCCAAATATCACTCGGCATATAATTCAAGCATCAATGATTAATTTTATGTCATCTTTAATTTGGATCCATGTACCACCTAGGCCATAAGCATGGTTCAAGACATTCAGTCCATCTATAGTATTACAATGTGTATCCATGTATCACCCAAGGCATAATGGTCATTAGAAAAATCAGTCTTCCCATGGAATTATAATATTAATCCATGTATCCCCCATTTTTAATAATCATTTCACCTAGTAAATTACATTTAATCAAATTATTTAACTTAAAGAGTTAAAAAATAGAACATCCAATTCAATTTCACCTAGAAATGTGACTCAATCCAATATCCAACCTCATAAGGCTTGGTCATTTCATTACTCCAATGAGAAAATTATTGTAACAAGCTTCTCAAGCTTAAATATACTATTACATGGTTTTATCATCAATTAAATCACATAAGAAAATCCATATTTAGAGTAATTTAAGAAAAATAAAACATTAGATGGTGTATCCTCTATTTAACTCACATGGGATATTCACTTTAAAGAAATATATATTCAATAATATTTGGAATAACATGAGTCAAGGTTCAAGTCATTTATCTCATATATTTAATCCATTTAATTTATAATTCAAAATAGAAATCAATTATTCATTTGATTTACAATTTAATTAACTTGTGACATCCCAAGATAAGAGGTAAAATGAACACTTCATACGCATCCAAGGCTAAAATCCATTAAATGGTACATTTAATATCCAACACCCAATGGTTGATTCATGTCAAGGTATTCAACCCGTAAAAAAAATTAACAAGTATTCTCAATCACCTAGAACAAGACTAAAAATTTAGGGGTTCAATCTCAGTTTGAGGTGACACCCAGAAATTGGGTGTGTGGCACGAAATCATATATAAACATCTTGACTTTATGAAAAAGTAATGGGACCACCTACCATTGGTTCGTAAAAGATATATCATCCAACCTCAGGTCCTGATTCAGTTCCAATCAAGATAAATCTGAGTAATGTAAAAGGAACCTAATAATAGGGTAATTTAGATTACACAAAAAGATTGTAAATAATAACCATAAGAATTGAGAATAAAGAAAAAAGAATTTAGGTCTTAACGATATGGATCTGATAATACAACCCATTCTTGAATTATATATCAGGGTGAGGATTTATATCAAATCAAAGAATATTCATGTTTGACAGTTTATCCAAGGTCTCTTTTCTATGTGGGTGAAAAATAACTCAAAATAGTTTTTAATAAAAATTATTTTAATTTAAAAATATTTAAATTCCTAAAATATTAGTGTTCACATGGTTTTGGAATATGGTTTTGGAAAACAATGCACTAACCATTCATAGGCACCTGTAGAAGAATAGGCATTATACTGTTACCTCACATGCTTTGACTAACCTTTGTGGAAACTATTAAAAAATCCTATGTCAACATTGTAGAGATTGATCCATGAACGTTTAACCCAAAGTGAATGGTTTTTATGCAACCATGATTCATTTCACTTTTCTTTGCTCATGCATCGCAAGGTTTATTAAATCGTGTAGCCTAACCCACAGGTTTTTATCTAGCCATGTATCAAGACTAAATCAAGAAAAATATTTGTCTTCATGACCCAAACCTTCCCTAAACACCCACCAAAACCTCCATGAACTCCAAGGGAATTAACATTAGTCCATATTTAAAAATTAAAACAGAGAATTTATTGAAATAAATAAATATATCCCTAAAACAAAAATTGGGTTCTTACAAACATCCAACTTAAAAAAAATCTCCCATGAATTCACTTCTCAAGGTTGATTGAGAATGTTTGAGAACAACTCTTGAAAATGTGCTCATACATAGGCCCCCCACTCCTAGGTTTCATCACCCACTCGGCTATGCTACCATAGAACTCATACAAAAGGAACTAACCATCCTCAAAAAACCTTTCTGTTATGATCTGCAATATGTATAGGATGATCCTCAAAGGATGCTTCCACCTATCACTCTCAGGATGAAAGGTTTGATTCAGGTCTGAATAATATTCTCACATATGAGAAACGATAAAGAAATCATGCATGGCTCGGTACCTCTAAGGTAACTAAAACTAATAGACTATAGGATTTACTCTCTCTATAATCTCAAATGGCTCGACATATCTGTGAAATTTTTACCATGTATCTTGATCCTCTTATGTCCCAGCCTCTATGAAACACATAAGAAAACTTGATCCATAAACTCAAACTCTAGATGTCGTTTGAGATGATTAGAGAATGATTTCTTATGATATTCCACAGTAGTAATCCGCTTCTAAATCAAATATACCTACTCTATGGTCTCCTAAACAGGATGAGGTCCCAGTATAGTTACCTCCCCTACCTCTACCAAACATAGGGGTTATCAGCATGGCCAACCATAAAAATACTCGTATTGAACCATCTCAATAGTATCATGGAAGCTATTGTTGTAGGTTAAGTCAACCAGGGGTATATGCCTCTCCCAAGAGCCCTTGAAAGCTAACAGGTATACTCTCATAATGTCCTTAAGTGCCTGAATAATTCGCTCTAACTATCCATTTGTCTAGTGGAGGTAAGTCATGCTTAGAAGTACCTATGTACCCAATGCCCTGTATAGACATTTCCATAACCATGAAGTAAATTGATCATGCCTATCTAAAATGATAGAACATGGGACCTGATGAAGTCATACTATCTCATGGATATACAACCTTATACAAACATCCACACTAAATTTTTTCGTTAAACTATAAGAAATGTTACACCTTCACGATCCTATCAACAAAAACCCATACAACATCATTACTTGGAGGTGACCTCGGAAAACTAGTCATGAAATCCATCATGACATCATTCCATTTCAACTTGGGAATGGGTAGCTTATTTAAAATTATGTTTGGACCTTATTTTTCCTACTTCACCAGCTGATAGCTGGAACACCTCATGATGAAATCATCTACATCTCTTTTTATACCTATCCATCAATACTTAAAATATAAATCTCGATACCTGTTGGGGATGTTAGGATGCACTTCCCAAACTAAAACATGAAAATATTTCCTTAGTTCCTCATGCATGTCTTCTAAAACCCATACATGACCATGGATACATGGAACCTCATCCTCAGCTACGGTCTACCCTAATTGAGGGTCCTCACCTACAAAAATCTCCCATAGGACTAGTTTCTCGGAGTTTTATAGTTGGATCATCCATACTATATCCAATAGGGAAGATGTAACAGAAAAGGATGATAGAAAGGTCTACCCCTGATTGTCATGCACCTCCAAGTGCATATCAGAGAACAAATATTTAATCCTCCACATGTTATTTTGCTATTATACTGCTTGTAGTTGATTCCATCTACTCAGTTTCATTCAGAACTACATTTATTTTACCATCCATATAGGTAAGATCAAATTCAAAATAGAAAGGGTACTTCACCCACCTTTGGTAACTCAAATATAGATCACACTATTTAAATATGTGAATGAGGATTTTTTTTTCTGTGTACACCAAAAAATGCTCTCCCATTTTATAGTGTCTTCAATAGCACCATGCATGAACAATCACGACTAACTCGAAATCACGCATCAGGTAATTACTCTCATTTGTCCTTAATTGATGAGACTCATATGCCAAGACTCTATCTCTTGGCTAAATAATCACTCCTAGACTGATACCTAATGAATCGTAGGAAATATTTTAACTCCTACCTGGATCTAGTAAAATCAGTATTGGTGCCAAATTCCGTCTTATTTGGATCTCCTTAAAGGTCATATCATAGGAATCTGACCTTATAAAATTCAACACCTTCTTAGTTAATCCCATCAGTAGAACTCCTATGTGTGAAATCCCTATATGAAAAGTATTTAGTAACCATCCATCCCCAAAAAACATTTTACATAAAAGACATTCTTGGGATTCACATAGGAAACTACAATTCTCACCTTCTCTGGGTCCACAGATACACGTCTCTCTAAGATGAAGTGACCCAGGAAGGGAATATGATTCATCCAGAACTGGAACATTATGAGCTCAGCATATAACAAATTATCTCTTTTTATATTCAATACGATCTAAAGTTGTATGGAATATTCATTTTTATTGTGAGAATACACCAAGATATCATTCATGAAAACCACCACATAAAAATCAAGATAAGGATGGAAAACATGGTTAATCGGTTCCAGGAAGACTGATAGCACAATTATGATACTAAATAGCATAACAAAATACTAATATATACCATACCTACTATGAAAACTTTTGGGAGGTATGTCCGATGCACTAACACACACATGATGATAACAGGATCTCAAATCAATATATGAGAAGACCCAATATCCTCAGATATAGTAGAGGATATCATCAATCTGTGATAGAGAATACCGGTTTTTAACCATCAAATGGGTAAATTTCCAATAATCCACACACAGAATGAGAGTTTCATCTTCGTTTTTCACAAAAAGGGTCATCGAACCCCATGGAGAAGTACTAGGTTAGATGAAATCCCTTGCCTCTAAATCCTCTAACTTCTTATATAGATCATGTATCACAGGAGTATCTATCCTATATGGAGAAATGGATATAGGTTCACCTCCTGGCACTAGATTGATAAAAAACTCTACCTCTCTCACCAGTGGTAATATTAAAAAGTTATCTGAGAATACATCCCTAAAATGATAAACCACTAGAGGGAAATTTGTCTGACATGTTTCATGAACATCCATATATGAACTCGCAATATGGGTTTTCATCTCTTCCATCCCACAATACTCAGGTCCATCTTGGCTCGGTTGGTCATCTCATTTACCTTTATGAATGAAGTCACCACCCTATGGTGATGTAATGGTCAAACTTCGGTGATATAAATCAACAAAATCATGAAAGGGAACCAAAAATTCCATACTTAGAATGATATAAAATCATTTTATCTCGAGGACAATGAGGTCCCATAAGAAGTTACACCCACTTCACTCAAGAGGAACTCTCTACACTAACACACACTGCCTTTCAAACCCCCAAAAAAGTGTCAATAATCATAATGACATCATAATCATAAACACTAATCCCAAGGCTCTCCACAATGGTCACAAATATAAAGTTATGAGAATCCCTTATATCAAAAAGTGCATAATCTAAAGTATAGGCTAATAATATTTTAACTTTGATGGTAGAAGGTTCAGGATCATGCTCCTCATTGGTCTATTTCACTATATATACATATCTGAAATTGTGTCCCTATGATGTAACCGGGAAAAACTGAACAGATCCACCCGGATGTCTCTAAAAAATTGGGGTCTTACTACCATCACCACAACTACCCCCTCAGCCAGACCATCCAGCAGTACTCTAGTTTCCTATCTGATGAGAATTTTATAACCCATCTCCTGAATGTGGAGTCATTGCAGACTATCTCTCACTAGATTCTTGTGGAAACATTTTGTAGAATCACTGTAGATGGCATATATTTTTGCAGGATCAGTAATCGACTAGGTCCCTTGTACACTATGGCCTCGTATGTCCAACCCTACAACACTCGTAGCACCTCACCTAGCTACCTTAGTGTGTGATCTTTCTACTTGTATCACTAAATGGATTCTTCAGATGATAATTCCTACAATTCGCCAATGCAACACCAGATCTCAATGCTAAGCCGCACCGACCACTCTCAGGTTACACTCTATGATAAGTGACTGATTCAATATTATAGTAATGGTAGTCATACAGAGGACATTTACCTATAATCAGTTGTTGTACCTAATAAAATCCTCAATTCTCTTAGATTTAGATCAATCTTCACCCATTTTATTAGGTTCTATGTGTTGGAGCTCAGTAAAATGGGTTGAGTAATCTCTAACTGATAGCATGACATTCTACAAATACATGAAATCAGGGGCTTTATCGGACCTCAATGACTTGCGATAAAAAAATTAAAATAAGTCCATATTAAAATCCTTTTAAGACATCTTCTAATGATGTTTTGTATAAGTGAAAACATTATGTCGCCTCTTGGAAGAATCCAACAACATGTACGTTGCAATCTTGTCTATTCTATCAGAAGGCATCCTATGGATCTCAAATATTGAATGTATGGCCTTTATCCAAGACTCTACAACCTTTGGTCTTCCATCCCATAAATATGTGTGTGGATTATTCTTATGGAACACTCATGTTAGCTCATCCATATATGTGGAAGGATGTAGTACTCCATGAATGGACTACATGAATTGATTAAATCCTTCATGGAATTGTGTCTCATCACCTGTATCCAGAATAACATTTTGTGCCACAACTGTCAAGATTAGAGGATCTTCTAGTAGCCCATGGACAACCACCTCAAGAGTGTGGTCATTTCCACCTTCATGGCATATGACTGGAGTTTTTTGTGGAGTAATTTCTTTACATTTACAAACACATGCCTCATATTTATATTTTAAACAAGGTTAATAGATCAGAAGTATAGAAAAATAAACAAGATAGGTATAATAATTCCTATATAATTACACACCCCTCTTCATATTCCAAGTTTCAAGTCATTATGTTTTATATAATAGGTAAAAGTCAGAGAAACTGCCAATTTCCCACTAGTAGGGCCAGGTCTGGTCAAGTTCTCTAATATAATCCATTTCAACTTTCCATTTCATTTTATGATTATTTCACATTTTATATTCACTTGAAATCATTTATTTATAAGGTTCAATAAACAGTTCACCGTGTTCAAATATATGTGTTCCCATAACAACTCATGAATCAAAATTTGGTGCCCATATATTCCATCCCATATCAAATTCACATTAATGTTTAGGCTACAGTCTACGAAATTCGGATCTAAGAGGGCCCATATTCCTCAGGGAAAAAGGATGGAATCCACCTATTTCGCACCATAACACATTTAAAATACCTATCACACAGTGTGTGTGTGTGTGTGTGTCTATAGCTATCACAACACCTATCGCTGCCAAATTCAATAGGTAATGAATCCTAACTGACATGGCATAATTCATGGTTTGTGATTTCTAGCAACTTCTTATATGAAGTATGATATTGAACACCCTCATATCATTAGGTTTCAACTAAATATAACCTCTAATAACATTAATAATAACAACATAAATCAATTGTGTAACCCAATAGTGGAATTAAATAAACTATAATTGTCAAAATCAAGAAAATAGAAATTTCATTTGAGGCAATTTAGATTTTCCATGTACGTGTGGTAGCTACTCCTAGGCACAACTCATTAAAATATTACATTCTCTCTATATCCCTCTTTATTGTGTCCAATCAATAGGACAAATTAAAAAAATAGCTCTAATACCACATTGGAAATTCCTAGACCCGGATACCACTTAATAGTTCCATGATTCTAATTGTTCACATAGCCTCGGGCGCATCTCTCTAAATACCAGAGGTTACTAACAAGTAGTGAGGGAATAGGTGATTATCTAGGTGGATTATTACATTATCACCAGAGTGTATAATAGTGGATAATAATAAGATACTAGTATAGAATGAAGTAATAAATATAGATGATAAGGTAAACAATGGAATACAATAATATCACAAATCCATGAGTCATATCATATAAAAATGTTGATTCAGGTCATATGTCTTTAAGAAAGTAACCAAAACAGGTACACATAAAGATTATACAATAATTGTAACAAAATGTAAGAAGTACAAATGTTTCCTTCTACCATCGCAATCCTCTTCTTCATACCATTCATTACTTCTCCTATGGAACAATTCAAGAACCCATAGTAAGGAGCTTTACTTTATCAACACTATCAATCATATAGTCTGTTTGGTCACAAAAAGTGGCCCAAGTTGGGTGTTAAACTAAATCCTAGTAGGAAACCACCAAAGATTTGGTCCAATATATAATTTAATTTATAACATGTGTGTAGTTATTATAAAAATAAATAAAGGAATTACTCAAAAATAAATATCTTATAAACTCTTGTTCTCATTTTACAATCATTTAATTTATAAGTCTTGAGACTTGACTCAAAGACCAAAGTCACCTGTGAAAGCCATATATCCATGGATTCCTAAAAACCCATCCATCAACTATAAAGTAAAGACTGAATCTAGGAATGTGATTTGTCTTGGTGGATTCATCATCAATTAATTTCATTATTTATTTAGTTTAGACCATAAGCATGTCCTAGGCATTCTTATGTTGGAATTAAACTATTAGTCCATATGTAATGTCAACCAACACACTACAAGCTCATCCTTGGAAAACCCCTCAGAAACCCGGAATCACTCTAGTTTTGGTATAACGTCCATGGAATATGTTTTCTTCCTTGGTGGTCTTCTATAGAAGTCCCAAGTACCACTCATGAAATATAATCGATGCCCTTTGAGTTCATACTTCGAAGAATATTTGGATTCCAAGAATCACTCTGTATATAAGTCAGGGATCAATGAGTTCATCCATAGAATCCTTCATTTGGATCCATGTATCACCCATGTCATAAGAAAGGTTCAATTCATTGATTTCTTCTATGGAATCCCAATGTGAATCCTCGTATCACCCAAGGCATAATGGTCATTAGAAAAATGATTCATTCTGAGGGATTTTATTATGGATTCATGTATCACCCATTTCTATTAAGTTTTTAACAAATCCAATTACATTTAATCAATTCATTTAACATTACAATGTCAAAACAAAGATCACCCATTTCAATATCACCTATGAAGGTGACTCAATCCAATATCCAACATCATGTGGCTTGGTCTTTCAATTAATCCCATGAGAAATTTCTTATAAAAATATTATAAAGGATAGATAAACTATTAAATAGATTTATTATCAATTAACTCACATGGAAAATCAATATTTATAGAAATTAAATCCAATAAATCCATTACATTGTATAGCCTATATTTAAATCACATGGTTAATTCACTTTAAGGAAATAAATCTTCAACAAGTGTTGGCCTAACATGGGTTAAAGTTCAATTCATATATCCTTTACCTTTAATCAATTTAATTTACAATTAATAAAAGAAATAAATTCAACATTTTATTTATAATTCAACTAGCATGTGACATCCCATAATAAGGGGTAAAAGGCACACCTCATAGACATCCAAGGCTAAAATTCATTAAATGCTACATTTAATATCAAAACCCCAAGGGGTGATTCAATTCAAGGTATGAAACCCATAACAATCAATAATAAGGAACTTTAACAACCTAAAAAATGCCTAGAAATTCTAGGGTTTAATATCAGTTTAAGGGGGTTCCTGGAAACTACGAGCATGACACTATGACATATATAAACAACTCCAATTTAAGAAAAAGTCAAGAGACCACCTATAGTTGGTCCATATATTTTATCTTGTCTAGAATTATGTCCGGATTTGACTTTGATCAATAGAAAAATAAATAATAGGAAAAGAACCTAACAATATGGAAAATCATCTTACACCCAAATAACACAACTGATAACCAGAAGAACTAAGAATGGATAAATATGAATTGATGTCTTACTGACATGGATCTGATGATACAAACCATGCAAGAATCTTTAAGATCAGATAGATTATTTATCTCAAAACTAATAATATCCATGGTTGAGAGCTTCTCCAATGTCTCTTTACAGTTTTGGTTAAAAAGAACTCAAAAATTATGTTTTTGTTATATTTAATTTTAATTTTAAATTCTTTAATTTTCCAAAATATCAAGGGTTTCGTGGTTTAGGTGCATATTTTTTAAAAACATGTGAAAGCTATGCAAGGGAACCTATATAATAAGGGGTGCCTCACAGTTACCTAAAACTTTTTCACTAACCATGTGTAAATTTTTAAAGAGTCGTTTGTCAAGATTGTAGAGCTGGGAACACGGTCATGTTAACTGAAGCATAGGGTTTGTCTAAAACCACGGGGCCAATACTTACATAATATGTTCTTGAAAAGGGGTGTGAAAAAAATATTTCCTATTTTAAAATTCAGTATATTGGGCAACCTAGGTTGTCTTTATATAGGATATATCAATAATCAAGCTGTCATATTTAATTAGAGAAAGAAGTAGAGGTTGTTTTTGAAATTGTATGTTTTTTTAAAGAAAAAAAAAGAAATTGAAATTATGTCTAAACACAAGTTGATGAAGATAGTGAAGTGTTATGGGTAGTATCTCCTTTTCCAATGTCACCATAGTCATAAATATTATTCCCCCTATCTTCCTATGGAATTACAAATTAATGACTCTTTGATCGAGTTATCAATCACCTATGATTGAAGAAAGAAATAGTAACCACTCGTATGTGCATGAAAATTAATAAACCAATACCAAATAACTAAGTACATAAATTATTGGTAATTTCTTATCCTTATAAATATATACAAAATTAAATTATTCAAAACAGGTTCCAACTATCTCTAGACACTCACCACCTAACACAATCTGCGCGATCAAGACAAACTGCACTTGGCGGACATAGTTTAAAGTTCTTCAACCAAAGATATAAATAATGAACGAAACCAAAACCGAGAATACAATCACAATAATATAATATTAAACCACTAAAAATATAAATCATTCAATAGAAAAAATATAGTTTCAAATTAAATTGCATGAATCTGGCATTAAAAAGTGAAACTCCCCTTAAACAATCACTCAAAGGTTTTACCCAACCATGTGAAGGGTAAGAGAGTTGAAAGTGGAAGAATAGAGAATTATTAAACTTATAAAATAGACATGAGAAATTAAAAAACTCTTTAGGTCTCCAATAATCCATCACAAACCCTCTTTAAATTTCTTCAACACATTTGATTGGAAGTAAACCCTCAAATATATATGCTTGATGGGTGAAAAATTAACCCTCTAGATTCATTACTCTAAAAGTTTGAGTTTATTTTTCATAATAAATTGCCGAATCTTGTAACTATATCTTCATAAAAAAATTTTCTATCTCTATCTGTAATTACCCCTCCTAATATTATCTTTTTTTGACATGTTGAAAAAAAATTATATGCTAATTCCTGGTGTGAACTTTTTCTGACTGAGAAGTCTTCTCAACTCTATCCATTTTTTTATATTAAATGGATTCCTTAATGATATAATTTCTCCATGGAATTTAACATGGTCTAGATTCTAGGAGTCTTTTTTCTATTATATAAATAATCAATTCATTTTTAAGTATCTAGGATTAGTTATTCCTTATTAACTAAGGTGGTTTCCATTCTGTCATCCAGATAAATCTCTTCAATTCATTAATTTTTATAGGCCCGTGGAATTAAAATTGGATCTTGTTCAATAATTAAAACATGAATCCCATGATAAATTAAATCCTCAAACAAATGATTCACTATAATTGGATCAAATTTTTAAATTAAATTCCCAAAATACCAAAGATCCATAAAACTATTAAATTTTCCTAATTAAAAAATATTCGCAATTAAGCCAAAAATTCACAAAAAATACTTAAATTATTCAAATCAGCTCAAATTGATTAATTTTATGGGATTAAATCACCTTTTTTTGAAAAATAATGAAAATAATATCTCTATCAATCTCATCACTCTTATAAATTTGACTCCAAGATGAGTAAGCATCAAAATCAAATCAATGAAAATTCAAAACACAAGCTCATCAGATCTACAAATTCCATTCCAAGAAACAAAAGATATATTTCCTCATAAAAAACAATTATTTTAAGTTCTCAAACCTGACCATTTAATATATTTCTTCTTAATTTATCCTCCCATGCACACTAGATACCTAACTAACATGAATTTTTTCTCATCTCACAAATATCTATTTTTAGAAAGTCTTTTCTCATTCAAACCAATCCTAGTTTCACCATAGGCCTGATAAATTCTGACATCTTCACTAAATACAAGTCAAGGATATGTGTTTATCATGAGGAATTCTCCAGTTTGTATTATGTTATCTTCTTGGTACGATTTAGATCTTAAAAATTATGAGGCCGAATGAGGAAATCTTGGATCTTTTGGAAGAAAATTTGTAGGATTCTAATTTTCACTAAATAATGGTATCCTCGTCACTACCCTTGGTATAAAATCAGCTCCATAATCATGAAAAGAAACATGTAATGTTCACACCAATCGTGATTTTAGAAAAAAAATCAATCTTCTCAAACATAATTTTTCTTGAGAGGGTCGAAATAGGCATAACATTCCTTCTCTATTGGAAGCACTAGAATGTAACTTCCTCTCTTATCATGAAATCTCAAGAAAGGTATATATTTCATTATAATGAGTTTTATTTAAAGAAGGCACATATATTAAGCATTTTGTTCCACCAAAGGTATCAAAAAATGAGGTATCACAACACAAGACATATTCCCCTAACACTTAAGTTCAACTAGATCATGAAATTTCACTCCAATAGCATGTTGAACAGGAAAAATTATCTTGTGATGTGTTTAACGACGTAGGTTTTTCATTTATTATAAGGGATTAAATGATTCAATGTATATGTTGTTACAGAATAAAAAAGGATTCTCTTTTAATGGGGGGTTAAAACCCAAATAAATACCTCAATCATTTAAAACACAAGTATCTCAAAACATTATGTTTCGATAGGAATGAATCAAATTATGGTAAAATAAAACATTTTTTGGTTATCCCAATAATTGATGTGAATGAAATTAATAGGGGAAAAAATTTTAGAATCCACATCAGAAAGTGATTTTTAAGATAAATACAGTGAGATGTTGCATGGGATTAAAAAATAGAGTACTTTACATGAAACTTATAAATAACTGACCTTGGAACAAAATAATTTTCAACATTCATTTAAGCTAAATTTTAGAAAATAAATTGGTTCACTTAATGATATGGGTTTCAAAATTGGAAATGATAATCATTTTAGCTAAAAATTTCCCAAAACACAAAAAATAATAAAAAAGAAACACAATAAAATTCTAAAAAAACACACATTTTTTGGAAAATATAAAAAAAAGGAAAAATGAGAATCCTAAATTACAGTGGTTTCCTCCCCCACACTTAAAAGACGCAGTTTCCTTAATGCATTTAATTGGATTTGACATGTAAGAAGATTTAAAACTAAATCACAGTAAGAAATAATGTGTAAATGATAGATACGACCTAATATATTTTATTGATAAAAAAGTTTTTGGAGTGTGACCTCCTCCACAGGATCTAATGGAATGCTCCAATGGAATTTTGTTATCTTGTGTCTATTGATAGTGAATGTCTAATACTCTTCAACATTCACAACCTACATCACACCAAAAGGATATAATTGAGTAACTAAAAATGGAAATTCCCAACTGGAATAAAGTTTACCTACCGTCATCTTGAGTCTTGAGTTGAATAACGACACTTTTTCTCCAAGATAGATGTCTTAAGATTGCCTCAGCTTGTCATTATACTCTCTTATTCTCAATTTGTAAATCCTGTAATTTTCATAGGCTTACCTTATAATTTCCTCCAAAACTGGAAAAGAAATCTCTCCCTTTCAAAACAGTTTCAAGATCTGAATTAATCTTCTATGGAGCCCAATATGCCTTATTCTTCAATTATATAGGTAGGTGATATCTTTTACCATAAATCATCCTATATGGACTCATTCCAATTATGGTATTTTATGTTATCTTTTAAGTCCATAATGTGTTCTCAACCCTTTAGATCTATTTTTTCTTGTTTGTTTTAACAGTCTTCTCCAAAATTCCTCTGATTTCCCTGTTGGACACTTCAGCTTGACCGTTATTTTGTGGATGATATGGAGTTGATGTTTTATGATTCACCCCATACTTATTCAGAAAATCCTCCATCGTCAAATTAAAAATTTAAGTCCCTTGTTCATTGATTATGGCTCTAGGTACTCCAAACCTACAAAATATATTTTCCTTGAAAAAATCACAACCAACATTATCAACATCAGTCTTGGTGGTATTTACTACCAACCATTTAAAAACATAATCAACTATAAGAAATCTATAATAATTCCAAAATAAAATTGGGAAATGTCTCATAAAATATATATCATTGACTTCAAAAATCTCATAAAAGATAAGTGGTTGTTGAGGCATTTCTTATCTCTTTAAAATGTTTCGAGAGAAGTTTCATTTTTTACACAATTTGAAAAATTCATGAGAATCATTAAAAATGGTGGGATAATAAAGTCCAAATTATAAATCCTTATTTATAATACTTTGATGTTTAAAGAGTCCTCCAAAAGCTAAAGTGTGAAAAAAACTCAAAGACAGAACCAATTTCACTCTTAAGAAAACATCTTATCACTTGGTCATGGAAAATATTCCAATGAAATGGATCATTCCAAATGTAATATCAAGATAAAGCTTTCTGTTTTTGATTTTTTTGATAATTGAAATGAGATTTGACATAACATGTTACCAGATAATTGACCATTTTAGCAAACTAAGGCACCTTTCCTTCAATGAAGTACAATTTCAATCTTGGAATGTTATCATTCAATGGTTATTTTTCTAGAATTTTAGCTTCAGTAGTGTTGGGAATTATCCTTTATTGATCAACCACTTAGTTTTAAGATACCTTTTTATCCTTGATTTCAATGTGAAAATATTTCAACCGTAACATCCATCTCACTTTCTATGTTTTATCGACATCCTTCTTCATCAATCACCTAAGAGATACATGATCAAAAAACCTAATAACTTTAGTTCCAATCAGATATGATCTAAATATTTATAAAGAAAAAAAACTGCAGAAAACTCTTGTTCTTTGGTTTTGTAATTGAATTAAGTTAAATATATAGTTCATGATTCAAAGGTAGTGACTTATTTCTTACCCTCAATTCTCTAATAATGGATTTATCCAACTACTTCATTTGATGCATCACAAAGTAACTCTAATGGTTCATCCGAATTTGGTGGTTGTATCGTGGGGGGTAATAAATATACTCTTCAACTCATCAAAGGATTTCCTGCATGCACCCTTTAAATTAAAATAACAATCTTACAAAATAAATCTAGAGATAGGGAGAGAAATATTATTGAAATATTTGATAAACCTCTGGTAGAATCATGTATGTCCTAAAAATGATCTAAAATTCTTTAATCAAGTTGGGTATGGCAATGAATTTATCACTTAAATTTTTGATTTATACACTTCAATTCATTTTTTTGGAAATTAAATTCCCAAGGACAATTACTCTCTTAACCATGAAATTTCACTTTTCAAAATTTAAAACATGATTCTTTTAATGAAGGTTTTCAAAACATTTTAATGATTTTTAAAAAGTGATTAAAATAATTTCTAAAAACTATTAAATCCTTTAAAAACCTCCAATAACATATATTCAAAGAAATGGATGGGGAAATGATCTTTAAAAGTGACCGGATTCAACTTCTTAAATTACATTCACACTATACCGCTATTCAGAATTATAAAAGGGATTAATTCAATATTTTAAATATTAATAGTGGTTAGGCCTTTTTTGAAACTAAATGAATGTGGATAACCTATTTTAAATATTATTTGGGATATATCATCCCATATTCCAAGAAATTCTTTATATCCTTCTTCACAACCTCCATCAAGGTAGGATTTGGCCTTCTTTTGGGATGTTTGAAAGGTTTGGAATCTCCCTCAAGAAGAATTATATGTTAGCATATTTTTGGGTTAATTATTAGGATATTACCTAAAATATAGACCATTTCATGTAAATTCTATCTCAAAATATCACTCAATGATTTATCTTGGGTCATAGAAGGTTTATTAGCAATTATCACTGGTAATTTCTCTCTGTCCTTAAGCTGTATATATTTCAAATAAATGGGGAGTGGTTTTAATTCAAGATCAGGGGGCTTCTCAAGATATTGAATTATGCTAATTTTCCCCACTTCTAAATATTGAAACTCCAACACACAAGAAACCATATCATCTTCCTCATCCTCTGACAAATCATTTATGAAATCATATTTTACCTCTTCTTCCCACATTAAATCAAAATCCCATCATTTTGGGAAATCCATATGTTTAGTGATATTTTAAAAGGAAAAAGTTTCTCATAAGGCTAATAATTCATGGAATATACCTAGTTCATCAATTATAACATTAACAAATTCATAATAGAGTGCAAGGATTGATCATCTTATGGGTCCATCATGGATTCAAGAATATTGAAGTGGCCAGTGCTATCTCTAAATTCCATGGTGAGTGTACCTTCATAGAAACTGATTATGGTTTTTCCATCATCAATAAAGATCTCCCCAAAATTATGGAGAAGTGTGATATGATCCTATATTCTTCCATGTTCATTATATAGAAGTCATTTTGTGATAAGGTATATTTTACTTTTACAATAACATCCTCCAGAACTCACTCTTAGAAAACAATGGATCTATTTGCAAGCTACACCAGAACTATTGGGGGGATTAATGACTCCCATATGAAATGAATTGTACACTGAGTTGGGAAATAAAATAATTTAATCTCCATGATTAAATAAAGAATTAGGGAAATTTAAAGAACCAATGGTTTCTGGAATGGAAAACATCCATGGATATTGACATTTGGTTGGAATTGTTGCGTGATAAGTTCTAAGACACTTATTCCCAAGTAGAAACTTTTATTACATTGAATTCACCTCTTCTTTTTGAAAATATCATTTAAAATTTTAGCAATATTGGGAATTTTTTGAGTGATTCAAGAAGTTGAATATTAATTTCCACTTATTAGAAGGTCTCCTGCATTTATTTTTGAAGTGATTCTTTGTGAAATCTATTTGATTCAATCATCCTTGGGGGAAAATGGTGGGGGGAATTCCTTATTCTCCCTTTTTTCCCTTTTCAATTGTGTTTCATATCTCTTCCTCCTAGTCTTATCATTCTTCTAATCCTCTTTATTCTCTTCTTCATGATTCATTTTCATAGAATTTTTAGAATATACATCTTCATTCTCCCTCATCTGAGGTGGTCTTCTTTCTGGTTCATGGGATACTTGTGGTGATTTTAATTTTCCACTTCTTGTTATTATCATGATGACATTATCTTTAGGTTTTCGGATTGATTGGGAAGGGAGTTTCCTAGGATTTTTGGTTTGTAATCCCATAAAACATTAAAACTTGTTTCGAAAATATTTTATAGTGTTTTTCAACCCCTCAATATCAGATATCTTTTTTTGGTTCTAAATTGGGGGTTATACACTAGTGGATGGATGATAATATGGTATTTTTATATTATATGGTTGATGGTAAGAAGGATGGTTATAGTTTTTTTTTTATGGTGATGTGTTTTTGAATTGTTTTTAGAATGGGGGTTGGTTTTGGAAATGGTTTTGTTATAGGGGACTAAATGAATTTTGTTGATTTCCAAATACATATTTTATTTTATTAATCTCTATCAATAATTTTTTTTGAATTACGTCAGTTGAAAGGATTATTAAAAAGTTTTCATTCCCACTATTTCAGCATACTGTTCAGTGAAATGATCAGGTGAAGAATATAAACCACATACCTTATCCAATTCTTGATGGTCTCCCACTTGTTTCAAGGACATTTATCTCACCAAATCTGTTATCTCTTAGGTCCTAGTTTTTAATAATAGTTATGGATGAGATGTTTATACCTCATGAATACCTCTTTTTTTAGTACCTATTGTACCAAAATGTTGTGAGTTCATGTAAATCTTCTCAATCATGTTCTTGGATTCTTCTCGTGATTTTTCAATCAACGCACCTCGAGATGATGCATCTAGAAGGTTTCTATAATTTTTCATTAAACAATGTTATAAAAATAAAAGAAAATCATTCTCATTTATTGATTAATATGGGAAGTTGGAACATATCTATTTAAATATTTCCTAGTACTTGTAATGTTTTTCTCTATATGATTGTCTCATGGCATAGATTTCTTTTCTAATGGTCATTATTCTAGAGGTGGGGAAGAATCATTGCATGGAGAATCTTACTAATTCATTCCAACCAAGCACATATATTATCTATTGACCATAAAACCATTATCTTATATCTCCTTCCAATGAAAATAGGAATTCCATCCACTTTACTTGATCCTCAGATGCTCCCTGGAGTCTGAAAATAGTACAGATATGTGTGAACTCTTTAAAATGTTTGTTTGGATTTTTACCTTCCCAGCCATGAAATTTGGAAGAAATGGGATCATGTTAGGCTTCACCTAAAAATCATTTTGTAAATATAACATGTAAATTTTATTGTTTTATTATTTAATTTTGTTGAACATGGGTCTCTAAGGGTTTGTCTCTAGTTTACTTCCATGATTAAAGTCTCAGAGTTAACACCTGAAGTTTCACTTGACTCTTTAAGAGAAATATCTTCAAATTCAGATTTCAAATTAAGTTTTCCAATTATATTCAACAATTTTAATTCAATATCATGACATAGGCTTCAAGGTTTAGTGTTTTTTGTCCTATTAATTCTCTTTTGAAGAGAAAAAAAAGAAAAGAAAAAGAAAGAAGAAAAGAAAAAGAAAGAAGAAAA
Source organism: Viscum album (assembly GCA_963277665.1). NCBI lineage: Eukaryota > Viridiplantae > Streptophyta > Magnoliopsida > Santalales > Viscaceae > Viscum > Viscum album. Next base: position 734,168,107 of record OY728146.1, on the reverse strand, counting down.
GAAAACAACTGTTGTCACCAACTCCCCAGTAACGGAACTATGTTTTAAAACATTCCTATAGTGGGTTGTGACAAAAAAATATGTTATATGTTAAAATGTGTTATATTGGGTAACCTAGGTTGTCTCTAGATATGAGTTCTCCACAATCAAGCTCTGAAATTTAACTAGAGAATGAATTTGAGGTTTTTTTAATTGTTAGTTTTTTAAAATAAAAAAAAATAAGTTGAACTGATGTTTGAAAAACATTTAAGGAAGAGAGTTATTAATTCAGGGTAGGAACACCTTTTTACATTTCATTATAGTTTTATAGATCATCCCCCCCCCCATCATCCAATTTAATGACAAGTGAAAGACTATATGATTGATTTATCAATCCCCTTTGGTTGAAGGAAAAAATGAAAAACACTCTTATTTTCATGAAAATTCATAAAACATTACCAAATAAATAATTTATATACCTATTGGAAATTTTTTTCCTTATAAATCAAGAAAAATATCACTTATTCTACACATGTACCAATGATTTTTATACACTCGCCAATTAACATAATCTTCCTGATCGAGACAAACTACACTAGGCAGATGGAGTTTAAATTTCTCCAACGAAAGATATAAACCATGAATGATACTAAAACCAAAAATAAAATCACATTAAGAAAATTTGAAACCACTAAAATTATAAATAAGTCAATAAAAAATATAGTTTCAAATTAAATTGAAATACTTTGACATTACAAAAGTGAAACTCCCCCTTCCCCGGTCACTCCAAGGTTTTACCCTTCCATGTGAAGGGTAAGAGAGTTTAAAGGGGAAGAAGAGAGAATTATTAAACTAATAAAATAAAATAAAAACCCATCGTTATTCAAGTATCCATTCCTAATAATATTCCATATTTCACATACTTAGGCACCTTTTAAAGGATGTAAACACTCATATTAATAGGCTTCAAGGGTGGAAACATTTCCTTCCATATTCATTCCTTCTAAAGATTTAGATTATTTCATATAATAAATATTTGAATAAATTAAATTAGTCTTCATAAAATTTAATAGTTTATTTACTTTTCATGTTCCCTACACATATAAGTTTCATTTTACAATTGGAAAAAATGTTATACCTAAATTACCGAAGACAACTTTTTCTGACTGAGCAAACTTCTCAACTCCCCCTAATTTGTTACATTAAATATATCCATTAATTATAGAATTTCTCTATGAAATTTAATTTGGAAATGTATCATGGAGTCCTATATTTTATTATAGAGGTAATAAATTTATTTGGATGTATATAGGCCGATTTATGCCTCATTAACTGAGGTATGGTCAATTCTATTAACCAGAAAAATTTCACCAATTCATTTATTTTATGGGCTAGTCGATATCAAATTGGATATTGATCTAGAGAAATAATAGGAATCTAACAAAAAATAAAATCCTACAAAAAAATAATAACTAAATATGGATCAAAAGTGTAAAATATATAACCAAAATACAAAATATCCATAAATCTATTAAATTTCCAGAATTAAACATTTTTTCAATTAAGCCCAAAATTCACCAAAATACTAAAATGATTCAAATAAGATAAAATTGATTAATTTTAAGATATTAAATCACTAAAATAAATATGACAAATAGTGAAAATATTATCTAATTCACTGCTCTCTTACTATTCCATTCACAGTTTTTCAAACCATGTGTCCCGACTCGTACGGTTTCCTCTAACTGTTCACTAGACCAAAATCACCCTAAAGGTTGGGTTTTGGACTCTGATCCATCCCTATATATACCCTGACACCTCCAATACCTCAAATTTAATTCCGATTAGGTCATATTTAAACATTAAAACTTGGAATTTACTAAAATAATGGAATTTTTACCCCAAATAAGAATCTGGTTCTTACCAGATAGAATCATATCTAGCAGGGATCTATGGTTCATGTATTAGGGTTAGTAAGGACTAAAATGTGATTATGGTTCTCAGTTAAAGATGAGTAACACCTTCCACCAAAATTTTTTGGTACATTCCAAGCATAAAATATATATCCTTAAAGATAACCTTCAAGCCTCTATTCTTGATTTCATTGGATCATGGGAGGATCTTTTCTCCTTGGAAGAGTTGTATAATAAAAATAGCTACCAATATTATGTCCAAAATAATTTTTTATAAATATATATGGAATAACATGAATTTGAAATAATAATATTATATAATATTTATTTTCACCATATAGAAGATGATGGAATTGGAAAATATGACTTTGAAGCATCTCATAACCATTAAAATTCACCAAAATTCATATCTAAATCATTGAATATGGCCCTTATAATTTGATGTTGGTGACCATGTATTCTTAAATGTTTCAATAAGGTTGGGTCATCCATGGATGGGTGAAATGGGAATACTATATAAAAGAAATTTTTAGCCTTTTGAGATTATAGGTCATTTTAGGGACACTGTTTATTATTTTTCTATGCCTCTAAGGAAAATATAGTTTAAGTATCCAAACTGAGAAATTACATACCCAACCCTTCACGCATTATTTCATATGATGATTTAAATCTTGAATATGATACATCTTATATCTATAATCATGTATTTATTTTTAAATGGTGTCAATAGATGTTAAGTTTATATGTAATTTTTCTTGTTTGGGTCAGGTGGCCATATGAAAAGCATCAATATGAAATATCTAAGAGGGAGGAAAAAATGAAGATTCAATGTCATCACTAGTCCCAATAGAAATATACTTGTAGGTTCTTGGGGATAGGTTGTGAGATGGTGGGGAGGTTAAAAAGACCCAAAATCTATGGGATAGTAATTATTCTTAATTTTAGCATTTTCTATATCATTTTGGGTATTTGTTTTTGTTGGAGGAGTTATTAAAGTTTAGAAAGAATAATTTTAGATTAGGGGGATGAGTGAATGAAGTATTTTTTAGGATATACATCCCCATTGAAGTATAAAGAAGTCCATATAAGTCTATTTATAGAAATGTTGGGTTGTATAAAAGTTTAAAAATTATAATTTTCATTAATTAAAAATTAAAAAAAAATCCACCTCGATTTAGGATTTCCTCCAAATTCACACCCATTTCAGTGCCTCAAAAGATTCTTTTATCCTCTAATTCTCCCATAGTTAATCCATCTTGTATCTTAGTCTGAACAAACTCTAATTTTTCATGGAGGGTCACCTCAAGAAAAGTATCAACCAAGGATTACTATAATATCTCTAATATTCTTATTTATTCATGGTATAAAGTGTGAGACCGTGTCTTTGTAATATAAGTTTTCTAGAATGTATCCAATCTCTTGAATCCCTTTCAGTCTAGCTATTGTGAAATATTAGCCAAGGAAATCTAACGTCAACTCATTATTTTACATTCTAGATTATATATTCTTGAATATGAGTGACCTAATACCCTACAAATATTATATAGCTTTATTATTTGATTCTAATGGTGGTATGTCTCCTCTTATTGACACCTTATAGTTATTATCTAAAATTAAATTACTAGGTGTACACCTTATTCCTCTTCTACACATAGGGAGATATCATAGAAAAATTTAAGGGAAGAATTAACCTAATTGAAACTAGGTTTTTATATATTAATTAATATTCATAAAAAAATCAATTGAAATTAGAAATATTTTATGTTAATCTTCTTTTTTATTAACATGGTTTTCATGTTATACCTATAATTAAAATCCATGTTTTTTATTTTATAATTTCACAAAATGATTATTTTTTATGCCTCATGAATCATGAAATGGTATATACTTAATTTTTCAACCATTATCCAATGTTTTTACATACATTTTTAGCTCATTATTCATGATGTAATTGATTCTCGTGTTTTACAGCTTATTTTCTAGCATGTATGTTGCATTGGGAATGTCTGAATATGTGTATATCAAATAATACTTACTTTAGAAGGTACCTATATTTTTTTAAGTAGGTGGGTGATTTTGGGATGATCTCACAACAACTTGAATCATTATAGAACTTTATTTATTCCTTGGGATGGGAAATATTATTTCCTGACTCATTGTACCTAATTCCCTTACCCTTGGGATAGATCCCTAGGTCCCTGAATTTATTTATAATAGATATAAAGATATATATATCTAATTTATGACACATACACACACACAATTATAATTTTTGAGATGAATCCCCTCTTGCATATGTGTTTCCAAAAAAATGACCATTATTTTTTTTTCAAACATATATATATATATATGTGTATGGGTGTATATTGATAAATGTGCATGCTACTAATGATTATTGTTACTACCTCCCATTTGGAATGGTGCGGGATTACATTATTATATATTTTTGTCTCAAATATGGTAGTACAAGCAAGGACCCTTACCATGTAGAGTGATAATTGGAATTACTCATGTTTACTCCCAAATATTTTATAAAACATAAATATTTTTAATCTAATTATTCCTTTATATTTTTACTATTAATGGAATATACTAAAGTTTATAAAAGGTTTCTAGGGGTGGGGTGGAGATAACCAACTAGTTATTTTCACACTCTTTCCCTACACATTCCCTATAAGAGATGTAAAAACTATTTTTTACATGACCTTGGTAAATGAAAATCCCTCTATAATGGGAGATAGTACTCATGGATCATGGAGAATGGATTATCAAATTTTAGGTTTTTGATTAATAGAGAATTTTATGGAATAACGGTTGTATGTGGAACCTTCCTAGAGATATTGAAAATATGGGAACTCCACTTTTGGTCCTGATGCCAACATGGAGCCACTTCAGTCCCGGTGGAGAGAACCGGTAAGGTCACTAGCCAGAGACAGAAGCTCGCTAATGGTGTTAAGTCTAGAAATGGGTTAGTTGGATTGGATGTGAGAAATTCCAACAAGATAGTAGCAGCAGTGTTTGAGAGGCTGAAACAAGACCTCACCTCGGGGGCTGGAGGAATGTGTGCTAATATGGATGCTGATAATCCTAGAGGTGGTGCTGGGAATTGAGGTATTTCTGAAGTGGCAGATTATGTAGGGGATTCAATGAACTATGGGGATATGGTACTTGAAAAACATGTTGCTAGTGATGGATATGATGATGTTGATATGAAGTAGGGTTGGATGCTTTTGAGTTTAGTTGGTGATGGAACAATCCAAGATGCAATACCTTGTCTGGTGGGTAAGGGGACGAATGCGTAGCTACAACTTGATGGTTTGAAGAGTGTAATTGATACTTGAAACTAGTTTCAAGTGCTGTATCTTGGATATTTATCTCATGTTGAAGATAGTTACTCAATGAAAGAAGGAAACAATGTACAGATTGTGTTTGCAGGTGCGGTGAAGGAGGTGCATGTTGGACAGGAGGTTGTGGTGCATCCACATTATTTGGCCATAATAGACTGTAACAAGAGGCATGAGTAGGTCTGGATGGTGATAGATGGTTCCCAAGATGTCCTTGTTTCTGGAAATTGGGGAGATGTCTCGGATAGTGACAAGTAAAACCATAGTGATATGGTTTGGCCTTCCTATAGAGATCCTGTCAAGGATGGGAATAAAAGTCCGAAATTGAGAAGTATACTACAACAAACAAAAGGTCGAGGAAGGACTAATCTGATTTTCCGATGACAATGTCCACTAGGTCCTATTTCAATCATTCTTAATAGGAGTTGATATCTTTGGAGAAATTTAACCTTAGAAAGATGTTTTCCATAGATCCTAAAACACTATGAAGGATCGGAAGGGAATTCGGTCACTATGGAGGAAGTCTATCATGCAGGTGGTGATGGTTATGACTTTTATGATATGTAATTGGTTTTCTGGTTGTGTGTACTTTTCTTTTATTTTATTAAATGGTCAGGGGCCTACCTCTAACTGACTTTCTGGGTACCTGTCAATATTAAATATAATATACTTTTCCAGAGTTTCAGGAAAAATCTAGTGTGTTTTCTTAGTAGTGATCATGTGATGTGCGTTTTTAACTTCTTTAGAACATGAATTAGAAAAATACAGTTTAGTTAATTCTAACCATAATGTGAATCAAACAACTAGTTTATTATTACACATCACAGATTAATTGATGCTATTTTCCCTAGAGTTTCATGAAATTAAATGTAGTTTTTTATATATTTGATATTGTGATTCATTTTTTTAACTATAATATTTCATTTAAATTTAAAAAAAATAACTTTTGGTCATTCTAACCATATCGCATATCAAAATAATGTGGGGTTAACTTCTACATATAAAAAATGAATCCATGATCATTTTCATAAAGTTTAATAATAATATAGATATTTTTATTCATTTTGACCATATGAATTGAACTTTTAAGTAATATATCTCTTATAAATTCAAAACATACATTTATGAGTATGTTAGTCACACTACTTATTAGAATTATGTGTGGTTAAAACATAAATTTCATAAATGAATCAAATATTTGGGTCCTGTGGTTTTATAAAACATTAAACAAGTTTTCCTGATTTTTATAATGTGGTGCACATTTTTAACAATCATAACATTTAAAAGGGAAAAGTTTATTAGGTAATTCCTTGAACACTGTGAATCATAATGATGTTTGTTTCTATAAAAAAAATTAATCAATTGTCATTTTCCAATAATATCATAATAATATGAGCTGCTCTTCTAGGAATTGATTATGTTTTTCACTCTTATCAGTCACAAATTATATAATAAAATTAAATAAATAAGCAGTGGAGAAATAAATATTCCAGAATTTTATAAAAATTATGAAACAATGTAATATCCTAATCCAAGATCCATGAACAAATCCTAAACAGGTGTCTCGACAAGACCTTAAGAACACCTCATCGTATACAAAAGTTTATCGACTAGTGGTGATGGATTAAAGTTTTCATGGGGATATTATTGACTCTAAAATAATCCCTAAGGTTCATGACTAAATTCTACTAAAAAATGGCACAAAACATTTAGATATCTGACATCCCAATGGAAGGTAGAAAATAAACTAAGATCCCAACAGGTCCCCATAGTCCATAATATAAAATCTAGTAAACTATATACATTATTTAGTAAAACAAAATAGGAAATAAATAGATAAAAATGCATTATATAAAAAAAATGCATGATTTTCCTTTATGTATAGAACTATAACTCAAAACAATTCACCAACCTCTTGGCCTAACTCACATAATCATACCTTAAAATATATATTCTCCTTTATATACTAGACTTTTACATTATATCTATCTCTAAGTGATACTTGTGACCTAAGAAAACACAAGAGATTCTACCCATGTGAATCGAAACCCATATTTTATTTGTGGGTAGGGGTTACTCCAACGACCTAGATGAAATCTCTAATTCCTTTAAAAATGAAAATCATTTTTTTCCTTTTGAAAAAGCCGGTTTTTGGGTTTTTGATACCCATATACAGACCTTGAACCATCCGAAGTCCAGAATACAAATCCAAAATCCAAATTCAAAATTCAAAATTCAAAAACCAAATCAACACCTTAGAACCAAATCAAATTCAACATCCTACATCAACACCTTGATTGCAGAATCCCTTAATCGCGGCCTACCAAGACCAACTCAAATCACTTCCAGCATAAAGAAATCATCCTCCTTCCATTTGAACATAGTCAACCAAAAACCAAATAATGTGATTTCTAAAAACCTTCATAGAGAATCACCCTCTTGGTAAGCCGAGTTACCAGGAAACGCAGATCACAGATTCAGCAAAGAAAGAACCAACAGCAGTGCGCAGACTTAGCAATGGAACTAGCAGGAGAACCAACGTCATCGGGAAGACAACACAATCCAGTGAAACTCAAACCAAATCGACAGAAAAAAGAGAAAATAGAAGAGGATCACCAGTACGCCAAATTGGAGACCCACCGCTCGGATCCCGTCGCCGCCACCCATTACGCACTTGAAGACCATGATGAAGTACCAACAGAACACACCGAAGTCGAGGCGGAGATCTTAGGCCGCTGGATCTGGAATCTTGGTCGCGGCCCAGCACCGTACTTCCATGGGAGACCCTTTCCAGCGAGAATAAAATGGGTGGAGAGAGGCCAGCAACGGTACAAATGGGGAGACGACCGAGTCCACGAAGCACCACCGTAGCCACAGAATCTTCTCCAGAACTTGTCGAGCACCAGAAGAGTCACCGCAGCAACCTGAGATGAATGAGGCAGCAACTAGGGAAGAAACCCTAGCGTGTCGTGCCCCTTACGGGCTCATCCACCTCTAATTCCTTTAAAATACTGAGTGTTTTTGTGATCAATTAGATATGAATGCAATGAAAATAATATGTGAAGTCATATAAATGTAACACAACCACCTAGAAACAAAATATGAAATACACCCACACAATCCAAGTCATGTTGTTCTAGGATAAAGAGGCAACCATTACACCTGATCGTTCCTGCTTCAGCTGTTTTCTAGAAGCAAGAATTCACCTATACCATAAACCATATTGTACCTAAAGAAATAAGTTAGGGTATCAACTAAATTTTTTTTTATACAACACCCAAATACTCTAGGTGAGTTTTCATCCAAACCTCTACCCACTACCTGAAGTAACATGGCACATTTAGACATCCATTTTCCTTAACCCATCCCTTCCCATTCAAGGGACTTCCACCATCTCTGAGTCACATTGTACTTTGAATCATCATCAATGGAGTTCCTATACCCAATCCCACTCATGTAAAGGTTCAATAAAAACATCTACTCATACCTGCAATCTCAAGGAATGTCACAATCAAGTAAACTAACACACCCCTATAGACTATAGGGAGGTCACAATCAAGCACATAGATCCAACCCAACAGAACTCTAGAGAGGAAATAATAAATAAAATATAATGAATCCTTGGATGGTAAGGTGACATGAGTATATGTATAGTAACTATAAGAAAAAAAATAGGACATGCATCCTATCTCACATCTCAATAATCTCCACCAAAGAACTAGTACCATAAAACATAGACACACATCACAAACACCTTCCACTAGTTATGTTGACCCTACAAGGGGTCCATTACATCCATCCATATCAACCCTCACATTGATGAAAAAATGAATTCATAGGGATATGTACACAAAAAATAAATCATTGATCAACAAAACTTTTCATAAGTATACCGACACAACACATGAATCATCATCAAAAATATTTCCCACCAAGTTACCACAAATAATATGCACCAATATAACGCTTGATTTAAAAACAGATAACAAACCTCTTGATTTTATATGAACAAAATTGATTCATACTAATCCCTTAAATAATCCATAAAATACCCTAGTAAAATCCCCCTTTCAAAAAAAATTCAAAAAGGAGACAATTTCCATTTTACCCACACTAAGTCCTTGGCCCAAATCCCACTAAAAACCCTTCAGAAAACCTCTATCGGGTTAGAAACACCATTTAAAAACCAATTTCTCAAATTAATATTATTTGATGAAATTTCATTTAATAAAAACCTATTTATAAAAAACATTTTAAAAAATAATTTTCCTACCTTTCAAAACCAATGCACACATCCAAACAATCCATATAAAAGGTCACCAATGCTTATTCATACAATGTTCCACTATAGAAAAATTTATAAAGATATATGGTCTATGTTTAGTATTATATTGATGTTTCCCCATACCAATATTATGTGGAAACATAAAAAAACAATGCAATATGCAGATATATAATAACGATTAAGAACATGATTATAAAATCCCCAAATAATTAATAGACTCAAATAATGTAAAGGCCCCTACCACAATTGATGACCATAATCCATCCCAATCCTATACATACCTCCAATGAGTCCACAAGAACATATCTCATCCCTAAATATCATCAAATTAATTAATTATTTAATTAATAAAAGAAATTAAAAAAAATTAATAATTGACGCCAAAATCTCTTGAAAACCCAGAAATTTCAGATCCATGAGTAATGGGGTGTGGTCTACTGTTGAAATTTACTATGAAATAATCTAAAAAATTATCGAATTTATTACCTTAATTGATGGTCAATTTTATCCAAAATCACTAAAACCCATAAATAAATACGCAAAACAATATAACTACCATAAAAACTAAAAAACAACTTGTTTGCAGCCTGTCATAACCTCTTATTTGAGCTAGATATAAAATACATGTAAAGAAAACTTATTTCACTATTATGAGGTGAAATAATTAAACCAAACTAAAGAAAAATTGAATGGAAATAAATGAATAATGGTGAAAAGAATCAAGGTAGAAGAAGAATGAGGTCCTACCATAATTTCATGTAATAAACTACCAATAAAAAACCCCGATTAAAGGGAAAAGAATGAGAAGAGGGGTGGTTTGGCCTCTCCCTCTTCATACAGAATTTCAGAGAAGAAATATGGGGGGTTTTTATTTATAACACCCCTAAACCATTTAAAAAACTACATCATGTTTTACAGTGTTTAATTATATTAATGTTCTGAATCTTTGTCCAATATCACCCTTCACCCAGCCACCCCTTTCATGACATGTAATCTCCCCAGAAAGTAATTCATGTTATGATTGAACCCTCGCACCATGAGTGAATAGATGTTAATATTCTTCAAAACCCCATCCCCCTTACACTCCTCCAATATCCACCTAAAACACCAATAACACCTTCCAAGCCTTAAACTTCATCCAAAAACACATGTTAGATATGTTAAAAAACATAAAATTCCTTCATAATCTAAGGTTCTCTAAAAACATCATCCTTCTATATTAAAATTAAAATTCTCCTACTAATTTTTAAACCATAACATTATATTCAATTAAAAAATTCCCACCATAATACTTTTCATCCTATATAAGGTTTGGTAGTCCTACAAACCCTAATCTCGGCCTACCATAGTCATCATTTGATTATTAACATTCCAAATCTCATCCTCGTACGTACAAAATGATTACGTTGCGCAACTCCAAACACCCAGACTAGATACACCAAATTTCTTCCCAAATGTCTTCTTTGATCCCTGAATCATCTCTACCACATCTTTCAAAACAATTCTGATGTGTTTTCAAACTCACTGCATCAAATATCCCTCAATAGCACCAATCACCCATTCCTTGACCAAATTTCGTCAAAAGCACTCAACTTCAACCATAGAAATAATATAACTTTATTTACAAAACATGATTCCTTACTCCTAGAGTAATCACAAAATTATCCAACTACTCACTCATGATATCATAACACCTTAAGGCATCAATGTACCATCCAAACAACCACATTGAGGTCTTTTTGGTACCTTGATCTACGACACCATCATCTCTTTCCTTATCAAGCATTGACACCCCCAACAAAAAACTTCATTATAATTCATCACTTGATTCACCACCCTAATTAACATAATGAATCATGGATCATCCTTGTATTGTACAATGAATCTTGACTCACCATACAAATCATGTCACAAATCACAGTTCACCACATGAATCATGCCTCAACTGTACAAGCTCCCAATATCAAGGAATAATAACAGAAAAATCCTCACTCCAATGAACCAACACCCAAACTCCATCAACATTTTTTCACCTATTAGTCTTCTCAACAACTGGATTTGACCATTTTTCTCACACCTAGGTTCCCAACATTAAAAATTAATCCCTAAACATTAATATTGTCCTCTACTGCACCCATTGATTCTAAACACCCAAGTTTCAAAAAATGACTCCTCCTGATCCCTATGGTTCTCTCTATAATAATTATATTATTATAACATCCTAGTTTTTTTATGAATTATTTCCCCTTAATTAATTTTATTACTTTGATTTCTTGTGTTTCACACAAAATCATGTTTAAACAAACAATGTAACATTATTAAAATATTATTTGAATAATATATCATTTATATTGGATTGGTGGGTATTAATAGTAATAAATAAACTTTAATAAATACAAAATCTAAAAATTTATAAAATGAATTCGTTTTTTATCAAATTATTAGAATTAAGAACAAAAAAAAATTATAAATTAAAAGTTATGTTTTTCTGAAAAACCATTTTTCTAAGCGCAATGTATTTTTATATTAATAAATTAAATTAATCTATATTTGTGAATTATTTTAATTAAATTAATATATAATCTACTTGATAAATTTTTTTAATATTAATCATATTTTTTTCTAGTCAAATCATAAGAATAAATCTAGTTTTATTCTTAAAATGTATTTTTTATAAAAAATATTTTTTATCGCATTTTGCGCCCAAAATTTATTATTTTATTCTTTTTATAGTTATTTGACAAGATAAATTTAACTAAATATTTATAATGATAAAGTAAAAATTTGATAAATATGCCACTTTTATTTTTGGTCAATATATGAATAGTAACCATGGTAAAATTTATCACCTCAGTAATGGATAAATCACGTTAATATAGGCTAAAATAAGTGATATGACCATATTTTTTCATATTAATTCATATAGGATGAGTTAGATTCTACCCTTATCACCTTATTCTTAAAATATATTATTTTAATGGAAATTGTTCTATGAAAATAATTTATATATCATTTAAATCAATAAAAGTTATAAAATGTCACCCTCTTAGTTTTAAATTTCCTTTATATGCTAATGGAGGTCAAAACCAGTTATGTGTGAATATTAATGTGAATATTTTGAATAATTAAATTATATTAATGATGGTAATTTATTTATAATTTTTAGGTGTTATATAATTACATTAAATCATTACCAAATGCCCAAAAAATATTATATCAATTAACAAGAAAATAAAATAAATGATTTTGAAAATAAACAAAGTGATACAATTTATATAAGTTATAGTGTTTCAAAAATTATATATTTGAATAAAACATATTATTGTTGTGTTAAAATATTATATTTAAAACTAAATATTTTCATAATGCCTTTTAATTCAAATTAAATGAATAGTGTCAAAATTGACAAAAATGATATTTTATCAAAATAATATTTTATTAAATTATATAAATTCATAAAAATGTTTAAATAAGACAATTTGGATATTATATTGTATAAAATTTGATAACCTAGGTATTTATAGTCCAATTTTCACCCTATAAGTAAAAATTATAACCCTTTAATATCGAAAAAGTTGTAACCATAGTTAAAATTACAACATGTTAATTGAGGGTTAATAAAAATGATATGTTTAAAAATGACACAAAAAATCCTAAATTATATATTTTAATGTTATTAAAACCCTATCAAACCACAAAGTTTAATACCTATCCATTTTGTGGTATTTTACATGAGAATGAATTTATTATAATTTAAAATTTTGAGAAATTGAAAGGTGGACCTTAACCCAATTATAAAAGGGCACCTCATCCCTCACTTCTTTAAAATAATATTAGATTTATATATCTACAAAAATATACCAATTTATCTTTTCAACTTCTATATACAAATTCTCTTTTGTTCATTCCCAAAAGAACAACCCAAGAACCCTTTAGAAGAGATCTAAAGGAGTTGTTTCAAAGAATAGGCTCACCTTAACCAATAACATTTTTTCTACTCTACTTTAATTTCTAAAAATATTTTTTATTTTTCATAAAATAATAACTGATGTTTCCTAAATATTTTTAAATGTTATTATGATTATTAAAAACCCATTATACACCCTCTTTCATATCAAATGTGAAATGAAAGTATCGTTCGTGCATACATACGGCTTACATTCTCCACATAGTGATACAATTAATTTCTCATCGCCATATTTTTGGAATTGATATAATGATGTTTTTAATGTTTATATTTTATATTTTTTTACAGACATATTTTATGAATGATAATATCATGCCTACCTTCTTACCATCAAATCCTTTGGGAAACAATTACATTGTTAATGTATACATGTGGACTACCACTTTCACAAAGCGATGTGATTATTTATTCATTTATATTTCACATGGATGGTAAGGAGGATAAAATCTATGAATATATATGATATATATTATATAATAATTATTCTTTAAATTTTTATTATCATTTTCCATTCTTTTGTCTAAACCATCGAAAAATATGAACAACGTTCATGCGTACATACGACCTACCATCTCCAATGGTGTAATTCAATTTTATATCTCAAAAACTTATGTATGACTATAAATATATATATAATGAATATATATGATATTCATATCATTAATAATATTCTATATATTATAGAACCATGATAAATGTATAAGTACCAAAACTATTGAACTGAAATACTCAGGATAAACGAAATTGTTAAAACTTAGAAATTAAAATTTTAATAAAAAATTATTGATAAAAGGGGGTGTGAAAATGTTATAAATGGATCATATATGATATTATATGTTTTAAAATGACTCTTTTATATAATTAAAACAAATTTAAACTTATTATACAAGAGGTTAGGGTGCTTTTGATGTAAGGAAAACTCAAGGTAAGGAATTTTCATCTCACTTTTATTTCCATAGGACAGATGCCATATTCACTTCTTGTTTCTTTTGTATGGTGTATATAATAATGATTAATGTTTTCTATGTTACATTTCATTAAATTTATGGGTATTTTCATTTATATTTAAATTTTTTTCATTAATGTGAATAATATTCAAAAGTTACCAAAGCGATTACGGGTTTTATGATATAATATCATTATTTATTTATATTGTTTATGATTAAGTTATTATGATGAAATATTATGATAAAACCCTAAATATAAACATTAATATTATTATCCTATAGTTATTTCATGAAAAATAATCCATTTATTTTTCTCACCTAATGTACTCAAGATACTAAAAATATGTTTTTGAGGAAAATGAAAATCATTTCTCTCTTTGATTCAAAAAACAATTCTTACATATCCATGTTTTCAAAAAATATCTTAAATAAGGTCTTTACTATTCTTCTATGAATTTTTACGACATTTTAATCTGGGTTTTAATTATTAAAAAATGGTTTAAATTTAATATTTTTTCAACTTTCTAAATGACGTACTTTGTGACTCTTCTGAAAAACAAATTGAAGGAATTGTTTTTTTAAACTTATATATAATGAATGTAGTTCCATTCCCTCCTGACTAATTTTTTCTTCAAATGTTCCTTTACATGTTTTCATGGTTCTTTTAACGACCTAACCCTTCAAGGTCTGACCCGTGAAAACCCCAAGCCTGCCTCTAATAGGCTAGGGGCTGGCGACCAGCACCAAGTAGGCACATCACACAAAAGGGAGGTATTTTCATAAATTACATGTACACATGAATGAATCTTCAATACCACACAATGATAAAGTGTAAAACAACTGAAATAGTGCGTGCATACATCTAATATCCCACAATACAGTAGGACAGAAATGTGCTGCAAACAGAAAAGGGTCAAAAAACAATCCTAACCAAAACTATATTTTCCATCCTACTCCAAGGGAGAGGAATAACTGAAAATTATGCTCATTATAAACACCTAAATATTTTAAGATCTAGATACACCCCACCTTTTCAATTTCCTCCCAAGACAATGTCAAAAATAGCCATCATCTACACAAGACACACCACATGCAGGAAAAGCCCGTGTAGTGGTGAGAATAACAATACTCAGTAGGACATACTGAAAACACTAAACAAAAAGTACCAAGTATATTAAGATAAATAAAATATATAAAAATCAATGTATAATAGAAACAAAACCCAAATATACTTTGGAGAGACACCATGCCATCAGGTGGTCATAACCATCTTTTAGCTACAAGATTCTGCTCGAAGTAATGATTGTTCCATGATAAATCACTCCATGAGACATTCTAACATTAAAGTCACTTGATGTATAGTTTTGGGTCATTGGGACCTTCCTAAGGAAGCTCACTGGTCTAAGGGGAACATGATACACAGAGAGGGGGTCACGCCCAAAACCATTGGGGGATACCACAAACCCAGTCTGGATCATCCCGCTATGTAGGGGATTGTATGCCAATGGTTTTGAAAACCATAAAGATATGACCTTCAAGATGGAGGATCAACTCCATGCTCTTGGAGGTCACACTGATTCCACAAACTGAAACTAAGGAACAATGGTTATAGAGGATCTCACTCCACTCTCACAAAGAGACACCACAACTCTATCTGAGACTCAACCTCTTGAGGGGATCACAATCCAGTGATGTGGATGTAATTCTGAACTTTACCCTTGAGGAAAAAGGAACAAGGGAACACACTCAACCTATACTAGTCTAAAATAGTAAAACAAATAGCCTCAAACACTCTTGATGGTAACACACAGTGTGTCCTAGAGGGTACATGATTTTTCCATCTATCCCAAGTCCTACCCATGTGAAAGAGCCTCACACGGCATGTAGTCTCTATATACACAGAATGTAGAATAAATAAAGGGTGTGTAGATACACATGGTTCCTTCTGCGCATCATCTCGGTGTGTCTTCATACCAAATCCATGCTTGTGTACCCGTATGTGTATGCCAAGTTTGGTCCATGTGGGAGTACATAGCGTGTTTGTGCCTGTGTACTCCAACCCGTGTTCGTGTACTTCCAAAGTAAACATCAATTAAAATTGTGTAGGTTCACAAGATGTGTGACAGGTGTCACAAAATGTGTGATCTTCATCTTCATCTCTAAACCCTACCTTCCATGTAAGGGGACCCACACGCCATGTAATCCCAGATTACACTCTTTATTCTGTAATATTTTATTGAATCTGAAATTTGTTTTTGTATGCCTCCTCCACAGATCCGACCTTTAGATTCCATCCTTACATCAATAGAAAACTAGATATATGAGGTTTCCCAAGATGTATCATCACCAAACAATTCATTTTGTAACCGAATCCACTCACTAATCGGATCAAACACCGTTCTTTGCTTCACGCTGAAGAATGAGATTTTGGGAATCATCACTCATCTGATTCACTCTGTCTCTATCATCTCACCTTTATCATGTCATCCTAATCACAAATCTATGAAATCATATCATTGGAATAAGAAAGAGGTTTGAAATAATAAATTGACCTGGAATAGTTGAGTCAAGGGTCAAATGAAGAAATCGTATGATGAACGATGAATCATGGGATAAAATCACAAGAACAAATAAGACAAAAAAATCTCAATCAATTTTCAAATCTATATAAATTTTTTTACATAAGATAAAAAATGAATAAATTCAAATTAATTATCCAAAATCACACCATAATAAACACAACATGCAAGGAAATCAAACCATAGATCAATCTGTTTGTTTATTAGTCTGTATTAGTCATAGGAATCAAGAATGGGGAAGAAATCCAAATAAAACACATGCCCTACCTAGATTCGGTTAAATTGTTGATTAATAATGATGTTTCTTCATAATCTTTGGAATGATACTCCAAATTAGTTGTGCGTAAATCATCAAACCATGGTCTTTTCATTGTTCACTTGAGATAATTCTCCAGATCTCTCTCTAATAGTCATCTTGAATCTCCAGGGTTATGCAGCTAACTTTGGATTTCCAAAAAACAATCTATTTAATGATTGAAAAATTTCATAATCAATGAAATGTACAGAAATAATTTTTTTAAATAATGTTTTCAATTTTAACGCTCGCAAAAAAATTTCACAAAAAAAACTCGTGCCGAAAAATGTGAAGTTGTTCCTAGGGTAAAACTTCGATTCTAAGCTAAATGGTTCCCTTAGATTTCTGATTGAGGCAACTATTTTATAATTTTTCCTCCTTATTAAAAAAAACCATGTGTTCATGCTATTTAATATTTTATTATATTTCAAACATTTATTCTATGAAAACTGGGCCTCAAATTCTCATGTTTTCTCAGTGCCCGGTCTCGATAATAATCAATATAATATTTAAAAATAATACACAAAAAATATGAGATATTACATTCTTTCCACCTTGGGGATTTACTTCCCCGAAAATCAAAAATAAGGGCTACACAAATATTTGTGGGTAATAGGTACAAATATAAGTCTCCCACTCCCATGTTCTCTCCTGAATATTATTCTTCTGCCACCGGACATGCACCAAAGGAATCGATCAGCCACAAAGGATCCTCTCCTGCCGATACCCAATCTCCATAGGGTAGTGAGAAAAAGCTGCTCCATCCTCATTGCCTAGTTCTCCGTAGTCGATAATGTGTGTTACTTCATGCACATACCTCCTCAACTACGACACATGGATGATGTTATGTACTTGGTCTAACTACGGAGGTAGAACTAAGTGGTATGCCACCTCACCAACTCTACACAGTATCTGGAATGGGCCAATGAACCGTAGAGATAGATTTCCACCTCGTCCAAATATCTATAATCCACATCGAGGTGAAACATGTAGGAATAGATGGTCTCCTTTATTGAACTCCAAAGGCCTTTATAACCTATCATAATATGACTTCTATTATATCTCAATACTCTTCATCGGCTCATGGATGATCTGCACCTTCTCCATAGAAACTCGTACCAACTCTAGGTCCATGAGTGCCGACTCTCTTGGGCTAGTCTAGAAAAGTGGAGACCTATAGGGTCACCCATAAAAAGCCTCAATGGTTCCATACTAATGGTGGAATGGAATCTATTATTGTACGCAAACTCCCCATGTGGTAGATGATCCTCCCAACTATTCCCAAAGTCTAACATGCAATCTCACATCATGTACATCAAAACCTAAATATTCCACTTCGTGTGTCCATCAGTTTATGGGTGAAACACTATGATCATGTGTAACTGAGTCCAAAACGCCTCTCGTAATCCCTTCCATAACTAGTATATAAACTGAGAATCGTGATAAGAAGTAATAATCGATGGAAATCCATGGAGTTGAACTATATCGTGAATGTAGAGTCACCCCAACCTCTATACTAAACTCTGTTCGTGGATATCTAGGAAGTTGGACAACTTTTTGATTCAGTAAATGAACACCAAGATGTATTGTTTCCCCTATACGTATGTGGAAATCCCGTAATGAATTCCATTGATGTCCCATACCAATTACATTTTGGAACTTCAAGATGGGATCACTCATCAACCTCTTCCTCATCCCTTAAAATCATCGTTTGCACTTTTCTATCCATAAAAAGGTTTCCCATTCCTATTCAATGTTTTCAAAGGTGATTCCACCCTGGAGAATTCAGGTACAAACCTTCGATTGTGACCAACCATTCCAAGGAAACTTAGTACCTCGGTAACATTATTGGGTGGCTCCCAAGAAATAACTACCTCAAACTTCACTAGATCCAATGCATATCTAGCCTCTGGGAGGGTGTGTCCAAGAAAATGGACCTCCTAAATACAAAACTAACACATTGAGAGATTCCAAAAAAATTTAGTGCTCTCAAAGTGTTTTCAAGACCATCCTCAAGTTTCTTGTGTGTACCTCCTCATACGCCAAGTGCATTAGGATTTCATCAATAAAGACTACCATGATCCGGTCTGATAAAGGTTTAAATATCTTATTCATGAGTCTGATGAACACTTCTGGGGAATTTTTCATGTCAAATGGAATCACCAAGTACTCACATTGACTTTAAAAACATCTTAATTCCATATTCAGTATATATTCATCCCATACTTGCAGGAAGTGATAACCAGATTTGATGTCAATCCTCAAGAACAATCTATAACCATTTAATTAGTCAAAGAGTTCATCAATCCTCATAAGTGTATACTTTTTCATCATGGACACTCAGTTTAAGAATTTTTAATCGACACATAACCTCAAGCTCACATCTACCTTTTTGAAAAAAAAAATAGGGGCTACTATGGGGGAGCCATCTAATATGAAGTTGTAGATATTGTTGTTTTCCTAGGGTGTAGATCAATGAATAAGTCTATCTCTCTATGGGGAGGTAAACCTAGAGAATCTTCAAGAAAGAAGTATTTATACTCTTCCACCATATTAGGGAACCAAGGACTCATAATATCCACTACACTGAGGGTCATACTATCCAAATGATGAGTAATAGGTTACACCCTCTTATGCATGAGTCAATAAATTGATGTTTGGGTTTCCTATTCACTCAAAAAAGAAAACTTGGTACCATCACTGCAAACACCCTTCACCCTTCTCCTAAAACAGTCAATCTGAGCATGAAATATAGATAACCAGTCTATACCAAGAATGACATCATAAGGCCTCAACGCCGCTCCCAAGATATCCCAACCTAAACTATAACATTTAAGAGTCATTTCACACTTTCGGATCCTATGAATGATAATTGAGCCACCTCTAGTTGGAGTCTTCAAGTATAAGGTTTGAGTCAATAGTTCAACTAAAATCTCTAAGTCTTATACAGGATTAGTGGAAAGAAAAGAATGACAAGAACTTGTGTCTATTAATACATTAGCTAAGGTAAAAATGACACAGATCATACCTTGTATCATTCCTAGAGCCCTGGGGTCAAGGACCTCTATAGCTTGTAGTTGGACTTGTCCCTGTCCACCAGCTCCCTTATCCTGGCATGGACCACCTATGGGTTTTGGTGGTAATAGATCAAACATCTGACCACAACCTGCTACTCTGAAGGCTCCTCTAACACATATTTTACAACATGCCACCCTTTTCTTGCCTATGTCTCTATCTCAATGGTCCCTTAACCGTCTCCCTAATATTTGTGCTGTAACACCCCGAGCTTCCACGATACGCTTCTCATTCAATAATGCAATAGCTTGCATTGTATGCAACTTCGAGTTCTAAAACACCGCGACTAATCAAAGTAGCCGTTATGAATAGTAATAACCACTTTTTAAAATTATATAAATTTTATATTTCAAAATGGACTTCATTTTTGGATTCGTAATATCGAAATTAGCCTATGTTGAATTTTTGGTATTTTTCTGAGAACTTCTAATTTTTATGAATAGTGAAAAATACTTTAAAACAACTTTTTTAATCAAAATAATTTATTGTGATAAATTATACTATTTAGTGGTTTTAAGGTATAATTAGAATATATTTTTACCATTTTATCCAATGGTGGTCATTATAATTAATTTAACATTGAAATTGGACATAAACAATTGCCAATCTTTTGATATAAATTGTTTCTTAAAAACACGCTATTTGTCGTAACAGCGGGAATTAATTATAAAATTAATTAATGCAACTTATATGTTTGGAATTTTTTGAAATAGACATCATTTTTGAATTCGGAATATCAATTATAGCTTAGGGTAAAATTTTGGCATTGTTCTGAAAAACTTCAATTTTTGATGAATAGTGAAACCACTAAGTGGTGGTTAAATAACTGATTTTTCGTTTAAATGTAATATTACCACTTCTGTGATTTGATTTTCAAAAATCCGACATACATGGTTGTCATTAATAAGTAAAATATGGTTCAATGAGATTAAAATAATTTTTTGGTGAATAGTAACTTTTAAGTTCTTAATCGCGATTAGAGGTAATTAGTGTAGTTTAAGGTAAAAATAATGTTTTAATAATATGAGATGAGCCTGACACTTGTCCTACTCCTATTGTATGAGTCATGGCCGACCAATACAACCCATGGGTCAACTTGGGGACCCCATGGAGCCACTTTAGTTGGAAAATGACATTAATATATATTTATTTAATGTTAAAAGTAAATTGACACAAACATGAGTTGTCTTACTAAAACAGTTTTTTAGTGGGGTTACACAAGTCCAAATTTTGATTATAAATATTCATTAGAAAGATAAAATGATTTACTACATCATAGTATTTTTGTTTATAATTTTTAGACATTAAATAAATTAAATTATTTATGACATCATTATGATGGAGCGATGACCTCATTATTTAACGATTTAAATAAAATGAGAAGATAATGCAAAATACAAGGATTACACTTGTCCAAAACCTATTGGATGAGTAGATTTCTAAACCTTATCACCTTATCCTCGAATTATATAAGTGTGGGACCTTTATAATCCGAAAATCATTGTGAAATAATGTAACATTTCAATCTTTCCAAAAGTGCCCCTCCTCTCCACTTATAAAAGGCCCCCACCTCTCCCACCTCATTTACACTTTCAAGCCATTTGGCTCGGCCCACCTCTACCCAAATACTCTCCCAACATCCCTCTATTACTCATAGAAGCCTCACTTTGGGCAGAACTCTTCCCAAGGAAGCCTTTGGCTCAAATCAAAAAGAGTTACATGATTTTGAGGTAATGTCTTCTCTAATGTTGTTTTGGTTTATTTTTCTTCTCCAACCCCCTAAACTCATTTTATTCATTTCTTTTGTAACAACCCCAGTATCCTCAATATACTAGTATGTTGTTATAAGAAGTATTCTAGCTACACTTACACACACCTACATCTAATGGTTAATGAACATACGGTTTCTATGGATGGCGAATTTCTGCCTCACGAAACGATGATTGTTCAACACTCATATAACACCTTCAAAGGTGGCCATTAAGATGTCACTATTTTTATATATGATATATAATATGTTTATGTTTTACTTATGCTTCTGTATTTCTCATTTATGACATACTTTATGATTTCCATTATGGGTAAAACGCGATAATTTCATTTTAGGAAGTGCGGACTACTGCCCCCTCAAAGTGATTTGAATCGTTAATGCCATATGTGGGATGTATAAAGGATG
The DNA here is from genome assembly GCA_963277665.1 of Viscum album. Taxonomy (NCBI): domain Eukaryota; kingdom Viridiplantae; phylum Streptophyta; class Magnoliopsida; order Santalales; family Viscaceae; genus Viscum; species Viscum album. Next base: position 734,145,547 of record OY728146.1, on the reverse strand, counting down.
GATTAAATGGTATTATACACTATATTATACTGGAATTATATTATACATTTATATCATTATGATTTAGTTCCATTAAATATGAAATTGAAATGAAAGTAGCGTTCATGCGTACGTACGGCTTACCGTCTCCATGAACGGTGCATTTCATTTCTTACCTCTAAATGTTACGTAATATTATAAATGAATGTATATAATGGATATATAAGATATATATGACATATAAATCATGAATATAATTCTGGATATAATGGATATTCTACCACATGAACAACATGTAATTATAAGAAGTTTATTGTTGACTCAAGTTACCAAAGATCGACAAAACGACCGTTATTAACTTAAATAATTACATAATGTTCATAACATTGTAATAAGTGATATAAAAAGGATAATGAAATTTAAAATGGTTCTTAATAAGGTAGATATTAACTCTAGTTTATTATTCAGGAGTTTAAAGAACGGTTGAGTCAAGTCGGACACAAGGTAAGGGAATTTCTTAACCCAACTTACATTCTTTGGGTTAATCTCCTACATTCAAATTATGTCATGATATTATTATGTCTTATTTTGTATTTTTTACTTTCTTTATGTGTACCTATAGTTAATAAACATAATATATCTATTTTATTTTAAAAATAATCTTTGTAAGGACTTCGTCTCAATCTCCTTTCATTGAGGCATATTTGGTTTTATACACAAATTTTTTTTATACGGTGTATAAACCACTTTGACTTTTACGTTTATTCAAAAGGAATCTTTTTTATACGAAGCATTTACTAAACGACAAAAGGGAATGTTTTTGTCGTACGTATGCGGCGACAACGACTTCTCCGCCGCCGTGACCACTATTTGAGTTTCGGCTTCCTCTACAAGCCATCATTTTTTTTAATGGAAAATAAATACAAAGTTTTAACTTTCTTTTATTTTGGTATTGAAAATGGTTTTGAAAGCGTTTTTATTATATCAATGTGTTGTATTGAAATCTTGTGATTGAAATGTGGAAATGTTATGTTTCCTTTATGCATGTTTTATGTGATACGATTATGTTATGGTTTATGATATGTTTAAACCTATTCATATGAAGAATGCATTGGACTTAATAAGTGACGAGTGGAGCCCACTACAGCTCCTCGATGCATCGGCAGGTCTCATGAGACAAACTAGTGTCTTGGCACGAGGCCTTGACAAAATATTATTTGTGGTCTTGGCACGAGGCCTTGGCTACGTGGTTATGATAGTCTTTCATTATGCATTCCATCATTATGAAAGTGGTTATTGATATTGCATGTGATTATTCGACCAGTAGAATATCCATGTGAAGAAGTGAATGGCATTATCTCATTTTACTATTGCCATATTATGTTGATGGTCAAGTTTAAAAGGCTTTTGTTTTGGTTATACATTGCCTAAAATGTTTATGTTTATTTATGAAAGCTTACGCAATATTGTTATCCTTACTGAGCATCTGAGCTCACCCCTTTCAATGTTTTAATATTTTTCCAGGATGTGAAGAAGTATTTTATGAATGACCTACAGGGGTAGTCAGAAAGGGATATGATTGTGGACTATGAAGACCATGTTATTGTAGTTTGTTTACTTTTTTATGTAATGAAATACTTATGAATGTATCTAGTGTTTCCAAGGCTACTAAACTAATCGGTCTTTCGAGACTTGATCTTTTGTGATCATGCCAATGTTACGAAGTAATGCACCGACTCTGGGTAGCTGGGGTTGGGGCGTTACATGTGCTATGGGTTGGGAAATATCCTGACAGATTTCCCGAACCATCACAAGAGAAACAATTAATTTCCCCTGACTAATTCAAGCCACATTGAGATCCTTGCAACACTTACCCTGAGTCTTGGGACTTCCTCTTGAAGCATATAACCTTCAGGATCCATGTGATTGTTGTCAGCTACCTATTTACAATGTCTTAGCTACTGGGTTCCCACTACTATCTCCCACAACTGGTGTCTTATCTTCCAAAAAAAATTCTACCGAAGGGGCTCAATCGAGTACCCTAGAACAGGTGTAAATGATAAGAGGTACCATTAACACCCTAATGACCTACTGTAATCCATTATCAAAGGCCTATGCCCTGAAGAATAGGTATCATACCATATCCAATGACTAACAAAAGATATTAATTAACCATGTTACTTCTCTATAGTCATACTTCCATGGTGTAGATATAGAATATTATGTATGCGTATTGATAGAAATGTGGATGGATAGAACACCTCTTTAAAGAGGTGCTCAAAATCTTCCCTGGAGAGAGTCGTCTCACAATGGGGCTAGGTCAAAAAACTCTACCATTTTATATTATATCTCTAATAAACACCCACTATGAGGATTTCCATATGGTCTTAAGGAATCCTCACAAGGTGAAAAATGTGATAGATTGCCTCTAGTCAGTCCTCAGCCACATGGGGGGTATGGCTCACCCTGACACATATGAGGTCACCACCTCAGAAACTTATGAAATGCACCTAGACTACGTATATCCCCATCTAGTATTTATGGTTCTAGATACTACTTAGAGGGTGGTGGTATAGCTGGTAAACCACCCGGAGGTGTTATCACTGATACAAGTCCTTTTATTGATGCCTCATCACAAGGAGAATCATCCTCATGATCAGATGGTGGAATATTGGCTAGTTGGCTGTCAATATAGAGGCTTCCCAAAATAAAAGAAGACATACCATGGTCAAAGAATATATCTGGGGAGATTACTCAATAATGACATGTAAAACACAACCATTCTTATATGATGCATGTTCGATTTTTCCCATAATCTAGTGTTATCATGTACAATGTCCAAAAGAAGGTGATCAGAGCCCTGGGGTATGGATATGTTAACTGTCGCACCCACATCGGAGCCCCAGACTGGAAATCTGAACTCAAAAACACATAACATGGTTTCCCTAATCCAATCTCACTGACTTAGGTCATAAGGTAGAACTAACCACCTGTGATACTAATCTTCCACAACCCAACCCACTGAGGTCTGACCCATGACTACACCAATCCCACCTCCAAAAGGCTAGGGGATAGAGACCAATACCGAGATGGAATATCCAAAAAATGGGATGCATTTTCCTAAATTAATTGTATATACTCACACATCTACAATCCCACATAATTCTGAAATATAAAACATCTAAAACAATTTATGAATAGATCTATGATCCCACAACACAGTACGACAACAAAGTATTGAAAACAAAAAAGAAGGCAAAAAAATCCCCAAAGAAACTATAAAGATTATATCCATCGTCAAGGGTGAGTAATAAGTCAAAATTACACTTCAGGTCAACACATTAGTCTTTTAAGCTCCATCTATACTCCACCTTCTCTTTTTTCTCCTTGGAAAACATCAAAAAGAATCATCGTCTTCACAAGACATGACACGTATGGGAGAATCCAGTGTAGGGGTGAGTATAAAAATACTCAATAGGAAACCCCTAAAACACAAAACCTGAAGCACAAAGTATAGTCAGATCAATACAAGATATAACAATAGATTTATAACAGAAACAAAACCCATATATACTTAGGAGAGTCACCATGACATCAGGTTGTAATAACTAACTGTCAGCTATAGGATTCTTCTCAAAGAAATGCTCGTTCAGGGAGAACTCACTCAATGATACATGATACCATTGGAGACACTCAACTAAGAGTTCTAAGATATTGGGTCCTTCCCCAGGAATCTCACTAGTCTTATGGGACCAGGATACATAGATAAGGGGTCACTCTTAGAACCACGGAGGGAAACCATGAACCCAATCTGGATAAACCCTCTACGTAAGAGATTGTATGTCAATGATTATGAAAACCCTATTGATAAATCCTTCTAAATGGCGATCAATTCTCTTATCTGGTAATTCAAAATGATTCCACAAACTCCAACTATGTAACAAAGGTGATAGAGGATTACACTCTAGTCTAATAGAAGGACACCCCATCTCTATCTGAGACTCAGCCTATAGAGGGGATCACAATCTAGTGATGTGGATGTAATTCTACACTACATCCTCAAGGTAAAATGACCAAGGGAATGGAATCAACCTATACTCTTCGAAAACATGAAAATGAAGAGCCTCATGAACTCTTGATGGTAGTACACAACATGTCTTAGGGGGTACACGGTGTGTCCAGCTATCCCATGTCCTACTCGTGTGGAAGAGCCTCACATGTCATGTAGTCTCTATATACACACAATGTATAATGGCTACATTACATGTATAGACACATGGTTACATACCTATGTTTATATGTTGTGACCATGTAGTGAAGCTGTGTCCATGTACCGGTCCATGTACGCCATGTCGTGTCTGTATAGGAATACACGGTGCATTCGTGCATGTGTACTCTAAACCATGATTGTGTACTTCCAAAGTACATGATGGGTCAACTGGGGAGGTTCACATGTCATGTGATCATCATCTTCATCTGGAACCCCTTGCCGCCACCAAAGGGGTCACACGCACGATGTAATATCAGATTACACACTGTGTTCTATAGGATTTTCCTAAATCCCGTAACTGCTTTCTCACACATCCTCCACCACTCTAGCCTTTGGTTTCCATCCTCACCTAACCAAAAAACTGAAGATATGAGGGCATACTAGTCATTCTGTCAAAAAACAATACAATTCATTACTAGATCTTCTTACAAATTAGATAAATGTCATTGTTTGTTTTACACCAAAGAATGTGATTTTTAGAATCATCCATCATCTAATTTTCTCCATCACTATCATTGTAACTCTTTAATTTCATGTCATTCCCATATCTATGATATTATATCATTGAACTATGAAAGGGGTATACAATGATTGATTAATAAGAAATAGTTGAGTCATGGTTCAAACGAATAACACACATGATGAAGAATATATCAGGTGAGAAAATAAAAAAAATGAGAGGAATGAACCTTAGCCAATTTTCTTGTCAATATCAATTCATTTCTATAATATAATCAACTAATAGATACAAATTAATTCTACCAAATCACCATGTAATAAAACCATACTACAAGATGATCAAACCACAGATCAATCTATTCATTGATTGTCCTACATTCATCACATGAATCAAGAATGGGGAAGAAATCAAAATAAAACAAATTCTCTACCTTGATTTGGTTTATCATTGATGAAGAATGATGTGTCGTCCTCATAATTAGCAAGATCCACCGAATTGGTTTCTCATCGACCATCAGACCACAATCATCTCACTATTCTCTTGAGATAATTCTCCATATCTCTCTTCAACAGTCCTCCAGTGTCTCCATGGTTATGAACCTAACCTTGTATTTCCAAAAAAATCTATTTCAATATTAAAAAAATCACTACATTGTCAAAACGTAAAAAAAATTATTAAATATTTTTATTCATTTAAGTACCAGTGAAAATTTTTTCACAAATGACCCACACCGGCCAATGTGAAGTCACAGCTAGGCGAAAACTTCCATTCTAAGCTCAACATTACCCTAAGATTTCTAATCTAAGAAAACATTTAATATTTATTCCACTTTTTCAACAAAATGGTGTGTGCATGATATTTAATATTTTAATATACTTCAAAAAAAAATTCAGGAACACCAGACCTCATAATCACACGCCGTCTAAGCTCCCAGTCTCAATAATAATCGATATAATATTTAAAAATAATATATGGAAATATGATAAGTTTCAGTTCTTTTAAAATAATATACTTTTCTTTATAATTTCATAGTTTTTTTAAATAAGTTATTTCAGAATGGAAAGGATGTTATCCTCGAAAATTTTATAATGATATTTTAATGGTATTTATATTCATCAAAATTATAAACCCTTGATATCACTTATGCTTTTCTAAGGATATGATTCAAATATAAAATCCTTCTTCTATATATATATTGTTTATGTTTATGTTGAAATTATTTTTATGAAACTCATTTCTTTTCCATGGTTTATGCTATGATGAAATTTTTATGAAACCTGTTTCTTTTCAGGGGTTATGGTACAATGAATTATTTATGTTCTTTTGAGACACATATATATTATTTTAACTATTTTATGGGTGGGACCTGTATTTCCCTATAAAAAATTGGGTAAATATTAATATCAAATGAGATAAATAAGATTAGAGTGGGGAGTGAACCTAGTTTAGTATAATAATTTTTCCACTATGATTGTTTTGGGAGTGAACCATGAGAAATATGATGGTTTGGGGAGTGAACCCATTCCACTGTGATAGTCTAGTAAAATATACTTTACTAATAAAGAAATGGTTTTCCTATGCATAATTTAAGCCACAATTCCTTATCGTATTTCAATGTTATGCTTCTATGGCTTATGTTCTTTGGTTCCTTTATGATTTATGTCTAATAGACTACCATGATTTCTGTTATGACTTAATTTTATGATTTATTTTATGAAGGGTATGATTTTAAAATGTTGTGATCATGTTATCATACACTCATGTCTATGTTATTCCCATGTTATCATCGATATCTCCCGTATTTATCCTTAGTGATAATATGATCTCACTCTTTTATTAGGTTTCTTTTCCCCATGTTATGAAAAAAGGTATTGAGTATGATATATCTATGAAGGGTGTAAGTTATAATGATTTTAGTGGGCTATAAAGTAGATATTTTATGAACCAATTGTTTATTTTTCCAAGTTTCCAATGATACTATACATAAATGATTCAAGAATGGATAGAAATGTTCTACAATGAATATTCATCTACTAAGATATAATATCAATGTTAGAAAATCATGGTTTTCTATAGTTGTAATCAGAGTAAGGTTTAGATAAACTATGAAAATATGTATGATAAAACATTAGTAATAAATTTGGGGATTATCCAATGGTTTTCTTAAGTAACTGAATGTTATGGGGGGATGGAATGAAAAATATTGTTGTTATGATCACACAAATTTCTCAATCTATGAATCATATTGAGCTTATAAAAGAGTAAATGAGGGAATAACGTTCTATTTATTCCTTCATGAGGAAATTTCCACCTTATTTTTATTTAGTCTCATGATAGTCTAGTTGCTAAGAAATGGATCACTACCATTGAAAAGATATTTTCATTCTTCGGTGTTTAGAACTTGAGAATGTTATTCTTGAAGCTTATTTTTTAGAAATCATGGTAGATCGATTGTGGAATCTTATCAAGAACAGTAGAGAATAATAAGTAATTGAAGAATTTGAGTGGGATGAAATAAAATATTATTTTTTAACAAGAACTTTCATTCTATTAATTTTATGAAAAATTTAGAAAGAACTCATTGATTTAAAGAAGAATTTTAATGAATTTTCTACTACTTATAAGGAAAATTTTATAAGGCTTGTGAGATATTATTCTATTATTATCATCCAACCTAAAAGTATGTTTGATCATTTATTTAATGGATTAAAACAAAGTCTATTCATGTCCTTTTCTATAAGGAACTTCATTATATTTGAATAAATTGTTTTATGTGCTATCAAGAAGTAGATATAGATTGGAGTTACCCATCAATCTAATGTTTTTTATAAGAAAATAAAAACTAAATTCAAAGGAAATTGTAAAAACCATAGAGAGAAGAATATAATCCCTATTTTATTCTCAAAATTTTAAAGGAATCATGGGGGAAATTATCGTAAAGGGAATGGTAAATGTTTTAAGTGTGTAATAGTAGTTCATCAGAAAATTGAACGATGAAATGATGGGAAGAAGTTATATATGATATGAATATATGGAAATCTCCATAGAATTCACCACCCACACTCTAGTGTTTTAAATGCATGGAGTATGGGAATTATTCTAACCAAATACAAAATATGAAGGTTATTGGTCATGGTTTGTTTCTAAAACCTCTTAATCCTGGATATAAATTGAAATCTCATCTGATCACAATTTTTCATGAGGGGTTTCATAACAATGTGGTGAAGGGTACAATTAGCATCCACTATAGACCTGCTAAGGCCTATTTGATTGGATCTACTCTCTCTTTTATATATAAAGTATTTTATAATGGTATCGCAGTACCACCTCATAAACAAAATGTTGATTTAGTAGTAAAACACTATATTGGTACGATGATCACATCCCAAGTCTATGATTATTCTTCGGTTGAATTTTTGGGAATGTGTTTCTTGAAAATCATTTCATTATTACTCTAGTTTAATTTGATGTTATTTCAAAATCAAAGATATGAAAATTATCTTTTATTTTATTAATTTATTTCTAGAATAATTTATTGGTTTTTCATTAAATCATAAATTCAAATTTTCAATTGAACTTATACCAAGTGAGACACCTATTTATAAGACTCCATATAGAATGGCCCGGATTGAGTTGCAATAATTGAAGAACAAACTCTATGATAATCTTGAAAAGGAATGCATTCAACCATGTGTTTCACCTTTGGCTAAACACGTTATTTTAATAATAATAAAGACGAATCAATATGACTCTTTATTTATTATTTTGAACTAATAGATATCACTATCAAGAAAAGGTATAATCTACCCCATGTTGATGACTTGTTTGATCATATTCACATATATCAATACTTTTTCATGATTGATCTTCATTTTATATATCATCAATTAAGGGTAATGAAGGAGTATATACCAAATAAAATATTCTGTATAAATTATGGACACTATGAATTTATAGTGATAACATTTTGTCTTAAAAATATCCCCATTATCTTCTTAGATTAAAGGAATAGATCCTTTAGAGTACCCTGATCAGTTTTTGGTTGTATTTATTGATGAAATTCTTATTTATTTAATGAGCATGGAAGAGCAGGAAGATAATTTGAGAATTTTTTTGAAGACCATAAGGAATCATAATCTTTATGAAAAAATTATAAATTGGGAATTTGGCTTCAGAAAGTTTCATTCTGGGGTTATATAATTTCAATTGATGGTATATAAATAGAACCTTTAAAAGAAAAAAGCTATTAAGCATTGGACTAGACCAACCACTTTGAATTATATACATATTTGTCTTGGTTTCACTGTAAATTATTGATGTTATATGCAGTATTTTTCATTACTATTGAAAACACTAACCTAGTTAACTTGGAAGGGATCAATTTTCCTTTATATGGATAGATTTAAATAATGTTTTAAGGAACTGAAGGGAATAATATTCAGTACACATATGCTTACACTAACCTATAGTGGATTAGGGTTCGTAATCTATAGTGAGGGATCAAAGAAGGTACTAGAATTTTTCCTCGTTGAAAATGATATATTTATAGATTATACATCCCAAAAATTGAAGTTACTGATAAAAACTCACCAACTCAGTATTTGGAGTTAGCTACAATAATTTTTACATTTAAGATATGTAAGAATTATCTCTATAGAGAAATGTGTGACATATATACTGATCAGAAAAGTTTAAAGTATATTTTCAAAATAAAATTTATAAACATACATCAAATAATATGTTTTGAGCTTATTAAATATTATGACTTCTCAATACGTTACCACTCTAATAAAGTGAACAAGGTAGAAGGGGCTCTGGATCGAAAGGATTATGCGGGATTATATGTAAGGAGGATAAAAAAGATCCAATATTTATAGAATTTCAAAGTATGGATCTTGAAATCTTAAATGAATGGGTTAAATATTATATTTCTCAAATGATTTTTCAACTATATATCTGATTAAAGATTAAAAAGGAACATAAGGAATATGTATAGATTGTAACGACCCAAACTATTTATTAATATTTATTTCATAAATTTTGTTAGTTATTTTCTTTTATACTCAAAAAATATTCTTTAATTAATAATGTCAGTATAATTAAATGAGACCATTGGGTTTTAATTGTTATATGATTGTTGGTCAATATGACCATTGGTCAAATTGAACGTTGGAAGAAAAACTCTTAACATTACATTTTTTGTTTATAAATACAAGTGATCCAATTTAATTAATACAGAAATAAGATTTGATGGCCTCATCCAGTAGTCTCAGGCCGTTCGAAGCCCATCTAACGAAACTTGGGAAGGCGGTAGCACCACTAGGATTTGCTCTAGACCAAACCCAAGCCAAACCTCATCGTTTGAAGCTGGAACGCAATCACCTACGAGAGAAGTTCAAGCTGATAGAAATAACCACTCGGGCAATATTGGTCGATCCGCCCCAAGATTCTATCACCTTAGCACACCTTACGCTTTGGTCCTATGCTGGTGTTATAAGGGGCTATGTAATGAGACCTTAGCTTCTTTGTGTAACCCTTTGATATAAATAAAACATTTTTTTCATATTATGGTGATGCTTGTGAATTTCAAATGTTCGGATAAATATAGGATGTATATTATTGATGAATTTTGGAAAAAATGGATATTTTAAAATATTTTTGTAAACCTTGAATAATTAATAATGTTTAATGATTTTCAAAAAATGGCATTTGTAGTTGTGTTCAGTAAGAAATTTAGAGTCTAATAAGATCAACTTAATTTCTGGTGAATAGTAAATTATGAATAGTAATTTTATGCTTATGATTAGTAATTTGGAAGAATGGATTTGTAACCTCACTTAAGAAAGTATTTTTATAATTTATGCATGTTTATTAGGTAATGTGATTCAATAAAATAAGTAAATAAATATTTAAGAATTTATTAATTATGTATTAGTTTTCTTTCGGGTGAATAGTGTTTTTATTTAAAAAATAAATTAAAAATATTTAGAAAATTAGTTTCATAAAATGGCGTTCATTTTTGAATTCAGAGCATTGATATTATGTACAGGTGAATTTTTGGGTTTTTTCTGAAAAAGTTGAATTTTTGGTGAATAGTAAAAAATACAGTTTGGAGTTTTGGGTGTTTAATGACATCATTAAAGATGTAATAATTATGTAATATTTATAGTAATCTTATTAATAGTAAGATAATCTATGAGGTGTCTCAAGTGACCAATACCATGGGCAAATACCATGGGCAAGCCCATGGTTTTAACAATACCACCGATGAGGTGTCCCTTAGGAATTAATGATTTGTTCCCTCACTTCTCCTATAAATACCAAGCCTTTCCCTCATCAATTTCATTCAAAAATTATCCTCAATGAATTTATGGTCTCTTTACCTCCCAAGGAGTCCTCCCAAGTTCCCTACCTTCATTCTTTCAAAGTTTCTCTTCAAGGAAATGGAACCTTTCACCCTCCTCTTTAAGTCATGACTTCTTTTATGTTATGGCTTATACTTCCATTTTATTATGCGGGGGTTTTTTATTCTATATACTCACTACATTCCATTTCATTTCCAAATTATTCGAGACCCTTTCCGCTCTCGTCAATTGATTTTCTGAATTTTTATGTGACGCAATTAGGCTGCTGAATTTTTCATAAAAGGAATCACATCTTCTCTTTTCTTTCATATTTCCTTTTCATGTGGTATGTCATTAAAATTTCCATACCATGTTATTATCTCCATTTTATTCTGTATTTATATTTTATTATAAGTTATTGATGAGTTTTTTACTCCTGTACCCTCTCTTTTTTTATTATTTTCTAAAACCAAGTTACATAGTTGTTATGCTGCAGAGGTTTCATCTCAAAATTTCTCTCTCTTTCTCTCAAGAAATTATCTTATTTTATATATGTGAATACCAATACCTATTTCATTTCTATGGGTGTTTATAATTATAAAAAATGATATATTTTATTATGCAATTGACATACATGTAACCCTTAAACCCTTTCCATGGGTTATAAATGACATAACGATCTTATTTTTTAGCACTTTTAAAACGTCATGATTTTGAAATGAAACCCATTTATTTTATTCTATTTGGGTTATTTATGAAATGTATGATTATGTTCTATGTGGATCACATGAAAGTAAATACATATTAAGGGTGTTACCTGATAGTGCTCCAATGTATTGGGTAAATAATTAATATATAGAGATGAAAAGTTTTACGATACCTTGGTGAATAACCTTAGTAATTTTTATGACACTTTGGGGATAAACCTTGGTGATATATTCATGAATGTCTCAATGAAATGTTGAAGCCACATATTCAAGTTATGATTGAAGTTATTTTCATTATGATATGCCTATTATTTCATTGCTCTTGTCTTTATTTTTTATTCAAGTTCATATTGATATCACAAGTAAACTGATTCCCTTGTTTACCCTTACAGGGCCTTCTGCTCACCCTTTCCTATGAATTCATGTCTCCAGGTTATAAGATGCAGTAATTTTACTAAGGATAAACTTATAATGAATCACTAAAAGTGGATTAGAAGAATATTTTATGTTTTTGTCAAGTTTTATTATTCCTGATTTCCAAGACACTAGAATTTAAAGATCCTATGTATGTAAAATGTAATGAAAAGTTATGTATTAAAAAGGTGGGATTCCATAGTTGGTATCAAAGGATAGTTTGGTTATTTATGGAAATTAGGATAAGAAAATTTTAGGAAAAATCTATAGAAAATATTAAATATTGGAAAACATCCTGGTATTTTGGTGAGTATTGAGTAAGTGGTTTATCAAACAAATACATCTTTGTATGGATACGAGCAGGTAGAGGAGGCTCTGGCACAGATGTATATAGGGGTAAAACCTCAAAACACAACTTTGAGCTAGACTCGAATAGGAACTATTGCATGATAATGGGCCTTGTTGCACTCTTGGTTACAACACTCCTGGGGGATATGTTTGGTTAATCATAATCTTTATATGAATCATTATGAAGGAATTATAGAGAAATGTAATTGTTTAATCATGAAGTTTTAAGACATAAAATCCTTTATAGTTAAAATATTCATAAATAAAATATGATTCTCACTAAAGTTTTATTATTTTATAAAATGGTGTGTAATAGGAGGAACCATGAAAATAGTGACCACAGTGGACCATGCGCTGACGGCCCACCGATGGAAGCTGAAATGGAAACATTCATGTGAATTATGAACCAACTAACTCAAGTTATGGGAAATAACTTCAATAAATCTGAGAGACTGATCTCACCGCGAAGGGAACAACATTCTGTTGAATACTTTATGCGTCAATTACCACTAACCTTTAGTGGATCGACTGACCCATTGATTGTTGAGCAGTGGATCAGCTCCATCGAGAAGATCTTTTTTGTTCTCCATTATTCTGAGCAAGAGAAGGTCACCCTGGTTGTCTATCGCTTAGAAGGAGAAGATGATCATTGGTGGGAACTGATTAAAAACATGAGACAAAGAGTGTAGGTTGAATCTATATTGTGGGAAGAGTTTAGAGGGATCTTCTTCAGTATGTATTTCCCTCATTCCCTGAGAAAAATAATGGAGGAGTTTCTTGAGATGAACCAAGAGGAGAATGAATCCATGGAAATCTATGAGATGAACTTCACATGTATTTCACGTTACACCTCTAGATTTGACAGGGATCCAAGTGGTAAGGTTGATAGATTCTTCAGTGGACTGAGACCTCATCGGCGGAATAATCTAGCCAATTGTGACAATGATAGCTAAGAGGAGATCGTGTGAAGTGTGATGAAAGTCGAGCTGGAGTTTGGTGAGACACAGTGGTCTCATAAATCAAACAATAGGAAGGAATCGATGGAGACCAGCTTTGGGAGGACTTATGATCAGGTAAGAGGAGGCAAGAAAGTTCAATATACCATGTGTAATAAATCTGGGAAGAAGCATTATAGGAACTTCCTAGTCCGGAGCGTTAAATGCTACAAGTGTCGAAGAGATGGACATATTGTCAGAAATTTTCATAGTGTGGTGAAACCTCAACTTCCAAACACTAATGATAAGGGTAAGATGGTGTAGGTCCTACCTGATGTCTAGTGCTTTATGTGTGGACAATGTGGGTACTTTTCCAATCATTGTCCAAATCTGAGGGCAGTGGAGGGGAACCACTATCGGCCTCAACAAAGGCCTAGGGATCAAGGACATGCTTTTTCTATCATGACAGCTGCATTCAATGCTCTGAAATATGTGGTAGTAGGTACTCTTGTTGTTATCTCAAATCTAGCAAGTACTTTGTTTGATTCTGGTTCTAATAATTCCTTTATTTCCTTCATGTTTTCAAATAATTTAGAATCAACCCCGAATTTTCTAATAGTAGAGTTATCAGTCAAGACTCTTTGTGGGATTATCCAAGAATCATTAGTGTTTAGAAACTCTAATATTTACATTAGTGAGCATAATCTTATCGCAAATCTATTAGTCATTCCCATTTAGAATTCAACATTATACTAGGGATGGACTGGCTCTCAAAGTATAATTCTAAGATCAAATTTAGAAGAAAGGAAGTCTTAGTAGTCTTGAATGGAAAAACTATAGTTACTTCCAAGGATAGATATCTCATCCTAGTCTTTGTCTAGAGGAACCCCATATATCCTTCTTTGTGGAGTTAATCGGTGAAGAAGAAGAAGAAGAAGATGTGAGTTTAAGTATAGAAACCGTCCCCATCATCCAGGAATATATTGACGTATTTCTTGAGGAGTTGCCCAGACCTCCCCCAGAAGGAGAGGTAGAGTTCTCCAGTGAACTCATACCTAGATCTCCTCCGATATCAAAGGCCCCCTAAAGGATGGAAAATGTGGAGCTAAAGAAATTAAATAACCAACTCCAAGATCTTTCGGAGAAGGGGTTTATCTAATCAAGTGTGTCTCCTTGGGGATAACCAGCTCTCTTTTTAAAGAAGAAGGATAGATCAATGTGGCTATGCATTGATTATAGAGAACTGAATGGGCTCATAGTGAAGAAAAAATACACCATTCCATGAATTTATGACTTATTTGACCAACTTCTTGGGGTACAGTTCTTCTCTAAGATTGATCTTTGATCTAGTTATCATCAATTGAGAGTGAAGAAAGAAGATATTCCAAAAACTGCCATCCGATCAAGATATGGGAATTATGAGTTTACTGTTATGCCTTCTGGACTGATTAATTCATCTTCTATTTTTATGGATTTGATTAATAGAGACTTTGAGGACTACCTTGATAACTTTGTGGTAGTTTTTATTGATTATATTCTCATATATTCCAAAAGTAGTGAGGATCATGAGGATCATCTAAGGGTTATTTTTCAAACATTATGGAAGGAGAGGATTTTTGGAAATTTCGGTAAATGTGGATTCTGGTTACAACAAGTTTCTTTCTTGGGGCATGTTGTTACCAATGAAGGAATCATAGTTGACCCTACAAAAAAAAGTTGTAGAGGAGTGGCCTCAACGTACCACAATAACTATGATTCAAAGTTTCCTTGGATTATCAGGATATTATAGGAGGTTCTTGAAAAACTTTTCATGACTTTCTAATCCATTGACCAAGTTAAATCGAAAAGGGGTCAAGTTCATTTGGACAAAGGAGTGTGAGGAATGTTTCCAAGAGCTGAAGAAGAGATTAGTTACTGCACTCGTCTTAACTCTTCCCTCGAGTGGAGAAGGATTCATTATTTTTAGTGATGCATCTCTAAAAGGTCTTGGGTGTGTCCTCAGGGAAAATGACAAGGCCATTGCTTATGCATCTCGACAGTTGAAGACTCATGATTAAAATTATCCTACGCATGATCTGGAGCTGGTTGCAGTTGTTTTTACTCTGAAGATATAGAGGCACTATATTTATGGGTAGAAATGTGATATATAAACAGAATTTTGAATTATATTTTCACACAAAAGGAGTTGAACATGAGACAAAGAAGATGGTTGGAAATTCTTAAAGACTATGATTATTCAATTCATTATCATCCTGGAAGAGGAAACAAATTCACTGATGCATTAAGAAAGAAAGTACCAGTTGTTCTTTCCAGGATGCGGATTCAAAGAGATACATTGATCAATGACCTATTAAAGTTGGACTTGATAATTATAAGAGAAGGGACATCATCAACCCAAACCCAAATGATTTCTCAACCATCCTTACTAGAGAAGATCAAGAAATCACAGAAATAATATCCTTTGTTGTAGAAGAAGTTTGAGGCTATAAAGGATGGGAAGTTTCCTGAGTTCAATATTGATCAAGAAGGTGTATTGAAATTTCGTACAAGACTATGTGTTCCATCTATTTTAGAAATAAATAAGGAGCTGATGGATAAATCTCATAGCTCTATGTTCTCTATACATCCTGGAAGCACAAAAATGTATAGGGACCATTGTGATCATTATTGGTGGGATAATATGAAAAGGGAGATTGCTGACTACACTTCAAGGTGCCTTGTATGTCAGCAAGTGAAGGAAAAGTGAAAAATATCTAAAGGGGTATTGAAACCACGACCCATACTAGCATGGAAGTGAGACAATATCACTATGGACTTCGTCACTAGTCTTCCGAGAACTTCCAAAGGAAACAATGCGATATGGGTTATTATGGACCATCTCACCAAGACTTCCGATTTTATCTTTATTTGGGAAGATTTATCTCTTGATCAACTTGCCAGGATTTATGTGAAGGAAGTGGTAAAATTTCATGGAGTTCCACTTTCTATCATATCTGATCGTGATCCAAGGTTCACATCAAATTATGGAGAAGTCTTCAACATGCTCTGATCACTGAATAGAATTTCAGTATGGCCTATCACCCCCAAATTGATGTACAATCTGAAAGGACTATTCAAACACTTGAGGAAATGCTAAGAACATGCTCAATGCAATTTAAAGGAGGATGGGATAAACATCTCCCTTTAGTTAAGTTCTCTAACAAAAGTAGCTTTCACTCGAGAATTCAAATGGCACCCTATGAAGCTCTATATGAGAAATGATGTTGAACTCTTAATTTTTGGGATGAAGCTGGTGAAAGAAAGCTTCTTGGGCCTGATCTTGTGCAAGGGATGACAAAAAAAGTACATTCCATCCAACAACACATTAAGGATACTCAGAGTTGGAAAAATAGCTATGATAACAACCATCAAAATAACTTGGAGTTTGATGTTGGTGACAAGGTCTTTCTTCAAATTTCACCTTGGAAGAGAGTCATGAGGTTTGGGAAGAAAGGGAAGATCAGCCTTTGGTACATTGGCCCCTATGAAATCCTTGATTTCGTGGGAGTAGTGGCCTATCGGCTTGAACATACTCCAAATCTAGCACCAAGTTCATGATGTCATCCACGTATCCCTCTTGAAGAAGTATATACCTGACCCTTCACATGTACTAAACCCAGAGGTGGTACAACTAGAACCTGACCTCTCTTATGAGAAGCATCCGATGGAGATCTTTGATCGTAGAGATAAGGTTATATGCAACAAGACTACACACCTTGTTATGGTGTTGTGGAGGAACCAGAAATATGAAGAAGCTATGTGGGAACCAAAGGAGTCTTTGAGGTATAATTACACACACCTTTTCTCTTATGAGGGTAAGAGTTAAAAATTTCAGAGACGAAATTTCTTAAGGGGGGAAGAATAAAACGACCCAAACTTTTTATTAATATTTTTTTCCTAAATTTTGTGTGTTATTTTATTTTATACACAAAATATATTCATTAATTAATGAAGTGAGTATAATTAAATGACACCATTGGGTTTCAATTTTTATATGATCATTGGTCAATATGACCCTTGGAAGATAAACTCTTAATGTTACATTGTCTTGTTTATAAATACAAGTGATATTGTTTAATTAATGCAGAAAGAAGATTCGATGGCCTCATCTAGTAGGCTCGGGCCATTCGAAGCCCATCTGATGGAACTTGGGAAGGAGGTGTCGCCTTTGGGCTTTTCTCTAGATCAAACCCAAGTCAAACTTCATCGTGTGAAGCAGGAACAGAATCACCTACAGGATAAGTTCAAGCTGATATGAATCACCACTCGAGAAATGTTGGCCAAGTTTCCCTAAGATTTTATCGCCTTAGCACACCTTACACTTAGGTCCTATGATGGTGTTATAAGGGGCTATATAACGAGACCATAGGTTCTCTATGTAACCCTTTGATATAAATAAAATTATTTTTTCATATTATGGTGAAGTTTGTGAATTTCAAATGTCAGGATAAATATAGGATGTATATTATTGATGAATTTTGGAAAAAGATGATATTTTAAAAAATTTATGTAATCCTTAAATAATTAATAATGTGTAATTATTTTTAAAGAATGGTCTTCTACAGTTGTGTTTGGTAAGAAATTTAGATTCTAATAAGATCAACCTAATTTTTAGTGAATAGTAAATTATGAATAGTAATTTTACGCTTATGATTAGTAATGTGACCAAATGGATTAGTAACCTCACTTAAGAATGTATTTTTATAATTTAGGCACCTTGATTTGGTAATGTGATTCAATAAAATAAGTAAATAACTATTTCAGAAATTATTAGTTATGTATTAGTTTTCTTTCGGGTGAATAGTGTTTTTATTTAAAAATTAAATTAAAAATATTTAGAAAAATATTTTCATAAAATGGAATTCATATTTTAATTTAGAACATTTATTTTAGGTTAATGTGGATTTTTTGGTTTTTTCTGAAAAAGTTAAATTTTCAGTGAAAAGTAAAAATAGAGTTTTGAGTTTCGGGTGTTTAATGACATCATTAAGGATGTAATAATTATGTAATATTTCTGGTCGACTTATGAATAGTAATATAAGTTATGAGGTGTCCCAAGTGTTCAATACCATGTGAAAATACCATGGGCAAGCCCACGTTTTTTCCAATACCACCGATGAGGTGTCCCTTTGAAATTAATGATTTGTTCCCTCACTTCTCCTATAAACACCAAGCCTTTACCTAATTCATTTCATTCCAAAATCCTCCTAAACTAATTTATAGTCTCTTTGCCTCCCAAGTTGTCCTCTCAAGGTTCCCTCTAGCCTCCCAAGGTCCTGACCATCAAGATTTCGATGTTACTCTTCAAGGTAAGGGAACATTTCACCCTCCTCTTTTATGCCATGACTTCCTTTATGTTATGTCTTATAGTTCCATTTTATTATGTGGGGGTTTTTTATTATATAACCTTAATACATTACATTTCATGTACAGATGATGTGACACCCTTTCCTCTCTCATCAATTGATTTTTGGAATTTTTATGTGACACTGTTAGGCTGCCGAATTTTTTATAAAAGGAATCGCATCTTCTATTTTCTTTCATGTTTCCTTTTCATGTGGTATTTCATTCAAATTTCCATAACATGTTCTTATATATATGTTATAAGGTATTTATACTATATTATAAGTTATTTATGAGTGGTTTACTCTTGTACCAACTATTTTAATTATTTTCTAAAACCATGTTACACAGTCATTATGTTGTAGAAATTTCGTCTCAAATTTTCTCTCTCTTTCTCTGAAGAAATTATATTATTATATATATATGAATACCCACACCTATTTAGTTTCTATGTGTCTTCATATTTATATAAAAATGATATATTTTATTCTGGAATTTACATACATGTAACCCTCACTCCTTTTCCATGGGTTATAAATGACATAATGATCTTATTTTTTTAACAGTTTTAAAACATCATGATTTTGAAATGAAACACATTTTTTATTCTATTTGTGTTATTTATGAAATGTATGATTATGTTCTATGTGGATCACATGAAAGTAAAGACATATTATGGGTGTTACCTGATTGTTCTCCAATTCATTGGGTAAATAATTAATCTATATAGATGACAAGCTTCACGATACCTTGGTGAATAACCTTGGTAATTTTTATGACACCTTGGGGATAAACATTTGTGATATGTTCATGAATTTCTAAATGAAATGTTGAAGCCACATATTCAAGTTATGATTCAATTTCTTTTCATAATTATATTCCTATTTTTTCCATTCTCTTGTTTTTATTTTTTATTCAAGTTTGTATTGATATTACAAGTAAACTGATTCCCTTATTTACCCTTACTGGGCCTTCTCCTCACCCTTTCCTTTGAATGTATGTCTCCAGGTTATGAGATGCTATAATTTTACTTAGGATGAACTTATAATCAATCCCTACAAGTGGATTAGAAGAATTTTTTATGTTGTTTTCAAGTTTTATTGTTCCTGATTTCCAAGACACTATACTTTAAAGATCCTCTTTCTATAAAATGTAATGAAAAGTTTTGTATTAAAAAGGTGGGATGCCATAGAGATGTAAAAAAATTTGAAATGTTCTAGAATTAAATATTGATTCTGATTTAAAAAATAAATTCTATGAACTATGTATTTATCCCTCCATTATTTTATTTGAAAAAGGAGTTCTCAGATGAATCCCATCATTCTTTATTATCTATTCATCCTATATGTAAAATGATGTATAGAGATTTTAAATAGTGTTTTTTGTGGGATGGAATGAAGAGAGATATTTTGGAGTTTGTATAATGACCCGGGCCTTTTGTACATGGATATTAGATCTTTTTAGATGAATATTTATTATATTACATAAACACAATACCAAGGACCATAATAGTTTAGTGACTTTTTAATCATGGAACATAGTCATCTAATTGGGTGAAATATCTTCAACATCTCTCGTAAAGATTTTCCCCAATAGTATTCATACCTAAAAACTTTCTTTAAAACCCGGGGAAAGAATCATATGAAAAGAGTGAGCTCAAATTCCCAGAATAGATAAACATAATCATAAAGCATATGTACATAAATAACATTTGAAAATAATATCTTATATATCAAATATCATGATATCTTGTCATGGAATAAATCATAGAAGTTGATAAAAAAAATAACATATTTCTTGAGAGAAAAACATAAGAAATGAAATTATGGCATACACATAGGCATAGAAAATATATATATTATTCGAGGCCCATTAACAAGACTGTATTAGTGGAAAATTTCTTTTACATAACTAGGTTCAATCCCCATTCCATACTGGTGTTACTAAACCAGGTTTACTTCCCGTTCCAGTCCTATATTACTAAACCAAGATCATTTCTCGTTCCAAACCTATCTATATCAGGAGATATAAATATTTACCCAATCAATTGGAGAAAGATATATGTCTCACCTATTATATAATGAAAATCATACATATGTCTTGAAAAAGAACATAAATCATCCATTATATAAGATTCCATAAAAAAATTATTTCATAAACTTCCTTCCATCATAACATAAACCATAGAAAGTGGCTTTCTTAATTATCATTACATTATAAAAATAAACAAATCATAGGAATAATAGAAACAATATGCTTGAAACATTTCCCATTTAAACATAAATAACATCAAATAATGTTATCATAGATAAAAATAAATTTGGATATTCCACTTGAAAATCATTTTTATGTAAAATATCATTTCATCTTTGAAAATGTCTTATTTTTTTAAAAGGCCACACAATTTTAAAAGAGAAAATTTTCCTTCAAAATAACCTTGTAATAATATAAGATGATATTAATTGAATTAAAAAATCATGAAAGTGGAAAAAAATCTATTCATATAATATATGTTAAAAAAACATTCCTTTTATACTTTTTTAGAAAATTCAAAAAGATCCTCATTAGGAAAATGAAAAAAAATATTCTGTTCACACCATTTTGTAAAAAATAACACAAGGGTAAAAATGAATTTAAAAATAGTAGAAGAATATTAATAATATTTTTTAAAACATTATTTAGAAACATGTACATGGAGGATAAATATTCCCAAATAGATACTTACATATAAACCATCCTGAATAATAATGAGGTTGTGAAATTAATCCTTACGATTTTATAATCAGAATAATGGTATACCCAATGAAATAAAGGAAATTATATGGATATTAAAATACCATAATATTATGAATAGGACTCATAAAATACATTTATGGGTATTATATACACCACATAAAATAAATAAGTAGTGCCTAAGGCTTGTTTCCCACAGAAATAAAAGTGATACAAAAATCCCTTTCCTTAAGTCTTTACTTCCTTCGTATATATTTAAAACTTTTATATAATTAATTTAAGTATATTATAAATATGACACAAAACAATATTCAAATTTTAATACAATATATTATTTACTTATGACTTTATATTACTCATAAAAAATTTCATGTTAAAGTTATATTTCAAATAACAACTGCTTTGTTTTTCATTCATGTTTTGAATAGTTATCCTTCGTCCTCTTATATTGATCATGATTTAATCATATATAGAATTTTATTCATGATATAAATATCATATATATATTCATTATATTTTTATTCATGTGGATCGATAAAATTTATAGATAAAAAATAAATTACACCATTCATGGAGACGGTAGGTCGTACGTTCGCATGAATATTCTTTCCATTTTCTTATAACATTAAAAGAAATAAAATTATATTATATATTATCAATAAAGAATAATTTTTGTGTTATATTTTTCATATATATTCAAAAAATTATTCCTTATTATCATCCATTTTAAATATATATGAAAAATGAATCGCATCGCATCGTGGATGTACGTACGAACAATAATTTCATTTCTTATTCCATTGGAAATGGAATGTATAATAGTGTGTTCATAATCAAAATAAAATTTCTGAATATTTAGGTTTATGAATTTATTATATTATTATATTATTATATATATCATATATTTATAGGTGTTATATAAGATTAGAAAATGAGAGTGATTATTTATAGAAATTACCTCTTCTTCGAAATGGCTTTTTTATATCTTCTCTGAATAACTCTAGAGTTTGCCTTTAAGGAATAAAAAACATCTATAATGTTTATAGGAAAGTGTAGAGAAGAATGTTTCAGATTTTGGTCGATCTTTAAGGCCCAATGTGATGAGTATAATTGAGGGAGGATATGTCCTTTTATAATTGAGGTGAGGGGTACTTTTGTAATTTCCAAAAAATATTAATTTATAATAAATTCAATCTCAATAAAAATACCTAAAAAATTTAAATTATTCAAATATAAGATGATATAATGTTTGTAATATCATCAACAAATATATTTTTTCACAAGTTTTGGTATTATTTTATGCCTTATCATTTTCATTAACCCTTAGTTAAACTATTTTAATTTTAACAAAGGTATCAAATTTCTCTATATTAAAAGGTTGTAAATTTTACTTATATGATGTGAATTAAATAATAAATAAAAAATTTATAACATTTTAGACCACAATATAATTTTTTATTTTTAAATATGTTTTATTATTTTTAAATAATTTAAGAATATATTGTTTTGATAAAATATCATTAGTGTTAATTTTGACAGTATTCATTACTTGAAGATTTAAAAATATCAAGAAAATATGTTATCTTAGAATACAATATTTTATTATAACCCTAATAGGTAAAGGTAAACTATAAAATTATTTTTTCCCATTATTTGTCTAAAATTATATTTATTTTAATATTTTTAGTAACATTTGTTTGATATCTCCATTAATAAAATAATTACTATTGAAAGGTTGTGTAATTATTTTATATACTTCTTTGTTCAATAAAAATTAAAAAAATTCATGATGAATATAAATATTTAGGATTCTAGAATAATATTTATAGATTGATATATATTATGTGTAACCCTATATAAAAATGATATTGAATTTAAAAGATGAATGTGACATCATTAAATTTTAATTAAATAAAATATTATAAATACCATAATTTCATCTAAGTAGCCCAAAAAGTAAAAAGTAAATTTATATCATGAAAATATTTTAATTAAGTTATAATTTTATGGTTTTATTTTTCATAGGATAACTTTTTCCCTATTGACACATAATGGATATTAAAGACAAAGAAAGTGATATTTTGTGACTTTCTTTGAATTAAATATTATATAATCCATTTTCAAAGTAAAGTATCCATTAAACAACATGATTTTTATCAATATGTGTTAAAAGTCAAATTTTATTCACATAATAATTTTTTTCATGTGTTAGGGTCATTTTATAGTCTTTATAACTTTATTTTTAAACTAAATTACTTAATTTACCCTTTGTCGTGGTAATAAAAATTTTGAAGTTTATTATTCATATTGGCCAAAAATAAAATATATATATTTACTAAATTTGGACTTTATAAATGAAAAAAAGTCATCCATTTTTTAATATTCAAAATATCAAAGTTTTATAATATAATTTAAAATAAAACTAATAAATTTATATGAAAAAAAATATTTTTTTATAAAAATTGTCTTTTAAAAAATATTTGTTATATAAAATTAATTTTTAAAATACTTTTAAAATACCATAATTAGATTTTTTTTCAAATTACAATGAACTAATTAAAACTAATCCAACGCATAATTTTACCTAGTAAAGAAAATAATGTTTTCAATATAGATCAGTATTTTCATTATTCATCAAAAGATAAAACTTTCATGAAAAATTCAAAAAAATTATCTTGTGATAATTTTAAAAATTCACATTCAAAAATGATGTTTATTTTTTCAAATAGTATTTATAAATGTTTCAAAATTTAGTTGTAAAATAGGTGCACCATTAAAAGGTGACAAAACATTCTTTAGAAAAATATATCTTTTTATGCGTAATGTTGGATTTATTATTATATTATATATATCAAATTTGTTGGATGAATGTAAAAAATTGAATAAATATATTTAAATTTCATGGTGTTTTAAATACTATTAATTCCCCCCAATTTAATGGATCAGTTATAATTGTCTTGTTTAAATAATTATAATAAAATGATGTTTCATAGAAACTCAGTGTTCTGTGCAACGCAAGATAAGTCAATGTTTCATGTAATGAATCATTAACATGGTGTGGCATGAAATTTAATCTATTAAATAAATATATTTCATATAAATCTCAAGGTGTTAGATTTTACCCCCCTTAAAATGATTTTATCCCTCCAAATTCATTTTGTTCCTTGAATTTTTAATACATGAATGTTCCTTTTATATAAACCCAAATCATAAAAATGAATACTAAAACTCCAATTAAAAAGGTAAAGTTATAAACATAACAATTACCCAAAGTAACTCATAATTAGGTTTCCACATAGGATAACATTGGTGGCTAGTGAAAACATGGTCATGGATAAAAAATCTAACAATCATGTTCTAATGGAGAGTGATAGAGAACATGGTCAGGAGAAAGGTAACAATCCCAATTCCATAAATCTATTTTGATTTAAGGGACCATGTGATTCATCATAAAAGAAGGTACTATGATAACACATTTCTTTATTTCAAGATCATTTCCCTAGAGTTGAATAATTTTCATGATAATAAATACTTACTTGATTTCATTACATTTCATAATAATAATATCATACTTTAGTTGTGCCTTGATCAATTTCCACTTCATCTCCTATTTCATGAAATAAAAGAAACTTTTTCAATCCTAAAGCATTATAATATCATGAGATCTATAAATAGAATGATATTTCATTCCATATATCTATAGTTAACATCTTAACAAAAATGTTAACATAAGTTACCCAATATGATAAATCCTCATATGGAGAGAAAATACTTTAATCTCTAAAACCTCATTCAAATTTGAACATAAAAAATATCAAAAATAGTTACATTTATAATCCTTACAAAAGATTAAAATCAAAAACTTTTGAAATAACGTAACTAACTTTAAAGAATAAACTTATCATTAATCCCTCAAAAAACATGATGTAGCTCTTAATTTTTACACACCAAACATGTGAAAAGAATTGTCATATATTCTCTTGAAATAAGGTAATAACCTGAATTACCATAAAAAAATATCAAAAACATGAACGATTTCAAAAATTAAACCATATATCCAAAAAAATTATAAACTCAATCCCTGAAATCATAAACAAATGTTTTATCATATCAGTCATGAGGTCATTAATACTATCCCATTTATTTTATCACAATCAAACAACTCTTTGTTCAATTATCCCAACATCAAGCACATATTAATGGTAATCCATACCTTAATCTTGTGTTCTCCAAAAATATAATCATAACACCTTAATCAATTTTCATGTTACTATTACCATTCAACATATTCTTTCAATTCCATAGGGAAAAACTACAGTGTACCTATACTTAAATATTTTATTATTCCATAATAGCATAAAATTAATTATACTACATTATTCATGAATTCTAGTGCACAAATACTCAATCATTCTGCCACTTTTTTTCATACTCCACATTCCCAATAGTGATTGCATTCAATTTTATTTTATAGTTGGCCTTAAGAGGTTGTTGATGTCGATCATCATCGATAACCCATGGATTTGTGTATTGGTTAGCATAATACCAATTTTACTTGATCTTGTAACACTAAAGTGTGGGAGGTTCATTTTCTGTACCCTTTTTCAATTTTACTCATTATAATTATTTATTCCAAAAATTATATATTTAATTTCATGATGTTTTTATTTCCCACACTTAAAACATTTACCATTCCCCTTAGAATAGCTTCATCAATGTTTCTTTCCACATGTTGAGCATAAAATAAATATCATCTTATTTTATCTATGGTTTTAATATTTTCCTTTAATCTACATATTTTGTTTATTGTCAAAACCATAAGATCGATATGTAACTCCAACCTCTATTTCCACCTTGATAGCTCAACACACATTCTCTTCATCACTACTGAAGTCACTTATGGACAACACCATTCAAAGACTTGGTTTTAAGCCAATGAAGAATTGATCAACCATACTTCCACGTTGGATGATAATACCAAAAACATACCTTGAAAGTATTGTAAAATTATCCTTGTAGGTACTAACATATTAACCATCCATTTGTTTAATCTTAGGGAACTCCTTTTTCGTCTTCATTTGAAGAATACGAAGAAAGTACTTACTAAAAAATAATTTCTTGGACTCATTTCATTCCATGTAATCAATTTCATATTTCTACCTCATATTCTTGATTAGAGACCACCATTGGACCACTTCAACTTTTAAATGATATAAATCCAAAATCAATTTTTCAAGTTATGAATACTTAAAGATGGAAAATATCATTTCAGTGGTGCCAATCCATTGTTAATAAAAAAGTGTATTAGAAGACCCATTAAAAGGAGGTTGATTTTCCCTCATGAAGGAATCAACATAAATTGTTTCCATTATCTACTCATTTGAGAGACTAGAATGATTCATATGTTGTGTACGTATAGTAAAATGATTTTACTTTCCATCTCCCATAATATTCATTTGTTCAGGTGAAAAATCATTACATTTTCCATTTCAATCATCATTATCATGGTTCCTTCAGGTTCTATATAGTGACTAAAACCAGAAACCATACTGTGAGAAACACTATTCAAAGTGGTAGACCTACTTAATCATGGAAAATTACATATAATATTTCAATCTATGACAGGATAGGTTTAATCCTAGTTTATTCATGATTATTAGGAAAACTCTAGGATGGTATCCTATACATATAATTACACTTAGATAGATCTCTATAAATATCATTATAAATATCTCTAGGGTTCTCACCAAATTTTTATCATCCTAGTTTCCAATGGTTGACTAAACATTTTCTCTGATACCAACTATAACAACCCAAACTTTTCATACATGTATATTGAATATTTTTTTTATTAATATTCATTACATTACAAAAACATAATCCCAAGGACCATAATAGTTTATAATTTTGGAAACTAGGAACACAGTCTTCTGATTTTGTAAAGGATCTTCAACGTCTCCTATATAGATATTCCCCTTTAGTATTCCTACCTAAAACCTTTATTTATAACCTAGGTAAAATAAAAATATGAAGAGGGTGAAATTAAATACTCAGTAAGGGTAAACATAATCATAAAGCATAATTACATAAAAAACATCTGAAAATAATATACTATGTATCAAAGATAATGATATAATTTCATGGAATAAATCATAGAAGTCCATAAAATAAAACAAATAACATATTCCATGAGAAGATAACATAAGAAATTAAATTTTGGAATAAACATAATAATAAAAATATTTTCCATTTAAGTTAAGTCTCATTTCAAAGACAATAATAGTGAGAAAAGTCCTTTAATAAATAGTTTGACTCCCCATTCCAGTACTGTGTTACTAAACTGGGTTTACTTCACCTTCTAGCTTTATATTACATAATAGAGATCATTTCTTGGTTTAATCTTCTCTATATAATGGGATATAAATATTTACACTATATATTGGAGTGAGATATAGGTCTCACTCATCACATAATAAAAACCATACATATGTGTTCCATAATAACATAAATCATTCATCAAATCATAACCAATAAAAATAAATGGATTTTAAAAACATATTTCCATCATAACATAACCCATGGAAAAGAATTTGGTTTCTTAATCATCATTCAATCGTAAGAATAAACCAACCATGGTAATAATAGGTATATTATCCTTTAAAAATATCCCTATTTAAACATATGAAACATCAAATAATTTTATCATAGATGGAAAATAATTTTCATCTTCAACTGGAAAATAATTCTTGAGTAAAATATCCTTTCTTATTTGAAAAAGTTTTCTATTCCTAAAATGCTATACAGTTTTAAAAGAAAATATTTTATATGAAAATACCCTTTTAAGATTTTAAGGGAAAACTCAGGATATAAAGGCATCATGAAATTGGAAAAAAATTATTCATTCTGTATAAGTTAAAAATACATTTCTTTTTTACTTTTTTTAGAAGTTTCAAAAAAGTACCTCATTATGAAAAGAACAAAAAATATTCCTTTAAAACTATTTATTAAAAGGTCAAACATGGGTAAAAAATAATTTAAGATTAATCGAATAATATTAAAAATATTTTTGAAAACTTTTTTAAGAAACATGGACATGGAAGATAAATATCCCCTAGCAGATACTTAAATATAAAGAATCCCGAATAATAATGAGAATGTGAAATTAATCCTCACAACTTTATAACCAGTAGAATCGTATGCCTCGTGAAAGAAATAAAATTATATGGATATTAAAATACCATAATCATCTAGATAAGAATATTAAAATATATTCTTGGTCAGTATATACACCACGTAGAAGAAATAAGAAGGTTCCAATGCATGTGTCCCACAGAAAAAAAAAGTAAGGCAAAAATATCTAACCTTAAGTATTCACTTACTCCGCATACATTCAACCCCCCTATATAATAAATATAAGTTTATTATACATATAAAAAAATCTATATTCATATATATAATACAATATATGATTTAATTATGAATTTATATTACCTTCTTATTAATAATTTCATGTTAAAGTTATATTTCGGGTAATAGTTGCTTTGTTTTTTGTTCACGTTTTCACTTGTTATCCTTGGTCCTCTTAAAAATATCTTGATTTAATCATATCTAGGATTATATTCATGATATAAATTTCATATATATATATATATATATTTATGGTGATTCATAAAAGTTAGAGATAAAAAATAAAATACACCATTCATGGAGATGGTAGGTTGTACGTATGCTTGAACGTTGTTTTTATTTTTCTATAATATTAAAATAAATCAAAGTATATGACATATTATTAAAAAAATTATTTTTTTGAAATATATATCATATATATTTTTCAAATTCTTCCTTATTACCATCTATGCAAAATATAGATGAAAAAATAATCACATCGCATTGTGGAAATGGTAAGTCATACATACGCCCGAGAGACGTGATCATTTCCCAAAAGATTAGGTGGTAAAAAGGTAGATATGATATTATCATTATATAAGTATAATTATTTTATAGATATCATATATTAACATTAAAACCATCATAATTTTCACTCATAAAATATGGTGAAGGAAAATTAATTCTATCAAGAAGTGCAGACGGTAAATCTTAGGTACGCATGACCAATACTTTCATTTCTTGTTTGATGTGAAAGGGGATGTATAGTGGTTTATTCATAATCATAATAAAATTTAAGAATATTTATGTTTCTGAATTTATTATTTTATGATATATATAATATATTTATAGTTGTTATGGAAGAGTAGAAAAAAGAGTGATCAGTTAGAGTGATTACCTCTTCTTAGAAATAGATTCTTTAGATATTCCATAAAGGACTCAAGAATTCGTATTTTGGTAAGACTAGAACCTCTATAATGTGGATAAGAAAGTTGATAGTATATTTTTTCATAGATTTCTTAATATTTAAGGCTCAATTTGATGTGTATAAATGAGGGGGAGGTTTACTTTTAAAATTTAGGTGAGTGGCACCTTTGAAATTTGTAAAAAATTAATTTATAATAAATTCAATATCAAACCAAATACTTTAAAAATTCAATTTATTTTATTATAAGAAAATATATAGTTTTAATATCATAAACCAATATATTTTTTCAAGTTTTTTATATTATTTTAAACCTTTTCATTTTGATTAACCCTTAGTTAACCTATTTTACTTTTAAATAAGGTAACAAATTTTTAGTATTAAAATGTTGTAAATTTTTCGTATCTGATGACAGTTAAATAATAAATGAAAAATTTATATAATTTTATATTATATTAAAAACATATTTTTTTAAATACTTTATATGATTTTTAAATAATTTAAGAATATAATATTTTGATGAAATTTCATTAGTTTCAATTTTGAACTATTCATTACTTGGAAATTTAAAAATATCAATAAAATAAGTTACTTTGAACAAAATATTTTATCATATACCTAATAGGTCTATTTAATCTATAAAATTTGTTTATCTTCAAATTACATTTTTTTTAATATTTCGAGTAACATTTATTTGATATCTCCATTAAGAAAATAATTACTACATCAAGGTTTTGAAATTATTTCCTACTCATATTTATTAACTAAAAATTAAAAATACAATTGTATGATGAAGATAAATATTAAATATTTTATAATAATATTTATAGTTGGAATTGACATTTTTGTAAAACTATATAAAAATGATATAGTATTTAAAAAATGAGTCGGATATCTTTAAAAGTTTATTAATGAAAATATTATAAATACCATGATTTCATCCAAGTGACCAAAAAATTAAAAAAAATAAAATATGTTTATTAAGTTAATATTTTTTAGTTTTATTCATTCATAACATAACTTTTTCCCCATGTAGACACGTAAGTGATATTAAGGATAAAGAAAGTGACATTGTTGACTTTCTTTGATTTAAATATTATATAAGTCATTTTCATAAACAAGATTCTATTAATAAACTTAAATTCGATCCTTATGGGTTAAGGGTAGAATTTTATTCTTTCAATAAAATTTTTGGCTTGTGCTAGACTCATTTTAAAGTCTTTATAATATTATTTTTAACCTAAATTACTCAATTTACCCTTTACTATGATAACAAAGTTTACTAAGTTTATTATTTATATTGGCCAAAAAAATTCCTATTTATTATATTTGGAAATTCTTAATCCAAATTTTTAATCCATTTTTCTAAATTGGAAACAATTAAGTTTCATAATTTAATTTATAAAAAATGGAAAAACAACATAAAATAACTTTTTTCAGAAAAATACTTTTTAAAAAAATGTTTTTAAAATAATTTCATGTATAAAATACTTTTAAAAAACATAATTTTATTATTTTAAATTACAATGAAAAAATTGAATCTACTCCAAAACATAATTTTACCTTTCTAAGAAGATATAGTTTTCAATAAAAATCAGTATTTTCACTATTCTTCAAAAGAATAAACTTTTCTAAAAAATACCCAAAATTAATCCTAAGATAATTTTGGAATTCAAATTTCAAAAATAATGTTTATTTTTTAAAATATAATTTATAAAGGTTCCAAATTTTAGTTTGAAAACTGGTGATCCATTAAAAGATGATAAAACTTCTTTTAAAATATTATATCTTATTATGTGTAAAATTGGATTTATTCTTATATTATATCTATCAAATATATTTAAATAATTTCAAAAAATGATTAAAAAATATATATATATATATTTCATGGTGTGTTTAATAATACTAATTTCCTCTAATTTAATGTATACGTTATAATTGTCTTGAATAAAAAATTAGGGAAAAATTTTGTTTCTTAGAAACTCAGTGTTGTGTGTAATTCAACATATGATGGTGTTGTATATAATGCAAGATTAACATAGTATATCATGCAATATAAACTATTAAAGAAATATATTTCATAAAAAATATTGGGGTGTTATTGTATGTATCGTGATGTTTGGTATTTCAACAAGTTATATATGTGAGACAGAAGACTGTTGGATCTTACAACAGTACCCATAACATAATAAAAATGGTAAAACATATCAATCGATTTTATTATGAGAATACCCAAAAATATAATGTTCATAATTCTATTTGGGTTGTATTATCACCCCCCCCCCCAACCATGGTTTTCATTTGTTTATATTTATTTATTGATGATGGATTTTTTGGTTGAGGGTTCGGTTGATTGTCCAACAAAAGACTTTGTATTTTGGTGGTTTCAGTTTTATTTAAGCCTTATTCATGGTTATCGTGAATGTTCATGGGAGAAAATTGCATGTTGAAGAGTTTGTGACACCCACTGTGTCACTATATTGTCTTTAAATCATTCAAGGATCATTGTGTGGGTTTTCCTAGTTTTTGGGGTGTTATTTGAGGGTTTTGGGCCAATTTTTCAGGTCCCATGGTTTCAGCATGGTTTTAACAAACCATGAAACTAAAACCTCCAAAGTTATAGACGTTTTCCAACATCATTCACATGGTTTACTCACAGTTTATAAAAATGTGGAGCAAAAATGTACATCCCATTACAGGATTAATAACATTTAACCTAAAAATATTATTTGAGTGATTCCACCTCCCATTTGAAGTCCAATTCATTTTCTATCAACCATAGGGCTCCCCCACTTTGTTCTTAGTTGTTTTTTTCTACTATTTGGGTGATTTCGTTCCAAAGTTTAGTGATCTTTCATGATTGCTTCATCAAATCATTCCCTTTCCTCTTATCCTCCCCTCCCCCTCTTTATTTCTTTGTATTATTTTGGGTTTCCTCTCATATTTTAACCATAATAGCTTGGGTTTTAATTTTTTTAACTTTCCCGATGCCTACGGTGTTTGGATTATTAATGAGTCTACGTACTCCATTCATTTGAAATTATATTCCAATCGCACACAGGCAAGGTTTGTGTTTTTATGTTCTTCCTTTACAACTCAATTCCTTTAATTCTTGAAGTACTAAATAAATTTATAAACTTTCTATGCACCTCTATATACATATATTTTTCTTTTTATGATGATTTTAAGTTGTAATATTTTGTTAAAAAAAGTTTTTTCATGAATCATGGTTTATGACCATGTGTATTTGTGCCAAGGATGTTTGATAAAATGTCAATAGAAATTTTAGTGTGAAATTGGATGGTCAGGTGAGGTTTTCCCCAATGAAAAATTTTCTTAAATTGATTTGGAACATTTCTTGTATTTTATATGTGAAAATGGTGATTTATCTTATCATGGTTTGAAACAGTTTTAAAAAGTTATCTCTTGTTTTGTGAACATGTGTTTCATTTATTGATTAAGTGAAAATTATGGATTTGGTTTGGAAGTAAATTGTTCTTTTATGAAAATGGGGTTTGAGTGTTCTCATTGACATTAGGGTGTGTTGTGGATGTTAACACATCAATGGGGGAACTATGTGCACACATGGACGTGTAATCAAATGAAAATAGTACTCATGAGCTAGTCCCCCTCATGAACACCCCAAATCCCCTTTCTAGTATTTTTTTTAAATAGTTCTATTTTTTCTGAAATGGTTTATGTGGAATTTCTTCTATTTTAATAATGGTCATGAAGGTGTTTCTCCTAGTTTTTCCAAGTTTTCCTTGAAACATGCTTGTGTGGGTGATTGTAAAAAATAAATGCGTTTTTGGAATTTGTGTTGTGTATGGTTGAAGGTTGGTTTAAACTCTATTTTGGAAATGTTAATACAGAAATGATGTTTAAGGATGTTTTGTAAGTTAATTATATGAATTTTTGTAAAATGGTTGAATGTTGCAAATCTAATGGACTAGTTGGCATTTTGAAATGGATATTTAGAAAACCCTTATTTGGTTAGGTCACTTTCCTTGTTAGTTTTCCCTGGAATAGGAGTGTCCTTAGTATGGGACTTACCTTATGTGATTATATTTTAAATTCAAGGGACCACCATTTAAGTATATGGGGTAGTGTTTTTTTACAATATATTTATATGTATCATGTTTATAGATTGATTTTTTGATTTTGTGGAACACCCCTTTGTGAAAATTATGTTGGAACCTAGCATAGAAAATAGGAATTATGAATTTGTTTGTTGTGTTAGTAGTTCATGCACTGACTAGTAGCCCATAGCTGGTAGATATTTTGGTTTATTGTTATGGGATTAGACCCTTAGGTCTATCTTGAGTTAGGGTGGACAGGTGTTTGGATGCTTTGATTTTATCATATGTGGAATTCTATCAGGGATGGTGTCTCATGTATTAGTATTTTATGGTTCTCCTCTAAGTTCCTAGTTTTTTCCATGCTCTTCCAATACGAGTATGATTAATTACATTTCCCTTGTTGTATAGAATAATATACTTGTATTTGGTTTCGGTATTTATTGGGGAAATTTAAAATGTTTGGTTGGTTGAAAATATTTCTAAAGTAGATGGTCTTAAAAGAAATAAAGTACACATCCCTTTTTCCTTTTTGTGCCTTGTTTAAAATTTTAAGGTAAATATATTATGTTTGTTTTTTAAAATGAAAATTTCATATAAAATTCTATGTTTTATAAGTTTATTTAAAACTAGTTTTAATGTATTTATTTGGAATGTGAAGATAGACCCGATCTATTTGTTTGGTTCTCTTCTGGTTCAGGTTTTTTGGTTTGAGCCAGCTCTTGGAGTTATTTGGTCTTTGGATTGGAGGTGACCAAGAAGTCACATGGATATCTGGTCGGTGTGGTTCAATTTTTTCTATTTTTTTCTATTTTTTCAGCTTTTATAACTCTATATGTTATGAAACTTATTTTATGGGATTTAGTTCATTCAATTTATTTATTTGGTCCAGGTTTTTTCGGTTGGGATAAAATCATTCCCTCTTGTATGTTTGATGCCTGGAACTAGTTTACATCCCATGGGTTTTGGGAACGCCCTTCAGGACATGTCTCGGACTGCCTCAGGTGACAGGTTTAGGGTCGACCCAAGTTGGATTGTGACATGTAGTCAATATCCGTAAAAAATCATCAAACTTCATTTCTATTAAATAAGACTATTATCTTGAAAAACATACCCAGTTATACGTTTTGGTAGTTATAAGATTTCATGGTATACCACTATCAATAGTTTCTGATTAGGATCTAAGGTTTACCTAGATATTTTGGAGAAGCCTTTAGCTGGATTTAGATATGTAGTGACGTTTTAGCACTTTATATCATCCTTATACATATGGTCATTCTAATTATACCATTTAACTCTTAAAGTCATTTTGGGATCTTGTTCTATGGATTTAAATGGTGTTTGGGATCAACACCTTCCATTGGTGTGATTTTTATACAATAATAACTTCCACTCCAGAATTCAGATGGCTCCTTAAGAATAAATCTATGGTTAGAAGTGCAGAAATCTAGCATGATGGAATGAAGTTATTGAATGAATGCTATTTTGACCTAATATAGATGATTAAAGTTCATAAAAGGTTTGATCCATTCAACAACATATTTGATCAGCTCAGAGTTGACAAAAAATTTATGATGTCAATCATTAAAAAGATCTACAGTTTTAAGTTAGTGACAGTGTACTACTATTAATATATCCCTTGATGGGTGAAGATATTTGGAAGGAATGGAAAGGTAAACCCTAGTTATAATAGTCCTTTTAAAATTATTTATCATATCAGGGTGGTATCATATCTTTTGTAACTTTCACTGAATATCTCTCATGTTCATGATGTGTTCCATGTATCTCTCCCAGGCAAGTACATACATAATCCTTCACATGTACTAGACTTAGAGTTCATACCTCTAGAACAATATATTTATTTTTATGAACAAACAATGGAGATTCTAGATCATAGGAATAAAGTACTATTAAACAAGACCACTCTCCTGGTAAATTTTTTTTGGTGAAACCACTAATTTGGGATAGCTACATGGGAACTTGAGGATGTGATGAGGTAGACAAATCCTTATCTATTTGTATCTGAGTGATACATTTCAAGGGAGAAATTCATTCTAGTGGGTAGAATGTAACACCTAAATATTTTTATAAAATATTTCTCCTTAAATACATTTTTTTTTGTATCTTTCATCACATGCAACAACGATTTTAGATGAACCACTTAACATTATTAAAATATTATGTGTTTTTTGTTTCCAAGTTGTTGGATTGGAGGGTATAAATAGTAATAACTAAATTAATATATATATATATATGGTATACATATTTATAAATTGAATTAATTGGTTATAAAAATATTATAATTAAAAATAATTATTATTTGAAAATAAAAGTGATGTTTTTTCTGAAAAACTATTTTTATGTGAGA
The DNA here is from genome assembly GCA_963277665.1 of Viscum album. Taxonomy (NCBI): domain Eukaryota; kingdom Viridiplantae; phylum Streptophyta; class Magnoliopsida; order Santalales; family Viscaceae; genus Viscum; species Viscum album. The sequence continues at coordinate 734,109,220 of OY728146.1, read as the reverse complement.
AATATATTTTTATATTAATAAATTAAATTAATTAATATTAATGAAATATTTAAATGGAATGTATATATTATTAACCTTTTCAAATTTTTGAAAAATGAATGAAATGTTTTTTTCAAGTCATTGGATTCGAATAAATCTATTTTTACCCTTAAATGTATTTTTTCTAATAATCAGTTTTTTGTCTCATTTTGTGCCCCTACATTAAAATTATTTTATTCCATTTAAAGGTATTGAATTATTTAAAATTAATTAAATATTTATCATCATAAGGATCAAATTATAAAATATGCCTCTTATTTTTTCCAATATGAATAGTAATTGTGGTGAAAAATTTCACCTCGGTAAAGGGTAAATCGGGTAAATCTAGGTTAAAAATAAGTGATAATGCCATAATTTTCCATCCTAATTATTATTTTGTGAATATAATTATACCCTTATCACATAATAGGGAAAAAACTTGTAATTAATGAATCATAATAGTAATTTTTTCATAAGGAAATTATATTCATGATGGTAATTTATTTCTTATTTATAGGCATTATATAATTACCTTTAATGATTACACAATCCTAAAACAAAATTTATTCAATTAATGGAAAAATAAAACACATAATTTTTAAAATATTTAAAGTGATATAATTTGAATAATTTGAAATTTTATATGGATTTTATACGTGAATATGGAATATTAGTGTTGTGTTAAAACATTAAATTTGAAATCAAACTTTTTCTTTATGTCTTTCAAGATAAATTTAATAAATAGTTTCAAAGTTGACAATAATGATATTTTATCAAAATAATATTTCATTAAATTATTTAAAAATAAGAAAACTCATAAAATAAGAAATGGTGGATATGATATAGTCTACAATTTTATAAATTGGATTTGTTTTGTAAAATTGACACCTTATAAGTAAAAATCAGAATCATTTAATATAGAAAACTTTTTTACCATAGTTAAAATAAAAATGGTTAACTGAGGGTTGATATAAAGTATATAGTTTAAAATAACATAAAAACAAGTATAAATTATATTTTTTATTGTATTACAAAATTATCACACCATTGATTCGAATATCTATACATTTGGTGTCATTTTTTATGAGAATAAATTTATTATAATTTAATCTTTTTATAAATTCCAAAAGTTCCCTTCACCTCAATTATAAAAGGGAACCTCCTACCTCACTTATTTTAATTACTTTAAGAATTTTATATTGAAAACACTCTAACAATTTCTATTCTAAAATTCAATAAAAATGATATAATGGTTCTCGTTTTCCCAAAAGACCAACCTTAGATCCCTTTATAAGAGATCTAATTGATTCATTACAAAGATGAGGCAATCACCTTAACTAAAAACTTTCTTTTATAATATTATTTATATCATATAAATATATTATATTAATAATAAAATAAAAAATTTAGTATCATAAATATTATGATATTTTATTATGATTATGAAAACTTTACTATATGCCCTCTTTATCATGAAATGATAAGTGAATGTATCTCTTGTGTATATGTACTTCTTACCGTCTCCCAGTAGAAATATAATTCATTTTTCATCACAATATTTTATGGATTGGAATTGTGATTGGTTTAATGTTTATATATGATATTTATGACAAATTTATTCTTCTATAATGATAATATCATGTCTGCATTCTTATCATCCGATCCTTTGGGAAATTATAATGTTGTATGTGCATACGTGTGGACTACCACCTCCATGAAGCGAATTGATTTTTTAATTTATATTTTAATTAGATGGTAATCATGAGTAATGTGATGAATATATGTGAAATATATAATATAATAATTATAATATAATGTTTAATTAATATTTTACTTTCTTTTATTCCATATATGGAAAATGAAAACAATGTTCATGCATATGTACAGCCTACCATCTCCTTGAATGAAGTAATTCATTTTTCTATCTATAAATTTTATGGATGAATATAAATATGTATATAATAAATATATATGATATTTAAATCATGATTAATATTATTTAGATAATGTAACCATTATAAATTTACAAGTACTAGAACTACTGTACTAAAATACTCATGATAAATGAAACAATTAGCACCAAAAAACGATGATTTTCATAAGAAATGTTTTATAACATGAGGTGTTTTAATGTTATAAACTGATCGTATATGATATTATAATTATTAAAATGAATTTTTATATAATTATATTAAACATAAATTTATTATATTGGTTTTTTGAGTGCTTTCAAAAAAAGGAAAACTAAAGGTAACGAATTGTTTCCTCACTTTTATTTATGTGAGACACATGCTATATTAATGACTTATTACTCATTGGTGGTGTATATACATAACATGGGTGTATTTTGTGTTTTTTATTATTAAATTTATTTGAATTTATATATTCATATAAATTTCTTTCTTTCATGTGTAATATGATTCAAAAGTATACAAAGCGATAAGGGGTTTTACGTTACAAACTCATTTTTTATCATAATTATTTATGATTATGTTTTGATGGTGAAATATTGTGAACAACCTATCAATATACACAATAATTTTACTCACCTATTATTATTTATTTAAAATACGTGTTTGTAATTTATTTTCCTTGCCTTATGTATTCAAGATTCCAAAAATATTTTTTTAAGGATAATCAACTTTATTTCCCTTTGTGGTCAAAAAAATTCTACCATATCCATATTTTATGAAAATGTTTTAAATAAGGTATTATCTGTTGATTTATTATTTTTTAAATTATTTTTTACTCATTTTTTAATTTTTAAGAAATGGTTTTAAATAAATATTTTTTAATTCTAAACGAGGAACATTATCACTATTTCGACCAAACTATTGAAGGAATTTTTTTACTTATATAACGTGAATAGATTTTCTCATCACCATGAATTGATTTCAATTCTATGATTCCTTTACAAATTTAAATAGTTATTTTCATAAAAAAAAATTTCCTTTATCATTGTATAGTCATTTTAGATAATGGATTTTAAAATTGAAAGGATATTTTCCTAAATAATATTTTAATAATATTTTAATGGTATTTCTATTCTCAAAGACAAAAAATCCTTGATATCACTTATGATTTACTGGGTATATGATCTAGGTATACCATCAATATTATTTCTTTTCATGGTTTATTTTTATGATGAAAATATTTTTATGAAACCCATTTTCATTTCCTGAGCTAATATATGATTAAATGTTTATGAAACTCATTTCTTTTCATGGTTATAATATGATGAATGTTTTATGATATAGTGCCACACATTTATTTGATTTTAATTATTTTATGGTTGGTATATATATCTTCATCTAATGCATTGGATAAATGTTTATAACTCGTTAGATTAAAAGGAGTGGCATTGGGAGTGAAACTAGTTTAGTAGGGAGCTTTGTCAACTATGATAGTCTTACGAGTGAACCTTGAATACTATGATGGTTTGGGGAGTAAACCCATTCCACTGTGATAGTCTTGAAAAAATATCCTATTCTACTAAGGAAATTAATTTTTTTATGATAATTTATATACCAAAATTCCTTATTTTATTCCAATGGTATGATTTCATGGCTTATGTTCTTTGATTCCATTAAAATTCATGTATTATGTACTTTAAATATTTATTCCATGACTAAATATTTTGATTTATTATATAAAGTGTATTATTTTAAAATGTTATTATCATGTTCTCATACCTTCATTTTCATGTTATGCTCAAGTGACCACTGATATCTCCCTTGTCTACCCTTATTACGCATCTGAGATCACCCTTTTCTTATGTTTCCTTTCCCCTAATTGTAAAGAAAGGTATTAAGTATGATTTTTATAATAAGGGTGGAATTTTTGAAGAAATATGTTGGAGGTGATGTATATATTTTATAAACCAATTATTTATGTTTCCATGTTTCCAAATATACTAGACCAAAATTATTCTCACATGGATCGAAATATTATATAATTAATATTCATAAATTAGGAGGTAATATCTATATATATAAATTATGGATCACTATACTAATACCACCTATCTACTTCCCCTAATATTTCTCCCCATCATAGGAATCGGCTATAAAAAGCACCCACATCAAGTGGCCCAGCCTGCAAAATAATCAAAAGAATGTCAAAGGGTTCAATCCATGTATCCATCAAAACACATCTGGACACTCAATACCAACATTAAAAAAAATCCTATCATAATAGATACCCAAAAATCATCTATATCATGCCCTCCTTAGGAATATCCCTTAGACATCCATTATATACAAGCTGAATGAATAAACCAACCATCGATCCTCTCTCGGTAAAACAATGAAGATTTAAAAAACTATTATACATGGGAACAAACATCCCTATACATATCACACTAAACCAAGTACAAAAACCCTCCCAAATTACTCAGTGGTTTCCAAAAAAGCAAGGCATAAAAGATAAACACACATTTTCCACACATCCAGAATGATCATAGAAAATAACTAAAATTCAAAGTACACATGGTTACATGGGAACATGTCTCTTATTTCCAAAACTATTTCAAACCATTTTACACACAAAAAAACTCACTTGAGTTTTCATAACACCATCTAGAATCCAAATGTTCTCACCAACATTCAAAAATCACCAAAAAATATTCCCAGTCTATCACATTCTTCATAACCACTCCCATTTTTTCTTTTGAAATCCATTTTTAAATCAAGTTTCAAAACACACATGAAATAAAATTTTCAAAACCCATTCTCAATTCATTTTCAAAAACCAATTTACTTGGAATTTTTCAGAAACTAGGACATCCCAACACATTTAAAAAAAATTACCACCTCCGTTATCCATTCTAATAAAACCTACCTTCAAAATTATTTTCCTCACACATCATTCTAATTCATGAGTTTTTATTTTTAAATAATGTTATTCTCAAAATATAAACACCCAAAAAACAGAGTCCCTATGGTATCAAAACAAGGATATTCACAATAAATCAACCAATCCCCTCAAATCAATATTAATCTAATTAACATTACAATATGTGTTAGAAAAAATCATATATATTATAGGTTTATTCAATTAATAGTGGATTATTTTGAGGTTTCATGTCAAGAAACACCAGTCATAGAAGCAAGTATCATTCCCAAAGAATTCAACAATCATGATTTATGTACCACTAACTAGATCTCAGCGAATCCCTAAGACTCATCCCAAGTATCATTTATCCCATATTGGGATTATCGATCCTATCAAACACTAAACTAATCCTAGATTTCGTACACCCTGATCTATACACCACTTGGAAACATAGGTTTCAACTGATGTCAGTATGGCTAGGCATACACTCAATCTGACTTCCTAGTATTGACACCATAACTCCACCTATAGCTACCACTATCCCATCCCAAGTCTTGGATTTAATACCACTTTTCAATTCCCCACTCTAGGGCACACAAAAAAATGATTTATAAAGGGACTTCACATGACCTTATATGTGAATCCCTAAACACCGAATGTTGCCGACTAGCAATAAGGGACTAGAAAATTCAGGGGGAGACTATGTCCTCTAAAAGAATCCATGATGTACATACCCAAATTCTACCTAACTCATCTATATATTGGACTCTCCAATAACCTATATAAAATAAATTGTGATCCCCATAAGCCCCAACAATCCATAATATAAGGCAGAAAACTGTATATATTATTTATTAAAACAAACCAGAGTAGTAATAGATAACATGGTATCATATAAAAATGTCCCAACTATTATGTACATACTAAACCACAATCGAAAATAAACACACCAACCTCTTGGCCCAAATCACATAATCATCCTTTTGAATTCTGAGCTTTCCCAATTTTGTTGACCAATAACACATGCCCATTTTCAATATATAGATGTGTCCTAAGAGAAAATAGTAAGGTCTATCCATATTAATTGAATCTCATACCATATATGTAGTTAGTGGTGATTCAAATGACCCATTAAGAATCCCTAATGCCTTGAAAATTTTGTGTGTTCTTTTGATCAATTGGATGTAAATTAAATACATATAATAGTTTTGTTAATGTTTGTGCAACACTCCCACCTGAAGACATAACATGCAATATATAAAAAAGATTATAAGTTACCTTGTTAGGTAGTAACTAGTTCACCACAACACGTGAACTTACCTAATTTTTCACCTATTTATAATGAAGAAGTCACCTCATACAATAACCTAACCCATACCCGAATACATATGGTAGGGTTTCAACTAAAATTATTTACATACCACATAATAATACTCAGGTAGGAACGTCATTCAAACCTCAACCCACTACCCGAAGGAATATTTCATAGTCTTACACAATAATAATTGAACCATCCCTTCTCACTCAAGGGAGTTCCATCATTTATTCAACACATTGTATAATGAATTGTCCCATAGAGTGGTCCTCAACCCAAGCCTACTCCTGGAAAGGTTAAATAAACACATTTTCATAAGGGAGATCACAATAAATCATACAGACACATCCCCATAGACATTGGGAAGGTCATAGTCAAGCACATAAACCCATAACTATAGACTCTAGGGAGTAAACAATAAAGAACATTGGCCCATTCCTCTGTAGGAAAGTTCCTATAATCATATAGTCAATAAATATAATATAAATAAAATAATGAATGTAGTATGTCTCATATCCCACTAACCCTCCACCAGGTAACTAGTACATTAGGAATTAGTCTCATGACTTGAATACATTCTACTAGCCATACCAACCATCCAAGTAGTCTATTACATCAATCTAGATTAACCGTTACATTGAAACGAAAAAAAGGTTCTTACATGGATACCCACACAAAACATCCATAATCATGAAAAAAATATCTCATGGGAATACCCACACAATATATTAATTATCATGAAAACAATTCCCAATAGGAAACCATAAACAAGAAACACCACAAGCACATAATATTTGAAAAAATAGGGCATCACCCTTGGATGGTAAAATGGAATTAAAATTTCTAATAAATCTCTCTCATATTATTTTAAAATAACATGTAAAATCCTATTTTTTAAAACTTTTCAAAAAAAATATTCATGTGCTCTTATACCCATATAGAGGCCTTGGCTAAAATCCCATAATAAGGGACCAATAAAGATCTTCTTGATCACTGATAGGGGGATGGGGGAATTAGTTGTCTTATCTTTTTATATTTTATTACATAATAAACAAACTTAACTTATGGTTTGTGAGAAATGACCTATAAAAACAAGTAAACAAGCCCAACCATTGGAATAAGGGTATTTAATAGGTTTACTACTCAATAAGATTACCTAGTCCTTGGAATTTTTTATAATTTATCAAAGGCCAAATACACAACTTGAAAATAATCAATTGGGTGGTCATAGAAATGAGGGAGAATTATTTCACTTATGTATCAATGTAATAAATCTATAGTGGTTGATCACCTTGCACAAAAAAAATATAACAAGGTTTTGTAACAACTAGAAGAACTGATAACAACATCCTTCAGTATGTTTTAATTGTGGTGTTTGAACATTAGATACACTTTCCTTTCTTGTAATTACATATTTTTCTTCAATTTATTGCACAGAAGTGAGAAAAAACCATTTTTAGTGTGATAGCAGTTCATCCACTATTTTCTTCTAGTTTACTCTATTTGGTGAGTCAATCCAGTATACTATTTTTTGTGACTTTTGTAAACTGAAACCATTGTGATTGTGATATTCATCAAATCACCTCATCATTCCATCCATACAATACTTCTTTAACATATTTGAATGATCCTGTGTTCACACCATGATTTCAATAACACTTGACAATAACTCTTTCTAGTATCCTTCTGATTGATGTATATTCAACCTATTCATTTAATTTTCTTTCCACTTATATAGAGGTTCTCCCCACTTCCACATATTCAACTCAACTTCTCAAAACATATTTTCCCCTTTATATGGGAATAGTACCTAAAAAATTTGAGGGGGTGTGAAGTTTTATTTCAAACTTCCCACTCATAAAATTGAGTGTCATACATGGACAATTTACTTCATTGACCACATTCAATCATCCTTATGATAGAATTCAAAGTTTTTTAATACTTAATATAAACAAACTCCTTCAAAATTACTTATATCTCAGTGAGAATCACATTTCCTTTTTTTTGAAAATTTAATAGACCAACTCAACATCATCACATTTAATATCTTTTTGATAACTTTATAAATCACATCATACCTTCCATATGATACATCTTTATATAATTATTCTGACCAATTCATCTTCAACTAGTGTCCCTTCACAACTTTATAGTAACATAATGAATGTTTTTCACAAGAATAAGTATTTATCTGATGACTTACATAATAAACCATTGATTATTGCCTTCATTATGAAAATTATGTCTGAAAAACTTTATATAACCACTTCTGTCTGATGACTTAAGCTACATCTTACCACATAATCAACCTGTAATAACTTCACCTCAAAACTTAATAAAATACCATCTAATAGGATGTCTATAAAAACTAAAAATCTTCTATCTAATAGAAACATACCGATGAAATTGTGATAGATCTTCTAATGGTATTCATTTTCTAAAATTTCTCTTAGACTTTTATTTGATACTTTTACAACCTTCCTCTAATCATAAAACTTCATAAATTGTTTATTAATAATACTTCAAAAAACCACAACCTTAAAACATCATAAATGTGAACAAAAAATTCCTTATTGTAATTAATCTTTGATTATGATGAATTTTTGTACTCATAATGGTTGGTACATTGAGAACATAAAATCATCACTAGATTTACATCAGAAAATGTTCTTTCTGATAAAACATATAATAAATATTGGATAAACATTTAGTGAAAAACTTTGGTTAATCATATCATATAGGCAGTGTTTGTCTATTGAAATTGATCTATTGTACTTCATCTAATCAGATTTGATGTAAACGTCAACAATTTAAGAAGATTTACGTTAGAAAATAAAATAAAAAAATTTAATCAAACTTTACATTTTGTTCCTTTATATCTTAAATCTACTTTGAAACGCCTCAAAACATGGTCCCAATAATCCCCCTCTTTTGATTTTATTTTCATCCATGGAACATAAATCATTGAAAATTTATAACACAAGAAATGCATTGTTTATCTAACAATTCTAAACCTATGTGAGAAAACACACTATAGGAAATAAAAAATCATTAAACAATAACACAACGGTTTCCATGATTAGTGATTTAAAAAATGTTTTCAAAAAAGTTCTCAAACATATTCTTTCACTTGGAAAATTCATAAACATGAAAAACTTTACCCCATAAGAACAAATTTTCATATATACTATTTAAAAAAATTATAAAATATTTCACACATATTTAAATCATATCTTACCCCTTCTAAAAACTCCCATAAAAAGTTAAAATATATACCAATGGATATATTTATGTTACATAATTCTTTCTAATTTGACAAAACTATATAAATAAAATAACAGATAAGTGATGGATATCACATACCTTATCCTTAAAGAGAAGGAGGTTAAGCACCCATTATCAACCTCATCTTATGAAATGTTTCCTTTAGTAATGGTCTAGTGAATATATTATCTACTTGAGTTATAGATGCAATAAACTCCAACTTTAGTTAATTCATTTCCATATACTCTTTGATGAGGTTATTTTAATGTTAATTTTCTTGGACTAAGAATGTTTCACTATATTTTTAGTATAATTTTAATCACTTTGATTATCAAACCCCAATAGAAAAGAAATAGTTATATCAACCAAAAACCTTTCTAATTGTGTAATCAGCCACACTAATTTTGTACTTTGTTGGGTAGAAAGAATATACTTTGAATAAACCATGATGATAGTTAATTAATTTCTATTCTTTGTATGCAAACTCACATATAGTTCACTAAAAAATAAAAAACAACCTGATTAGGATCATATGTCATCAACATAACATGTCCAATCTATATCTATTTATCCAGAAATTTAAATAGTTTTTTATATATCATATTTTATTCTTAAATTTGTTGTTCCTTTTATATATATGATAATTTTTCCCCTTCCATAATATGGAATTCCATTGGTTTACTTTAATACCTATTACACATTGTAATAGTATTCACTATATCTATCCTTGAGGTGGTTATATATAACAAGAATCTAAATAACTTTATAATCTCTTTATAATATACCTCCATTCATTCCCCATCATTTAAAAACTTTTCTCCCACTGAGGTACAGGTGGAAATAGTCTTTAAAATTTCCATACAAACATATTGAGAATTTAATTATCATACAACTCTGGAGATAGAAAAATTTACTTCTTCATTAAAGAGACTTATATAAAAATAAAACAATTAATTTATCCTAGAATATAAATTTTAAATAACTTACTCATATCCTCATTAAATGTTATACATATTTCTTAAGAATTTCCTATGAATATAATTTCACCAACATAAATATTCATAATGAGGGAAACCACTTGATTTTATTTTATATAGAGGTTACTATCAACTCTTCCTTTTTGGAAATTAAACTTCATTAAGAAAATATCCAATTTAAAAAACCAAGTTCTTAGATCCTTATTCCACCCAAATAATTACTTATTCAACTTTTACACATAGATTTCAACTTTCAAAAGCATGTAGCCACATGGTTTTTCAATATAAACTTCTTTATAGAGATCAGCATTATGAAAATATGATTTGACATCCACCTAGAATATTTTGTTTCATTATTTTATAGGGATATAAAGAAAGATTTTGATAGTTTATAGAATTTATACTATGGAAAAGGTATAATAAAAATTAATTCCATCAATTCATGAGTAACATTTTCAAACTCATTCTACCTTATTTCATATCACTTCATCCTTTTCATTTATCTTATTTTGAGAAACATGTTTTGTATAAATCATATTTTTATTCTTTGTTTTTTGTATAAGTTATCAAGTCTCATTATTCTCAATTTTATCTAACTCTTCATTCATGACATCAACCCACTCTTGATTCTTTAAGTCATATTCAACTTCTCTTGGATCAACCTATGAATATAAAGAAGTATGCGTAATAAACCTTGTTGTTCTTCTAGTTTGAATCTATTTTTCATTACCACCAATGGTATTTTATACCTCCACTTACTTCCTCAACCTATTATGAGATGACTATAATTATTACTCATCAATTGAGATATATTAGTCCAAATATTAATCTCATATAGCTTTAGTATTATTACATTTGTAAATAAATTTTTCTTATTTCATTATCTACAACGACTTTGTATTCACTTTCTTTTATATCTGCAATTATCTATGAAATTTTATTATCAAAGAATTCTAGAACATTCACATTTTTAGATCCAATAATCTTTAATATTTAATTATTATAAAACATGTATTCTCTACAATTAGTATGGTATCCAAGAAGGATTCCATTGACACCTCTCTAAGAAAACTTCTCTAGATTCTTACCTTTAACAGTGATAATGTAAGGACTACCAAACACCCTTAGGTATTTCAAACATCGGGTTTCCTTATAATATATCTCATTATGAGTCATACCATATTTTTACCTATAGAAACATTGATTCTTGATATGAATTGATGCTCTGATATTTTTTCTCAAGGAGAATCGAGAAATATAATGTTTGATCGACATTGTTTGTGTCATTTAAACCAAACATATATTTATCCTTTCAGTATCACCATTCTATTTTAGTATATATGTTTCACTAAATTCATGAATAATATCATGATTTTCAAAATATTCTCTTAAATTACCATTTAAATGCCTAGAACCATTTCTGATTTCAATTTTATTTGTAGAATAACCACATTCCTTATTAGCAATTATCCTAAAACTCTTAAACATCTTGAGGGACTCTGACTTATGTTTCAAAAAAATACATTTAATTACAGTAAATTCATCAATGATGGTAATAAGGTTATTATATATATTTTAATTAATTATATATTTCATGTAATATTTTGTTGATATTATATGGATTATTTTCAAGAACATGCATTGAGATGACATACAATTCAAAGGCTCGGTATACCCAGAATAATTGTTTGAAATATATTAAATAGGACATGTTTGTAGTTTTCCTAAAAAAGTTTAATAACTCCTAAACATGGGCCTTTATCAAAAATATTAGGTCACCATTGAGTTCATAACATGGGTTTTACCCTAGGCGTGACATAATCATTGTCAGTACGGTCCGTTTGTGAAAACAATTCGTGGGAGTAAATATATAAAATAAAATAAAATAAAATTATTCTGATACGGTGACTATTTTCTTCTTTGAATATATGGTTATTGGATTTCCTTAGGTATTTCCACTCAAACACTACATATTTAGATAACCATTGGTGAAAATTCTTGGTAAACAAGGATGGATTAGGATCAGGTCATGGATCGTTGTGCAAATGGAGTTTGAGGATCTCGTTAACATAGGTAACGAAAAATAGTTCTACATCAATGAGTAATCCAAACTCTAAGTAAGGTGTTTTTAATTGTGATTTCTATATCGTTTATTAATATCAAGTGAACGTGAATCAATTCCACAAACAAAATTGATACATATGTTATTTGAATAATTAAATTGATGGAACAAATGTTTTTGTTCGTTTTGATCTATTCCTCTTCATTCATCTCATTATACAAAAATGAATCAATGACAAATTAAAAATGACATAAGTTCAATCATAAAATTTTCTATCTTTTTTATTTCTTCCCCCATTCTTCGTACATTCATTAAGGGTATTTTTCTTTGGCCGGTGGTTTGACAAATAGCTTATATTTGATCATTGGGTGCCCATTCTTCAATGCAACAGATCAATATCAAGGGTAGGGTTCCTTATCGGTGGTATGGTCAAGTTGAGATGAAGGGAGATGATTATTATAGGTGTATTGGATAGTTTTGTGGGTTTTATTCATCTTATTTTTTGGTATATAATGACTAAAATCTCGATAGATGGTTTTTTGAGTAGATTGACCAACAAAATTCTAGCTAGCAGTGATGGTAAGGCATGGTCGACCCCAAATCTTCAGATTACTATGAGAATGGAAGCTCTGAAAATGAGGTAGATGAAGTAAGAGTAAGATTCAAAAGATCTTGAAATTCCCATTAAACATAGCATGTAATGTGGCGTTACACACCATGTGGGCCCACCTGGATGTGGATCTAGGGTTCTGGTTGAAAACAAATATCCCAAATCATGTGACTTGATCACATCTTGTGTGACCCCTCCATGATATCTCAACATGTACGTAGGGAAATAAACAGGCATGGAAAAAAGTACATCACCATTGGCACGTCGTGTACTTGGAAAAAAACATAGCCTGGTGTACACAGGCCAGTACATGGACATTTCCACTTTACATGGACATGGCCAGGAAACATAGAAAAGATGTCATGTTTCTCTACATGTAGTTTACTTATTATACATTCCATGTGTGTTGATACATACATGTCATGTGACGCTTAAACAAATAGTTATATTTGGGGATAGATGGAAACGTTGTGTACCAACTTAAATATTGTTTGTATCACTTCATTTCCATATTTTAGACCGGTCAAGGTTGAGTGTGTCCCCATGGTCTATTCCATTAATTTTACAATGAGGAATTACATCTACATCATAGGATTGTGATCACCTCTAGAGGTTGAGTCTCAGATAGAGTTTTGGTGTACCTCGGTGAGATTGAAGTGTGATCATCTATCATCTTTCTTCCATAAATGGGATTTGAGAATCAACATCACCTCCCTGAGTAGGTAATTGATCATTTATATAGCAGACCGTATCAGAAGAGTTTTTGGTATCATAGAAATATGATCCCCTATGTAGAATATTGATCCTGGTTGGGTTCATGGTGTCCCCCATCAGTTCTGGTAAGGACCTTATATCCGTGTATCAGGGTCCTCATAGACCAGTGAGATTTCTTGGGAAGGGCCCAATGACCAATAACTCTTCATCGAGTTTCTTCAGCGATATCATGACTCCTGGAGTTGACTCTCCCAAAATGAGCATTGCTTTGAGAAGACTCCTATGGATAGAAGTTGGTTATGACTGCCTGGTGGCATGGTTCTTTCCTAAGTATATCTGGGTATTTATGTTAGAAATTGATTGTGATATATTTTATTAATCTGACTATATGTGGTGCTTCTTGGTTGATTTTGTTTTGGGGAGTCCTAATCGGTATGGTTATACTCACCCCCACATTGGATTTTCCCAAATGTGTTGATTCTTAAGCAAGTGATGGCCCATTTTATGGTGTCCTAGGAGGACTAGGAGTAGGTCAAGCATAAATGGAGCTTTTCATATATAGTTGTTAAATGTGATCTTGCATTTAATGTTATTCCTTTACCTCGGTGATAATTAGACTCATTAAAATTTTTGGTTCATCTAAAACTTTTTCCCTTTTTCACTTTTATTACTTTACTAACGTACTCAGTTAAGGGATGTTAGATATATCCATGAATTATTTTCAATTGTTTTACATTTAAGTATTATTTGGGCTTGTATATGTGTAAGTCTGTAATGGTACTTTAGGTTAATGACTCCCATTTTTTGGATATGTCTACTCAGTGCTAGTCACCAGCCCCTGTCCTATTGGAGGTGGTCTTGGAGTAGTCACAGGATGGACCTATGTGGTTCAGGTTGTGACAGATTGGTATCAGATTATTCAATTCAACCTAAGGACTATAGTGGGGGAGACTTATATATGGAAAACTTGTTTAGTGTTTAATGTTTGGATTTTAGTCTAGGGTCTCCAGTGTTGGTTTGGTGGATGATGTGTCCATAAACCAGGGCTTTGATCACCTTTAATTAGAATCAATACATGTACAAATTAGTTATAGGGAAACTTTTTAGTTCCCGAATCATATATAAATGGTTGTATTTTTCATGTCCTTCTTGATTCATCTCCCCATATATACAGTTTTGATTGTGGTACGTCTTTTTTTATTTCAAGATTCATCCACGATGACATCAAGCCAGGATTCCACTGCATGATCACATGGATGATCTGCCTAATGAAGAGGCATCGGTATAGTGGATTGTACTAGAGATATAACCTTCGGGTTGTTTATTAGGTATACCACCACTCGTTGAGCAACAACTAGTGCAGGAATTACCTCCTGAGGATGAACGTGGTTTGAGTGTGTTTCACAAGTTTCAGAGGTAATTACCTCCCAGGTTTGGGGGTTATCTAGACCCCCACATGGATGAGGACTAGTTAGAGGCAGTCAATCACATTTTCCACCCTATAAAGATGCTTAAAAAATATGGATGTCCTCATGATGAGTCTTATTCGGGGCTCTAATGGTTGATGGTAAAGATTAGTGACTCTATCACATGATGTGATAGCTCTCTCCTAGTCATACTTTGAGCATATTATTAGGGAGGAGTTCTATTAATACACTTTATGATTAGTATGAATAAATTAGTTTTTGTATCAGTAGTAGGGAAATTTGACCATGGTGGAGTACTCAGCGAGGTTTACTGATCTCTCATGTTACTCCTTGTTTATGGTGCGGAGTCAGTTCTTCCAAACTCGGAACTTTGAGTAGGACTTATTCTAGGACATCAGGGCTTTGTTGGTATCCATTTTTACTCTTACCTATTATTGAGTCCTAGATATATCCTTGGTAGTGGAAAGATTTCTGATAGAGAAGGAACTAATAGTGAGAGATAGTAGGTGGAACCTAGAAGTTGAGACCATGGTAGCTGGTAGATAGTGGTAGTCACAGTGATCCAAGCATGTCAGAGGCTTGAGGAGGAAATCCCATGACTCAGGGTTAGTGGTAAGGGTCTCTCAGGGTGGCTCGAATCAGCCATGGTAGAGATGGTATTTCTCTTATGATAGTCAGGGACATCTTTCTCATGATTGTTTGACACATCGTATATCTAATTGTTAGATGGACGATTGACTACTGAGGCAGAGATAGAGGTAGGATTTGGGTGATCTATATGGAAATGTGTGTGATAGAGGGGCCAGTAGGGGAGTAGGATGTAGTCAAAGGTTGGACCTATTACAAACACCACCCACAGGTGGTCCACACCAGGATCAAGTAGTTGGTGAATAGGTACAAGTCTAGCTATATAATATTGATTCCTACAACCCTGAGGCTCTAGGGATAATACGAGGTATGATTTATTTCTCTTCTACTTTAGCTACACTATTTATGTACATAGTTTTGATGCATTACTTCCATTCCACTTCTCTAGTTAAAAACATAGAGACTCTAGTTGATCCATTAGCTCGGCCCTTACAGTTTGAGACTCTGACAAGCAGTGACTCGGTGATTAATCACGTGTGCAAACACTGAGATATGATGGTTAGAGGTGAGATTTTTTTATTGTATCATTTTTTAGAAGTGATGAGGCCTTATGAAATATTCTTAGCTATATAATGGTTATCCATAGTTTATTCCCATATTAACTACATTAAGTGGATTATACAGTGTGTTCATAGTGATGAAATGAGGTTTTCCTTTATGTATGAAAAGGAAACCTTGGCAGATCAAGATGATCTCGGGCATAGGAGAGTGCAGTCGATTACTCACCGGTTGAATAGTATTACACATAGATTAGTGGATGATTTATTCTATCAGTTTCCAACAGTAGTGTCAGAGTATGAGGACGTATTTTCAGAGGGCATACCAAGTTTTCCTCCCTACTGAGAGATATAATTCTAAGTTTAATTGTATCATGATACCGAATTTATATCTA
Source organism: Viscum album (assembly GCA_963277665.1). Taxonomy (NCBI): domain Eukaryota; kingdom Viridiplantae; phylum Streptophyta; class Magnoliopsida; order Santalales; family Viscaceae; genus Viscum; species Viscum album. Next base: position 734,092,460 of record OY728146.1, on the reverse strand, counting down.
CAACTTCATATCAAATAACTCCTAAATAGAATCAAGATATAATGGTGTATTTGGTAGACTAGGAGAAAAAGGGATTTGTGAGACACATCATTTCCACCTGGGCATCCCCAGTGTTTGCCAAAAAGGCAGATGGGAGCATAAGGTTATGTGTGTATTATCGATAATAGAATCAGGTAAACATGAATAAAATTATCCACTACCAAGGGTCAATGACCTATTTTATCAGTTGAAAGGGGATATATTGTTCTCAGAGATTAACCACAGATAAACCTATCACCAGTTGTGAGTATAGGATGAGGATATACAAAATATGTCATTCAGACGTCACTACGGTCACTATGAGTACTTAGTGATGTTTTTTGGTGGGAAAAACTCTCTATAAGTGTTCACGATACTCATGAACCATATCTTTCAACCTTTTTTAGACTGGTTTCTGGTGGTCTGCATCGATGACAACCTAGGGTATTCTATGTCCAAGGAGGAGCATGTGAGACACTTGATCATGGTCTGGGACACACTCTTAGAGTACTATATTTAAAGGAAACTCTATAAGTGTTCGTTTTGGATTCTAGAGGTCCAATTTTTATGATGTGTCATCTTAGAGGATAGAGTACTAGTAGACCTAGTGATGGATGAGGCAGTATTTTCTTAAAATCCACACAAGTGTGTCACTAATGTGTGGAGTTTCATTGGGTCAGTAGGGTACTATAATAGTTTTGTACCTTATTTCTTCTGAGTGACAGCACCCTTGTCATCCTTGACCCGAAACAAGAATCCATTCATGTGGATGGAATGATTCCATTAGTTCTTTTAAGAGATAATAAAGAGGTTAACAAGCACTCCAATATTGATATTTCAAAAGGAGGATGTCGAGTACGTAGTGTACTATGATGCATTAGGAACTGGATGTGGTAGTGTTCAAATGCAGAGGTGGGTGGTTATTGCCTATGGTTCATTTTAGTTGAGACCACATGAGCAGAAATATGTGACCCATAATCTTTATTTAGTAGTGGTAGACTTCACACAAAAGTTGGGGTGATGCTACTAGATGGCTGGGTGGTTTATCATTTACTCTAACTACAAGAGTCTCATGTATATCTTTTCACAAGGAGGTCTTAACTTGAGACAAATTCTATGGAAAATGTTCCCCCATTACTATGAATTTGAGATATTCTATACTCTTGGGAAGGGGGTGTGGTGGAAGATGTTATCAGTAAGATATCCTTTTCTTAGTTTTTGGATAATGAGTTGGAGTAGTTAGCCTCATTACAGTTGTCCTTTGTAGAAAAGGATAGTGTTTCATATCATCATTCGATGGTTGTTACCCCAAATTGTTTATATAAATTTTCGGATTATTAGCATGGAGATACTAACTATGATACCTTATATACATATACATCCATTGTACATTCTTCTGATGGATATTATGAAGGTGGTGATCATGATATCCTTTTTATAGGATAGAAAATGGTACCTTGGTTGTTTGGGGAGGGTGTGTTGTGTGAGTTTCATACGTATACTTTGGGGGTACATCTAGGTATGGAAAAGTGTACCAGGACCTCTGATGTTAGTTTTTTTGGCCAGATATATATAATGGTGTTGTATAGTTTTTATCTCGAATCCTTACATTTCAGTAGGTGAAGGCAGAGCACCAAGTTTCATAAGGTTTAGCTCAACCCCTTGAGGTTCCATATTGAAAGCGCGACAAGATTTCTACATACTTCATTATTTTATTACCACATATTTCTATTGGAAAAGATTCCATATGGGTGAAAATAGACCAAATCACCAAGTTGGACCACTTCTAAGCTATTCTAGGAAAGAGATTATTAGAGAGATTTGGGACACCTCTACATGCAGGAAATTGTCCAACTCTATAGAATTCCCAAGATGGTCATCTCTGAAAGTAATTCTCTCTTCAAATATCAATTATGGAGAGGATTATAGAAGGCCTCTGGGACTCATTTATGCTTGATAATGTTGTATCACCACCAAAATTATGGCTAGACGTAGTGAACCATTCAGGTCTTGGAGGACATGTCATGGGCATGCATGTTGGACTTTGACCATAGTTGGAAGTATTACCTACCCTTGGTGTAGGATGTGCATAACAATAACTTTCATTACACCATTAGTATGGAAATATTCAATGGGATGTGTAGGTGACCTTACAAGTCACCACTTTGTTTGCCTAATCTAGGAAAGTCGGCACTAATGGGCCCAGAGTTGGTGATAGTTGCTACAGAGAAGATACAAATCCTCCTGGAGTAGATGAGGACAGCATATATCAATCATAAGTCTTTTGTGAACTATTTATGGAGACCTATGGAGTTCAAGGAGAGAGTTCATGTGTTCCTAAGAGTCTCACATCAACAATTATTGAGGAGATTTAGTTGTAGTGGAAAGTTATCATCAAGATTCATTGGTCTTTTCTAGAAACTACAAAGAGTTAATGGGGTGGATTACCACTTAGATCTACTACCATAGTTGGAATGGTTACATGGAATCCTCCACTCGTCACATCTAAGGATTTTTTGCATGATCTGTCACACATTATTGACTTGGGGGAGCTAAACATTTAATACAGATCTACTTTTGCAGAGTACTGGATGGAGAACGAGGATCGGTAGGAGGGGATCCTTTTTAGGTGATCAATTTCCCTTTTGTGTTTATGATGGTAGCATGAGAATCATTAGAAGATCACCTGGGATAAGGAGACCTCGATGCAATCCCAGTACCCTTACCTTTTTTAGTAGGTTTTTCTCTTTTTTGGATGAAAATCCCTATGGTGGGGAGAATGTAATGACTTAAATTTTTTGTGGACTATTTTTTCCTATTATATGGATTATTTTTTATACCGAACACTGAGATGGAATGTGATTATGAGGAATAGTTTATGTGGAATAATTTTTTGAAATATATTAAATATATTAAATATTATGTGCTTATAGTTTTCCCAAAAAAAGTAAAATAACTTCTAAATAGGGGGCCGTATTAGAAATATGAGGGCACTGTTGTGTTCAAAACATGTATTTTAATATAGGAATGATATAATAATTTTCAGAACAGGTCATTTGTGAAAATTCATCGCGAACATACATAAATTAAAGAAAATAATAAATTTCCTTTTTTTTGTTTTTTTTGATACAGTTATTGTTTTCTCTTTTAAATATATGGTTATAGGATTTCATCATGGTTGGATGCTCAAACCATGAAGATTCAGACTACCGTTGGAGATCATTCTTAGTGAATAATGGTGTATCGGGATTATATCATGGATCATTACATCAATGGAGTTTGAGGAACTTGTCAATGATGGAAACACATAACTATTCTTCATCAATGATCGATGCAAAATCCAGGTAACATTGTTTTTTATTTGTGATTTATATCCCATTTATTAATACTAGATGAATTTGTATCAGCTCCATAAACATAATTTATACGTACATTGTTGGTGTAATTAAATTTATGGAACAATTATTTTTTCCATTTTAATATAATAATCTTAATTAATCTCATTCTATGATAATGAATCAAGGAAAATGAATAATGGATGAGGTTAATTCCTCACATATTGTGTATTTTTGATTTCTTCCCATGTTCTTCACATGTTCATCGTTAGAATTTTATTTTGGCATGTGGTTCGATTAATACCTGATATTTGATCATTGTGTGACTGTTCTTCGACACAACTGATCAATACCGTTGGTACGGTATGTTATCGATGGTGTGATATTGGTGCAATGAGGAATCTGTATAATTTTTGGAAGATCGAATGGTTTCATGGGTTCTATTCATCCAGATTTTGATTCACATTGATGAATTTCTTAATGGATGGTTTCCCCAGTTGATCGAGGACTCGGATCCCAACTAGTGGCAATGGTAACGCTAGGATGAACCAAGATCTATAGATCATGATGGTGAAGAAGGATCAAGAGATGTAGTGGATGATTTATATGAATATTCAGTATATCTAGAAATTCCCATGAAACATAGTTTGTGATGAGATATTACTCACCATGTGGGGCCCCTACCTGTGGTGTTAGGGTTTCAGTTGAATTCAAATAACACACTTTGTGTGACTCATCCACATATTGTGTGGACCCTCCATGATATCTTGGTATATACTTCTCAAAGTACATGGACAAGTGAATAATTATATGGCTAGTGGCACACTGTGTACTTGGACACAGAGACTGCCAGATGTATATAGACTGGTACACAGACACAACCATTGTACACAGAAATGGTTAAGAAACACAGTTAGGATGTCGTTTATCTATAAATGTTGTGTACCTCTTCAACATGTTGTGTTTGTTGAGGCTTATATGTCATTTTAGGCTTTAGAACAATGGAAGATTTGGGGATATATGGACACAATGTGTACCATATGGTACTTGTTGTGTACCCCCTTTAAGAGTGTTTGTAGATCTTTATTTCCTTAGTTTGGACCATTCTCGGTTGAGTGTGTCCCCTTGGCCCGTTCCCTCAAGGTTATAGTGTGGAATTACATCCACATCACCTGATTTTGATTCCCTCTAGGGGTTGATTCTAAAATAGAGTTGTGGTATCCCTTTGTGATATTGGAGTGTGATCCTCTATCACCTTTGTTCCCTAGATGAGGTTTGTGGAATAAGTGTGACCTCCATGAGCAAGGTTTGGATCCTCCATCTATTAGACTTTATTAGTATGGTTTGTGGTATCATTGAAATATGATCCCCTATTTAGTGGGTTGATCCAGATTGGGTTTGTGGTGTCCCCCAATAGTGTTGGGTATGACCCACTATCTGTGTATTATGGTCTTCTTGGAATAGTGATCCTTCATGGGTGGGGCCTAATGACCTATACCTCTTCATCAAGTTTCTCTAATTATATGACGAATCCTTTAGTGAATTCTATTGGAATGAGTGTTTCATTGGGCAGAATATTGTGGCTATAAATTTGTTATGACCACCTAGTGGTGTGGTGTCTTTCTTGATTATATAAGTGTTTTTCTATTATACATTGATTGTGATATATTATATTGATATTATTATACTTATTACTTAATTTTTAGTGTATTTGGGTTGTCCTGCTGAGTATTATTATACACCACCATAAATTGGATTTTCCCACATGTGTTATATCTTATGTATATGATGGCCCATTTAACAGTGTCTTGGGAGGAAAGGGGGTGGGTGGATCATAGCTGGAGTTTGTTAGGTTGATGTTTTAACCAACATGTATCATTTGAATTTAGTCCTTACACTTTGAGTAGGTTGGACTCTTTATACTTTTTGGTTGGGATTGTATTTGGCCCCATTTTTCAGTTTCAGTACTTCACTATCATACTCTGTTGTGGGATCTTATATGTATGCATGAATTCAATCAGTTGTTTTACATTTTAAAATTGTTTGTCCATGGAGATGTGTCTGTGTGTAAAGTTACTTTAGGCTAATGCCTACACTTTGTGGGATATGCATACTCAGCACTAGTCGTCGTCCCCTAGCCTATTGGACGAAGGCTTTGGGTAGTCTAGGGTTGGACCTCATCAGGTCGGATCATGACATATATTAAATTATTGTAGTGTCATCTAATTTCATTTTTTGAAATATCACGAAAACTTTCTATCTTTTTTAGATTTCTCATATTCCTCTGACACATATGTTCCAACCACTTATTCCATAATTGATTTTCTTCCATCATGCTCTGATATCATAAACCCTATGCTTCACTAACATGAATCATATTTCCCTTAATTCTTTGGATTCTCATTAAAAATTCTCTATCTTCTATCGTTTTAAAAAAATACCATCTATTCTTAAAATAACTTATTTACCTTTATAACATATTTTTCAAATGCTTAAAAAAAAAATTCAAACCGTCAACAAAAAAAGTGCTTCTAGATTTCAATTCTTCCTTTCCAATGACATCAGATCCAAAAACAATTATTTTTATTGACTTTTCATTTCCAAAATTAACTTTTTATTTTTTATAATATTTTATATTCTTTAATAATATCAAAAATCATATCATAAGTGAAGAGAACCCACTGCACAAGATCTATGGTCATTATATTTTTTGTACCTTTGAGAGAGGATTCAACAATTGAGGCCTTTTAATTTCCTTTTTCTTCCTTAAAATATTTCTTTTGAGAATTTTTTATATAATATTTATTAAGTAGGTAAAATATTAGGAAATAATTTTACAAGATACCCAGTCTTATCACATCTTTAACAAAAAGTATTCATAGGTTGAAATCTATTTTCATTTGTCAAACTAGATTTTTAAGTTTATTTTTTGGACTGGATTAACTCTCACTAAAACTCTACATATATTTCCTCTTGGATTTATTATAATGTAAATGATAAAACCATTACATTTTCACTATATTCCCAAATCCTTTGTAGTACCAATAGTATCTATATAAATCTATTTTCCCCAATAACATGCATGTTTTCCAAAAGTGAGTACCTACTTCCCAAAAACATTCTTACCATCCACCAGGTAACTTTTTTCTGTACTAGGGTTTTGGTAACCTTATAAAATTTTAATATTCTATATAGATTTAATTTTATCCTAAATAGAATCTTTAGTTGTATTATATTTTGTTTTGGACTTTGGATATTTACAATTTTTTGGATTTTCACCTCTACTTGTTTGGTCCACATACATGGTCTTCTAATATTTATTTTTATTATAAACATATTCAACATTGTTATTAAACTTTGAGGGTAATTTTTTTGGATATCATAATGTTAACACTTATTTTAAAATTCACCAAATTTTTTAATCATGTCTTGGAAATTTATAATTCTTTGATTAGTTTTAAAAAGTTTTTATTGAACACGATCAAGTTCTTTCTCCTTGGGTTTTTTTGTTCTTAAATATTGATATGGAGGTTCATTTATACATCAATTAAATTCTATAGATCATAAAAATATTTTAGAAACCTTTAATTATATTTAATAAATTATTCCTGATTATTCACTTAAGATCATTGTTGTTCAAATTCATGTCCTCCCTTTCAATTTTAAAAATATTTTCAAGACCTTATTTCAACTCCATATTAAGAATAAACTCCATCTAAGTCTATTCTTATACTTCTTTAGATCTATTACATTAATCAATAGGGAAATTTTCATCATTCACATTTTCAATAAGAACTTTATATTTAGAATCATCACTATATTTTTTAGATTTCACTTCACTATCATCAACATCATCACATTTGGACAAAAATATTCTCCTATTATATTTAGAGAACTTATTTTTCGTTCCTCTTAAAAAATTAAATAATTTTTATTCCAACTTCTTAAGATATTTTATTAACTATTTATACTCTTAATCACTATATCTATATACCTTAATTCTTGGAAAATATTTAGTAAATTATCAAATAAATCTATAGAAAAAAAAACATCAATGGTAGCTTTACTTTGTATATCCCTATGCCTATTTTCACCCATTTAGAAAACTAGTACATGAATTCATAAAATTTTTCACTAACCTCATATTTGAATTTAGAGTCACTGACTTCTTCTTCAATGGAAACATTATTATATTTTATTTTCTTGAAATACTTCAATGGGATTTCTCAATCATCTTTACCCTTCTTTATGATAGACTTTTCTCTTATCATTTAATAAAGGATGAAATTTCTATATAGATCATCTAGAGAAAGAGTTTCCATATCTCTGTCTTATGAGGTTAAAACTTTCACATTTAATTTATCTATAATAATTCATAAGATATTTTCAATAATGGTTGAATCTTCAAACTTTTCACCAAGACATCTTATGGGGCTTACAATATAATTTACCCTTTTAAAGAAGTGGCTAATAAATTCATCACCACCAATCTTAATATCATTGTACTTCAATCAAAAAAAAATTAAATTTTATTTCTTCACTTTCATATTTACTTCATTTATGTTCTTCAACTTGTCCCATAATATTTTATCCATACCAATTCTTTTAACTCTAAGAAACTCACTTTAAAAGAGTGTGAAAAGAATAGAATATATGGGTTCCCCAAAATTCTCCAAGTTTTTCTTATTTTCTATAATAAAAGGAACACCCTTAGTATGTGGAGAAAAAAATTAATAGCATTAAAAACTTAATAAATAATAGAAATAAGATAAGGTTACATTCCATCATTCAAGACATTAAACTTATTTCTATTGAATGTAGTAATACCCTTACTGTTTATAGAGTTATAAACATCAATAAAAACCTTATTTTCTTTCAAACTAAGTAAAAGAGTCAATGAAGTAAAACCTTCACTTTGATACCACTTAAATGGACCAATCAGGTTCTGTGTAATCACTGGGAGGGGGAGGGGTTTAATTAGTGATCATCTCTTTTTATATTTTCATACTGAATAAAAGACCTTCACTTCTTGTAAGTGATAAATGACTCTTATAAAAAATAAAAAAACCCAAAATCATAGAAAAAAAGTTTTATTTATAAGGTTTACTACTTAATAAGAGTATCTAGTCCTTTGTATGGTTTGAAAGAAATCCAAGACCACACAAACTACTATAAAATAATCCTTTTGGGGTTACTGTAATTAGGTAGTATACATTCAATTTCATAGAACTATTTTCTATCGATAGTTCATGTGATACTTGCTTAGATAAAATATATAAAAATGTTTTTTAAAAATTGAAGTAAACTTAACCAATATGATTCATTATGTTGTCACTATTATAATTAAACTTTCTTCATACTTTCCTTTCTTGCAAGTATATCTTGTTCCTCTTCATTTTCTTGAACATCAGTGAGTAAGAACCTACTCTATCCTAATTATAGTTCTTAAGGTATACACAATCCGTTGAGTTTGTTTGGTATAATTTTTTACTACCTTTTATAGATTTAATCCACTTCTCACACATTTTTCATCTGATCACCTTAACACACCATCCATTTGGAAAATCCTCATCTTATTCGACTAATCTTCTGTTCACACCATGCATCAGATAAAACTTTATAGGAAACTATGTTTAGTTTCCTTCTAACAGATTCCTCTTAAAACTATTATTTTGGTCATATTTTCACTTATACAACATGTTTCCCTACTTCCACACATTTAAATCAACTTCTCAAAACATCTACACCCCTTTATATAGGCACAACACCAATAAGAGTTTACGAAGTACCGTAAACATTAATTTCAAACTTCAAACTCAAAACATTGAGAATGCCTTTCAGAAATAACCTTTCATTGATAGTATTCAAAAATCCTTAAAAATAAGTGTCAATGTTCTTTAAGACCTATCATCAAATAACCCCTTAAAACATTCTTATATCTTGGTTAGAATTATGATTATTTAATTTTTTATTATTGAAAATTTTATCGATTGTCTATGAATCATCACATTTAATATCTTTAAGAAAACATTATAAATAAATTTATACATTACATATGATAAAACATCATAATATTATTCTGATCTATGAATCATTGACTATTTTTCCTTCACAACTTCATAGAAACATCCCATAGGTTTTTTAGAAGACTCTATCTTCGTCTGATGACTTCCTCAGAAACTATTTTTTATTTTCTTCATTAGGAAACTTTTGAATGATGAACTTCATAGAAATAATTATATCTAATGACATAAACTATATAATTCTATATTATCATCCTATAATAACATAATTTCACTCCTTCATGTAGGTCAATCTAGTAGACTTATTGAAAAAACTAACATTCTTATATCTAATGGACTCAGACTGATGACATTATTATGGATTTTCTAATGTTAATATCATGAAATTTCTCAATGAATTCAGTTTTATTGTTCAATAAAATTTACCTTATCAATGTAATTTATAAATTTTGAATAACAACACTTTATACCTCTGTAATTCCTAAACTTCATAAAATTAAAACACAAAATTCATATTTGAGATTAATCATTGATTATAAGAAATTTAAATACTCATAATGTTTGGTACATTAATAACAGAAAAGAATATTCATATTTACTTCACCGAACATTCTATCTATTAAAAATTTTAATTAATTTTTGATAAAAATTTAGTGAAAAAAATCAAGCTAATCACATCAGACTGATAGTGTTCATCTGATGAACTTGAACCTTTGGAAAATGTTCCATAAAATTTAAAGGAAATATAAATATTATAATGGGTTCTATTTTAGAAAAAATATATAATACTTTGGAAAAACCTTCTTCAATCCCAACTAACTTCTTCTTAGCATCTTCTTGCTGCTTTTAAATCACTCAAACACACTTAGTTTCAACGCCATAAATCACCATCTAGATAACCCATTTTAATTTTGAAACACTATTTCGGAATCCTTTTCTCAAATTACAATTTTTCGTGAAATTACATTTTTCCAAAAACCCATTTTTTGAAATAAAATATAAAAAAAGAAATATTTTTACCATTAAAAACCATATACACCTCCAAAAAATCCATAAGAAAGGTAACTAGAAGTTGTTCAACCATGGTTCCACCATCAAATTATTTTTAGGGGTATACATTCTATTTTGGATATTAGGATGACATGATCATATACTAACCAAATATGATGATTCACATAAAATAAGAAATATGATTTCAGATAATACTAATGAAGCACATGAATACAAAATAACCAAATAATCAAGAGACTCAAAAATTATTATGGTCCCCCACCTCAAAAAAATGATTATAATATTTCCCAAGCTCATACAAACCCCCACCAAGTTTATGAGAACCTATATCATCTATTAATATCATCAAATTAATGACATTTTATACTAAATTCTAAAAAAGTTATAACTAACACCAAACTCATTAGACAACCTCATAATGCCAAATCCTTGAGATATGAGGTGTGTTATACTCCTGAAACACTCCCAAACCTAATCCATGAAGAAGCCCAAAATTTTATAACTTAATCAATGATAAATTTTACAAAAAAAACTAAAATACATAAATAAATCCACAAAAAAAATATACCTTGTATAATATGATGAATAATAACTTTTTTATGGCCTCTCAAGTTAACTTTATAAGCTACATATAAAATCCCAATAAAGCATAATGTTTTCACCATTCTCTAGTAAAATCATTCATTTTAACCCTATTTAAATCAAATGAAAATCAGTAATAAAAAAATAGGATAATCAAGGGATAATGATAAGAATATATTTCCTTAACTTAGCCCAGTTATCTGTTATTTAACCACCTAGATAAAAGGGAAGAAAGGGGGTCTACATCCTTAATTCTTTCAAAATTTGAGGGAAGGTCATTGTAGTGTTTCTAATTTAAAAACCCCTTTTCTATTCTTACAGGAAAAAAATATGAAATTATATTTAAAGGAATGAACCTTTTTCACACTATAATTCTTCAGGATGTATCCCCCTTCACCCAACTACCCCTTTCATGACCTATAGTGACCCCCTAAAAGTAATTCAAGCTGCGAATAACCCTTTATGTTGAGAGTGTCCAATATTTTCAATTATTTAGAATCCATACCCATAGACACTCCGTTGAAATCCTCTTGAACACTTGTGACACCTCTAAAACCTTAAACCCCATCCAAAAACACATGTTAAATGTGTTAAAACTCTCTTAATCCCATATCAATCGTAATTTTCCAAAGATAACCATCCATCAATCAAAAAATTAAAATTCCCTTAATAATTTCATTCCCATAATGACACAAGTCATTACACACAACATAACCTACCCATTAGTCCATAAAATTATCTATTTAATCCTATATAAATGATTTGTCTGTAATATCCAGATAATAATGAATACATTTAATTAAATAAATTATTGGAAATATTTTATCTAAAAATGTACGTATTTGAAAATATATACTTATAATATATACCTTTAAATATATTTTAGTCATTATATGGTAAATTATATTTTTCACATATTTCAAAAATGTATTAGCCACTGTCATGTACATTACTTTATTTAGACACATTCATCTGAAATGTATAATACTAAGAAGATAGATCTCTCTCACCAATTGAATCATCTAGTTGGGTATGATATAAAATAATGATGGTGAAAAGATCATATCTGGATCACATAAAGTGATAATAAATTTATTATAGGGAACTTTTCATGAGTCAACAAATTTTCCAATTATTTATTTGAAAAAGTAATATTTCTTAGTTTTCATGTGTTAAATATTTTTTGATAGTATACAACATATTATGTTATCCAAAAAAACATTAATCCAAAAATTATAGTTATGTAATATTAAAAAATTTACCCTATTTTATTAATCAATACAACATTATTTATATTTGATGAATACCCTTATGGGATTATAAAAATATTAAAAAATTGATGATAAAATATATCTCTCAAAAAATGATTATGATTCATTGTAGAATGAAAAATTCATCTTTATTATCCTATATCCCACCATCTAGAAGTATCCTATAAAACCACAATGGTGGGAAAAAAATAGAACTTCCAAACCTGAACAACCCATTTCTTAGTAACTAGAAAACGTAACTTGCCTCTAAAGTATTTGTATCAAATTTCCTCACATGTTAGAAAATATATTCTAAAAAACTGAATTAGAAGAAACAAAACTCAATTCTTAACCGAATGATAGAAAATAATTTTATATTGTTATGTAATCACACTACTCTAAGTGTGAAACACTATATCCTTGAATTAAAATAAAGAGAATAAGTAAAAAATGCTACATTGAAAAAAACAATCCACCCATGATATTTTTGTAATGACCATAAACAATAAAACACTAGAACACCTCTCTATATCTACCAATATAAAAGAATCCACCATACTATTTATAAACAATCTTTATAGCAGTAATATATTTCTATTAATTCAATCATCATCTATTTTTATAATTTTTTATTTCATTTAACACAGAAACTGCCTGTAGTCTACAGATGAAACAAGCACACCTCTCTATCTAGTGAATAGTGGTAGGTTCGAAAACACCTCCTTTATCTCTTTGGAACATAACCGTAAATATTGGTGAGTATTTTTGGCACTTTTAAGATAATAGGGTTCCATTTATTTTTCCATAATATGGTTCCATTTCATATCTCCCAAATTCATTTCTTTAAGAATTTATGAATACTTATCTAGAAATAATTCTTCAAAAAATCATAACAATCCATTTATTGAAGACTAATTTCAAGGCTCCACTGATTCCTCTTGATCACTTCCTCTCTTATATTGTATTAGTATATCCCTCTACCGTTCCCTTTATCATCCATTCCCCATTTAGCTACCGGCCTACCCAAGAATTTCACTGATTTTGACCTTCATCAATATATCTTGCAAATTATGACCCTCCTAAAAATTTTGTATCTCCAACATAAGATCCTATAAATAGTTTTTGATTAATTGAAACTTTATCTAAATATTAATTTATATAGAGTAAAACATTGAATTATTTTCATGATGGATTATACTCTGACAATCATAGAATAATTTTTGGTTCCCCTACATTCATTAAAGAACCTGAAGTGCCATATTGAAATATTAAAGATGGTTGTATTTTTTATCAGCATTAATTAAATAATTTTCAGTGGTTATTAAGAAGTTGTTGAATCGATTTTATATGTTTCAAATATCATTTGAATATCCCTAAGTTTATTTGAATTAATTCTAAAAGATGTGTCCTAAAGTGCATATGGATGGTTTTCTACTCACATAAACATAATTATCAACTTCATAAGAATCACTTAAGATGTTCATAATGATCATCCAATGTGTCTAATTGAAAATTGAAAAAGGAATAAGTCCATAAGTATCATTTTAAAGGTTTATAATGATTGATAATGTGATTTAATAAGGATAATACCATTTCATAAAGATGATCTTGTGAGAAATGTAAGGATTATAGGATACTTTTTAATGATGGATTAAAGTCTTCATAAGGATCGTATGGTTACAAAACAAGGATTAATAAATATTTAGGGATTATTTTGTATGTGTATGCACCATTTTTTGAGAAGTATACATGTTGAAAAATCTATGTTTCCAAAAACATTATTCATAAAAAAATAAACTTGATAATGCTTAAGCCATTATTAAATGATTAAAACAAAAAATTACTAATTCATGTGACAAATCAAATTGGGTTATTTATGTTCAAGTAATGTGAAGATTTAAATTCCTTTTATCCAAAAAATTAAAATGTTAGCCCATCCAAATATACTATAGAATAATCTTCATAATTTAATTATATAATTTTTCTTGCGATGATTATTTATTTATCTAATGACCAAATATTATCATTAAACTAACTATGAATTTATTCTTACTGGTTTTATCATGTTCATAAATTTCTAAGAGTTTTTTTGGGATTTAGTACTTCAATTTTTGATTAGAATGGATAATACTAAATTCAAATATTTTATATTTGAATGAAGTGGGTTGATTATTTGTAGATATTTTTAGAATTAAAAAATATATTAATTTATGAATTTTTTTTAAATTTAATTCAAATCTATTGTTTTTTTCTTGATTAATTATTATTCAATTGTTAAAAAAAATTTAAATGAATAATTTTTGGGTAATAATTTTACTATATATAGTGTTTAAATAAGGATATGAATATTCTTTTATCATGGACATACAACCACATAAAAAATTGTTTGAGTAAATTCACTGAGGATATCATTTATTCTATTTATATTATGAGAATTATCTATATGTTTTAGGTAGAATTTATTTTTTTGATTAAATAATTTTTAGAATATTTGAATTTTATAAAAAGAGGGGGTTTTGATAAGGATAATTTGTGTGAAAACTAGAGGTGGGTATCAAAAAAAATTACAGGGAAATAGTGCCAGAAAATAAAGATATATAAGATCAAAAAATATAATATGGATCATCTTTTTAGTAAATAATATTAATAAGTTAATTGAAAAAGTATATTAACATTAGATCCTACATGAATAGAGAAAATTTATTTGAAAATATTGCAGTCTTGTGGAAAAGTATCAACCCCATTTATTGCGTAAAAAACATGATATTTAACATATCATTCTCATTTTACTTCATCCCTTTATATCTACAATGAGAGTCTATAAAATCTAATGAGACTCTGTAAAGGAATAATGTGATGTTATTTTCATATGAGAATCATTGTAATTATTAGTGATAATATAGAATAATTTGTAGTTATGGAGACAAACCAATCACATAGAGAATTTGGAATTCCAAGGAGTCGAACCTTTTAAAAATTATGTATTCCTTATTTGTTTATTTACTTAATATATGAGTAAGTATACAATTTTCTATTTTAGTGGATCAAATTATAAAAGTCATATAGGTTGATTTTAAAAGTGAAATAAAATATAAAAATAGGTCTCCACTGATTCATCACCCCCCATTCTTAAGAGAGAAACACTTTCTTTTTTACTTCAATTGTTTTCAATGTGTATGTACCCTATAAGATCTAATCAGGTTATTTTGATGGAAAATCAGAGTTATTTTAATCAAATGGGGATTTCCCACTTTTAATGGAAAGTTCTATCTCAATTAGAAGAATATTACCTTTACTTATCTTTTGTCTCTTATATTGGAAGTTATGGATACAGATATTATGGGGTTTACACCTAGAAAAATGGATTCTCTAATGGAATTTACTTATAAAATAAATATACTGGTTTATTTAAAATATAATAATTAAATTATAATGCCTTTATTATAAATTATTACATAAAATTAATCGGACATTTTAATACTTTAGAAATATGAGATATATTATAATTTAGTTATGGTGGTAACATGAAAGTAAAGGAGGAAAAATTACAAATTTGGATAAGTGAATTTGAAGATATAAAAATTTATGAGGAAAAATCATTTATGACTACTTTATAAGGTTTAATTAAATTTTCAGTAATGTTTGAGGGTTTGATGAAAAGATGGAAGGCTCTACTATTTTTATGAATCTTATAATGAATTCTTTAGATATATTTAATCCAAAAAATTTACCTCTTAAACATCGATAATATATTTCCCTTGATGAATTATATATTATTTTAATTTCTTTTCAAATGAAAAAATTCCAACCTTCAAAAAGATGATTAAAGATGAAATAGATTTTTGTTCCATGGGGAATATGAAAACAAAAAAAATATGATATTGATATATATATTCAAGTGAATTTGACAATTAATAAGAATATGTATATTATCAAATAATCATTGTTCTCATTTAAAATAATTTTAAGAAGGGATATAATAAGAATAAATTTGGTTTTCCACCTAGATTCTACAAATATAATAGAGTTGAAAATTTTTCTATAAATTATCCTAAGAATTATATTTCTAATTATAAATTACATTAGAAAAATGATAAATATTAAATAATTAAATGGGAAATAAGTTCAAAATAAGTATCATAAGTTGAAGGAAGAAAGAATAAATTATATATAAATAAGAGGATAAAATTAATGAGAAAATAATCAAATGATAATCTCCCATATAGTAGTCAATAAAAAAGCTAATCCGGCGGTAATTTTTCAAAAATCATAGCTCTTTTGAAAAGGCATTCAATACCTCAAGAGGAGAGGAAGATGAATTAAAACCAACTAAGATGGAATATATGATGAAAGATAAATTTGAATATTATCATGATTTGAATACCAAGATCAAGAAATAAAATTAATATATAATTAAAAAATAAGAATATAACTAAATAAATGATTGTATATGTCAATAAAGAAGCAACTCATGTTAATGAAATCAAGAAGTTAAATTTGAAAGCTACTAAACCTAAAAAATGGTGAAGGATATTTATGAAATACCAATAATATATGAATAAAAAATAAATAATACACAAAACAAGTATATTATAAAAATATCAAAGGGATAGAATGTAGATTTGAAAATTCTTTTGAGTTCAAGGATGAATACTGTAAAGTATCTGAGAAAACTTTCACTGTATGCCATGTTAAATCTATACTTGAGAAATCTAATTTTAATTATGTTTTAGCTAAAAATATTGGTTCGAACTCAGATTATATTCAATTATGTACCATAAAAAATGGGTAAAACATTCATCCATATCTATATAATAAATAAGGAACTAAATAAGCTCATCTTCTCCCAAGGAGAATAATGTTCAGACCCAATCAGTGTAGTAAAAAAAGAAATCTCAGTATCAGTTTTTATTTAAATTATTTATAATATTATAATATTCATATTTCAATTTTATTGTAGGGTTTTTTGTGTATTTTTTTACAAGATATACTCATTCTAGAATAATATTACACTCCCTTGAAATATTTTAGGATCTAGTGGGAGTTATTCAAGGGAGATGGAATCTGACTTTCAAATCAAGAATGTTGTCCTAAGGAATGACTCTAATTATCTTTAAAAAAACATGTTTGAGTGATTTAAAAAATGGTTGGGTGATTAATTGGAAAATTTTGTTGAAAATTTCATGATAATATTACTTGGATACATTTCCTATGGTAATAAAAGGAATTTAAATAATATTTTCAAAAACTAAAATTCATGTCTATTTATGTTTTAATTAAAATCCATTAGAATAAACAAGTCATGGATTCTTGATAGTGGTTATTATTCCCACATTAATGTTGACACCAATATTTTCAATAATATTGAGGAGCATTAAGGGGAGCTGTCGCATTTGGAAATTATTGTTCTTTAAAAATCAATGAAGTTGTCTTATAAAAAATTTATGCACAAAATCTAAAATCAAATGATGTTTTACATGTAGAAGGAACGGATCATGATATTTTAAATATTTTAAAAAACTATGATGAATGGAATGAGGTTATATTCATGAAATTATCTTTTATGATAAAAATAATAAAGGACAAAAGGATCTTCTCTCAACAAAAAGACAAAAACATGACAATCTCTTTTAAATAGGTGATTGAACCAACTTCTATTACTTAGGTGAGAAAAAAAATTATGTTATGGAATAGAAATACTAGTAATATTTTCTAAATAATTAAGATAAATTTTTTGAATTATAATGTTGTGATAGATATCCCCAAGCTGAAAATATATGGAGACAACGTTTATAGAACTTTTCTATATATAAAAATGACTCTGGGCTCTCATAAAAATTTAGATATTTTTTAACTAAACCATTGGAAGTCATTCACACTGATTTATGTCCATGCATGAGAAAAAATTCTACAGATTTTATCTATACTTTATTGAATTTATTTTTTACATTACTCGTATGAATAATGTTATGATAATCAAGGATAAGTTATAAGATGTTAAAATGTTTAAGATTTTCAAAATTGTGGTTAAAATAGTAGTGGATTTGTTTGGGTAAGTTGGGATATGATAATCATATGAAATATATATATAATTAGTTTGAAAACAATATATTTAAATATGGAATTAAAAATCAATTTAAAATACCATATACACCCTAGAATATTTTTTTTTCTAAATAAAAGAAAATAAGTATAGGTTATATGCATAGGAAAATATTGGATGATAACAATATTTCAGAATATTTCTAGAGAAAATTTGTGTATAACAATTTACATATCCATAATAGATTTTTATTGATATATGAAACACACCTAAATCTATATTAATTTTGTTATAAGAAGAATTTATCTTTCAAATAAATTAATGTATTTGGTAGTCCCTATTTTATAAGTATCAAAAACATAAATCTTGGAAAATTTTAGGAAAAAGAATATATAGGGATATTTATATTATAATTATCTAATGATAGTTGTCACGGATGTTGGAATAAGATAATTTACAAGATTATTAATAGTTTTTGTGTAAAAAATATTGGAAATTAATTCAAATTAAATTAAAATTATATAGTAGATGATATTATTGAAGTTGGGGGTGAGTATATTTCTAAAAAATATATATTGAAAACAAGTTATAAATGAGAATAATATACTTCAAAATGACCTAAAAAGACTAGTGATGAAGAATGTGTTATAAATCAGAGACTGAGGAATTAAAGTATTAAGAAGAATGTCGATTAAAAAATATTATTGTAAATAAAGAGGTTCTAGTCTAAATCATAAGTAGATAAGTAATTGATAATTAAACTAATATTATTTATCAATTTGGACACCAATATATTTTAGGAGCTGGTAAGAATGATCAATGGATCAATGATTTGAATGAGTAGCTTGAAAAATTGATAAAATGATCCACATGGAATCTAATTCCAATAACTAAACATAAAATATATAATTAGAACCAACTGGATATTTAGAAAAAATAATATTGTGGAAGGTGAAGTTAAAAGAACCAAACATGGATTAATGTGTCATGACCTATCCAAATGTGTCCCATTCCATGACTCCCCAAGTTCCCCTTCAATAGGCAAGGGGATGGTGACTAGCATTGAGTAAGTATGTCACTAACATGGGAGGGCATAGACTAAGTACATGTACACGCACACATATATCAAAGCCTATACAATGATAAAATGTAAAAAATAACTAAACAACCATGCATGCATAAATATAAATCCCACAACTAGAGTACAATAATAAGTAAAGTAGGGTAAACATGGCCAAATACAAGACCACCAAAATAGATTGAAAAATAATTCCAACCTAAAAGTAAAATTGGGACTACTGTCAGAATACTGTAGGAACACACCTTGGTCTGTCTGATCTCACTAAGAACCATCTGGTCCTTTCCTATTATGGAATCTCTAAAAAGGTCAATCATCTACACAAGATATGACACATGGGGGAAAATCTCATATAGGGGTCATTATAACAATACCCAGTAGGACACGCCAAAACCACAATGTGTAAGAACCCAGATATTCGTTTCAGGTATGCCTTTACTTTTCTAGAGTTTTTAAGAAAAATGGAGTTTCTAGAAACATTTCGAAGTACATGTCGTGTACTTTCTGATTACACGCCGTGTACTCTTCTCTGGCTCGAATTCGTGTGTTGGCCATGCCCGGGCCACACACATGGTGTGTAGCGGTGATGTGGAGGCCTATTTTGGTGGAGTATGGGAAAAACCTGGTACATATCATGTACTCTAAAAGTACACGCCTTGTACTTTTCTTTTTTTCACTAAACGCATTGGGGTCGTTCCTGACGAACAGAACACACCCCTTCTCCAGGTTCTTCGTCCGAGAGTGACCCGTACGGCCGGATCTTCCCCAAGCCCCCGCCTCTCTGTCCGTTCTCCAATTCAATCACGGTCGATTGCATTGGAAGCGCAGTGGTGATTTCTCCCTTCTGCTTGAGCCTTGTTTTCCAATTCTTCCTCTATCTCAAGTTATCTAAGGTTGACCGTTTTGTGAATTTTCTAAGATCTACGCTGTTCTAGAGAGAATTATCCATCGTGGTTCAAGTATATCGATCTCATAAGATCGAGGTAGGTGGTTTGTGCCTTACCGTTCAAAGTCTCTGATTTTTATGTGTGAATTTCCACCGATACTCGTGAACGGGTTATTGTGTGTTTACCGTTTTTCCCTTTCTTTGTTCTGTTCACGACCTTTGGGTATCATTTTCCTTTGGTTTCTACACATGTTTCATGCCTTGTGGTTATAGGTTGAAGTGAAACTCATGACATTCTTGTCGCCTTTTAGACTGTTTAGCTAAGTAGCTCTATAGGTGTACTTTGGTTATCCAAGTAGCTCTATAGGTGTACTTTGGCCTTATAGCATTATTATGCATTGACTATCATGGGGCTGAGAGAACCTAGTTCTATAGACTATAAGGGATTGACCGAGTGAGCTTCGCAGAGAGTCTTAGATATTATAGACTACAGAGGGGATGGACCAAGTATTCTCTCAGAGAGTCTTGGATTTTATAGACTACAGGAGGGTAGACCGAGTGCGCTTCCTCAGAGAGTCTTTCCTTGTTTGAATCTCTTTAAGAACCTTCCCAAGCTAGAGGATGAATTGACCGAGTGATCTTCCTCATAGAGTCTGTGGTATAACTGAGGCTATAGGAGTAATTGACCATGATAGATTCCTCAGGGAGTCTCTAGACCTTGGGGCTAAGAGGGTTGCACCGCGTGATCATCCTCAAGAGAGTCCCTGACTACCCTAGACTATAAGGGGAATTGACTGAGTGAGCTTCCCCATAGAGTCTCATAAATTCGTATAACCAACCAGAGGGGTTATGCTGAGTGCACTACCCATAGGGTTGTGGTACTTCTTGGATAGGACCAGAGGGGATGGCTGCGAGTACTTCCCAGAGGGTTTTCGGCTTCTTATCTATTTGTTTCACTACTGTCGAGTGGTTGTGTATTGTTTCCTGTTATGTATCATCTTTTTTTACTGCTTATAGTTACTGCCTATTTCTTGTTGTTGTTGTTTACTACTTATTGTACTTTTACCTGCCAAATACTCACTGACTGTTAGGCACAGATCTTTGGGTGAATACCTACTGAGATTTTATCTCACACCTTATTTGGGTCATGCTTTTGGGCCCAAGCAGACTATGTTGTTGTAGGTATAGACAATGGAAAGTTCCCTTCAACTTCTGGAACTTGATTGTTTGGAGCAAGGGAGCATGGGAGCAAGCTTTGGATTGCGGTGTTGAGGAGCTGTTTATTTTTTTTTTCTTTTTGTTATTGTTTTGGTACTATAGTGTTTCCAGCATTGTGACTTTTTTGGCTGCTTTCCTAGTTATGTATCATGCATCATTTCATATATATACATATGTGCTCTAGTTTCTTGATTTAGTCTTACACTGTTTATATTGTTGGTTATTACTACTTCCGCTATTGCAAATTTATTTTTCTTTCGTTGTGTACTCTTCAAATGAGGGCATAGTTTCCCCACTATCACACCCAATGCCCTCACTGCTAGTCGGAAGCCTCTGGGATTTGTCGAAATGTGCTTGAGGCCATGTGACCAACCGGGTATGGGGCTCCTCTGGGTGGCTTCTAGAACTGGGATGTTACAAAGTGGTATCAGAGGAGGTTTTCTTTTCTCTTGATTTATTATTTAGAGACATTAGCCAGGGATAGGATGGATTCGGTACTTGGTAATAATTTGTGCCTGGGAGTAGCTAACCTGTGTACAAGGAAAACCCATACTACCTCGTTTATTGCGGTTTTATGGTCTTGAGATTTTACGGTTGATACGATTTCACCTAGAGTGATTTACATGCTTTGTATTGTTATTGTTTTGATATTACGATTCTATTTCTGTCACAACCCGATGAGATGAGGGTATGACATCTCATGCATCATATAGGCACTTGTGTAAATCACATTCCATGCATTCTTTCCATGCCATTTAGGGTGAATTGGCGATTGCATGCTATTGTGATAGACGTTGTGTAGATTATGCATGATGTTGTGATAGATGCTTGATAGAATCTTTTCCTCTTGTTAGATAATTGTTTGAATTGTACTTTGTTTAAATTAACACCAAATTTTGATTCTTGAGGTGTTATGGGCTCTCTTGAATCGGAAATTGTTGGATCATGATCCTGTTTTCTCTTGTACATGACTGTAGGGGATGCCAAGCTTTCATTCGTGGGGAGTATGGGCCCTCACGGATTGGAATTTGGAACCTCTTTACCTTGTTTTCCATTTTTCTGGGATTCTGTGCAGTTTCTGAGCTACTACCCAGAAAAACCCAGAATACAAGGCGTGTACTTTCTGGTTACACGCCGTGTAGTTTTTAGGTCGTGTTACTAACTATGTGTGTAGGAACACAATGTTGTGAAAATAACATCAATAGCATGTCGTGTACGGTATGTACACGCCATGTAGTGTAGAGCCTTGTACCTGGTCGTGTCACTAACAACACGGTTCGGGGAAGCTCGAGTAGAACACACTGTGTTGTAAAGGAACATGTCATGTAGTTCTGTCTAGGTACCCGGCCGTGTCACGAACAACAAGGGTCGGTGTGACCTTCTCTAAGACATGTCGTGTTACTTTTATATCATTCCGTGTAGTGTTGCTCAGGTACCCGTACGTGTCACAAACAACACGGGACGGTGTCACCTTCTCCTATACATGTCGTGTTTGTTCGGAACATTCCGTGTAAGGGCCATCCGTGTAGATGGCCGTGTAACTAACAAAACAGGACGCCAAGTCAGTGCCTAGTACACACCGTGTCCCTATGGAACATGCCGTGTAGTCTGAGGTTAGTTTGAACCGTGTGAGTTAGCCATGTAAAGAGACTCGGGCAGGGGAATAGTCTTCAAGTACACACCGTGTGTTGGGTCAACACGCCATGTAGTTTGAGGTGTCACATGGTCTGTAGGGCATGGGTACACGCCCATGTCAGTGTCTTAAGAAGACATTCTGTGTAGTTTTTATACATGTCGTGTAGTCTTGTTTTGTAAACTTGTGTGTTTTTCTTCCCCTGTTCCTATTTTTTACTCTTGTGTTCTCTGTCCTTGTTTTTTGGATCTAAGGTGTACTTTTGATCTTTATGAGATATGCCTCTGAGACATCCTCCGGTTGTACATATATCATCAAGTAGTGATCAGATGACATATATGGATGATCAGGGACTTCCTGCCAATCCTCCAGTCGAGCCAGCCTTGGCGCCGGCTGTCATACCCGTTGCAGGCGCTAAGGCGCAGTTCAGGGAGGACTTCTTGAGGATGATGCAGACCTTCTAGGGAGCACCGCCACCTTCCTCGTCGATGGCTGAGTTGACGCGGGTTTTCTAGGAGCAACATTCTCCTACTTTTTCAGGGGATGGAGGACCTCAGGATACAGAGTCATGGATAGAGGCCACACTTACCATCTTTGAGCACCTAGAGATCCTTCTGGAGAAAAGGGTAAAGATTGCTACTTATATACTCTAGGACACTGCCAAGAGGTGGTGGGAGGTTATCTCATGGTCAGGGCATTAGCAGGATATGCCTTGGGATGAGTTTCAACACACCTTCTATGACTACTTCTACCCAGAGACCCTGAGGGCCGACTGAGCCTGAGAGTTTATGAATCTGCAGTAGGGTACTCTCTCTGTTATGGGGTACTCGTCTCATTTCACTGAGCTGCAGAATTTCATACCGATCCCAGCAGGTGATGAGTGGTTCCTTCCTAGGAAGTTTGAGGATGGTCTCAGGTAGGAGATCTGTTCCCATGTGAATATATTCCAGTTGAGTTCGATATCCTCCATCGTCAACCAGGTGCTGATCACTAAGAACAATTTGAGGGATTCTAGAGTAGTGAGCCAGGGCGGTTCGTCATTCAGAGTTGGTTTTCCTCCTATAGACAGTAGGAAGTGTTGCAGAGCATCTTCTCGAGGAGATTGAGGTTCGCAGGATGAGTCTTCTGGCATCCAGGTAGTATGCTACTAGTGCGGTAGGAGTGGGGCTACTAGGCCTCAGTGACAGAGAGATCTGATGGAGTGTCATTCTTGTGGTAAGATGGTCCATATTCAGCATTTTTGTCACATATTCTCACCTTCAGCTGGTGGTAGGGGTTCCAATATGAACCCACGTTCTGGAGATTCTTCGCCAGTTTCCCACCAATCAGGGAACTGGAGTTCTTCCGGTCGTTCAGGCCGAGGTGGAGGTTTCGGTCGTGGTGTTCAGTCACCATGTCATTTGTGACAGCAGAGTGGATCATCCCAGAGCGGTCAGCCAGGGGCCCAGGGCCGCGGGGCAGGCCAGTCTTTTGCCGTGGAGCAGACCTATCAGGAGCAGGCTCTCGGCCCTTCTACAGTTCGAGGTATGATCTTAGTAGCCTCGGTTTTATCTTCATCCCTTTTCGATATTGTTGATTCCAATAGCTTTATCGCTGTTGCAGTTGTGGAGAGCTTTGGGCTCTGTATCTTTTCCTCTGCTAACTTCTTGACCCTTGACACGCCATTGGGAACGAGGACATCTAGCGTACGACAGTGAAGAGAGTGCCCTCTTGAGGTTACGGGGTGTCATTTCTTATGGGACCTCTATGTCCTAGAGATGATGGGATATGATGTCATTCTCGGTATGGAATGTTTGGTTCCCTTCCAGGCAGTCGTTGATTGCTATCGCCACCGGGTGAGTTTCATATCACCAGAGGGCAGATCATTCCTTCATAGAGGTGAGTGGGATGTCTAGGTGGGTAGAGCTGGACCAGAGAATCATGGGCTCAGGGAAGTTGCAGCCTAGATTTCCAGTCTTTATCTAGATGGCCAGGGGACTTCATAGTTAGACTTTCCTCCAGTGGTGGATCGTTTCAGGGATGTCTTCCCAGAATACTTTTCAGGTTTACCTCCTGAGCGTGAGGTAGACATCTCGATTGGGCTCGTGCTAAGATAGGAACCGGTATTCATTCCTCCTTATAGGATGGCTAAACCTGAGTTGCAGGAGCTAAAAAAGTAGTTGGAGGAGTTGCAGAAAAAGGGTTTCATCTGACCAAGTACTTCTCCTTAGGGTTTGCCTTTCCTATTTTCAAAGAAGGCAGATGGTACCCTTCGGCTTTGTGTGGATTATCGGAAGCTGAACCAGTTGACGGTCAAGAACCGATATCCCTTACCGAGGATCGATGACCTCTTTGATCAGCTTCGAGGAGACCGGGTGTTCTCGAAGCTCTACTTGAGGTCCGGTTATCATCAGTTACGCGTTAGACCATCTGATATACCTCTGACAGATTTCTGGAGCACGTATGGTTTTTACGAGTATACAGTCATGTCGTTCAGTCTCACAAATGCCCCCTGCGGTTTTCATGGAATTGATGAACTGATTGTTCCATCTTTACTTGTAATCCTTTGTCGTGGTCTTCGTGGACGATATCTTGGTGTACACTCACACTCGACACGACCATGCCACACATCTTGAGATAATTCTGAGTACACTGAGAGAGCATCAGCTGTATGCTAAACTCTCGAAGTTCCACTTTTTGATGGATCAGATTCACTTCCTGGGTCATGTTATCTCGAAGAATGGAGTATCTGTGGACCTAGAGAAAGTGAGATCTATAGTTTCCGGGGAGCATCCAAAGAACATTTTTGAGGTACAGAGTTTCGTAGGGTTGGCTGGATACTAAAGACGCTTCATTCAGGACTTCTCATGCCTAGCAGCACCGTTGACAGGTTTGACCAAGAAAGGGGCAAAGTTTTTATGGTCAGATTCTTGTGATTCATCCTTTCAAGAGCTGAAGGGGTGGTTGACATTAGCACTGATACTAGTCTTGACAGAGTCGGGCAAGGGCTACCCTATTTACTATGATGCTTTGGGTATCATGCTAGGAGCCATGCTTATGCAGGGAGATGGGGTAGTTGCTTATGGGTCTCAGCAGTTGAGGCCACACGAGAGGAACTACCTGACGCACGATCTGGAGTTGGCAGCAGTTGTTCATGCGTTTCGCTATTGGATACACTATATTATAGGAGAGAACTTTGTGGTTTTCACCAACCACAAGGGTCTCAAGTACATCTTCACTCAGCATGATCTGAATCTGAGATAGCTCAGGTTGGTCGGATATCTTCAGTCTTTTGATTTCGAGCTTACCTATACGCCAGTAAAGGGAAATGTTGTGGCAGATGCGTTGAGCAGACGAACTCAGATTTAGGCAGTTCAGGAGGCCATCAGTGAGTGGAAGCTTATGGCTCTGTTCTATATGATTCACTTGGAAGTGCATGACAGGCAGGGAAAGACTGTCCTATCTTCTATGGTTGTTACCTCTACACTTCTTGATCGGGTACGAATGAGGAATCTATCAGACTCCGAGGCCTTAGTCCTGCGGGAGAGTGTGTCAAGAGGGGACCCTCTTCCTGGATGGACAGTGGGAGAGGATGAGATCTTGCATTTCCAGGGATGTGTATGGGTTCCAGCAGACATACGCGAGGAGATGATGCAGGATTTTCATTCCTCAATCTGGGCAGTTCATCCTGGTGTCACCAAAATGTATCGGGATCTTCATCGCAAGTACTGGTGGATAGGTATGAAGAGGGATGTTTCTGGTTTTGTCATGAGATGTTCTACTTGTAAGCAAGTGAAAGTAGAGCATCAGCGACCAGCTGGGATTTTATAGCAGTTACCCATTTCGGAGTAGAAGTGTAACGATGTCTCAATGGACTTCATGACCGGGTTACCGAGGTCACCTCGGGGAAGTGATGTTGTTTGGGTCGTCTTTGGAAGGCTTATGAAGGTAGCACACTTCTTGCCGATCAAGGAAACCTTCAGTCTTCATGATCTGGGACGAATGTACATCCGAGAGATTGTACATCTACATGGAGTTCCAAACTCCATTGTTTCAGACAGGGATGTTCGCTTTACCTCTGGGTTCTGGAAGAGACTTCAGAAGGATTTGGGTACACAGGTACTCTTGAGTACAGCCTACCATCCCCAGACTGATTTCCAGTCCGAGCGCACAATCCAGGTGCACGAGGATATGATCCAATCTTGCATTATATACTTTGGAGGTTCTTGAGAGAAGCATATACCTCTTTTGGAGTTCGCCTACAACAACAGTTTTCAGGCGACCATTCAGATGGCACCATATGAGGCCTTGTAAGGTAGTCCATGACGATCACCCTTATGTTGGTTGGAGGCAGGAGAGGCAGCTTTTCTAGGACCTCTTCAAGTTCAGGAGACCTCAGAGCAGATAGAGTTGATTTGGAATAGGATGGCTACAGCACAGTCTCGACAGAAGTCTTATTCTGATCAGCGGAGACGACCTTTGGAGTTCAAGGTCAGGGATCAGGTTTTCCTGCTTGCCGTACTGAGGTTGGGACACAAGAGGATTCGGAGAAAGGGTAAGCTTTCACCATAGTACATCGGGCCGTTTGAGGTTTTGGAGAGAGTTGGGCCAGTTGCATATCGGTTGTCAGCTACCTCAGAGGTACCAGTCCATGCACGGCGTCTTCCACATCTCTCAGCTCCGATGTTACTTTCCAGACCTGTCTCATGTCTTTCATCAAAAGTTGGTTGAACTCGAAGTGGATGCATCATTTGAAGAGCATCCTATCTGGATTGTCGATCGCAGTACAAAGGTTCTCCGAGGCCGGTATGTTCCTCTGGTACGAGTGTTATGGAAGTACAGGCAAGTATAGGACGAGACTTGGGAGAGGGAGGCTGATGTATGATCGCAGTGGCCGGAGCTATTCGAGGATTCTTCTTCTACGCCCATCTAGGGAAATTCGGGGATGAATTTATTTAAGGGGGGAAGTTTGTAATAACCCGGATCTTCGTTTTAGGAAGGACTTTCTTTTTCTGAGTACACGCCGTGTACACTTCTCTGGCTCGAAGCTGTGTGTTGGACATGCCTGGGCCACACACTCGGTGTGTAGGGGTGATGTGGAGTCTGATTTTGGAAGAGTACGGAAAAAACCTAGAACACGCCATGTCCTCTAAAAGTACACACCGTGTACTTTTCTTTTTTTTCACTAAATGCATTGGGGTCGCGCCTGACGGATAGAACACATCCCTTCTCTAGGTTCTTCGTCCGAGAGCGACCCGTATGTCCAGATCTTCCCCAAGACCCTACCTCTCTGTCCATTCTCAAATTCGAGCATAGTCGATTGTGTTAGAAGCATAGCGGTGAGTTCTCCCTTCTGCTTGAGCCTTGTTTTCTGATTCTTCCTCCTTATCAAGTTATCTAAGGTTGACCGTTTTGTTCGTTTTCATAGATCTACGACTTTATAGGGATAATTAGCTATCGTGGTTCAAGTATATCGATCTCCTAGGATCGAGGTAGGTGGTTTGTGCCTTACCGTTCAATGTCTCTGAGTTTTATGTGCGAATTTCCACCGATACCTGTGAACGGGGTATTGCGTGTTTACCTTTTTTCCCTTTCTTTGTTCTGTTCATGACCTTTAGGTCTCATTCACCTTTGGATGCTACACCTGTTTCATGCCTTGTGGTTATAGGTTGTAGTTAAACTCATGAAATGCATGTTTCCTTGTAGACTGTTTAGCTAAGTAGATCTATAGGTGTACTTTGGTTAGCCAAGTAGCTCTATTGGTGTACTTTGGCCTTATAGCATTATTATGCACTAACTGGCATGGGGCTGACAGAACCTGGTGTTATAGACTATAAGGGATGGACCGAGTGAGCTTCCTAGAGAGTCTTAGATATTATAGACTACAGAAGGGATGGATCGAGTGAGCTCCCAGAGAGTCTTGGATTTTATAAACTAAAGGAGGGTATACTGAGTGCACTTTCTCAGAGATTCTTGCCTTGTTTGAATCTCTTTAAGAACCTTCCTAGGCTAGAGGAGGAATTGACCGAGTGAGCTTCCTCAGAGAGTCTTTGGTATACCTGAGGCTATAGGAGGAATTGACCGTGACAGCTTCCTTAGAGAGTCTCTAGACCATGGGGCTATGAGGGTTAGACCTTGTGATCTTCGTCAAGAGAGTTCGTGACTACCCTAGACTATAAGGAGAATTGACCGAGAGAGCTTCCCCATAGAGTCTCATAAAGTTTTATAACCAACCATAGGGTTTAGGCTGAGTGCACTGCCTAGAGGGTTGTGGTACTTCTTGGATAGGACCAGAGAGGATGGCTACGAGTACTTCCCAGAGGGTTTCTGGCTTCTTAGCTGTTTTTTCACTGCTGTTGAGTGGTTGTGGATTGTTTCCTGATATGTATCATCCTATTTTACTTTTTACTGTTACTGCCTATTGCTTGTTGTTGTTGTTTACTACTTATTTTACTTTTACCTGCCATATACTCACTGACTATTAGGCACAGATCTTTGGGTGAATTTTTACTGGGATTTTATCTCACACCCTATTTGGGCCATGCTTTTGGGCCCAATAAGACTATGTTGTTGCAGGTATAGACAAGGGAAATCACCCTTCGACTTCTAGAACTTGATTTCTTGGAGAAGGGGATCATGGGACCAAGCTTTGGCTTGTGATGTTGAGGAGCTGTTTATTTTTTTTTTTCTTTTTGTTATTGTTTTGGTACTGTAGTGTTTCCAGCATTGTGACTTGTTTGGATGATTTCCTAGTTATGTATCATGCATCATTTCATATATATACATATGTGCTCCAGTTGGTTGATTTAGTCTTCTACTATTTATATTTTTTTTATTACTGCTTCCTCTATTGCATGTTTATTTTTCATCCATTGTGTACTCTTCCAATGAGGGTATAGTTTCTCCACTATCACACCCAAGGCCCTCGCTCCTAGTCAGCAGCCTCTGGCATTTGGGGAAATGTGCTTGAGGCCATGTGACCAACTGGGTACAGGGCGCCTCTGGGTGGTTTCCGGAACCGGGACGTTACACAATGCATAAATAAAAGTAATATAGTCAACTCTACATAGGTGTATGTATTCAACACATATAATAAGGCTATCTAGATATACTTTATAAAGACACATAGTCTAAAGGTAAGTCACAAAAATAATATACAATCTTAGGATTCAATTTGATGGATCTGTAAATGACTTGTCTGAGAGAACACACTTCTGATCCTAATATCACTAATGATGTCCTTCCAAGAGTTATTTATCATCAGTTATTTTCATAAGAATTACATATTAGAATGTCTTAAGAGATATTATACACAAATAAGGATCACTCACAAGGTTATGGAGTTAAACAAAAAACTCAATCTATATTAACCAACTAAGTAATGGATTGGTTCCCATATAGTTTTGGTCAAGATGATACCAAGAACTCCACTTATGGAATGATGACTAATAGAGGATCACACTCTAGGCCTCATAAATGGATTCCAATGACTCCATCCAAGAATTTTTTGCTAAATGGATCGATTTACTAGGTGTATGATTAAATTCCATACTAACCTTATGGGAATGTATAAGTGGAACACACCCTAATAAATCATTTCCAAGATATAGAGGACAAGTGCTCCAAGCCACGTATAATAAAGTACAAGACAAGTAGTAGGGGTCAAACATCATTTCCCTTGACCCTAGGTCATTCCCGTGTAAATGGATAGTATCTCAATCTATTTCTATGACTGTGTAGAAGTACATGATGTGTGGGATTCCCGTGCACTCAATCCATGTTCTAGTACATGGTTCAACATGTGTACTCATCCAAGTCGTGTATATGTACCCTTATAGGTACATGCCAAATTACCAAGGAGAGAGACCACATGCAGTGTGACTTGGGTCACATGTCATGTAATACATATCTTTCTCATGAATCCCTTTCCACAAAAAAAAGGGTCACACATGGCGTGTGGCTCTACATAACACACTTTCTAGAGAATATTTGTTTTAGAAATCCAAATCTGGAATTCACATTTCGATACATCTAAAAAACATTCAATATAGTGATTTCCTTTTCATAAAATCATGAATCATGGCTCGACAAACATCTCCCTCACCGAAAAATATTATTTTACCCTTCGATTCAATATGAAATTAGTGTTATGATTCATTATTCATTATGAACTGAATAACATGAAATTAGGTGTCCAAATTCAATTGATCTATTTCCTCTTACGCCATCACACCCCCATAATTTCATTTTAATCCATGATCTACAATATGGGATCATTGTTCCAACAAATAGTTTCACAATGATCGATTTCATCGTGATATGTAAAACCATGGGCCAAACGAAGAATGCTCATGACAAAAAATGAAAAAAGGGGAGAAAAGAACAAGGAAAATCAAGAAGAACAAACCTGTATTGCTATTTCTGTCAATATCGATCTGTTTCTATAAGAATTAAAAAGGAATATTCAGCAATTAAATCATGAAGAAAAATATCCCAAAACTTGATTAATATAACTCATCCCGCAAGAAGATCGATCCACGAATCAATTCATTGGTTTATTGATTCACATTATTCATATAAATTATTAAAGGTAAAGTAAAACCAATCAAACAAACATCCTACCTTGATTTGAATCAATCACTAATAAATAATAGAGCTACACAGTGATCATTTGAAAGATCCTACAATTTCATTGTGCGTTGAACATCAATCTCCAATCTAATCATCATCCACCAACAGGATCTCCTCCAACAACTCCATTGTCTCTCTAAAAATGTGTAGGGTTATTCGGATAACCCTGAAAGTTAACCATAATAATGTATTTAACGAAAACATTAGGTAATTGTGTAAGAGGATTAATAAAGTAATTTTCTTAATTATTTTATTTATTTTATTCTCATGATGAATTTTCCAATGATGAACCATGTTGACCAAGTTTATACCATTCCTAAGGTAAACCCCACCTTCTAAACCCAACGTTTCCTTCATATTTTTTATTTTATCCTCCATTTAGAAGTTATTCCGCTATTTCAAGAAAACTATGTCCACATGCCTTTAATATATTTAATATATTCCAAACATTTATTTTGGGAACACTGGGCCTCGTAATCACACGTTATCTCCGTGAAAGGTATCAAAAATAATCTATAAAATATCCAAAAATAATACATTCAAAATATAACTGATTATATTCTCCCCACCTTGGGGCTTTGTGTCCCCAAAAATCCTATACAAGGGATATATAGAGAGATGTGGTTACTGAGAACGAATTTGAGCTTCCCACTCTCAAGTTCTCTCCTGAAGATTCTCATTCTTCCCTTGGAAATGCAATAAAGGAATTGATCACCCATGGAGGATCAACTTCTATGTATCCTCAATCTCTATTACTTAATTAGAAAACGTAGCTCGATCCTCAATATCCAGATCACCCCAGTAGATAATGTGTGATGGGTCATGCACATACTTCCTCAGTTGCGACATGTGGAAGACATCGTGTACTTGGTCTAACTGAGGAGGTAGATCTAAGATATACACTAGCTCTCCAACTCTATGCAGTGTCTAGAATTGGATAATGAATCTCATTAAAAACATTTCACCTAGCCAAATCATCATAATACATGTTGAGGTGAAACCCATAGAAACACACAGTATCCTTCCTCAAACTCCAAAGTCATCCATCGTCAATATTCATAAGAATTATGATAGTTATGTGCATTCTTCATCCACTCCTAGATGATATGCACACTCTCGATAGTTTCTCTCACTAACTCTGGCCCCATGAGTATCGATTCTCCATGGTCAATCCAGCGATGTTGTGAGCTGTAGGGTAGCCCATACAAATCCTTGAATAGTTCCATAACGAGGGGGGAATGTTAGTTATTGTTGTATGTAAACTCTACCAGTGGTAGGTTATCCTCCCAACTTCAGCTAAATTATAACATTAAATCATGTAATATATCCTCCAGAATATGAATTATCTAATCAATCTAGTCATAAATTTGGGGGGAATGTTTTTCTCAATCATAACTGAGTCCCAAACACCTCCTCCAATCCTCCCCATAATCGGGATGTGAATAGAGAATAAAAATTGGAACTATTTTCGATGGAACTCAAGGAGTATGACTATCTTCTACACCTATAGGCATCCAGAACTCTATATTAAAATATTATCACGAATTTATAATAAGTGGGGAGACTTGGTGAGTAAATATACAATCACCCAGATAGAATCATGTCCCCTAGAAGTATGTGATAAGACCATCATGAATTCCATGTATATCGTATCCCTCTTCTACTCTGGCACCTCAAGGGGTTGAGCTAAACCCATTGTAACATGGTTCTCAGAATTCATTTGCTGACAAGTAAAGCATCGAGAGAAAAAATATGCAACTCCCTTCTTCAGTCCTATCCATCAAAACTGAAATCGGAGATCCTGGTACATCTTTTCCACGCCTAGATGTACAAAAAATTTAGATTTATGAAACTCTCTTAGAAACTCATCCCACAGTATCCCTGGTATAATGGTTCTTCCTATAAAAAGATTGATGTGATACCCACCTTCATAAAATAAATCAAGAGAATGTCCAGTGGATATCTCAGAATGTAGAGTCTCACAGTCGAAATACCCAAGTTGTGCCTCCCTAACTCACTACATGAGTGGATGTGTAATAACCATCGACTGGAGGTAAGCTTCTCCATCTCCATCCATAAAGGGTAACTAAAACTAGGAAAACTACTCTGACACCTCGTTCAGTAGTTGTGAAAAATATCTCTAACTGAGAGAATCTTCTACTACATTCCTCTTCCTAAGAGTATAGAAAATTTTGAAGTCATAATCCTAGAGGAACTCTATACATCACCTCCATATCATGTTAGGATCCTTTTGAGAGAATATATACTTGAAACTTGTGTAATGAGAATAAATGATAAACTACTATCACATCAGGTAGTTTCACCACATATTTAGTGCAATAGACACCACTTATAACTCAAGATCATTGGTCTTGTAGTTCAACTCATGTGGTCTCATCCAATGTGAACCATAAGAAATAACTCCCTACCTCTATATCATAATAAAACCAAGCCTAGTTCTTGATGCATCACAGAACACTATGTACTCAACACCCTCCTCCAGCAATCTCAATATAGGGGCACTCATCAAAATATTCCTCAACTACTAAAAATTCAACTTTCACTTCTCTGTCCACAAAAATGGTTTCCCCTTTTGGGTCAAAGCTATCATGGGTGCTAGTATTCTATAGAAATTAGTTATGAATCTGCGTCAATTTCTTGCTAACCTAATAGAAGATATGTACCTATATCATGATATTTGGTGGATACCAAGCTAACACTGCCTCAACCTTGGTTAGGTCCACCGCCACTCCATATAATAAGATAACATGTCCTAGTAAGTGGACTACCTAAATCCAGAATTATCACTTCGAGATATTTCTATAAATATAGATATTTAGGAGTAAGACGAGAACTATCCTTAAGTGTCTTGCATTCTCCTCCTTAGACACTGAGTAAACAAGGATATCATTGATGAATACAATCATGAACTTTTCAAATAAATAATGAAATATCAAGTTCATGAGACCCATGAAAACTACTCGGTATTTCATCTTGTCAAAGAGAATCACCATGTACTCATAGTAACTGCAGCAACATCTTAATGTCTTCTTCAGTATATCCTCATACCATACTCGCAACTGGTGATAGCCTAACCTGAGTTCAACCTCCAAGAATCATTATTCCATTATCAACTGATCAAAGAGGTCATATATTATTGTTAATGGGTACTTTTTCTTCACGTTCACCTAGTTCATGCACCGGTAGTATACATAAAACCTCAATCTTATGTCCTCCTTCTTGAATAACAACACTAGGGCCGCACATGGGTGAAACATTGGGTCTAACAAATACCTTCCTCTTTAAGCCCTCCAACTACACCCTTATCTTGTGAAGCTTCGTGGGAGCCATCCGATATGATGGCATAGATATTCATTTCATCCTGGGGTGTAAATCGATACAAAATTATATCTATTGGTGTTGAGGTAAACTGAGAACATCCTTAGAGAATATTTCCTCATACTCTTCC
This sequence comes from Viscum album, assembly GCA_963277665.1. Classification (NCBI taxonomy): domain Eukaryota; kingdom Viridiplantae; phylum Streptophyta; class Magnoliopsida; order Santalales; family Viscaceae; genus Viscum; species Viscum album. The sequence continues at coordinate 734,057,304 of OY728146.1, read as the reverse complement.
ACTAATGTCCGAAATTGGGAACTCATGATATCCATTATACCAGGGGTTAGGCTAGCCAACTGATTGGTAATCGGATTCAATCTCAAATGCATGAGTCCATCCCAATTTGTATGGGTTTCCTTTTCACCAATAAAGTAAAAACAAGTCTCGCCACTAGGGACACATAGCATATTCCACTTGAAATAGTCTATCTAGACATGAATTGCGGATAACTAGTCCATACCTAAGATGACATCATCATTCCTCATCATTGTAACAAAGATATCCCAATAGAATCTCTCTCTCCCAAGATTCTTGTCATATAATCAGAACAAGTGTGTGATCAATGAGTTTTCTCTGGTAGGAGTCTCTAGGCATAAAGGTTGAGCCAAAGGATCAACTAGAATATCTAAGTATCATAAAAGATATATAAAAAAAATAATGGCTAGAACCTATGTCTATCAGTATTATAGCTAAGGTATATAAAAATATATACTACCTTGAATCATTCCCAGAGCCTCTGGGTTATAATCTTTGACTTCAAAAAGTTGTCCCTGCCCATTTACTCTAACTCCCTAAGACTGGCGTAGACCATGTGGGGGTGGTGGTGGTAACAAGTCAAAGAATATACCACCACCTGTTACCCTACCAACTTTGATTCTATTTCTTCCACCCTACAGAACTACCCACTCAAGCCACGGTTTGTGCCTCAGCAACCCATCCCAATCTCCCTTTTTGATCTACAGTAGGTCGTGCAATCTTGGGAAAGATTTACCCCTCAGTAACCCTTGGATGTATCTTATCATCCAAGTAACTCTCAACCACCAAATATTTCTCTTTCACCCCAGCATAAGTATGAATTCTTGATGGGAAATCACTGGATCATATGTCTCTATGCTAACCCAACTAGATTGTTCAATCCCTGAGGAAATGATCATGAACCATATCCATCGTGTACCTAGAGATGTTGGTAAAAAACAATGAATACTCAACTACTGTGATCTAAATAAAATCCTAGATATGTAAATCCCTTAGAATAGCTATAGATAACTCCTCTTTGTTCAGATTATCAAAAACTTACTATGGTAGAGTCACATCATCGTCTATCTCGGTCAATAACTCCCCCCCATCTCCCTTTGGAGCTATGAATAATGCAAGCCTCTAGAACCAACATATGATCTGATGGTGTCCTAACTAGATAGAAAACTCAGGTCAGTGCCTCAAAATATTCCTCAACCACATGTGGGTCAGTATTTCCTCAGAACCTGATGGGTTTTAAATTTTGAAACTCATAATGTGCACTCAACCTCTATACCTCATCCACTGGAACAATGGGTACCATGTGCTTCTCAACAGGTGGGGGTATAGATGGTGCACCACCTTAGGGTAGAACCTCTCGAACTTGTCCTTGTATTAATGTCTCATCACAAAGGGGATAATCCTAATGATCTTGATGATGAATCCTTTATGGATTATGTCACAAAATTATCCTAAAACAAACAAGATTTATTGTAGTTAATAAGTAAATATATATAGTTGACTAAAGAAGGATATGGAAACCACAACACATTCTTATATGATGCATGTACCATTATTTTCCCTATAACTAGTGTTATCAGGTACTGATTTGAAAATAATGTGATCAAAGTCCTATTTTATGGATATATCAGTCATCGCACCACTATAGGAGTCCCTAGCATGAAAAATGAACTATAAACACTTAACTTTTTTTCCCTAAACCAATCTCACATACTATCAGTTCTAAGGTGTAACGGAATCCTCTGATACCACTATATCATGACCCATACCAATGGGGCCTATGCTGTGACTCCCCAATCTCGCCTATGATAGGCTAGGCGCTGGCAACTAGCACTGTGTATAAATATCACTAACATGGTAGGACTTAACCTATGTACTTGTACACATGCACACATCTCTAAGACTATACAATGATGAAATGTAAAAACAATTTAACAGTCATGCATTCAAAAATCTAAATCTCACAACAAGAGTATGACAAGAAGTAAAGTAAGATAAATAGGACTAAAAACAATCTGACCAAGAGAGTCTGAAGAACAAGTCCCACCTAAAATTAAAAATGAGGCTGTTATCAAAATGCCACAGGCACACACCTCGATCTATCTGGTATCACTATGAAATTCATGGTCCTGGTCTATCAAAGACTCTATCAAAAGGTTAATCCTATGCACAAGACACAACACATTCATGAAAAGAATATATAGGTGTGAGTATTAAAATACCAAATAGGAAACCTTGAAACCATAAAGAATACAACAAATAAGTACATTCATCTCTACATAGGTATATGTCTCCAACACATATAACAATAATATCCATATAAAATCAACAAAGACACATGGTCTAAAGGTAAGAAAAAACCGTAATATATGAGCCTAGTATTCCATCAAAAATGATCCAAAAATCACTCTTCTGGGAGAACACACTCTTGACTCTAATATCACTGATGATGTACATCTGAGAGGTAATGCTCGTCGGGTCTCATCATAGGAATTACACGCTAGAAGGTCTGATGAGATATGATACGTAGATGAGGATCAATCCCAAGGATATGGGGTGATACCAAAAACCCAATATGGATTAACCTACTAAGTATAGGATCAGTTCCCACAAATTTTTGGTCATGAAGATACCAATAACACCACTTAAGGCATGAATTTTAATAGAGTATCTCACCCTATGCCTCACAAAGGGATTCCAATGACTCCCTCTAAGAAGTCCTGCTAAAGTGATCAGTATCCTGTGTATAGGAGACAATTTCATTATAACCTTCAAGGAAAGGATAAATGGGATTGCTACCTAACAAAACTTGTCCAAGATATAGAGTACAAGATCTCCAAGCCATGTATAATAATGTACATGGTTTGTAATAGGGGTTACATGCCATATCCCATGACCTTGTGTGCTTCCCGTGTAAATGACCTCTATTTCAAGTAGTGTCTATGTCCGTGTATAAGTAAACAGTGTGTCATCTTCCCATATACTCTAACCATGTTCAATTACATAGCTCAACCCATGCACTCATCTTGGTAGTGTCTTTGTACCCTTTGATGTGCACACCGAGTTACTAGGGAGAGAGACCATGCATCGTGTGATTAGGGTCAAACACCATGTGATACATAACTTTCTCCAAAAACAATAGTCATCATAATGGTGGGTCCCACATAGTGTTTGTATTTGAAACAAAAGCCATTTAGTGAGAATTTTTTAAGAAATCCACACTTATAAATTGCGTCGTCTGTTCAAACAACCTTCAATTCGAAGAATTATATGTTGAAAATCATGGATCATGGCCAAATAAACCTTTATATCACCGAACAATAATATTCATCCCTTATATTCATTAGAAAATCGTCCTCATATTTCATTCTTCATTTCACACTGAAGAAAATGAAATTGGGTATCCAAATCCATGTGATTTGATGTCGCTTCTTCTGTTGCACTACCATCATGTTGTGATTATACCTAATCTAAAATATTGGATCATTGCACTAAGAAATGGGTGTGATAAAATCAATTTAATTTGGATATGTAAAACCAAAATCTAGAAGAATAATTCCCGATATGAATGAAGAAAATGGTGGAGAAAATCACAAGGAACAATCAAGAGGAAGGAACCTTGATTGATCCATGAATCAATATGTTCATCGATTGATTCACATTTTTCATGGAAATTAAGAACAGGGAAGTAAAACCAATAATAAAAATGTTCAACCATTATTTGGATCAATCCCTAATGAATAATATATTTGTACCACCATCATTTATAATATTCTTCGATTCCATTTTTTGTTGATCGTCAATCTCTAATCTGGTCATTGTTCGCCAATGAGATCTCCTTCAATAAATTCCAATGATTCTAAAGAGATTTTCTTGGTTATGTGGATATCCTTACAAAATTTACATAAGTTCTTATTTAAAGAAAACATTAGTTCCTTGTTTCTACATATTAATACAATAATTTTTCGTAATTACTTTATTTATTTTATGCCTGTAATGAATTTTCCTCTAACGACCTATGCCGACCAAGGTTATATCATTTGAATGGTAAAACATAGGTTCTAAAGTCAATGGTACCATCATATTTCCAATCCATTCCTCCATTTATAATTTATTCCCCTTTTTCAAGAAAATTTTGTGTGTATTCCATTAATATATTTAATATATTTTCAACATTTATTCTATGAACATTGGTCCTCATAATCGCACGCCGTCTCAATTTATGGTCTTGAAAATAATCCATACAATATCCAAAAATAATGCATAGAAAATCTGAGCCATTATAGTTATGCAAGGGGTACCCTAAACTGTATGGAATTTATATTGAAGAAACTATTTCACTGGTATATAGGAGGGAATCCATCAAAATTATTTTTATAGTGTTAAAACATAATAATTAAATGGTTTAAAAAATGGATCTTAGGTATTCCTTTCAAAATGGATATCTAGGAGAATATTTTTATATTGAGAAACACGAGAATTTCATTTTTGAAAATAATGTAATATTAGTTTCTAAATTAATAAAAACAATATGTCCTAAATAGGTCCCTACAGCATGATATTCCAAACCATATGGCTATTTGAAAAACATGGACATTAAAAATAAAAGTTTCATAAAAACCACTATAGAAAATATTTTTCCATTGTAACTCTAATTTTTATAGTTTATTTTGATGATATTAAATTGTTTGGTGATTAAGTGAATCTTTTTTAATATCATTCATGTGTATGGAGAACTACTACCTCATGACCCAATGTTATTCATTTCCCATCACCACCTATCACAGCAAGATATAATGATTTATTCAATGTTTATATATTATATCTATGTTATTATTATACCTATTAAATTATAATACCACATATAAATTCTTACCTCCCAACCCATTGGAAAACAATAATTTCACTCTTGTGTACGGAGGACAACTGACTCGTGAACCTATGTGATTATTTTTCATATCTATTTTACTTGGATTTTAATAAGGATAGATTAAATTAATATATATTATATTTTTCACATAATTATTACTCTTGAATAAAGATATCACAAATACTTTTTTACCATCCATTCCTTGGGGAATACGATAATTTAGTTCATGTGTGTGATGGACTACTGGATCATGAAGCAATGTGATTCATTTTCCACTAACACTTTGAATTGAAGTTAATGTGGGTAAATTTAATAAATATGTGGTATATATATGACATAAAAATGATTTTAAAATTTTAATATATTATTTATATTTATATCTCTTAATTTATACAGAAAATGGAAAAACATTCATGAATACATACGGCCTTCCATCTCCAATAACGGTGTATTTAAATTTCTATCTCAAATTTTTATAGACTAGTCTCAATAAATAGTTATTATATTGATATCATGTTTAAAATTATAGGTATTTTCAAATAATTATTAAATTAATAGGATATATAGTAACAAATCAAAACAAACACCAAAAACAAAGTAGTTTTCACCCGAAATGTATTTTAAGAAGGAATTATTTATAAACTGGTAATAAGAAGTCATAAAAATCACATATGATATGAAATATATATTTATTATTCTATTATATATTTATAATAAAATTATATTTATTATAAAAAAAAATTCAATGTTAACTAAGGAAGTCGAGGCTTAAGGTAATGGATTTTTGTCTCAATTTTTACTTCTATGAGATACATTCCATATTCCCCACCACTTTATTTTATATGGTGTATATACTTATCATTAATTTATTTTATTATTAATATCATAAAATTTATTAGTATTTATATATCCATTTGATTTTGACTCTTTCATAGGTATTACGATTCAAAACATACCAAATTGGAAAAAGAATTTTGTGTCAATTTTTCTTTTTTGGGACATGCATTTTGTTATTCACCTTTCTTATTTTATGAGGTGTATATAAACCCCCTTTATCGTGTAATTTCATGAATTTATTTTGTCACATTATATTGATGTTTAATTTATTTTTATTAATTCATGGGTTATATGATTCAAAGTTACAAAAGTTTTCAAGGATTTATAATACAATATCATCGTTTATTAGGATTTTTTGTATTTGTTATTCTGAGGAGAAAATATTATGATTTGTCCCTCAAGAAAAACAAAATTTTATTCCCCTATGGTTATTTCCTATGAATACATTTTTTCCATTCATTTTCATCTCTTTATGTACTCAATATTCCAAAATAATATTTTTAAATAAAACCAAACTTATTTCTCACTTCATTTGAAAATCCTTTTTCTTTCATACCTATGTTATCTAAAAATGTTTTAAAAAATGTTTTAACATTATCCAAAGTATTTATTAAATAATTTTATCCATGTTTTACTTTTTAAAATGAATCTATAAATAAAAATTTATGTTCTTTTCGAAACATGTGCCATTTTCCTTTAACTGAAAATGTGAAAGGAATCATTATTATATGGTGTACGGTATGAACAGTATTTTCCTCCACCATGACCACTCATTATTTTAAATATTACATTATAATTTTAAAATTCTATTTTCAATTAAAACTATTTTTAAATTTTTTTTAAAAAAAAAATCAATTTTGAAAGGATATTTTCCACAATAAATGTTTCCAATGATTTTTAAAGCTTCCTCGATAAGTTTAAAAGTTTATTTTCAATGATAATTATTTTTAAAATGTTTTTTGTTTTAAAACAATAAAATTAAAAAGTATATTTTCCTCAAGAAATTTTTTAAATTATTTTTAAATCTTCCTTTATATGTTTCAAAGGTTATTTCAAAATAAAAGGATTTCAAAAAATTTTATGTTTTAAAAAAGTAATTTTCAAAGTATAAAGGATATCTTCTTCATGAAATGTTTTAAATGATTTTGAAAAATTCCTTTATATGTTTTGAAGTATTATTTTCAATGAAAATGATTTATAATATATTTTAGTAAGTTTTATATTAAAAATTTTAATTTCAAATAAATTTTATTTTCCTTAAGAAATTTTCCAAGTGATATTTAGAAATAATTGTTTATCTAAGATAACAACATTTGATATAAATTTTGATTTAATAAGGATATGATCCAAGGATTCCATTATTATTATTTCTTTGAATGGACTTTTTTTTATGAGGAAAATATGATTATGAAAGTTGTTTCTCTTCCATGGGTTATACCATGATAAAATGATTATGAAACCCACTTCTTTTTCCATAGTTTACACTATGATAAAATGATGAAATGATTATAAAACCTATTTCTTTTCCACGGGATATTCTATGATAAAATTTTTATGAAACTAATTTCTTTTCTTAGTTTATGATATTATTTTTTATTTATGATCTTGTGGAACATGTATGTATGATTTAAATTATGTTATGGGTGGGACCCATATCTCACTCTAATGCATTAGGTAAAGATTGATATCTCATGAGATAAATAGGACTGAAATGAGGAGTGAACCCATTTCAGTATGGGACTTTTACCACTATGATAGTATTTGGTGTGAACCTTTTATATTGTGATAGTTTGGGTTATGAACCCATTCCACTATGGTATCCATGGAAATAATCCTTGATTAATATGAAAATTATTTTCTATGAATATCTGTATACCAAAAATCTATGTCTTTTTCCAATGTTATATTCTCATGTATCATGTTATTTGATTACATTATGATTAATTTTTTATGAACTACCATTATTTATGCTATAACATAAGATTTATATCGATGAAAATCGGGGTATTGTTTTCATATGTTATTCTGATGTTCTCATACGCTTATTCTCGCCTTATGTTTATGTATTTACCATGTTTATCATTACTAAGAATCTAAGCTCACCCTTTCTTATGATTCATTTACCATGTTATGAAGAAATGTTATAAGTATTGTATGTTTATTAATATTACAAGAGGGGAAGATATTTATGGGATATTTTGAAGATATTTCCCTAAATAGAAATATTGTTTACCTAGTATCCAAATTCACTAAAGAATTATGATCCTCAGGTGTTTTATTTGTGTAATTTAATGAATATTCATATAAAATATATAATATTCGTGTTCCATAATTGAGGGTATTTACATTTGGTCTCAAATGATATGTTTAGACAACATTTATAAACTAGGATGTGAAAACATTAGTGATATACTAAGGGATATTTCTAAAAAAATTCTAGGGATATGACTTTGGATGTATCTAAGGATGAGTCAAAGTATATGAAAATGTCCATGAATTTTGGTAAAGGATACAGTAATTGGTTTCCAAGAAATTGCATCAGTCTCAAGATAATACAAGTGGATGTATCGCTCACATAGAAGTACCTAGGGGTAATAACTCTGAAAAGGGAACATTTATTTAGAGTCGATCATCACTCGGGGTACAATAGTGGTCCTTGTTTCACACCTATTTTTACACTCCTACGTGATATGCTTTATAAATTCAAAAACTTTTATGAATATTCACGAAGGATTTAAATAGATGATGATTATGAATCAATTTGGTTGATTCTAAGGTTTAATAAATTGAAGTGTTTGTGCCATTATTTTTCTATCTTATAAATTGTTTTTCAGGATTATGTTGTAATTCAATTTGAATATGTTTCTTACACTATGCTTTGTTATTCTAGTAAATGGTGGGAACCTATAGGAACTGGGTTAATATTGAATGTGATAGAAAATGAGCTGATAAGAAACCAAATGGTATAATGACTGGAGTGAAGCATTTTTTTATTATACCCAATCAATTATCATGATATATGATTAATAACTTTCACCTTAAATAACTTATGGACTCACCAAAGAATAGAAGGATATAGTTCACAGAGATCTTAGGTGGTGGAGTCTATGGAGGAAAGAAGATTCATTTTTCTATATTCTAAGAATAAGGGAATAATAATCTAAGTGAATGTCATAGAAGAATAGTAAGATGTTTAAGAGTGTGGAAAAGAAAGAAAAAAGAAAATTATTTCTTAAGAAAAATGAATAGTTTGGTTAATGAAATTGATTAGAATAATGGTGTCTATAAGGTATCATCGATGGTCAAATGTTTTAAATGTTTAAAGTATGAAAATTATGAAAATCATTCTCCTATAGAGAAATATCATGAAGAGAATTAGAAAGGTGGTATGATTAATGGTTATACTTCTGATCAAGAAGTGGCCATGAATGAAATATTAAAGGAATGAGTTATTCTAATAGTATTTTTAAAGTTAAATATAAGAAGCATGATTAAATTGATGTTGATGAAATAAAATATTCATATTTAATATTATAAGTAATAGGTATTAAAGAATAAGATAATGAATCATTGTTAATGGTTTAATAATGAAGTAGAATAATTAAAGCTTTTATGTATTGGAATTCATGAATTGTTAAATATATAAGGACTGTTTAGATTATGATTTTTGATAAGGATTTTCATTAATATACTAAATAGTATTGAGGTATTAAAGTATATAAGGATTGTTTAGTTTTTATGTATTGTCCAATTACCATATTTTTTTATGATATCAATGAAATTTTTAACAACTCTTTAGTTTATGGTTTTGTGAATGTTGATTTTTACATGATAATTCACTTTCTTTTGATCAAAGACATTTTTCACTCACCATTATTATTTGGACATTACTCTTTTCTTGCATGTCTAAATATTCACTTCAAACCTATGTTATCCTATTTGAAAACCTATTATGTTTTATACTAGATAACCTTCACACATCCCTTTGTATAATTTAAATAGGAATATTTATTAACACTTTTTACAATGTAGTTTTCTCACTAAGGTATTTACAAATTTTTAACCCTTATTTTCTATAATAAAGTTAAAATCTTGAGGATGAAATTTATTTAATATAGTAGAATGTAACACCCATGGATTTTCTGAAAAAAAATTAAAATAAATTTTCATATTTTTTATCATTTTAATTACATGAAATATTGATTTTAGTTTGAATTTCATTTACCAATGAGTGTGTCTTGGATTATATGTAACATATAATTTAAATAAATTGTGACATACTATCAAAATAAAATTATTTAATTAGATAGTTATACCTTATCCATTATAATTGTGAATATGAATAGTATTAACTAAATTATTAAAATAAATGTTTTACACATGTATATATAATGAATTATTTGGAGAAAAATTAATTAAAAATGAAAATAAAAACATTTTGAAAACAAAGGATATCCTTTTCTGAAAAAACTATTTTTAAGATTACCAACATATTTTACCTACATAAATTAATAAAATCACTTTTTTGAATGATTTTACTGAAACTTATATATTATACTTTCAATAAAAAATTTAACATTCAACTTACATGTTTTTTATAAAAGAGATAATAATAAATCAAATTTTACACAAAAAAACAATATTTTTCTAAAAAAATAGTTATTTGTGAACATACTTTAAAGTTAAATTTTTACAATTTTAAAACTTTATTTGAAAAAATAAATTTAATTTTTGAATCCACTATGCCAAAATTATCTTGGAGTGAATTTTTAGAAATTTTCTAGAAAAATAATTAGATAAATAGTGAAAAATCTTGGTCTTGATTAAGAATTCTTATTTCTTTTAAATATTTTTAAAAAATATAAGTTCTTTTTATATAATTTTTAATATAAAATTAGTTAAATTATATATCTATTAATCTAATTTATTTCATTTTGATAAATTTGATAATTATTTTTTATATAAAAACTTTTTAAACATTTGAATATTTTCTCAACAGAAAACTGTTTTTTCATCAAATCTATAAGATTAATATTAAATTGAAATTTTCTGGTAATGTGAAAGGAATTTGAAAAAATGGAATCCATATTTTTAATAAAAAAAATTATAATATATAATAATTTCAACTTAATTTTTTACCATTTTTAATAGTTATAAAAGTAAAAATTAATTACCGTAGTTAAGGTGAAATTACATTTACCAGTGGTTAAACTAAAAAGATAAGGTTTAAAATTAGCCAAAACGTATCAAACATCCATTTTATGGAAATATTTATACCTTATCACCTATAAGTTTTTATAATGCACAATTTTTTATCCTTTTTCTATGTGAAAAATGTGGTCACGCCTTTTTCTCTATAAAAATTACAACTAGGCCACTCACCTCACTTATAAAAGTTCACCTTCTATGCTCTTCCCTTTACACTACTAAAACACATTTTTTCATCAAATAACATACCAAATTACTTTCTTAATTCCATATTCTTATCCTATAATCCTTATTTTTTTAGAAAACCAACCGAGGAAGGATTTTGGTGAAAACCAAATGTAGTTTTCTAAAGAATAGGTAATGTCCCTAATGAAGCATTTTATTTTATTTCTTTCTCCACCTCCTTTGATTTGGATTTAAACATTATAAAGCACAATATAAGTATGTTACGTGTAATTATATGTTATTATGTTAATTTAATACCCAAAATAATTATCCACTTCCAAAAAATGGGATATTAAATCATTATTTGTGTGTATGGTAGACTACCACCTCAGAAACTAATGTTATTTTCTTTCCATCACCACCTCTTGCATTGTGACATCCTAAAAAGGATTCCACGCACTATTGCTTCTATCTGTTTGATCACGTGATCTCAATTTTGCCTCCTCAAACCCCATAGGATACTAATTTGTTGTGAGGATTGAATATATAACATGGGGAGACTATTCTTTCTTTATCAATGCAGCACAATATAGAAAATAAATAGGCAATAGCAAATGATATAACCATAACTAGAATAATACTAGTATCACATGATAAACCAAAACTGGAAAAAATATCTAGAACTAAAATAGTATATATTTCATTCTATATATATATCAAGTTTCAAATAAAAAACCAAAAAATAAAGACACTTCCAACTCTCGAGTGGGTCCCAACACCATGCCTGGTTCCCTCATCTATGATTGACCTTGAATCATCCATATATTATATATCTCTTTTCTTTATCTTATCTTGAAAACATGGAGTCTATTATGGTAACAATCAAGAAGCTCGAGTAGGGTGTGATTACAACTCAATAGGACACCATCAACTACATCTAAAACAATATCTATTTAATAATAGTGTTTACAGTTTTATAAATAATAAATAAGAAACAGAAATGTAATTAGTTTACATATTCAAAACCTAAAAATAAAGACACTGAAAACTCCCAAGAAGGTATTATCACCATGTCTAATTCCCACATTCATTCTCATCCCTAACTCATCCATCTAATATATGGATCTTTCCCTAATCCTATCTTTAAAACATGAAGTCTATTCAAGTACCGATCAGTTGGACCTATTAGGGTGTGAGAACAACTCAATAGAACACCACAATCGCATTTAAAATAATATCCATCCAATAAGAGCGAATGTAGTTGTATAAATAAGAAAGCACATAAAATAAGTAAAATATTTTACATATTCAATTATTATTTATTTAACCTCATCCTTTTCCATTGGTTCATGATGAAACTAAAACCATCAATACCTACTCATCTGATTCTAGGGTCTAAACCATATCACATAGTGAAAAAACAATAAATTAAATCACATGGGATTTCATTATCCAATTAATTTCATTTCATTTCATTGTTATTTGAAACAATAGTCTAATGTCGATCTCATGTTGTAGAATTTCATGTCTACCATTGGAATTTGGAGAATCAATCTATATCCCACACCTCAAGAGTATTTGGAGTACTAATCCTTGTCCTATAAAATAATATTTACATGCATGAATTTTGGCCTATAACATCATGTCTAGGACCCCATGGGTATTTGGAGCATCATTCCATGTCCCACACCCCATTTATCAATCAATCACATATATCAAATATATCACATTTAACAAGTTTAATCAACACTAACCCTCTTATCAACATTTATAATTAGGGTATATTATTTTAATTTATCAACACAATCATACTATGTTACTTTAATCACATACAATAATAGGAACAGTTCACCATTAAACCATATATCAACATTAATCCAAATAACCCATTAACCCTTCAAGATTAATCCAAAAATACTATTATTCACATTATTAATCAATTCTATATATCAATAATTAAAAACTTACACAATCCCTTTTAATTGATCAGTTTCATAATCCTAATATCCCATCTATTTCACAATCATATAATTCCATTAATTAATTAATCTTATTCAAGGATTGATTTCCAAAAATATAAATTATTATTTCAGAATTTTATACCCACAATTATACTCAAGAGTATGGGATTTTCAATTTAGATCACCTACCTTGATATTTTTTGTGAACGTTCATATAACAGAATTTCACAATTTGAAGAAGATCAATCAAAAATACGATGAAGAATGAGATCTAGTACCAATTACTAATATAAATATCAAATATATTGGGATCCATTGTAACCTAGTACTAAAACCATTCCAAAACAAATTAAAAACATTCTTCTTCATCAGGTAAAAGAGATATGAGAGAAAGAAAACCACGTAGGGAGATATTTCATACCTGGAGTGGTGTAGATCCTTCAAATGGATATTTGATTTCTCAATAATAGAGTTCAGAATCTTTTAGAATCCATCCAAGTGCCTCCAAATTCTAAGGAAGTGATTTTGGGTCGAGTTAAGATATTTAGGTATATAATATGGGGGTTCGGGAAATTTTTGACTATTTTTCAAGGGTTTAATTTTCAACATGCACAGTTTCCTATATGGTGTGAATAGTTTTTCCAAACCATGTGCCTTAACCATGCACCTCTCCATAGGTATGTACGGTTTCTCTGATGAGGTAACATGGTTTGAAAAAACATGCATCATCCTTGCAATCCCCCTCTTTCTGGGGATGCACAATTTGTTGTGGGTAGGCACATAGTTTCGAAAAACCATGCATCGCCCCTCTTATTCCAAAAATATCAAATTTTCTCTCAAAATATCATGAAATAAAAACCCACCCAAAGAATACCAAAACAAGATAAAAAGAGTACCTAAAAATAAGAATGGGACATCTTTAGAATAGGTCTGGATCTCACAATCTCCCCACCTTTTAATAGTAGATTCCCAAGCTGTACTCCCAAGAATCTCTAATATTCCAAGATAAAATTAATGGGACACTAAGAATATATATCAAATTATCTCTCCCTTTTTTTCTACTGACCACGCCCATATTTCCACAATACTCAATCTATCAAAATGGTCTTTCCCCATAACACTTTCTCACTATGATCCAACACACGTACCAAATTCTCCTAAAAGGAATCATTTATCTCAATCTCAACATCAACCACGTCAATCACATGAAAAGGTTTATGGTGATACCATCAAAGTTTGGACACATAAAAAACCTAATTCATATCGCTATACCTTTGTGTAATAACCAATCAGTACATCACTAGCCCAATTCTATTAACAACATCAAATGCTATGACAAACCTGGGTATCAACTTGACCTATCTCTGAATCCTATAGTGGCCCAATCTAATTGATACCTAATGAAATACACTATCAACCTCTACAAACTCTAGGGGTCATCAACCTCTATTAGAATATGACTTCTTCTTACTCTGGTCCATAGATATATATTTCTGAATCAACTAAACTTTCTCTGAAATATCTTTAATGAGACTTGGTCCTAACATCTCCGACTCACCTACCACCATCCAACATAGAGGTGATCAGCATGGTCTACCAGAAAAATCCTCATATGGTTCAATCTAAATAGTTTCATGATAACTATTGTTATAGAAAAACTCCAAAAGTTCTAGGTACTTCTCACAAGACCCACCAAAAGCAAGAACACATGCTCATGTAATATCCTCAAGTACTTTAATAGTACATTCTGACTTCCCATCTGTTTGTGGGTGGAAACACGTACTTATTAACACATGTGTACCAAGATACTTATTCAACACTTTCTAGAAGTGTGAAGTAAAATGTGAGCCATGATCTGAAATTTTATTATGTATTACCTCATGAAGAAATATTATCTATCAAACATACAAGCCTCCCAACTTATCCACTAAAAAAGTATCTTGAATAGGTAAGAAATGTGATACTTTTGTCAACCGGTCCACAACCACCCAAACAACGTCATTATTCTAAGACAACCTCAGGAGACCAAGAACAAAGTCCATGGTGACAACATCCCACATCCATTTTAGAATGGGAAATGGTTTTAATAAACTACCAGGTTGTTGATGCTCGGCCTTCACCTATTAGTATCTATAGCCTCATGTCACAAACTGTATAATATTTTTTCCCACACCCAGACACCAATACTATCGATGTAGGTCATGGTACTTTTTTTTCAAACCCGAATGAACCTCTTAATTCAATTCATGAAATCCACACACCAACTCCTCCCACATAACCATAGGCACAACAACACAATTCTTGAAATAGATTACGTCATCCTCATATATGGTTTAATTTAAAGGTGAAACCCCACCTTCAAGGCTTTCCCTTAAGTAAGGAAAATCTAAATTATTAAGCTATCTATCCCTAATTCATATCAATAGTGTATAATTCACTGATATAAATATGAGATTCATCTAATCTTGACCCTCTTGAACCACAACATGTATCTCATCTATCAAATTCATCATCTTTCACTCAGATTTAGACTCCTAAACTTCTTGAGTTAGTGTCTTCAGGCTCAAAGCATCATCCACACTATTTTATTTTCCATATGTATGTGCTAGATCAAAATAAAATGACTACATATACTCAACACACCTCCATTTTCATAGATTAATGTATTGTTGTGAAAAGGTGTACTTTAATGTATTGTGATCATCATACATAGTAAAAATTTTTCCCAACAGATAATGCCACCAACACTTCAAATCATAAACAAATGTAGATTACTTGAGCTTCTGCATAGGTTATTTCCATTCATGTTGCCTCACCTTCTGTGACTCATACACCACAACACAATCTCCATGAATCAACACTTCTCTCATTCCTATCATAGATCCATCGCAAATCACTATCTACTACTCACCTAGCTCGGGTATGATCAAAATCAGAGTGATAGTTAAGTGCTTCTTTAACTTCTAAATAGAATTCCAACATCCCCCATCCCATTAAAACATTATTCCCTTCTTTTTCAAGCCTAAAAGTTGCGCTTCCAATTGGTAAAAGTCCTATATAAACCTCTAATAATATCCCAAAAATCCTATAAAACTATAGATATCTAAACCATTATTGGGATGATTCTAAGAAACCAGTACCCAAACATTATTTGGGTCTACTGAAACACTTTCTTCTAAGATTATGTGACCCAAGAAGTGTACCTAACCAATCCATAATGGACACTTAGATATCTTGGCTTATATCCAATTCTCTTTCATTGTATTCAATATGATTTCAATATGTTGCACATGATATTTATAATTTTTGGATTACACCAAGATGTCTTCCAAAAACACTATCACAAACTGATCTAGGTAAGGGTGGAATATTCGGTTCATCAAGGCTATAAACATAGTAGGATCATTCATCAACCCAGATGACATCATGAAAAAATCATAAAGGTCGTACCTACTTCTAAAAGAATTACATGGTATATTAAAAGGTAGAACTATAAACTGATGATACCCTAATCTCAAGTCAATCTTAAAGATGACCCAAGATCCTCTCAACTATTCAAAGATATCTTCAATACACAGAAGATGATATCAGTTCTTCACTATCATCTGGTTTAACTTTTGGTAATCAATACATTAGCACAATGTCCCATCAAACTTTTTTGTAAACAAAATTGGATAACCCCAAGGTGACATACTCGGATGGATAAATCCAGTATCCATCCACTCTTCCAAATGAGTCTTAATCTCTTAAAGTACTATTGGTTCCATTCTGTAAGGTGGAATATAAACTTGATCTACCTCCAGCATGATCCCAATGGTAAATTCCATATCCCTCTCAGGTGGAATCCTAGAGAAGTCCTCAATAAACATGTCCTAGAAACTATCTAATACAGGTTGAAACACATCATGCCTTACACCCCCATCATCCAGCAAAATACTAGAAACACGGGTGGTGATCTCCCCCAATTGTTGATGAACTGTCCTTGCACGGCCTACCAAGATATCCCACTCTCTATGATGAACATAATTTTTGACCTCAGGAGATGTAATAGTCACTCTCCAGTGCTAAAAATATATGTGGGATTTGTATGATACTAACTAGTCCATACCCAAAATCAAATCAAAGCTTGACATATCCATAATGTAGAGATTATAAAAAAATGATACTCCCTAACATCGAGATAACACACCTTGCATAAACATGTGTCTCTCAACCTTACCCCCCAAGGTGTATCGATCATCATAACCACACTCATGAACTCCATGGTTAGACTCAACATGTTCACAAGTTTTGTAGATATAATGGAATGAGTGGCACCAATATCAAATAATACACTAGAAAGATAAGAAGCTACAAAAATGGTACCTATAATTATTGATGGTCCAACATCATTATCCACAAGTGTATGTTGAATAGTATGCATCTTTTTATCCCCTCTTTCCTGTGATGAAGTATGATTCCACTGAGCTGAACCACTCTGTTGATACTGTAACTCCTTCCTAGAAGAACCTCATTCACTACCTTGACTTTCATGTCCAGTAAAACTCCAATGATCAAACTGATGTGAACTATAATACTCCCTCCCTACACTTTGATTCTTCTTATCTCCTACATCACTACACTCTATCAAGGGATCCTATAGAAAAGTTGTAGATGTCACATCCTTCCACAAGATCTACCTCTACTGGAATCCTTCTTCAAGTTCCCCTCAAATATGAGATCCTGATCCAATGCCTCAAAAAAATTCTTTAACTGAAATATTTTAACCTGGGACATAATCAAAAATTTAAGCTCATCCTGAAAACATCTTCTCATAGTTTTCTCATCCCTGGAAAATGCCTTAAAAATTTGCTGGAAGTCATTAAAGCAACCAGTATAGTTCATTAGATACATACTCTACTAAGTTAGAATCATGAACTTTTCATCCCTATTCTGTCTTAGTGTCTCTAGATAAAATTTCTCTAAGAACATATCTTGAAAGTACTTCCCTACAATGTTTTATAGCTACTCACTCTGATCCAAAATATCCCACAATCTCTTTACTGATCCTTTGAGTATATAATCTACCATTTTGAATTTTTTATAAACAGTAGTATCTAATTGATCAAGAATTTTATCTATAGAATCAATCTAGAACTTAACTACCTCAGTTACACCCTCTATAATGAAATTTGGGGGGTGATACAATTGAAAATCTCATGTAAAGTGAGACATACATTTCATAACCCACCCTAGGTCTATTTAAATAAACTATATGAAGAGATAAAAATTTTCTCGGACTGCTCTTCATATTCCTCTCTTGAAACTATCAAAGCCTCGGGTTCTACCGCTGGAGTCAAATTTCCATCCATGTACTCCTATCATTCTCCCAATAGTTATCTTCATGGAGTCATATCTCTACAATACCAAACACAAATCTTAGGAAACATTACAAAAAATTATCACATTTACATAAGATGGATTCACATAAATCCATAATAATTCATCCCCCAAACACTGCCACAAGGTCAAAACTAATGTACTATCACTACCCTTAACCATCCCTCATCAAGGTCTAGGTTAATAAAAGGTAAACACATTATTTCTATTAATGTTTTTCTCATTAGAATACCATTTATCCATTTTTCATCATTTATAGTTTTCAATTTCATATTAGGAATCTTTTTTCATTTAATTAAACAAGAAAAAAAATTCCATTTAATAACTTACCCAAATCATGATTTTCCTATGTGTTCTTAAAATGATTCATGTTACATAATAATATTGAGTTCCTATAATGATGCATGCATACTCAAATCTCATTACATACTGATCCATGAGTCAAATTTCAAAAAATGTCGAAAACCAATAACATCACACAACAAGTGCATCACTCAAGGTGAAATAACATCCAACTGTAACAAAATACATCAATAACAATAATCCCACCCTATGCACATGGCCTTTACCCCAGCACATGGTTTAGATTCTCTCATGCACGATATCTTAACCAAGGCCCAACTCATCCTATTACCATATATATCTTTCCCAAATAATAATACAAAATAAAAAGAAAAAAATTTCCCTTGATACCACATTGTGACTTCCTGAACCGAGTGCCACACGTTGGTGCCCCAATCCAGTCGATCACATAACCCCAAGAGTGCCTCCCCATATTCTAGAGGCTGATGAATAACAGTGAGGGTTGAATATATAATAGGGGATACTATACCCTCTTTATCAAAGTGGTTAAATAGTGGAAATAAATAGACAATATCAAATTATATAATCATAACTTGAATAATACCCATATCACATGATGAACCAAAATTGGAAAAAATATCCAAAACTAAAAGAGTTGATATTTCATGCCATATATGTGTCGAGTATCAAATAGAAAACCCAAAAATAAAGGTATTTACAACTCACAAGTGGGTCCCAATACCATGTTTGGTTCCCTCATCCATGTTCAAAAACAACTCATCCATATAACATGGGTTTCTTACCCTTATCTTGTCCTAAAAACATGAATTATTTTCAGGTACTGATTAGGTAGCTTGAGTAGGGTGTGAGTACAACTCTGTAGGCCACCAACAACAACGCCTAAAACAATATCCAGTTAATAAAAGTGTATAAAATTCCATAAATAATAAATCCCAAACAATAAGGAAAAAAGTTTACATATTCAATTATTTTTAATTTAACCACATAATTTTCCCTCGTTTAATGGTGACACTCGAACCAACAAAACCTGCTTCGGACCATATCGGAGTATGAAATATATCACATAAGGAAACACAATTCATTAAATCACAAGTTATTTCATTATACATTAAATTCTATTTCATATCATGACTATTTAGAACCATACTCCAATGCAAATCTCATGGGCATAGAATATTTTAACTCACACCCTATGGGTATTTGGAGCATCAGTCCCTATCCCACACTATATAGGCATTTGGAGCATTAGTACATGTCCCATAAAAAATACTCGCATGCATGAATTTGTTCCTAGAACATCATGTCTAGGACCCTGTGATTATTGGGATCATCAGTGTGTGTCCCACATTTCATTTGTCAATCAATCGCATATATTGCATTTAACATGGTTAATAAACATTAACCCCCTTATCAACATTTATTTTCATGGTATACCATTTCAATATATCAACAAAATCATACTTTTTTACTTTAATCACATGGAAAAATATGAACACTTCACCATAAAACATTAAAGGTTAATAAAAGCATCACATTATTCCCATTATCAATCAATTACATATATCAATAACTAACCAATTACACAATCCCATTTAACTAAAAAGTTCCATTATAATAATATCAAATAAATTTCAGAATCACATCATTACATTAATAAATTAACCAATTAATTAATCCAATTCAAGAAGAGATTTCCAAACATGGAAATTGTTGTGTCACAATTCCATACACACATTTATAATCAATACTATGGGATTTTCAATTTAGATGCCCTACATCAAGATCATTGGTGAGATTTATCTAAATGTAATTCCCCAATCTGAAGTAGAATGATCAAAAAAACAATGAACAATTATATCTAGAACCAATTTTTAAGATCAAAATCAAACAGATTAGGATACATCATAACCTTGATCTAAACCCTTTATAATGGAAAATAAAACATTCCTCTACATCAGGGAAAAGATATGAGAGATTAAGAATACCACACTAGGAGATATTTCTTACTCGGAGAGGGAAATATCCTTCAAAATGATCTGATATTTGTCAAGAATATAGTTATTAATCCATTATAATCAAGCTGGGATCCTCGAAATTCAAAAGAAATGAGTAAGGGATGATTTGAGGTGTTTAGGGATATAAACTGGGGGTTTGGAAATAAATGACACATTTTCATTGGTTTAATTATCCTCATTCATGGTTTCTTCTACAGGGATCATGGTTTCACCAAACCACATGCCTAAACCATTCGCCTCCCCTTAGGGACACATGGTTTCTCCTATAAGGATGCATGTTTGGACAAATTGTGCACCAACCATGCAATCCCCCTTTGTATGGGGATGCATGGTTTTCTGTGTAACGACTCAAAGTTTCATTAATGGAAATCCCTCTTGATCTAATTAAATGTCTCTTTATGTTTATATAAAATGTCAACTTCATTGGTTTTATGTTAAGAATTTTGACCGTTTCTAATATAGCCATTGAACAGTGATCACATGATTAGTATAAATTTATGGCTTTAACACATTCAATTTTACTTAGACAAAAGAAGTGATGGCCTCGTCTAGTATAATTACTCCGTACGAAGCCCATTTTTCGGAGCTCGGAAAAGAGGTGGCATCTTTGGGATTCTCCCTTGACTAAGCCCAAGCTGAGCTTCATCTTGTCAAGCTCGAACGTGACCATCTACGGGAAAAGTGGAAGTTGATTGGAATTACCACTCGAGCGATGCTATCCGAGCCACCCCAAGAGTATGTCACCATCGCACACCTTACCTTTAGGTCTTATGCAGCTGTTTCAAGGGGTTATGCTACAAATAAGTATTACTATGTTCATGTACATTATTTTTTTTGTATATAATAATGAATATAATTTCTATTCATTTCTGATACATTGTAAATAGTTTTTAAAGTACAGATAGTGTTTTTTAGTTATTATTTACCTAAGAATTATATTTTATTAAATTAAGTGATTTATTAATTAAAAAATATTTTAATAAAATATTTTATTATTATTAAATTAATTTTTATTAAATATAAATGATCTTATAATTTTATGAATGCAATTATAATTTTTATTAATGTTTGAAAGCCATCTCTGTCCAAACCTGTGAATTTTTGATAAATGTAGGTTTTTATTTTAAAAGTGAAAATTAACATATTTATAAAATTATTTAGATAAAATAAATGTTATTTTTGGAATCAGGATGTTGAAATTATCCAACGGTTAATTTTTCATAATTTTCTGAGACAGTCAAATTTTTGAGTAAAAATTAAATACCGTTTAAATATATAATGTGTTTTATGACATCATAATGACCCAATAGTGTTGTAATAAAATACTATAATCTTTATGTTCGGCCAATATATGTTTTATCATTAAAATAATGTGATTTTGGGTTTGTTTAACTTCCTTTTAAAATCATTAATGGACCCCTCAAGACTTATTCAACACCTTACCTTTTTAAATTAATTTCCATGGGAGTGTGACTCCCCTCCACTTAAGCAAACCTAATATTTTAATAATTTCGGACTTTGGACTTATAAAATATTGTTTTACTCTTCCCTTTGCCAAAAACCATGGTCAAAAACCAAGGGATGGTTTGTGGTTTGGATTAATTTAATATAAGGGGTCCCAAAGCTAAATAATAATGAATTCTCTCACCTTCCCTATATAAACCCACCCAAGCTCCCACTTCCTCCTCACTCAAAGACTTTTTAGTTAATACAACCTCTTCCCTACTCTCTCTAGAATCCTTCCAAGGTGCCCCAAGCTCCCAAGAAGCCTCTCACAAGCCTCTCTCTATCCTTTGGAAGCACACTTCCAAGTAAGGGTTTTTTCTTCCTTTCTCATTTTTGTCCAATTTTCCTTAAGTTGTTTTTCCCTTTTAATTTCAATTACGAATGTTGGGGTATGTTTTTTAACCTCCCTAATACTTCCCTATTTATGTTTTAATGATGGGAGACCCCTTTATCTCTCATTAAATTCCTCCCATGTACACCCGTTACTATGCCGAAATTCTGAAAGGAACTTCTCTCTCCTATTTTAAATTCAAGCAATATTTTTGTATCATGAATCTAATTTCCATTACAATTGTTGGGACATGTATCTATATGACCTCCTTACTTTCCATTACATGTAAATATTATGAGGAACCCCTTTCTATCTCATCAACCTTTTTAATTAATTCTTATGTCACGTTGTTACGTTGCCGAAATCGCACCGATTTTCTAAGCCAATGTCATTGTGTAGTGAAAACCATGCCCATTTCTCCATATAGGGTATTCACCTTTATGAACAATTACTTATTGATTATAATGTTTCATGTATTAATTCCACATTACTTTATCATTGAATAAATGATTATGTTTTATGAATCCATGTTTTATGATCCATGTGGCACACTTATGCATGAAATGAAATGTTTATGAAGGGTGTGCCCTTATAGCTCTCCAATGCATTGGGTAAAGTATAGTATCATGATACATCATGTGAAATGAGTGTTTGATCATTATAATTCAAGTGAAATTAGGGTTTACTTTTTCTTTATGTGAAATGAGGATTTACTCATGCTCCATGTGCAATGAGCCTTGGCTCATGCTAATTCCATGTTAAGTGTTGTTGCCACATTTCTATGTCATGATTATCATGCTTTATCATGACTTTATGTTCATGTTTCTTATATGATCTATTTATATTCCTATTGTCTAACATGTATTGTACTCTTCATTTTATTCCATGATTACTCCCTTACTGAGCTTTATAGCTCACCCTTTTTTTATGCATGTCCTCAGGTTATCCCATGAAATGCTAAGTACGAGGGAATGTAGTGTTCATGTAAAGGAAGTTTTCAATAAAGATGTTGTATTTCATGTTTTAAGTTTTTATGTAATGGTCCTAAGCCCCAAAGACACTAAACCTCTCGATCTTCTTTATTGTATCAAGTGAAGTTTTATATAATAAATCATGTTTAAGTTTGTAATAAAAGCAGGGTTTTCATATTCTGGGGTTAGGAGCATAGTTTGGGAAACTTGCTTTCCAACCTTGTACTACCCCTCTTCTTCCAAAATTACCAAATTTTCACCTGAAATGCATTAAAACCAAAACCCACCCAAGGCATACCAAAGCAAGAGCATAAGTGTACCTGAAAATAATCATGAGACATATCCAGAAAAGGTTGGGATCTCACACATGGAAAGATATAATGATTTATTTAATGTTAATATATTATATAAATGAAATTATTATACCTATTTAATTATAATACCACATATTCCTTTCTACCACCCAGCCCGTTTGGGTAAAGTAATGTCTCTTGTTTGTACAACGGAATATCGCATCGTGAACCAATATGATGTGTTTTAAATTTCTTTTTTACTTTTATGGTAATAATGATGGATTAAATTAATAAAAATTATATTTATAACATAATTATACATTTTTAATAAATATGTGACATATACATTCTTTCCTTTGATTCTATGGGGGATGCGATAAATTTGTTTATGTGTACGGTAGACTACTGCCTCGCAAAGAGATATGATTCATTTTTCAATAACACTTTTAATGGAAGATAATAATGTTAAATTTAATGATTATATGTGATATATATGAAATATAAATGATTCTATAATGGTAATATATTATTTATCTTTCTTTATCTTTATCTCTTGAGAAGTGGAAACAGTGTTTATGCATTTTTACGGCATACCGTCTCTAGGAATGGTGTATTTCATTTTCTATATCTAAATTTTTTGGATTACTAAAAATACATATATAATGAATATAAATGATATTTATTTCATGGTTAACAATATTAATGTTATCTATTCATGCTCAAAGTAAGAGAATTGAATGTAACAAATAAAAAGATACACAAAAAACAAATCAATTATTACCTAAAATGTTATTTTAAGAAAGAATTATTGATAAAAGGGTGATAAGAAGTCATAAGAAAATAAAATATGGTATGATATTTATTTATGGCTATTAAATAGATTCATAGTAAAATTATATTTGTTATACGGCAGTTTTTAATGTGTATTAAGGAATTCGAAACTTAAAGAAATTGATTTTCATATCAATTTATACTTTTGTGAGACTCATCCCATATTCACCACCTATTTTTTTATGTGGTGTATATACTACACATGAATTTATCTTATGATGCTTCACCTTAAAATTATTGTGATTTAAATATACATTTTTGGATCTCTCTTTCAAAGGGTTTACGGTTTAAAAGTTACCAAAGTATTAATTGATTTTTGTCTCAATTTTTCTTCTTTGGGGAATATGTTATGTTATGTGGTTATCTTATTTTATGAGGTTTATATACAGCCTCTTTGATAGCAATATCATGAATTTATTTTTTTGTCATGATATTTTAAGTTTCCTTAATTTCATCCCTTTATGGGTTTTACAATTAAAAGTTACCAAAGTGGTAAGGGTTTTCTGATACAATTTCATCATTTGCTGAGATTATTTATATTAATGCTCCAAGTGATGAAATATTATGATCTATCTCTAAATATACACATTAATTTTCTTGACATATGTTTATTTATTGGGAATAAATTATTTCACTTCATTTTTATCTCTTTATGTTCCCAATATTCCAAAAAATATTAAATAAAATCGAACTTATTTCTATCTTCGGTTGAAAAAAACCTTTTCTTCCATACCCTTATTTTATAAAAAAAAATTGTTTTAAATTTTACTGAGGTATTTATTAAATATTTAAACCCTTTTTTATTTTTTATAATGTTTTTAAAAAGGAATAATCATATTGTTTTAAAAACAAGTCCAGTTTGGATTTCACAAAAAATGTGAAAGTAATCTATGTTTTAGAGTGTACAACATGAAAGTTAGTTTCCCCGATGATGATCAATTATAGTTTTAAAGATTAATTTATAATTTTAAAAGGTTATTTTCAAAGAAATTTATTTTTTAAACTGTTTATGTTTTAAAAAATTGTTGTTCAAAGTGGAAATAAAATTTTCCTCAAGAAATGACTTAAATGTTTCTTAAAGCTCCCTTTATAATATTTAATGGATATTTTAAAAGAAAAATATATTTTATATATTTTATATTTTAAAAAAATAAAATAGGAATAGATATTTTCCACAATAAATGTTTAAAATGATTTTTAAGTATTCCATTATAAGTTTCAATGTTTATTTTATAATAAAATTATTTTAAACATTTATTACAGTTTAAGAAATTATTTTTCAAATAATAAAGGATATTTTCTTAAAGAAATTTTTTAAATTATTTTTAAATATTTATTAATAAATTTTCAACATCTAATATGAAATCCTTTGATGTTACATATGTTTTAATGGGGATATTATTCAAGGGTACCATTCTTACTCTTTATCTAAATGTTTTATGAATATGATGACAATATATTTGTGAAACCCATTTCTCTTCCATGGGTTATACCATGATAAAATGATTATGAAACACGATTATTTTTCCACAGGATATGCTATAATGAAATGATAAAATTATTTTGTAACATGTTTCTTTTCCAAAGGTTATTCTATAATTAAATATTTATGGAACCAATTTCTTTTCATTCGTTCTAATATGATGAATGTTTTATGATCATACGGTATACATATGTGTGATTTTTATTATTTGATGAGTAGGGCCTGTATCTCTCTCAAATTCATTGGGTAAATATTGATATCTCATGAGATAAGCAAAACATGAATACGGACTAAACCCATTTCGTTAAGGTAATTTTACCAATATGATAATCTTGGGTGTGAACCTTGAATACTATGACATTTTCTGGTGTAAACTCATCGCACAATTATATCTTATAAAATGATCATTTACTAATATGTAAATTGTTTTCTATGCTTACGTGTATGTAAAAAATATATATCTTTTGTAAATTTTATGTTCTCATGGCTCAAGTTCTTTAGTTACCTTAGGATTAAAGTCTTATAAACTACCAATATTGTTACCATGTCATAATATTAAGATCTTTTACATGATGGTTCTGGATTTCATATGTTATCCTCATGCTCTCATAACCTTACTCTCACATTATGTTTATGTATTTATCACATTTACCCTTACTAAGCATCTAACTTCACACTTTCTTATGTTTCATTTCCCAGGTTATGAATAAAGGTTTAAATTAGGTTATGTTTATGAATAGTAAAAAATAGGAATATATTTATTGGAGATGTTTAATATATTTCACTAAATAACAATATTTAATACCTAGTATTCAAAATAAATAAACCATTATTATCCTCTGACATTTGTTTTTGTAATGTAAGGAATATTAATTTAAAATATGTAATATCTATGTTTGAGAAGCCTAGGTATTTAAATTTTTCTATATAGTTGAAGGATCACTTTGAAAATACTATGTTGGGTGTGATGATCTATTTCTTAAAAGGGTATATTTCACAAAAATAATGTCTTAATTTTCTTATCCCAAGAGAAATATTCCAATTAATTGTTGAAAAAATTTACCATATAATTTTTTAAAGAGATATATACAAAAAAATTTGTAGGTTCCAAGTTTAGTAAAGATAATTCAAGAATCAGTGTGAATCATAATGAATTCAGAAAAAATCATCAGTATCCTTCTCTTTATGACAACATCCAAACTTGACATTGTATATTCTTTTAAAAAATTATATATTTTAGATTTACCCTAAGGATTCACATTATCTTTTAGCTAAAAAAATTGAGTTAAGTTAAGGGAACAATGAGATATTTCATGTTATATCACAACATTTCAGACTAAATATTTAGTTATTTAAAGACTGATATTGGGAACGTTATTTCATATATAGATAATCCACATCTAGTGGAGCATTTTTTTTCTTAGTGACAGACGTGTGAAATAGCATAATAAGAAGAAAAATCAAGTTTTAGTAAGCACAATAGAAGAAATATACATAGAAGCAAGTCTTGTACTTGGATTTTATAGATATTGGTTTGACTAGAATTTTTAAAGTTTGATTTTGATAGACCTTTGAGAACTTATTATGATGAACAAATTTCTATCAATGTATCTAAAAATATTTTTCAACATTCAAAGTCTAAACACATTTATATTTAGTATTATTTCATCAATTAAAGATCTTATAAATGTTATGTCAATCTGAAAAATGTTTCAACTATAAATAATATTATATATATCTTTACTAAAGCAATTCCAAGAAAGATATTTGAGGATTTGAGTCTAAAAATCAATATTTATCCCTCTCCCCTCACTTTATGATTTGTGGAAAACACCCCCACAGGACATTGGATAATAATATCAATGGGTAACAGTGACATGTCTCTATATCAAAGTGGGAGAAAATTATAGTCTAAAGGGTAGTGTAAACCTCTTCTGTATCTGGAGATATGATTATTGAAAAAAGGGGGATTAAGAGAAATAAAATAAAGAGGAGTTCATCTATGTCACTTGGACATATTTCCTGACACATCGGGTTGTAATTATCTCAAAAACATACCTTATATAGTCATGTTGTGTAAGAAACTTAACATTAGATATAGTCTATGATTTTATGATTCTAATGATATTTGAGAAAATAATTGATTTAAGTTAAAAGAGTTGTATGTAGTTTCTGATAAATCTAATGAGGGAGATTAAAGTACCTTATGGAACAGTTGAATATGGTTGTATTTGTTTTCACCAATGATTGATGAATTTTTTGAGGTTGATGAGAAATTTTTCAATCTATTTTATATGTTTCTTAGATAATTTGAACAAACCTATAGTGTATTGAATTGATTATGGTGGATAAGTCCTAAAGTGTATATAGATGGTTTTTTACCTACGTAAACATCATTGTCCACAACATAAACATCACTTATAGTAAAAAAAATAACATTCAATGTAGTTGATTGAAATTTCAGAAAAAATTTAGTTCCTAAAGATAATTTAAAAAAGTTCAAAATGATAGATATTGTGACTCTATTAGGATAATCCCACTTTATAAGGATGGTCAATTGAGAAATATAAGGATTATGGGATACTCCATTACGATATATTCATTTCTGGGTAAGGATCAGGTAGTAGCATAGGGATGATCCTGGACTACATGAGGATTATTATATTTGTGTACTCGTCATTTAAATATATGTATGAATAATTTATATCTATTGAAAGATATTTCTATCAACATAAATTTTACCACTTTGAGAAATTTTTTGAGAAGTGTACAGGATGAAAAAAATATTTTTCTATGAATTTTTATTCTAATTAAAAATTTACCATGGGATTCTTGATCCATTATTAAATAATTAAAACATCATATTTAAAATTTGATTCAATATATTGCATTTGAAAAATCAAATTGCGTGATATATATTCAATCTATTTCGTGATATATATTCAATCTACATGAAGATTCAAATAAATTTTATCTAAGATATGAAATTTGTACACCAATCAAATATGATAAAGAATAATCTCGAGAAATAAATTGTAGAATTTTATTTTGTTGATTCATTTCTAATATGAAGTTCAAATAAACACTTAAAACCAATTATATAGTGAATTTAGATAATTTCTTCAATCTTATATTTTTTTAATATCATTTTAATGTATTATTTCAAGCTATTATTAGAATGAAAAGGATAATTTTCAGAGTTGTTATAATTGAATAAAGTGAGATGATCATTTATGGGTATTTTTAAAATTCAAAAATTCATTCATTTGAAAAAAAAATCAACGTTATCTAAAGATGAAGTTTTTTTTCAATTAATTTTTATATATCTATTGAAATGTGGTGAAATGAAGAAGTTTATTTCTATTATTTCACTAGAGATAGAGGTTAAATGAGTAGAATAATATCTATTTATATGGTCATGTACCCACATAAAAATTGACTGTCAAAATGCATTAAGGATATTAATTTTTCCATTTTTTTATGAGAATCCTATAGAATACTAAGATGGAATTTATTTTCTATATTAAATAATATCCATAATATTTTAGTTTTCTAAAATAATGGGATTTCATTAAGAAAGAGAAATTGTGTGAGAGTTATAGATGAGTATCAAAATATGGAGATAAAAATATATCCTGGTATTAGAGTAAGAAAATATCATAAAATCCACTATATATTGTTCTTTTAGTTAATTGATATTGAGAATTTTATTTAAAATAATATCAACCTTTGATTCTATATTAAGTGAGAAAAATATATTTTAATATCTTAAAGGCTCAAGGAGAAATATCTACACTATATACTACTAAAGAAACTATGTGACTGAATAAATCATTCTCATTCTTTTTCATCTTCTAGAATATATAGTGAGAAAATATAAAATAAAATGTGACTATATAAAGGCATAGTGTGATTTTTTACATATACGATAAGCATTGTAATCACTTATACTTATAGTGAGGAATCCATAGTTAGGTAGACAAACCAATTATGGTAATGGTTAAGAATTATAAGAAAGATATTAATCTTTTAAAAATTATATATTCCTTATTCTTTGATTATTTTCATGTGCGAGTGAGTCTGTGATTTTATATTTGAGTATATTTAATCCTAATATGTCACATGCATTGATTATAAATTGAGGAAAATTATAAAAACCAATCCCCACTGATTCACCCCTTCTTAGTTGATTAATACTTTCCAGGTACCTCATATCCTCTAATGACCCCTTCACCCAGATCAATTCTATTCTAGCTTCTCTGATTTCCATGTATACAACTTTCGTTATAGGAACCTCAACTATAGGTTAAAGTTTTGAAATCCAAATAATAGTTTTTCATTTAAAAATGAAATAAAAATCCAGTGGTACTTCTATGTGGGTATGTATCTCCTTTAAATTTTAAATCTAAAAACCCATATAACAAATTATTCAGTTCAAAACATAGTTCCAATTTTATTGAATCATTGATATAATGAATTTTCCACTTCACCACTTCCTAGTGACCTTTTTTATTTCATTTTTTACCCTATAACCCATTAATTTATACTTTATATTGAATGTATATTTAAATTATTTAATATTAATATCTGTGTATCTTATCACATATTGATTATTCTTTTATATAACATTAATCTGATAATGTCCTAGAGTGTATTTCATTTTTAAAGGTCTATAAGTTCCCCATTATAATGAGAACCTTTAAGTTCTATGATTATAATATTAAACTCGTGTCATATGGTCAGAATAAAATTCTATAAAATGACACATGGTATATTTAACTGCCATGTGCTTAATTATCATAAGAATATGAGGCTTATTCTTATGAATTTTTCACTTGGTAATATATAATATTGGATATTATGTGGATAGACTCACCATTAATTATTATACATGTTTTTGTTTCATTGTAAATTATTATTTGGAAACATGTGTAAGGATCCTTATACTTGACATTATTACTAATTCATATCATGTGTTACATACATTTATGTATTGACCAAAATAGTGAATATCAGTATTCACTATGAAGTAGAATATATAGGGTGTTTCTTGAGTGATATACATTAATAAATAATAAAATAAAGGATTTATCCCTTCTGATTAAAGAATATGATATTTTATACCCATTAATTATAATGGACTTTTGAACTAAAATTTTATGTCCATAATGTATTGATGGGTTTACTTCAATAAGTTAAAGAAAAATAAATCAAGTAAATATATTGATGACATGATTATGAAAACTTCTTTATTAGTGATATCATAAGAAAAAGATTATATTACATAGTGAGCATTCATATATGGTAGTTGCCATTGTGACATTTACTTCTTCTTTTATGGGTGACTTTAAATGTTGTTAGATGAAGATATTGGACTTTAGGCAAGAATGCCTAATGCTATTGGGGAATATTACTAAAGGGTCACACACATAGTGTTTCCATTCATCTTAGTTAAATACTATTTTAATTTAATAGTTCAAATATATATTATTCTTAAGAATGAGAAATAATATTTATTCAGGGTTTATTGATCAAATTTATTCAAACACTAACTATATATGAGTTTAATATTTAAATAAATATTTATTTACAATATCATAAAACAGAATATTTATTTATATATTATTTTATTCAAAGGGAATAAAAAATATTTATTATTAAATAAAAATTTATTTAGTTACATCAATATTAAAATATATATTTATTCACAATACCTGGAATATAATATCTTTTTATTTTGTCAAATTAATAATATTTGTTAATTTTTTATCATTATAGGTTCAATGAATCATGAGGATTTTTAGGTTGATTTAATCTCTTGGTATTGAGAATGAAATAAGTGATAAATTTCATTTAAATAAATAATAAATAATTTATTTTGTAAATATATAATTTGAAAATGTCACGCCCGGACCAGGCATGTCATATTTTATATTATTTCATTATAACATTTTTTTGAGGGATATTACTATTATTAATATTATTATTATTAGTTCTATTATTATTATTATTATTATGTTTCCCATTTTATTTTATTTTATTTATTTATTTTCTCATATCCTTCTATCTCCCGTCCTCCCCTCACATCGAACCTCTTCCCCCTCCCTCCCCTTCGACGCACGATGGCACCCTCCCCCTTCCTCTTGGTCGTGCGACATACTGCCTCCCGATATCCCCACCCCGTAGCGGCCTCCTCTCCCGACTTCCCCTTAAACCCACATGGAAAAACCCCCTGGTCAAGACCCTACAGTGCGTGGGCCGCGCAACCCCCCTCCAAATCCCTCCTTCGATCCGCGATTTTAGGGATGAATTTCTTCGTGATCATTGTCAAAATCAAAAAGGTAGAGCCTCTTCTCCCTTCTCCTCCCTATTTCTGAACTTGGTTCATCCTAACCGCCACCCTGTATGGTTCATCCGAACCATAGATCATTTGGGGTTATCCGATTTTTGGTTTTCTTTTGTTCTAGGTTGGTGTAGGAGACCTCTCGGGTCTTATTGGTGCATGTTTCAGCAATCATCGGCAAAGGCGAGGAGGTTTGGTGTGTTTTGATCTGCCAGCTTTGTTCTGAGGTAATGTTTTCTTGTGTTTCTTGGTTTTTCACCTGTTTAATTTGGGAAGTTCTATGTTTATGACTCCCTAGTATTTAATTGGTAGGGTGTTGGTTGGTTTTGGGTGGTTGCACTTCAATATGGTTCACCTACACCAACTAAGGTAAGGTTTTAGACCTATTTTTTGAGTTTTCACCAACTGAATTAGCGTCTTTATGTGTTTTAAGGTTCAAAGTAATCATCTTGATGTGTGAAATCATTTTTTTGATAGGATGGATCAAGCATTCAATTTCAAAGTAGTTTTTTACCATAAATTGAGTGTCTTTATTATGTAACCCCTATTGTGTTATTTTAGTTCATTTTATAATACATGCAATTGGTTTATTAAATGCTGAAAGGGATGCATTTTTTTGTATGATTTTGGTGTGTTTTTAAATGAAAACGGGGATTTTAAGTGGGTATTTGTGTGTAAAACAATGTGATTCTCCTTGGACTTGTTTTATAAAATTTTTAATTGGTTTATTAAATCATATAAAGGGTTTGAAACATGATTGGGGTGAGGTTTCTATTAATTCCCCGCTTAATTTAGTTTTTTTTAAGCCCTTGGTAATTTCTGGACTCCTTTTTATTGTCATATCATGCTTTGTTCGTCATAGTGTGGATTTTGGTCTTCGGCGGAAAAGACATATATGTATATACATGGGTAATCATGTATATATTTATATCCCCCTTGCACATATTCCCTCATGGCATGGATAATAAGTACTTGGGTCAAAGGGTGTATATATATATATATGAAAAGTTATATTCATGTAAGGTGAAGCGGTCTCGGGCTGCCATCATCAAAATTTGTATGTTTTGAGGTATGGAATTTTATGTCACTGGTTGGTTTCGTACATGATTTAAACTATTATTTTGATGTTTTAAGGTTTTTTCTAATTGTTTTGTAGTGCTATGGACTGTTTGGTGAATTTTCGCATCATTGGTCTAAGGGAGAGTCACATGTGTATGCATAGGTAAGTATATGTATATATGTAGGTTCCCATTTTACATGTATATTCATCCATAGTAGTGAATATATGTGCATGTGAATAGGTGTTCCTATGTATATATATATAAACGTGTACATAGACGAGTGGTGACTAGTATATGTATATAAGCATATATGTAAATATCCCCTTATGCATGCCCATGGCCATGACAGTGTGTGAATAGGGGATAGGTGTCCTTGCATGTATGTGAATGTATATATTCTTAGTGGGTGAGTAGTAGCCTTGAGTTAGAAAGCACAAAGAGCTGAAGTGGACGGATTTATCGCACTCTGTGGCAGGACCCCTATGCATATGCCTTTTGTTTGAATTGCATATATGCTTGCTTGTTTTAAAAAAACATGTTTTATATATATACCATATACACATTCTATAAAATCTAGGTGTGGTTTCAATTAATGATTA
The DNA here is from genome assembly GCA_963277665.1 of Viscum album. NCBI lineage: Eukaryota > Viridiplantae > Streptophyta > Magnoliopsida > Santalales > Viscaceae > Viscum > Viscum album. The sequence continues at coordinate 734,023,109 of OY728146.1, read as the reverse complement.
TGCCTTTGTTTTGGAAAATATAATGTATTACTAATTCCCATTTGGACATAAGTGATTTTTCTTTAAAATTGTTTTCCTAAGTGGTTTTGAATTGGTAATGAATATTTTCAAAGATGATTTTTGGTATGAACTCATGGTCGTATGGTGGTTTGACATTCATAAATGAATTGAATCATTGTAATAGAGGCTTTAATATTGTTTTTAATTATGTAACACATCGATTGTTTAATTATGCTTTTAAAAGTTTTTGGAAATATTTTTGGTGATTATGTTTTATAAAATTAAAACTATTATTTGTAAAACAAAAATCTCTATTTAACACCTTGAAAATGGCTTGTAAAACTAGAAAACCCCTCTTATAGCAGACAAATTAGTTTTAGAAAATGATTTGTATGTTGAATGTGTTATAATTGTGCCTAATTTTGAGGCTTATGCATTGTGTGACGTGAAAGGGGGGAGAATGCGCTTAAGGAGAGAGAACGGTGGTGAGAGGTTGAATGCGTTTTGGATAAAGATAGTGTTATTTAAATGTATATTTCCTTGATAAAGAAAACTCACCACCACTTGAAATGGGGAACAATGGTAAACCTGGGTATCTAGGTGGGTGGACAAGGACTAATACGCTAGACGACACAGTAGAGGTTCGTCCCAGTTTCCTCTAGCAGGATTGACACAACAACACTAACTAAACATGTGAATGACTGAGGGTCATGGTTTCTAAGCAACGGTTACTAAGGGTCATGGTTTTTAAGACACATTTTATGAGTTTCATGGTTTCTAAGCCACTTTTTCTGAGGTTTGTGGTTTCTATTCCATGTTTCATTGAGGTACAAGGTCTCTAGGGTCCCACTTGTGCTAGTTACTTATAAGGATTTACCATGGTGCTTGTTTGTGCATGATGATTGTGATGTGATTTTCAATTCAGTTGTTTTATACTTTATGTCTCATTTGTGAAAAACCATCATTTAATTTAAAAAAAACAATGTATGCTTGTAATATATTTTGAAAATATAGTGGAATAAAATATTTTTTCTTTAAAAATGTTAACTTGTGACTTGAACTTGAAAAGAAAGAAAAATGGTATTTTATTATATCTTATTTTCAAACTACCACGATTGGTTTTATTATTAAATGTATTGGTATAGGATGTTGTTATATTTTGTCTTTCCAACTGAGCATTGTGGTGATCTTTCCTACTTTACTTTTCAGTTGCAGTTTCTAGTCTGGGATTGTGGTTCAATGTCGGTGGTGACCCATGGGGTCACATGGAGGTATTTCTAGCTGGTTATCTTTACTTTACTCTATGTTTCTCATGTTTACCTATTTTTAATGTCTTATTTCTATTTATATTTCTTTTATTATTTGAGGATAAATCATTCCCAGTTGCTTGTTTTGATTCCCGGCACTAGTTTCCAACCCGTGGGTATCGGAAACGCCCTTCGGGACGTGTCACGGACCAGATCGGGTGACCAGTTTGTGGTCGACTCGGGATGTTTCATGATAAAATGGTATCATAGGAGGTTTATCCCATGTTGTTTGGGGATTCTTAATAGTTTGGAGTTAGGATTGTCATAATCAAAGTGGTTAATTGCAGGTAGGTTCTTGATCATCACCTATTCGGAATGACACTATCTCCAGGGTGGTATGGGATGGTCTTTCCTCGAAGTTCATGCTTGGATATCAATTTCATTCAAGGTCCTACTCTTTTTTTTTGTGCTTCTAGTTAGTCTTGAAATTTGGTGTTCATTTTTTAGGGGTGCATGCTTGTTGTGCATGGCCTGGAAAGCCATGTGCAGACCACGCAATTACATTTGATGACTTCCTATATGCTCACTTGGTTGGCGTACAGTCTTCCAACCCGTGTGACCAAGCAATGTGTAGCATTTTTTTATTTTAGAATTTGGAATCTTGATTCATTGGGTGAATTTTTTGCTTTGAGATGTTCTTTTTCAGAGTTTTAGCTTATTTTGGGGTGTTTTTCTTGGTTTGAAAAATTGATGATTAGTCTATTAGAAAATATAATTTCCAAAAAGAAAGTCTTGACTGGTTTGGAAATGAAATGAGTTGTTTTGAAAATGGGTGTTCTTTTGGGAACTGTTTTGGGATCTTTTAAATATTTTGTAAAGCATAAATCGGAAGTGGATATGAAAAATGTTTTTAGGGCTTGTGAAATTTTTGTGAAGTGTGAAACTGATGTCTCCTAGAAAAGGGAATTCAGAAATGATATGTATGACATTGGGTATTCCTATAGATTCACACATGTATGGATGAATGTAATTGGATTTAGATAGTTGTTGGTATGTATGGATGGGTTTCTGAATTGGTGCAAAAATGTATTTATGTGAGGTTTCATGGAATACAGATGGTGGGTGCTTGTTTTTCAAGGATTGTTTTGTTTTCCAAAAGAATGTTTTTATTAATGATGTGATGGAATTATTTTTGTTTAAAAAAATTTAAAAGTGAACTGGGTTTTAAAAAGGGGGTTTTAGCATTTGGAAGGTTTTGAAAATGGATGGTTTTGAAAACGGTCATTTGTGAAAGTGGGTTTTAGGATTAGCTAGTGATGTATCTTTGGTATTATTTTTATTGATATTTTATTTGGTTATGGTTTGGTTTTGTGATATATTAGTCTATGGGCTTGATGCTTGTTTTTTATCTGGTGTCTCAAGGTTGAAATGATGTTTTGAGTTTGATTTAATGATTTATGGTTAAATGTGGAGGATTGTTTTGTGATGCGCTTCAGGTTGGTTTTGTGCTTATTATTTAAATTATACTGCCCATAAATGTCCAAAGGTTCCCTATGGGTCATTTCCAGTTGTTATTTTTACCCTAACCCCCAGTGGAGTGTTGGGGTTATTTTCTTTTCATTGTTTCTTGTTTTCTCTGTAGTGGATAAGGTTTGATAGGGGTTGCGGTGTAACTTGAGGATGTTGAGTGTATCTTTGGGTCTTTTGGAACTCTAGATGTTGTGAAGGGAAAGTTGTCCTAGTTTTGTTTTAATATTCATTTTTAGGCTAGATAAGGGTTATTACTACCTTCTTGCAAGTTGGGGTTGCAGACTAGGACAAACGGAAATCTTGTTTTTCAAGGTGCTCATGAAGGGTTACCCATCCAGTGTAGAGGGTAAACCAGAGTCATATCTTCTTAGCATGACTCTTTTTTCAGATCTTGTTTATCATTCCAAAGACCACATAATTGTTTGTTTCTGATGTGGTCAATTTAGGAACTCAAATATGTTCATCGTAGTCTTCTAAATGTGTTTCAATAGTGTGGTTGTTTGGGTATCCTAGGGAAGTCTATAAGCAGTCTTTACAGAAGATGAAGCCTCAGTTGTAGGTTTTTGGTTACTAATTGCAGTGCATCAGATGCTTCAATACACTAGAGCTCCAGCCATAGGTCTTGGGTGAAGCTTTTCATGAAGTCGGGAGGTTTCCAGTTGCAAGGGATGTGTTTCCAAATTGTCGCCTATTGTCTGCGAAGAGACTGGTTAAGTTTTCGCTTCATGTGGTTGTATGTTGGGAGGGGGACTTATTTTAAAGGCCTTAATGGCCACTTCTATATGATTTCAATGTCTGGGACTTTTTATTGTAAACTTTAAATGGTTGGTCTTTCTTTGGAACAATTCTAGCTTATAGGGGATGCTTGTTTGGAGATGTATGTGGTTTATGAATATTATGAGTCATTGTTTGGATTGGAATTTATCTGGTGTCTCTTTTGTTTGTATTCCCCTTGGACTGAGGGTTTAAGGATGGTATGGGTTGATGTTTCTCCCTATGTTTAGGGTCACCCCATGTCAGTGGGTTCATGATGGGAAATTCAATCCACAATGTTGACACAAAATTGAGAGTTCCCATGTGGGTTCCAGTGTATTACTCAATTTCTAATATGGTGGGGAGACCCACTATGGTTCTCGCCAATGTCTTCCCTCAAGTTGGTCGGCTGTGAATCAGGAAGCTAATGGGTCACACCACTGTCAGGGGAATCGTTTGGTTTTATAATTTGTTTCTATTTGAGAAGTCAGTACTTGGATAGATTCCTAATATGGTGATGATACCAACATAGGAAAAATTTGTAGAAAACCTAATCTTCAAGGTGTTCTTGTCAGGGAAACTCTTTTCCCATTCTCCGCTCGACCCGGATCAATATAGACGGTTATCCTAGATGATCGTTTATAAGGAAAATGTTCATTAGAGATCTGAAGCATACTCTTGTGATTTCTAAGTTAGGGGTCTTGGTGTGCGAGGTTGTGGTTGTGTTCAGAAATGTCAATCCCATATCGAAGTTCTTTCACTTTGTAGTTTGAGTCTTGAGGCTTTAAGTCTTGGGTGGAAATTTATTGATTTATCCTCAAGTGGGTAGGGTTTTTATTTAGATTTATTGCATCTTTTTTTCGAGATTTGAATGGCTGGGTCATTTGGAACTTTCTGGGGACAGAAAGTGTCATGGTGGGGTGAATTGTCGTGCCTTGACCTGGTGCATTGTATATTATTTTTTCTTTATAACATTATTTTTTTAAGATAATACTATTATTAATATTATTATTATTAGTTGTATTATTATTTATATTAGTTTTTCATTTTTATTTTGTTTAATTAATTTCTTTTCTCTCTTTTTTCTCTTCTCTTTTCTCCCCTCCTCCCCTCAGGTCGCACCTCTTCCCCCTCCCTCCACTTCGACGCAAGATGGTGCCCTCCCCCCTTCCTCTTGGGCACACGACGCACTGCCTCCCGAGATCCTCTCCCACAATAGCCTCATATCCCAACTACCCCTTAAACCCGCACGGTGAAACCCCCCCTGGCTGAGACCATGTAATGTGCGAGCCGCATGACCCCCCTCCACAACCCTCCTTCGATCTGCAATTTTCGGGATGAGTTTCTTCTCATTATTTTTCAGAATCACAAAGTTAGAGCCACTTCTCCCTTATCCTATATATTTTCGGCATCATTTTGACCTAACCATCATTCCATAGGGTTCTTATTAACCCTGGATATTTGGGGGTGATCTGATTTTCAGTTATTTTTTGTTCTAGGTTGGTGTGGGAGACATCTTTGTTCTTATTGGTGCATGTTTCAGCAACCACCGCCGAAGGTGAGGTGGTTCGGTGTGTTTTGGTCCACCATCTTTGTTCCGAGTTAATTTTTTCTCATCTTTATTAGTTTTGAACATATTTAATTTTTGGATTTCGGTGTTTATGACTCCCTGGTATTTAATCAGTAGGGCATTGGTTGGTTTCGGGTGGTTTCACTTCAATTTGGTTCGCCGCCACCAACTGAGGTAAGGTTTTAGAACTATTTTTTTAGTTTCAAACCTATTTAATTAGGTTTTTTATGTGTTTTAAGGTTCTTTGTAATTATCTTGATGTGTGAAATCCGTTTTTTGATAGGATAGATTAAGCATTCAATTTTAAAGTAGTGTTTTTACCTAAAATTGAGTGTCTTTCTTGTGTAAACCCTATTGTGTTATTTGAGTTCATTTTATAATAGATGAATTTGGTTTATTAAATGATTATAGAGATTCATTTTTTTTTGGTATGATGTTGGTGTGTGTTTAATTCAAAAAGGGGATTTTAAGTGGGTCTTTGTGTGTAAAACAAGGTGATTCTCCATGGACTTGTTTTATAAAATTTTTAATTGGTTTACTAAATCATATAAAGGGTGGGAAACATTTTTTGGGTGAGTTTTCAATTACTTCCCTTCTTAAATTAGTTTTTCTGGAGCCCTTGGTAATTTCTAGACTCTTTTTTATTGTTTTAGCGCGCTTTTTTCATCGTAGTATGGATTTTGGTTGTCGGCGGCAAAGACATATATGTATAGACATGGGTAATCATGTATATATGTATATTACCCTTACGAATATTCCCTCATGGAATGAGGAATATGTACTTGGGTCAAAGGATATGTGTGTGTGTGTGTGTGTGAAAATGTATATGCATGTAAGGTGAAGTGGTATCGGGCTGCCATCTTCAAAAGTTGTGTGTTTTGAGGTATGGACTATTATGTTCGTTGGTTGGTTTTTCACTTGATTTTGGTGTTCTTTTGATGTTTTAAGGTTTTTTCTAATTGTTTTTTAGTGTGGTGGACTGTTTGGTGTGGTTTTGAGTCGTTAGTCCAAGGGCGACTCACTTGTGCATGCATGGATAAGTATATGTATATATGTAGGTCCCCCCCATTACACATATATTCATTAAAAATTCATGTGTAGGTGAGTGGTGACTAGTATATGCATATAAGAATATATATATATAAGGATCCCCTTATGCATTCCCATATCCATGCAGGTGTGTGCATAGGGGATAGGTTTCCTTGCTTGTATGTGAATGCGTGTATGCTTAGTGGGGGAGCACCATCCTTAAGTTAGAAAGTGACAAGAGCTGAAGTGGATGGCTTGATTCCACTCTAAGTTTGGTCCCCTATTCCTATGCCTTTATTTTGAATTTCAGAATTTCTTGGTTGTTTTAAAAACCATGTTTTATATATATTCTATATACATATGCTATGAAATCCAGGTGAGGTTTCTAGTAATGGTTATGCCTTAGTTTTGGAAAATGTCATGTATTACTAATGACCATTTGGACTTAAGTTATTTTCCTTGAAAATTGATTTCTGAAGTGTTGTTGAATTGGTAATGAATATTTTCAAAGATGAGTTTTGGTATGAACTTGTGTTCATATGGTGGTTTGAATTTTATAAATGAATTTCATCACTTTAAGCAAGGTTTCAAGCTTGTTTTTAATTATGAAATATATTTATTGTTTAATTGGGATTTCAAAAAGTTTTAGAAAGAGTTTTGGTGATTATGTTTTATAAAATGAAAACTATTCTTTGTAAAATAACAAATCCTGTTTAAAACCATGAAAATAGTTTGTAAAACTGGAAAACCCCTCTTATGGAAGCCCCTTGGTTTTAGAAAATTATTTTTTATGTTGAATGTGTTATTATGTGCCTAATGTTGGGGATTATGCATTGTGTGATGTGAAATAGGGTAAATGATCTTAAGGATGGAGAATGGTGTGAGAGGTTGAATGGTTTTTGGATAAAGAAAATGTTATGTACATATATATTTTCTGGATAAAGAAAACGCACCACCACTTGAAATAGAGCATAATGGGAACCTGGGTATCTAGGTGAGTGGACCAGGACTAGTTTTCTAGATGACACAGCAGGGGTTTGTCCTAGTTTCTTCTAGAAGGATTTACACAATAACACTAACTAAACATATGAATGATTGAGGGTCATGGTTTCTAATCCATAGTTACTAAGGGTCATGGTATCTAAGCCACATTTATTTTGGGTTGTTGTTTCTAAGCCACATTTTCTGGTGTTTGTGGTTTATAAGCCACGTTTCACTGAGGTATGAGGTCTCTAGGGTCCCACTTGTTCTAGTTACCTATAGGGATTTCCCATGGTGCTCTTTTGAGACATGAATCTCGTGATGTGATTTTAATTTCGGTTGTTTTATACTTTATGTCTCATTTATGAAAAATCATCATTTAATCTAAACTTTTTTTTGTCAACATATGCTTGGAAGCTATTTTTAAAATATAGTGGAATAGAAACATTTTCTTTAAAAATGTTAACATCTGACTTGAACTTGAAAAGAAGGAAAAACATTATTTTAATTATATCTTATTTTCAAACTGGCTTGATTGGTTTTCTTATTAAAGGTAGGTTCATAGGACATTGTTATATTTTATCTTTCCTACTAAGCATCTTGGTGCCCAGGCCTACATTACTTTTCAGTTGTAGGTTCTAGTCTAGGATCATGGTTCTATGTCGGTGGTGACCCATGGGGTCATATGGAGGTTTTTATAGTTAGTTATATTTACTTTACTCTCCACTGCTGGTGTTTAACTATTTTGACCTGATTATTTCTATTTATCAGTCTTTTATTTTTTAAGCTAAATCATTCCCAACAGGTTGTTTTGATGACCGGAACTTTCCAGCCCATGGGAATTGGGAACGCCCTTTGGTCCATGCTGCGGACCGGCTAGGGTGACAAGTTCATGGTCGAAGTGGGTTGGTTTGTGATAGAAATTGTACAGGTCAATGCATTCCATTATATATATCATTATTATAATTGAATGGGGAATATATTAGGTTTAATTTTTTATTAAGTGTCTCTATGAAAATGTCAATATTAAACCCAAGTTCTATATATCCCCAACTTATATCATTTTATAAGTACTGATGTTTTGTTATGCATAATAAATTCATATCTCTAGAGATTCTCTCAATAACATCTCTAAAGATTCTATCAAGGCCAAGAGAATTCATCCACCTCTTTCCTCCCTATCAAAAATGATATAACAAGATATGTGATCTTCAAGACTAAAGTATCAACACTCACTTCCAATAGGATTATCACATGTCAATTGGTATCTCTGTGCTAGCACTCGGGGATTCTTATGTGATGTTCATAGATTGCAGAACACATATGGATTACCATTAGAGGGATTCTAATTTTTTTCAAATTTGAGAAATTATGGTACAACTATAATTGTGTTCAGACTATTAACATATTCATCACAGTAGGATCTCGAAATTTTTGTATTTATATTGTTATTAAATTAATTATAAAATTAATTTGAAAATATTCTCTCCCTAATTCTAGGTTTCTTTTGACTTTTTTATTTGGATATAATCATTTTAAATTTTTTAATTATTTTTGTTCTCATTGTTTATTGGTCAGAAATGATAGAAAACCATTTTTAAAAATGTGCTCGACCCACTTCTGCGAGCCCAAAACCTCCAATTTTTTTCAATGATATAATATTTAAATTTATAATTTTTTAATTTTTTGTTGATTATTATCAAAATTATTTTTGGGGTTATCATTTTAATTTTTATTAATAATTAATAACATGGAGATAAAATTTTTATTCACTATTAGATGACTAATAATAACCCAATAATAGGTGAGGAATGCTTAAACATTCCATCGAGAGTTGTATGAAATCATGGCTGTAATACATGATTGCTCAATTGGTAACTTAATTATAATTTGTGTAGACAAGGTCAACCACATGCATACATGGTTGAACCAATCATGCAATTTCATGTGGGGGTACATTATGTGGTGTGTAATTACACCTCATACTAACCACTAGCGTGTCACACCATTTGTAGTGTTACATGGTGTATAAAAGACATACATTCTTTGTAACTCCCACATGCTATGGTGTTTGTGTGGTCAATATAAGTTGTGTATAATAAATAAACATGTGATGTAATTAATTATACATTATTTGTTGACTTTCAATCAAGAAACATGGGAAAATTGTCATCACATGATGTATAGTCGGTGTACATATTGTGTAATGTAGTATTCTTACACATGGATTACATGTTGAGTCCCTAGGTGTGTATTGTCAGTGACTAGAAAATTATTAAAATTTGTGTAGATGGTGTGAACTACATATAATTTTTATCCTTTTATGTGGAGTAAACACCATTATTGGTTGTACACATGTGAATTAGTTACACATAATAAATCAAATTATGGAATTAAAGCTAAACTATATGGTGTGTAGTTGTCATAAACATCATGTGTATAGGTTTACAAAATTTTAAATACCTAATTAATTTATATGTAAATTTCAAATAATTACATATTCTATTAATCTTCCATGTAATGTAAAATACATAGGAATTTAATCCATTACACACAGTGTAGGGTAAAATATGTTGTGTGTCAAATTACGTCAAGATAACTACTTAGCATGACATGTAGAACAAAACACTATATATCTATATGACATTCCATGTACCTTATATTCCATGTGAATACATGGTACATGAAAATGACTATTTAATATGTTATGTAGTTCATGAGGGTACACGTTATGTTGAATCTAAGTATATATCATGTACTTAAGCATATTTAAATTAAATTGGTTTATTTAATTAATTTAAAAATTACATTGGATAAAATCTCATCAAATTTATGGATTATTGGATTAATAATTAAGATAAATGATTAATTAATTTATACAACCATTAACTATTAATTCTAAATAAATTTTCCTTGATTAAATTGGTGGTCTAGAATGAATTTCATCTTGTATTATTGTGATTTCATTTCATGTATGTGATTTTTTATAACCTTAGATCAACCAACGTATTTAGTGGGTTCCTATTTAATTTAATATTATTACATAGGTTTTTATTATGTGATAAATTTTATAAAGTTAAATATTATGGATATTTTTGCGCCTTCTCACCTTTATTATAGAGTACATATGTATACATACCTGATTATATATATCGTATACCCTTAGTTCTCTTCAACTACATATGAGTAAAAAATATAAAGGATTGAGGTGCAAGGATAGAAGGTGGTTCAAAACCTAAGATGAGGTGAAACCAACCAAGAATATACAAAGTTTGGTAGTGGAATGTTGTAACTCAATCCAAGGCAAGCATAAGAAGTTATCCCCCTTGAGTCATTGGTTGATCTATCATTTACTCAATGAATTTACTATTAGAAACTCATGATCAAGTCACTTTATTAATTTTTCTATTATTGATGCATGTTTATTTTTTTTATGTGGATGAATTATTATAAAATGATTAAATTATATCACATAAATCAAATAATATAATAATACATGCAATAAAAAATAGAATAAATGGATTATGAAAAAAAATATTTTATCCAAATGTGGTTATTTAAGTCTTTGAAGTCCATATAATATTAAAAAGATATGTAAAAGATAATATAATGAAATTTATGTATAATAAACAAAAATCCATTAAGGAAATATTAATTAAAAATCATTCTATTACTTAATTTAAAACAGAACCATAAAACTATGTTTTGGTCTAGCCCTTATCATGACACTTACTTTTATTTGGGAGTTCTAATGATGGTTTTGGGTTGAGTTAACCAAGAATACATCAATATTAGTAACCGTTTCTGTACATGTTGTAACATGAAGGTAATTACTGAGGAAATTTGATTCAAGATTTTAGGATTGGGGATTTCATTCAATAGATCAAGGAGTTTCGGGCTAGTAGTCGGCAAGATAGCCTACCTAGATATTGTTGAGTAATTAACTAGACCCTTATTTGTGTTATGAGAAGGTAAATATGGATCCTTACCACTATAAGATCCATGTGATAGTACCTTATAAGTCCAAAGGTTAGGGATATTAGGACTTGATAAAATAATGGGAGTCTAATGATATAATCCAATTACTTCATCACATATATTTGGTATTCATGATAGAGTACTTAATTTTTAATTTATTTTTATAGAAAATTAAAAATCCATAAATCCAGATATCACTGTAATATATACTATATAAATAAAACTTACTAAATAGAAATAAATTCCAAGAGTTTTATAGGTATTTTTTTCATTTTACTATTCCATAAATAGGATCTTTATGTGTTGGAGTCCCCAGTTTATGATCTACCTACTAAGGAAGTGAGTTTAGACGACCTCTCTATCTACCTAAAACACATGAATGATGTGTTATATTTCTAATGTGTGATATTATCATCCATTTATGTTGAAATACATAATTCATAAGAGAACATGTATGCATATAAAATTATCAATCATCTCCAAGATATTTATTAGGAGAGAGATAGATAAGATTAGTTTGATATCTCCAAGGAACTCTTTACATCCAAGCTTGAAGAAGGTGCACTGATTGGACCAAATGTGGTCAAGAAGATTGGGTACAGTAAGAATATAAATATTCTAGGGTTTGAGATACTTGATTAATTTAACACTGATTGCATACATTCCTTATATCCTTAAATATTCTCCAGTTTTTTAGTGACTTTTAATATGAACAACATTAACCAGTCTCCCTAAGATTTCCTTACTCCTTTTCACTAGGTAGGTAAGTACATGAATTATGAAAAACCTTATTTACTTGTGGTGAATAAGAGGAAAGTAAAAGTAACGAGATCCAATATGAACACCAAGTATAAATATTCTTTGAAATTCCCTTCCAATAATATTAAGATCAAGGGAAAATCAAGGGAGCATGATGCAATTTCTTTCATGTGGAAATAAGGACCACTAGAAGAATAATTCCACCATAGAAAAGTATAAATGGAAATATTTAGGTGTATTTATTATAAATTTAAACATTTATATTTCTAAAAATTGGGTATTACATGTTGATTATGGTGCTCACAGTTGTATAAAAACATAGGAACCATGTAGATTTAGAAGTGTTTTATAAGGTGTGGTGAATCTATGAGTTAAAAATAGATCTAGACTCATTGTGGTGGTTATTGGAGACTTTCACCCCATATTTCCAACATGATTGATCACGGTTTTAAAGAACTATTATTATCTGCCAATTATTACCAAAAAAATTATTTATATATTATGTCTTAATATGGGTGGTTTTATTTTCAAATTTCAGAATAAATGATACTATTTATATAAAGATAGCATATGTTATGGTATGGAACATCATAATAATTTTCTCTATGTGTTGGAATATTATAACCAAGTATTAGAAATTGATAACAAATCAAGCTCACATGAATCATATCACACATAGATATGGCATCACCTACTATGTCATATAATGGAAAAGTGCTTAACAAAACTATATCAAGATGGGAATATAGATTTATTTGAACTAAAAAAACTTAGTATATAAAATTTTTTATTATAAGGAAAATTCCCAAAGATCCATTTATTGGAAAACATTAAAGGACCATAGAGATTATTTAATTGTTTTATACTTATGAACATGGATCATTTCCCATTAAATAAAGGGGTGTATAATCATAATTCATAAATTTTACTGATTAATTGAATATATATGAATATGTATAATTTATATGGTATAAATCAGAATAATTTTTAAAATTCATTAAATAAAATAAAAAAATTTATAACTAGAATGGTGATAAGATAAATAAACTTCACTCAGAATATGGTATATTATATCCTAACAAAGATTTCATTGATTATATATGTGGGTTTGGGATACTTTCCCAACATAATTCTCCTTATAAAACATAAAGAAATGGTGTAATTGAAAGGACTAACCACACCTTTTTTGACATGGTGAGATAAAAGATTATTCAAGAAAGTCTTTCATTATCATTTTGGGGTTATTCATTACTGACAACAACACATATACTAAACCAAGTTCCAATTAATTCAAAAAGAAGTATTCTATAAGAACTTTGGTTTTGAAGGAAATATGTTTTATCAGATTTACATGTATGGGGATGAGAATCATTTTTCTAGGACTTATAAGGTAACAAAATTTCACATTGATATAAAAATTGTATCTTTATAGGATATCCTAAGGAAACAAGGGGATATTAACTATATGACCCCTCAGATAAAAGGTACATAATGGAAAGACATGATATATTCTTTAAGAGTGAGAATATCTCAGAATTAGATAGTGGTAGAAGGATAGGCTTCAATGAAGACTATGCTTAAGATATATAGCAGATAGAACATAAAAGACTCCATAAAGCCTCTAGGAAGAGGAAATTTTAAAGACATAAGTATTGCATAGGAGCACTAGAGAGATTAGAGAACCAGAAGAATATTTCTTTCAAATTATCTATAATAGAAATTTATTATTAATTGATAATAATGAACTAATATCCTACAAGGAATTGGTACATGGTGAAAAATATACTTGATGGATAGAATCCTTGAATTCTAAAATGGATACCATATAACAAAACAAAGGCTGGATTTTGTTATATCCTCAATTGGATGTAAATAATATTAGTTTCATATGGGTATTCAAGAAAATACTAGCCATTTATGGTAAATTCAATACCTATATCTCTGAACTTGTTTCAAAAGAATTTAAATATCATCAAGTAATTGACTATAATGAAATATTTTCACCCATTTATATACTAAAATACCTCATAATTCAACTTTCCATAGTATCCTGTCATGATTATGAGACTTTTCATATGGATTTTAAGACATCATTAATTAATGGGAACCTTATGTAAAATGTCTATATGACACAAATATAAAGAATTGTGACTCCAAAAGAATAAAATAATATATGCAAGTTACAGAGATCCATTTATGGATTAAAGAAAGCACCTGGTTCATGGAACACTCATGTTGATGAATATATAAGTGAATTTAGTTTCATAAATAATGAATTTGATACTTGTGTATATAATAGTTTTACTGGTAGGGGGATCATTTTCTTAATACTATATGTTGATGTAATATTACTTATTAAAAACAAGATACCAATCTTACAATCTGTTTTGATGTGATTGAATACATGCTTCTCCATGAAGGCCTTAGGTGAAGCATCATACATTCTCAAAATCAATATCTATTGTGATAGATCTAAGAGGATTCTCATACTAACTCAAGGAACATATATTTACAATATACTAAAAAGATTTATTATGGAACGGTCCAAGAGTGTAATTTGTTCAATGCCACATGGTTTTGATATCTCTAATAAGATATGTCAGGGGATAAAACGGATCATATAGACATTAGTGATATGGTTAGTCATGTATGTCATGTTATATTCTATGATTTATGTTTCCTATTCCTTGATCATGGTATGAAGATATCAGGTGGACCTATGAGAGTGATATTGGATGGTATTCAAGATTATCCTAAAGTACATTTAGGGTAATAAGGATATATTTCTAGTTTATATTGGAGATGAGAATATATTCATTAGGGGATATATATTTTTTAGTTAAAAAATATATCTAAATGATTTGAAATCACAATATAGATATTTATTCACCATAAATAGATAATTTTTGAGTTTTATGAGCTCAAAAAAAACTAGAGGTCACTGATTTTATAGAAATTTTTTGAGATTATTTCAAATTTTAATGCAGCCAAAAAAGTAGCGTGAGTACGTAACATTATCCAATATATATTTATGGTACCAATTAGTAAATATCCCACTACACTATACTAAGATAATACTATAGTAGTGGTTATTTCCAATCATCCATGGTCACATCAGTGGATGAAGAACATACTTTAGAAGTGTCATCTCTTGAGGTATTTTTCTCTAGGAGGTGAGGTCACAGTAAGTATAGTTTATAAAAAAGTGATTTTGTTGGACAGATTGGAAAAAGTATTATCTCAATATAATCATAACTATCATGTGATAGTTAGTAGACAGAAATTCTTAAATAGATGTATCTAGTGAAAGTAGAAATCTATTAGAGTTAGATCCCTAGAACCAATTGCATTGTACTTTATATTACGTATATATTCACATTCATGAAAATATATATATATATATATATATATATATATATTGTCACACACTGATTTTTTTTAAGGACCCAAACTTCCCATACATAAATTTCACATCTTAATATATGAATATTCATTACATAAGATAATGATCCAAGCCAGAAATTTATCTATCTAGTGTTGTTGGAAACATATAAAGATAAACAACTGGTTTATAGTTGAACTACATCTTCACCCACTAAGTTCTTTATATCTAGTACCCTTATTATAATTACCATATGTAAATCCTTCATTCATAACCTATTAAATAAAATATAATAAATTGTGATCTTAGATGCTCGGTAAGGGTAAACAAGGGAGATATCAATGACCGCATAAGAATAACATGATCATAATGGTATGAGATCATGAGTTTAACATTTTAAAACCATACCATGTATATAAATTATCATAAAAATGTGTCATAACATAAATATTTGTATTTCATAAGACATGAATCATAAATAAATTAAAGTACACAAGCTATGAGAGCATAACCTTTTCATTATACTTAGACTTGTGGAACACACATAAACTTATAACATTGTGAATATGTAAAAATAGAAACATGTTCACTCCTTTCATTAATGAGATAAAATTAGGCCCTCGCATAATCCTATATACCTGAAAGAAGTTCCATTCATAAACTTTTAAACATAAAGTTGGGTTCACGTATAAAAAATCATTACCCAATACATTGGATGGAGATATATGTCTTATAAGTCCTTGTTTATAAAATGGCCATCATCCTTGGCTATAATGTAACCACTTTCATTATTTATTACATGACCACTATCCATTGTTATAATGTAACCACTATTATTAGTTATAATGTAACCACTATCACATACTTAATACCATACATATGTGTACCAGAAGATCAAAAAACATTCATCATATCAGAACCCATGAAAACAAATGAGTTTCACAAACATTTCATCATAGTATAACTCATGGAAAATGAATGGGATTCATAAAAAACTTTTCATGATAAAAATAAATCATACAGAAGAATAATAAAGATTGTATAATTGGATAAAATATAAATTAAAACTTCAGTAACATCAAAGGTTGTCATGTTATATGGAAAATTATTTTGAAACCACTCTTGAAACATTTCATGCGGAAAAAACCTTTATTTTAAAATTACTTTTTAAAACTAAAAATTTAAAAAATATTTTTGAAATAATTTTCTTTGAAAATAAAATTTTAAACTTATAAATTATGCATTAAAATATTAAGTGGTCATGATGGTGGAAAAAAAATTTCATGTCGTGCACATTAATAAAACATTCATTTCACATTTTCGGTAAAATCCAAAAGGGGATTGTTTGGAAAATGACGTGAATATTACTTTTAAAACATTTTTTAAAAAGTAAAACATGAGTAAAAATGGACTTCAAAAATATTAGAAGAAAAGTGAAAAATTATTTAAATAATTGTTAGAAAGCATAGACATAGAAGAAAAAAATAGTTCTCGTCCAAAGATAGTAATAAAGTCGGTTTTCTTTTAAAACACTCTTTTGGAATATTTAGTGTATAAAGAGAAGAAAATTTAGAGAAAACATGTATTCTCAAATTCAATAAACATAGTATAAGAAAATTTATGATTTTCTTGAGAAATAGATCATAATTTTTCATCAAAAAAAATCATAATCATGAACAATCCTAATAAAAAATTAGATTATAACATCAAACCCTTAATACTTTGGTATATTTTGAATCATAATACTGATTAAATATTAAAAGAAGATATTGTAAATATCATGAATCGAATTAGATTCATGATATAACATTTCATAGGGGAATTATATACACCACATAAATAAAGTAGGTGTATAACACAACATATGTCTCAAAGAAGGAAGATTGATACAAAATCCACTACCTTAAGTCTCAACTTATTTTATACACAATTTAACAATATTTATAATAAATATAGGTTTATTATACATCTATTAAATTAATATACTATCACAAAATAGCTCTGATAACCTGGTACCTAGATAACTATGTCGATTCTGACATATCCTAAATGTGTTCGTGATCCCCATGGATTGGTAACTAGCACCTAGCATCGTAAAATTTGAATGTGGGAATGAATTTTTAAAAAACCGATAGAAGTAAGAGAAACAGGTTAGTTTTCATAAAACAAACACTCTATATGAAGAAATTTACCAAAATTTAAACAAGAATAATATACCAAAATATAAATACAATGTACCAGAAAATTGGATAAAAACCCAAGTCCTAATGAACACAACTCTCCAAGCCCAAGGATAAGCAACAAGGACCACCAACATGTAGTGATTTACCCTTTCTAGAACCTAGAATAAGATAATATACAAACACTTTAATTCATAGGTAGGGTGTGATCTAAAATCCCAGTAGTGTGTCACCAAGGATTCCATAATAAAAATCAAAAATTAATTAACCAAAAAAAGTATTCAATTTTAAATAAAAAGACATGGATGTACAAAATGATATTTAAAAAAAAATCATTATTTATATTTTAATTGATGGAAATAATTTAAAAAATGGATTAATAAAAATTTTAAAGAAAACAATTTATAAAAATTCACAAGGCATGCATTAAAACAATTTATAAAAAATGGAATATATTTCAAAACATCATAACGGAGAAACATTGTAATCTTCAAAGAGGTATGATAGTTCCAGGTTATGGGATCCTTAAAAACTTATATAATGAAAATGTAAATTTTCACACGCGTCCTTTTAGCACTGGTCAAATAGGACTAACCAGTATCTTACTGAGTATAAGATCATCGAATAAGTTTATGTTAGAGTTGTAAATCACTAATCCATTGCTAGGTAATTCCTATCCAGGCGTGTTTTCCCTTAATAAATCATTGTCTGCCTAGGCTTTCCTGTTCTCAAACAAAAACAAAAAATGTAAAAAAATTTACAAAACTTTTCAAAATATTATTCAACCTATTTTTCTATTTCAATATTCCAATTTCCATTTAGAAATCATTATAGGTTTTTAATCAAAACATGCCCTTTCTAGGATAAAACCAATGGGTTTTTATCAAAAAAAATTAAGATATTTTTCTCAAATAAAAATTTGAATCCAATTTTTCAAATCAATTCCAAAATTTAATTTCCCAATTTAAATTCGACAGTTTAAATTTCTAAAATTTACCATCAAATAAAAATTACACCCTTATTTAATGGAATTGGGGGTTTTCTCAATTTTCATGCCAAATCCAATTCAGGTCCCCAAATCAATGGAATTGGATTTTTAATAAACCAATTGAAATAAATTTCATTTAAATCAAACAATTTAATTTAAATAAATCAATTTAGGGTTTATTAAATTGGACACTATAAACTAAACCACAAACTATAGATCACGGGATCACAAATCACAAATCCCTAAATAGGAAACTCTAATAGAGAATGTAGGTAACAAATATCTGAGAATCAAAACTATTTTCAAGATCTGAATTAATGGATATTATATCCAACAACAACCTAGATATCTATTAAACCCTGGGGATTAGATAAGGAGAGAGTGGTATATAGATAACGGGAAGAGGAAACATACCAAAAAGGACCGAATGAAGATCTCGTAGCTTTGATCTTCCTTATAGAGGGTTTGGAGGATCCAAAATCTGTCCTTGAGAGCCCTCAAAAACATAGAAATAGATATAGGTTGAGTTAGGACTGAGTGGGGGTCTAAAGGGGGTTTGGGTATTTTTAAAAAAATCATATTAATTGAATTATGTGCACATTGTTTCCTGGGTATGGCCGCACAGTTGGAAAAATTATGGGTCCTATCCATGCTCCCCCTTCTATAGGGTTACATGGTTTCTCCTTGGAGGGAAAATGGTTTTTCAAACCGTGTTCTAACCATGAAAACACTCACTATCTAGGTTTCACAATTGTCACTAGCAGGGTGCACGGTTTGGGAAAATCATGCACCAATCATACACAGCACCAAATCCCTTCAAAAAATTTAAATTTACACCCAAAACACCCCTTACATGAAAACCAATGAAATAATGATCAAAATAATGGTTTAGAAATACCTTAAAATAGTTACATTATGTTACAACATCCCCACCATAGAAACTTTCTATCCCCAAAAAGCCTATTAAGAAGATTCCATGCAAAAAAAAGATGAGTCCACTGCTCTCAAATTAGTTCCTACCTCTCCCATGTCTCTTGGGAATCAAAATCTTATTGTCATAGCACTCAAAACAATGGTCTCATCCTCCCACAAAGTACCTTGTTTTCAAAATCAACTTTTTTTTATTGGGTTCTCAATCACAGATAAATTATGTTCAACCTCAAGATCATTATAACTCATTATGTGAGATGGATCATAAAGATACTTCTGTATCTGAGATACATGAAACATGTTATGTATCGACGTCATATATGAGGTAAGATCTCAATGATAATTCATTTTCCACACCTGATCAACAACATCAAAAGTTCCCATAAAATGAGGATCAAGCTTCTCTTTCCTTCCAGTCATCAATGACCCGAACGTGGTGAAATTTTTAAGAACAACTGGTCAAAAATGAAAAACTCCAATGGTCTGTGATGATGATCAGCATAAGACTTATACAGGATATTTTCAATCAACATTATCTAATGAATCAACTAAATATTTTATGTTATCTCTTAAAACAATCTCGGTCCAACCAAGGAACTTTCACCAATCTTTGACCTACAAAATGGATATTTATAAGGTCAGTCATACAAGTCCTTAAAAAGATCTATTCTGATCACGGACTAGAAACTGTTGTTATAAAAAACTCACACAGCCCTATATGGTCATATGATTCCTAAAAAAATTCAAGAACATACAGGTACATAATATCATCGACAATCTATATACTTATTTCTGTAAGATCATCTGAATGTGGATGGTATGTCATGCTCAAATGAAGTTTATATCCCACTACCTGCAGAAGGCCACTCCAAAAGTGATAAGTGATCTGAGGATCCTGATTAGAGACTATAGCAAATGGAACTCCTTGAAAATGAAAAATATCTTCCACATAGAGATTACTCAACTCTTCAACTTTGGTTGTATCACAAATGGGTATAAATTGATCCAATTTAGTCAGCATATCAATCACAAATCATATCACCTTATTCTTTATCTGTGTAAGTGGAAACCCAACCATAAAGTCCATAGATATATCAAACCACTTCCATGTTAGTACTGAAAGTTGATAAAGAAAACCTGAAGGTCTTTGGTACTCATCCCTATCCTATTGGAATTTATAACAATGAGATAAAACTCAAAAATGACCCATCTCATACCTGGACACCAGAATCATTGTCATCTACCATATAACATCTTAATGGTTCATGGGTGAAATTACCACTGAGATTTATGTAAATCCCCCATCATAGCTTTCCAAATCAATAATGGTACCACAAAATTATTCTAATAACATAGAATTTCCACTAGGGAGAATGAGCACCTAGCAACAATCTCCCCACTATAAAGAGAGTCTCTAATGATACAGAATTCATCATCAGGCTTATATTATTGAAGGATAAACTCTATAATAATAGATATCAATTGAACACAATACAATTAAACTTAGGCCTCTAATTCTCGGACTCCAATATGAAACTATGAAAAAAAGAGCCATCAAGTTTCACTATTTAGATGATTCTTCCATGACCCCGATCTAAAGTTTCCTGGTCAAAGAATATGTGACAGCATTCCCTTTCCCTAGGTATAGGTGATCTAAAAGTAAAAAAATTGTAGTTATTCCACCCAACACCTATAGTGAATATTCAAACATTTCTAAGATAAGATATAACTCAAGCTCTTAAGGTTGTAATACACAATAAACCTTTCTCTGAAAAAATAATTCCACCAAATCTTAAGTTTGTTCATTATAGATGCAAGTTCGAGGTCATTGGTTGGGTAATTCTTATCATGTAACCTAAAATTATGAGATAAAAAATCAATGACATGATCACCCTACCTAAGAAAACAGCCCAAACTTAAACCTGATGCATCATAGAAGACCATGCAGCCCTTCCCAGCCTTTAGAATGGTCAACACTGGTGCATTAGTCAAATGGTGTTTCGTTTCAATAAAATAATTATGAAATTTTTCATCCTAAGAAATCTTTACTCCCTTTCATGTTAAAGAATTCATTAGATAATCCATCTTTTATATGTCCTTTACAAACCAATTATAATATCCAGCTAAACCCAATAATCTCTAAATCTCAAAAACATGTCATCATTTCTCCCAAGTAATAATAGCTTTCACCTTTGTACAATCAACTGAAATATCATGTTATGACACTATGTGTACCTTCAACATCACTTCCTAAATATAGAAACCACATTTCTAAATCTTTTCATAAATTTGGTGAATTCTAGACAATTCCAGAACTGATCTCAGATGATGCATATGATACATCAAATAATTAAAGTAAACCAAGATTTTATCCATAATGACCACCACAAAAATTTCAATATACTCAGGGAAAATCATATTCATTAAGGCCATAAAGACTATAGGGTCATTAATTAGACCAAATGGAATGAAACGTTACTCATAATGGTTATACCTTCTCTAAAATGCCGTTTTTTGAATGTCAAATTCTTTTATTCTCATCTGATGATATCCAGATCCAATATAATTCTTCAAAACCCACTTCGCCCCTTTAAACTATTCAAATAGATCATCAATCCATGGAAATGGATATTTTTTCTTTACCATAAATTGATTTATATTTTAGAAATCAACACAGAGGCAAAGTTACCCATCTACTTTCGTAGAAAATAGAACAGGTATCACCCAAGGTGACACACTTGGGTGTATAAATACTTTCTCTAAAAGATCATCCAACTAAAACTTCAACTCTTTTATTTTAATTGATTCCATGAGGTAAGATGGAATAGATTTTGATTGAGCACCAGTTACTAAATAAATATAAAACTAGACCACCCTTACCAATGGAAAATCATATAAGTTAGAAGGAAAAATGTTCAGAAAGTCAATGATGAATGGAGGGATATCACCACTCAAATATTCTCACTCTAGATCAAAAGAAAACACTGATATTAATTTCCATAAATCTATATAATAATTTTCATCTCTACTCAAACATGGGTCTTATTCTCTCTAAAAGATTGGGAAAACCCCATCAAGTGTTGTAAAGGAGACACATCAAAGATGATAATCAATCCAGAAATTATTTGTAATGAGCCAATCTATCCCAAATATGATGTAAAGAGGTTTCATATTAAGAACCAGAAAATCCCAAAAAGTATTAATATCTGATAATGAGAAAACAAAATTAGGACTATGGATTCCCTTCTCTCTCTTTCCTCTAAGGGGTGTAGTAATATCCATTACAAAAGATAAAAGCTTCATAGGAATATTAATAATATTAATGATACGATTTGACATAAACAAATGAGATGCATCAGTATAAAATAAATAAGTCACTAATAATGGAGCTATAGGGATGGTACCTTTCATGATCAATGGACCTGTACTTTATTCCTATGAAAACCCTTTTATTTCGTGAAGAATATTTGTTCTAGATTCCTATGGATGGAACCCATTTCTTTGTGAAGCATCTGATTGTACCACAATTTTAGTAGGTGTTGAGGATCCTATGTCACTATGTGGAGTTGAATAGTTATGGAAGAACTTTTTCAAGTTCCTTAAGAATCCTTAGGAACCACATAACTTGGTTTCTAATCACGACTCATCCCCCGAGGCCCGTGTCGTGACTACCCCAAGCCCGCCTTCCATAGGCCAGGGGCTGGCGACTAGCACCGGAAAGGCATATCCCTAAAACCGTGGAAGGTGTTTCCTTTTAACTTGAAAAATCACACAATCCAAGAACACATCAAGATACAATCACAAAGTAAAATATATAGTAAATAGAGTGAGTACAGTAAGTAAAAGGTCTGGAATACAAGACCAATTATAAAGTACACGTAAAATTGAAAACAACTCCTGTGAAACCCCGCCAAGGATCCTACCTAAAGAGTAGGTACAGCTCTCGAACGGTCATCTCCATGGTTCATCTCATCTAATGGTTGGCCTATGAGCAGCCTCCAGTCCCGGCACCCTCAGCCTCGATCAATGTTGTCTCTCGTCTGCACAAGACACAGCAAGTTGTGGGTGTAGCCCGTGCAGGGGTGAGTATAACAATACTCAGTAGGGACCCCGAGACCCCCTAAGGTCTCTTAGAATCCATAGAGGATAATCCAAAAAGAAAGACCACAATTACAAAGCACGAATCAACAATCGACCATACTTAGGTATATGCCCATACATATACCTAAGTTATCAAGTAAACCCATCTCGTTCATGAGGAAACACAAGGCCCAACACTTTATCCAAAATAACAATTGTTCCACGAAGGAAAGAATACCACGAAGGTAACACCATGAAGGTAAGTACCACAAAGGTAACACCACAAAAAAATAATACCAAAAAGCTATCCCCACACAGAAGTGTACCACAAATGTAAAGACTAATCTCACACCAGGTATAACTTAAGTATGGAAGTATAGATGATTATCTATATTGATAGATCATCTTACTTCATCAAGAAGCTCTGTTGTTGACCCACACAGGATCGACGATGACCCACACAGGATCTGTAGATGAACCACACATGATCTGAAGATGACTTACACAGGATTTGAAGATGACCCACACATTATCTGTAGATGACTCACATAGGATTGGTAGATTCTAACCTATACAGGATCCTAAAATGACCTACATATGATCTAAAGATTCTTCAAGTACAACCAGCCACAGGGTTCCCAGACTAAGCATGCTTGATTCCGGGAGGATCCACTCCTCAAGAAAAAGTTCAATAATTTAACTACCAATAATTCACATGAAGAAGTATCACAAATATCTGAAACTTCATAAGTGACCCAACGTGACAGACAGTGTGTCATTCGGATGCATGTTCTGTAAGTTATTAGCATTTCTGTTCCGACGGCCCAGTTAGATTCGGGTTTGATCCAACCCGGCCATACTCCAAATTTATCTAAAATCAAAGTGGAGTATACCAAAAGGACCGTATTGATCTAAGGATTCTGGCACTATATATGGTTCGTCAAACCGACGCATGGTTCTCAAGATATGGCCAAAAAGGCGTATTTGGGTCCAGATGGGCCCAGGTCCGATCCGACCAGGTCGGACCGACCCGACCGACCCGACCCGGTTCAGGTCTCCCCAACCTCGTCCAGGTCTACTGGGCACAGCCCACTCGGGGATGTCAGCGCCCAATGGGCCATGCCAAGTGGGCCTCCCCCAGTAGGCCGTGCCGAGCGAGCCGCCCCTAGTGGGCCGTGCCCAATGGACCTGGACCAGGTCGTCTCGGCACCACAGACGGTTCGTCAAACGGATGTTTGGTTCTCAAGATATGGCCAAAAGGGCATATATGGGTCCAGATGGGCCTGGTTTCGGTCCCACCTGACCCGGTTCGGCCCAAGACGGGTCCGTCGGGTTGGTCTGACCGGGTCGGATCGGACCCGAGCCCATCTGAAACCAGATACTCCTTTTTTTCATATCTTGAGACTCAGGAGTCCATTTGAATAACCGTATACAGTTTCGGAATCCTTGGATCGAGATAGTCATTTTGGTATACTCCACTTGGATTTTAGATAAAGTTGGAGTTAGGTCGGGTTGGATTGAACCCAAATCCAACCGGACCCTTGGAACGAAAACACTAATAACTTACAGATCGAGCATCTGAATGACACGTCGTGTGTCGCGTTGGGTCTCTTATGATGAGTCAGACCTTCATTATACTTTTTCATGGGACTTCATGGTAGTTGATGTATCGACCTATGGCTTGAGGAGCAGTTCCTCTCAGAATCAAGCATGCTTAGTATGGGAACCCTTTGGCTAGTTCTACTTAAATAATATTCAGTTCCTATGTGGTTCATCTTCGGATCCTATGTGAGTCTGCATCTTCCGATCCTGTGTGGGTCATCTAAAGATCCTAGGTGGGTTATCTTCAGATCCTATGTGGGTCATCTTAAGATCCTATGTGGGTCATCTTCGGATCTTGTGCTTTTCATCTTTGATCCTTTGTGGGTCAACTATAGAGCTTCTTGATGAATTAATATGATCTAGTAGTACAGGTAATCATCTATACTTCCATACATAAGTTATACCTCATGTGAGCTGAGTCTTTACCTTTTTGGTACACTTCTATGTGGTGATACCTTTGTGGTATTCTTCTGTGTGATGTTACCTTTGTGGTACTTACCTTCATGGTGTTACCTTTGTGGTATTCTTTCCTTCGTGGAACAGTTGTGCTTTTGGATAAAGAGTTGGGCTTTGTCTTTCCTCATGAATGAGACGGGTTTACATGATAACTTAGGTATACGTATAGGCCTATACCTAAGTAGGGTTGATTTTTGCTTCATGCTTTGTAATTTTTTTCTTTCTTTGTGGATTATCCTCTATGGATTCTGAGATACCTTAGGGGGTCTCGAGGTCCCTACTGAGTATTGTTATACTCACCCCTGCAAGGGTTATGCCCACACATTATTGTGTCTTGTGCAGAAAATGGATCGAATTGATCGAGGCTGAGGGTTCCAAGACTGGAGGTTACTCATAGGTGGACCATTAGATGAGACAAACCATGAAGACAACCATTTGAGAGTTGTACCTACCTTTTAGGTAGGATCCTTGGTAGGTGTTCACAAGAGATGTTTTTAGTTTTACTTATACATTCCATTTGGGCTTGTATTCTGGACCCTTTACTTACTGTACTCACTCTATTTACTATATATTTTACTTAGTGCTCGAATCTGGTTGTGTTCTTGGATTTTGTGAGTTTTCATATTAAAAGGCAATGCCTTCTCGGTTTTAGGGATATGCCTTCCTGGTGCTAGTCTCCATCCCTAGGCCTATGGAAGGTGGTCTTCGGGTTGTCATGGCATAGGCCCCGGGGGATGGGTCATGAAAATTTGGTATCATAGGATTCGGTTCTACCGAAGAACTTGTAATCTGATCTTTTAATCAACAATAGTGTTAAGGGTTATGATTATGGTGATCAGTTTGGAGAATCCAGTGTTGGTACGGTGGCCGATTTATCCATACACCAGGACCTGACTTCTAATTTCTGACTCAGTGAATGAAAATACTGATTACATATGTTCTTTTTGAAAAAATTTCTTTGTGATCTCTTTGAGTCATCTCACCAGGTATAACTTTTTTACCATAGTGCACCTATTTCTTTTCAGTATTCCTCCATGAAGACATTCATCTAGGGTTCCAAGTTGAGTATATGATGACAACCCACCAAGCAACGAGGCTTCAGTATAGGGACCTCTTACGGCATAGGTACCAGCGGCATCACTACCCATTGGTCCACCATTACCACCAGCTCCAGCATAAGAGGGTGTACACCGATTGAGCACGTGGCATGAGTTACAGCACCAGAGGCCATTGAGTTTTTAGGGCAAGACGGATCTACAGGCTTCTAAGAACTGGCTAGAGGCCGTGGTCAGAGTTTTCCGACTGTTTGGGACACCAACGGATCTTATGGTCATCCTTGTAGCCATTCTTCTTCAGGAAACAATGGGGAGATGGTGGAGCTTGATGCTCCAGGTTCATGACGAGGTGAATTTCCTTTGGGTGGACTTTGAGAGCCTATTCAGGGAAAATTTCATTCCAATGACTTTACGTGCAGTGCATATACATGAGCTTATCCACTTACAGCAGGGAAACATGATCGTGGATCACTATTCAGTGAGGTTCACCGACCTATCATGCTACTCCACTGACATAGTGTGGGACCCTTTCTTTAGGTCTTGGACCTTTGAGCATGGTCTCAGATAGAAGATCAGAGCTTTGATGGTATCTCTCAGCATCCCGACACAGGTTGAGGTGTTAGAGTGAGTACTCATGGTAGAGATATTCCTTGCTGAGTAGTCACCAGCAGAAAGACCCACCACTAGATGTCACATAGCAGATTC
The DNA here is from genome assembly GCA_963277665.1 of Viscum album. Classification (NCBI taxonomy): domain Eukaryota; kingdom Viridiplantae; phylum Streptophyta; class Magnoliopsida; order Santalales; family Viscaceae; genus Viscum; species Viscum album. The sequence continues at coordinate 733,995,884 of OY728146.1, read as the reverse complement.
ATCTGTAGCTGGCAGTAGACAGATGATGCAGAGGTCCAAGAGGAAGATACCTACAGGTGGACGAACTCCGGATACAGGTTTGGTTGTGTGGGGATCTCGTGACAGAGCAGGATAGGCGAGGAGCAGGCAGTGTTACCCATGCGGCGGGTAGGGTCACATGGATCATGACTTCCCAACCCACTGTACGGACGACCAATAGTGTAACACCCCGAGCTTCCATGATACGCTTCTCATTCAATAATGCAATAGCTTGCATGGTACGCAACTTCGAGTTCTAAAACACTGCGACTAATAAAAGTAGCCGTTATGAATAGTAATAACCACTTTTTAAAATTATAGAAATTTTATTTATCAAAATGGACTTCATTTTTGGATTCGGAATATCGAAATTAGCCTATGTTGAACTTTTGGTATTTTTCTGAGAACTTCTTATTTTTTATGAATAGTGAAAAATACTTAAAACAACTTTTTAATCAAAATAATTTATTGTGATAAATTATACTATTTAGTGGTTTTAAGGTATAATTAGAATATATTTTTACCATTTTATCCAATGGTGGTCATTATAATTAATTTAACATTGAAATTGGACATAAACAATTGTCAATCTTTTGATAAAAATTGTTTCTTAAAAACACGCTATTTGTTGTAACAGCGGGAATTAATTATAAAATTAATTAATGCAACTTATATGTTTGGAATTTTTTAAAATAGACATCATTTTTGAATTCGGAATATCAATTATAGCTTAGGGTGAAATTTTGGCTTTGTTCTGAAAAACTTCAATTTTTGATGAATAGTGAAACCACTAAGTGGTAGTTAAATAACTGATTTTTCGTTTAAATGACATATTACCACTTCTGTGATTTGATTTTCAAAAATCCGACATACATGGTTGTCATTAATAAGTAAAATGTGGTTCAATGAGATTAAAATAATTTTTGGTGAATAGTAACTTTTAAGTTCTTAATCGCGATTAGAGGTAATTAGTGTAGTTTAAGGTAAAAACAATGTTTTAATAATATGATATGAGCTTGAAACTTGTCCTAATCCTATTGGATGAGTCATGGCCGACCAAGACAACCCATGGGTCAACTTGGGGACCCCATGGATCCACTTTGGTTGGAAAATGACATTAATATATATTTATTTAATGTTAAAATTAAATTGACACAAACATGAGTTGTTTTACTAAAACAGTTTTTAAGTGGGGTTACACAAGTCCAAATTTTGATTATAAATATTCATTAGAAACATAAAAAGATTTCCCACATCATAGTATCTTTTTTATAATTTTTAGATATTAAATAAATTAAATTATTTATGACATCATTATGATGTAGTGATGACCTCATTATTTAACGATTTTAATAAAATGAAAAGATAATGAAAAATCCAAGGCTTACACTTGTCCAAAGACTATTTGATGGGTATATATCGAACCCTTATCACCTTAGCCACGAATTATATAAGTGTGGGACCTTTAGAAACCGAAAATCATTGTATAATTGAATAACATTTCATTACTTTCCAAAAGTGCCCCTCCTCTCCACTTATAAAAGGCCCCCTCCTCTCCCACCTTATTCACACCTTCAAGCCATTTGGCTCGGCCAACCTCTGCCAAAATACTCTCCCAACTCCCCCATATTACTCCTAGAAGCCTCACTTTGGGCAGAACTCTTCTCAAGGAATCCTTTGGCTCAAATCAAAAAGAGTTACCCGATTTTGAGGAGGTTAAAGAACGGTTGAGTCAAGTCGGACACAAGGTAAGGGAATTTCTTAACCCAACTTCCATTCTTTGGGTTAATCTCCTAATTTCAAATTATGTCATGATATTATTATGTTGTATATTGTATTTATACTTTCTTTATGTGTACATATAGTGAATACACATAATAGATATATTTTATTTAAAAATGATCTTTTTAAGGGACTTTGTCTCAATCTCCATTCATTGAGGCATATTTTGTTTTATACACAAATTTCTTTTATACAGTGTATAAACCCCTTTGAATTTTACGTTCATTCAAAAGGAATCTTTTTTATACGAAGCATTTTACTAAACTAACAAAAAGGGAATGTTTTTATTTCCGTACTTAGGCGGCGACAACGACTTCTCCACCGCCGTGACCATTATTTGAGTTTCGGCTTCCTCTACAAGCCATCACTTTTTTTAATGAAAAATAAATACAAAGTTTTAACTTTCTTTTATTTTGGTTTTGAAAATGGTTTTGAAAACGTTTTTATTATATCAATGTGTTGTATTGATATCTTGTGATTGAAATGTGGAAATGTTATGTTTCCTTTATGCATGTTTTATGTGATACGATTATGTTATGGTTTATGATATGTTTAAACCTATTCATATGAGGAATGCATTGGACTTAATAAGTGACGGGTGGAGCCCGCTATAGCTCCTCGATGCATCGGCAGGTCTCATGAGACAAACTAGTGTCTTGGCACGAGGCCTTGACAAAATCTTATTTGTGGTCTTGGCACGAGGCCTTGACTACGTGGTTATGATAGTCTGGCATTATGCATTCCATCATTATGAAAGTGGTTATTGATATTTCATGTGATTATTCGACCAGTAGAATATCCATGTGAAGAAGTGAATGGCATTATCTCATTTTACTTTTTCCATATTATGTTGAAGTTCAAGTTTAAAAGGCTTTTGTTTTAGTTATACATTTCCTTAAATGTTAATGTTTATTTATGAAAGCTTCCGCAATATTGTTATCCTTACTGAGCATCTGAGCTCACCCCTTTCAATGTTTTAATATTTTCTAGGATGTGAAGAAGTATTTTATGAATGACCTGCAAGGATAGTTCGAAGAGGATAAAAGTGTGGACTATGGAGACTATGTTATTATATTTTTTCACTTTGTGATGTAATGTAACATTTATGAATGTATCTAGTGTTTCCAAGGCTACTAAACTAATCGGTCTTTCGAGACTTGATCTTTTGTGATCATGCCAATGAAGTAATGCACCGACTCTGGGTAGCTGGGGTCGGGGCGTTACAGTTGGTATAAAAGGCAGTTTAGTACTAACCTTGGAAGCTAGATTTAGATAAACTCTGATTAGAGCACATAGCCCAAAGATAGACTTTGAGGATTAGTATAGAAGAACTTCCTAGAATTTTGGTATTATAGAGATGTTATGAGTTTTCCAAGCAATACATCCCTGTCTGGATACGAGCAGGTAGAGGCGGCTCTGGCACAGATGTACCTAGGGGTAAAACCCAAAAACACCGCTTTGAGCTAGACTCGAACGGGAACTGGTGCACGACAACGGGCCTTGCTGCACTCTTGGTTACGACACTCCCAGGGGATATGCTTAGGATAATTCTCATTTTATTTATAAACCACTATGAAGGGTTATGAGTACATACTTCCTCAAAGAAAACATTTCTTTTTATGATTATGGATTATATCCATAAATAGTTCAATTTATGTAAAGTGTTTAACAAGTATGGAATTATGTATTTTGATTCATAAACTAATCTAGTTTATGCCATTGTTTAGAAATGGTGCCTAGTGGAAGGAATGGAAACCGTATCAATGCACGAACTCCGTGTAGTGATTGCCCTCCTGCTCAAGATAATTATTGTGGATCTGGAGATACAACTGGTGCCGATCAACTAATCACCATACTGGGACAACTCACGCAGGTTATGAATAATAACCTTACTCGTATGGAGCACCCTGATACGCAACGTGGAGGATCAATGCTAGAACGTTTCATGAGGCAACAACCACCAACCTTCAATGGGAGTACAAATCCTACAGTAGCTGAGGAATGGATAAATTCCTTAGAGAAAATATTCCATGCCTTGGGGAGTAGTGAAAGGGAGAAGGTTGTCATGGCAGTTTACCGCCTCACTGGAGATGCCGATCAGTGGTGGTCACTGATTCAAAACACAAAGGAAGATGATGACGTATCGAATATGGAATGGAGGGAGTTCAAAGAGCTTTTCTTAGAAAAAGATTTTCCTCGTGACCATCGAGCAGATATGGAAAGGCAATTTCTGAGTTTGAGGCAGAAGGAGGATGAGAATGTCGCAAAGTATGAGGCTAACTTTACAAGGTTAGCGAGGCATGCTGCCGATTATATACGTAACCCAAGGAGTAAGATTGATCGTTTCTTTGATGGGTTAAAACCATTTCTCCGTCGAGCTTTAGTATCACAATCCTTCTCATCATACGAAGATATTGTCTCGTGTGCTATCAAGATAGAAAAGGAATTCTCTAAGTCTTATGACAACAAAGTAAAGCAAGAGAAGAAGAGAACGGTGGAACAAGAGACAGATAAAGGGAAAAAGGGAAAGAAGGATTTTCCATTATGTGATAATTGTGGGAAGAATCACCCTGGTACTTGCCTAAAAGGAATTGGAGTTTGTTATAAATGTAGAGAAAAGGGTCACCAGGCGCGTGATTGCAAGGGAAAGAAAGAGGCTGTCAAAGTTGAATGCTACAATTGTAGGGAAACAGGGCATTATGCAAATGAATATCCTAAGCGTCAGGGAAACTTACCTCAGAAAAGGCCAAGGGATCAAGGCCAATCTTATGCTGTGACTACAGTTGAAGCGGAATAATTAATGTATTGGTGCTTTTGGACTCAAGGATTATATTCTGGTTATAAGAATAATGTGATATATATATATGGATTGTACTGCAGTACTTGTTGATTTCAGTAAGGTTTTAATATGATTAAGGTAATCATATTTTTAGTATGTGACAATAAGAGAAACTTTTCTTTGTTTGGGGAATCTGATGTTACAATTGATTTTGGAATTTAGAGACCTTTTAGAGAAAGTCTGGATGGAGGTATTTTGGATAACTATTAAGGTTGGAATGGATTAAGTTGAACCATGGATAGTATTGTTTAAGGTTAAAGAATTTCTGAAGATTATTTTTGGAATATTATAATACTATAGTTTTAGGAAAAGGACAACCTGCAGGGTGGGGAATAACCCGTCGTGTCGGACAAAGCTGCAGGAATCGAACCCACAACCATAGTGCGACAAGCCTTTATTTCCTACCACTAGCCTACAGGAAGTCCCTGGTTATTACAAAATAATTTTACTAATCTAAATGGTATGAGTTATCATTTGGAACCTTATACAATTAGGATAAGTATAATATTTTTGGGTTCTATTATCTTTTTGAGTGAAAGGTGAGTTGAAGGTTGAAACTCTAATTGTCAAGCATAAATATATATATACCTATCTCTTATTCAATGAATAAATTAATTCTTAAACATTAGTAAAGGGATATTAAAACAAAAAAATGTGTTATCCTAATACCTTATGTCTTGTTGAACTGATGATATTTTAAATCAACATAGATTGAAGGCTTTGAGGCCCTCAATTTGACAGTTGATTGTGATTGATGACCTCAGTCACTCCCTACGAATATTTACGTTTTTCCTCCAATTATATGTCTCTAATTTCCACCAATGTTCTCTTAATCGAGATCATAATTGGGTGGTGACTTTTTCATTTCCCTTTCCCTCTTATTAAGGCTAAATTTTATTAACCTTATTTCCGATGTGGGTTTTCCTCAAAGGTATTTTCTCTTTTCAACCTTTTATTTACAAAGAAAAAATTCAAATTGCGAGGACGCAATTTATTGAAGGAGGGGAGAATGTAACACCCCGAGCTTCCATGATACGCTTCTCATTCAATAATGCAATAGCTTGCATGGTACGCAACTTCGAGTTCTAAAACACCGTGACTAATAAAAGTAGCCGTTATGAATAGTAATAACCACTTTTTAAAATGATAGAAATTTTATTTATCAAAATGGACTTCATTTTTGGATTCGGAATATCGAAATTAGCCTATGTTGAATTTTTGGTATTTTTCTGAGAACTTCTAATTTTTTATGAATAGTGAAAAATACTTAAAACAACTTTTTAATCAAAATAATTTATTGTGATAAATTATACTATTTAGTGGTTTTAAGGTATAATTAGAATATATTTTTACCATTTTATCCAATGGTGGTCATTAGAATTAATTTAACATTGAAATTGGACATAAACAATTGCCAATCTTTTGATAAAAATTGTTTCTTAAAAACACGCTATTTGTTGTAACAGCGGGAATTAATTATAAAATTAATTAATGAAACTTATATGTTTGGAATTTTTTAAAATAGATATCATTTTTGAATTCGGAATATCAATTATAGCTTAGGGTGAAATTTTGGCTTTGTTCTGAAAAACTTCAATTTTTGATGAATAGTGAAACCACTAAGTGGTAGTTAAATAACTGATTTTTCGTTTAAATGACATATTACCACTTCTGTGATTTGATTTTAAAAAATCCTACATACATGGTTGTCATTAAGAAGTAAAATGTGGTTCAATGAGATTAAAATAATTTTTGGTGAATAGTAACTTTTAAGTTCTTAATCGCGATTAGAGGTAATTAGTGTAGTTTAAGGTAAAAACAATGTTTTAATAATATGATATGAGCTTGAAACTTGTCCTAATCCTATTGGATGAGTCATGGCCGACCAAGAAAACCCATGGGTCAACTTGGGGACCCCATGGAGCCACTTTGGTTGGAAAATGACATTAATATATATTTATTTAATGTTAAAATTAAATTGACACAAACATGAGTTGTTTTACTAAAACAGTTTTTAAGTGGGGTTACACAAGTCCAAATTTTGATTATAAATATTCATTAGAAAGATAAAAAGATTTCCCACATCATAGTATTTGTTTTATAATTTTTAGACATTAAATAAAATAAATTATTTATGACATCATTATGATGTAGCGATGACCTATTTATTTAACGATTTTAATAAAATGAAAAGATAATGCAAAATCCAAGGCTTACACTTGTCCAAAGACTATTGTATGGGTATATATAGAACCCTTATCACCTTAGCCACGAATTATATAATTGTGGGACCTTTAGAAACCGAAAATCATTGTATAATTGAATAACATTTCATTACTTTCCAAAAGTGCCCCTCCTCTCCACTTATAAAAGGCCCCCAGCTCTCCCACCTTATTCACACCTTCAAGCCATTTGGCTCGGCCAACCTCTACAACAATACTCTCCCAACTCCCCCCTCTTACTCCTAGAATCCTCACTTTGGGCAGAACTCTTCTCAAGGAAGCCTTTGGCTCAAATCAAAAAGAGTTACCCGATTTTGAGGAGGTTAAAGAACGGTTGAGTCAAGTCGGACACAAGGTAAGGGAATTTCTTAACCCAACATCCATTCTTTGGGTTAATCTCCTACTTTAAAATTATTTCATGATATTATTATGTTGTATATTGTATTTATAATTTCTTTATGTGTACATATAGTGAATACACATAATAGATATATTTTATTTAAAAATGATCTTTTTAAGGGACTTTGTCTCAATCTCCATTCATTGAGGCATATTTTGTTTTATACACAAATTTCTTTTATACAGTGTATAAACCCCTTTGACTTTTACGTTTATTCAAAAGGAATCTTTTTTATACGAATCATTTTACTAAATGAACAAAAAGGGAATGTTTTTATTTCCGTACTTAGGCGGCGACAACGACTTCTCCGCCGCCGTGACCATTATTTGAGTTTCGGCTTCCTCTACAAGCCATCACTTTTTTTTAATGAAAAATAAATACAAAGTTTTAACTTTATTTTATTTTGGTTTTGAAAATGGTTTTGAAAACGTTTTTATTATATCAATGTGTTGTATTGATATCTTGTGATTGAAATGTGGAAATGTTATGTTTCCTTTATGCATGTTTTATGTGATACGATTATGTTATGGTTTATGATATGTTTAAACCTATTCATATGAGGAATGCATTGGACTTAATAAGTGACGGGTGGAGCCCGCTATAGCTCCTCGATGCATCGGCAGGTCTCATGAGACAAACTAGTGTCTTGGCACGAGGCCTTTACAAAATCTTATTTGTGGTCTTGGCACGAGGCCTTGACTATGTGGTTATGATAGTCTGGAATTATGCATTCCATCATTATTAAAGTGGTTATTGATATTGCATGTGATTATTCGACCAGTAGAATATCCATGTGAAGAAGTTAATGGCATTATCTAATTTTACTTTTTCCATATTATGTTGAAGTTCAAGTTTAAAAGGATTTTGTTTTAGTTATACATTGCCTTAAATGTTAATGTTTATTTATGAAAGCTTCCACAATATTGTTATCCTTACTGAGCATCTGAGCTCACCCCTTTCAATGTTTTAATATTTTCCAGGATGTGAAGAAGTATTTTATGAATGACCTGCAAGGATAGTCCGAAGAGGATAGAAGTGTGGACTATGGAGACTATGTTATTATATTTTTTCACTTTGTGATGTAATGTAACATTTATGAATGTATCTAGTGTTTCCAAGGCTACTAAACTAATCGGTCTTTCGAGACTTGATCTTTTGTGATCATGCCAATGAAGTAATGCACCGACTCTGGGTAGCTGGGGTCGGGGCGTTACAAATAGACGGTTGAAGAATCTCTCTGGCAGAGGTGGATATTTTATCGAGGAGGTCCACAGGCAGTAAGCGGACGTGGAAGAGGAGCTAGTCATGCAGCAGGCAATGGGTGGCGATTTGAGGTTCTACTGCCCCCACCTCCTGGTGTTCCACCCCAACCACAAGGAGTAAGTGGATAGGGACAAGCTCATCTCCAAGAAGTTGAGGCCTATGACCACGGTACTCCAGAGATGATACGAGGCACGATCTCTGTCTACTAAACCTTAGCTGTAGTACATATAGACACGGGTTCCAGTCACTCTTTTAATTCCATGACCCTCGTTCAGAGCTCGGAGATTTTAATAGAGCCTTTGGCTCAATCCTTATGGCTAGATAATCCTATGGGAGAGTATTCTAAGATTAAACACAGGTGCTGGTAGTTTGACCTCACTCTAGGAGGTGAGAGCTTTAGCTGGGATCTTCTAGTATCAGCATAGAGTCCTCACGAAATCATCTTGGGTATGGATTGGTTATCTACAGTCCATGCTCAGATCGAATTTATTAGGTGCAATGTGTGGTGTGTCAGTGACTATGGGACCAGATTTTCCTTCACTGGCAAGAAGGGAACCTTTGTAGCACAGGATGGACTTACCCAGAGGAGGTTGCATCCGATCACACATCAGTTGGCTAGCCTTAACCTTGAATTGGTTGATGTTAAGAGTCTGAGTTATCCTGTAGTGGTGGACCTGTATGCTGATGTTTTCCTTGATTATGTTCTGGGTCTACCTCCTCACAGATAGGTGGACTTTTATATCGACTTGTACCCTAGGATGGCACAGATATCTACACCAGCATATCGGATGGCTCCCGCGGAGCTTCAAGAGCTGTGAGTACAGATGGAGGACATGCAGTGGAAGGGGATCATTAGGTCCAGTGTTTCTTCTTGGGTAGCTCTGATTTCGTTTTCCAAGAAGGCGGATGGGATTTTGAGAATTTGTGTGGACTATCGGCGCCTGAACAAGGTGATTGTGAAGAATAAGTACACACTACCGAGGATTGATGATATTTTTGATCAGCTGAAGGGAGCATAGTTGTTTTTGAATATAGACCTCAGATCAAGCTGTCACTAGCTCTGGGTACGGGATGAGGATTTTTAGAAGATAGCCTTTAGATGTCGGTATGGCCACTATGAGTTCTGGGTTATTCCATTCATATTGACCAACTCCCTAGTAGTGTTCATGGGACTTATGAAAATGATCTTCTAGCCATACCTTGATCGCTTGGTGGTAGTTTTCATCGATGACATCATGGTTTACTCAGCTACAGAGGAGGATCATGCCTATCATCTGCAGATAGTTCTAGACACACTCTGAGAGCACCAGCTTTATGGTAAGTTCTCAATGTTCTAGTTCGGGATCTGAGAGGTTCAATTCGTGGGACACATCATCTCAGAGGCTGGAGTTGTGGCAGATCCAGTGAAGATTGAGGTTGTGCTTTCTTGGGATCCACCTTGGATTGTGACGGAGGTGCAAAGTTTCCTGGGTCTGGCCGGTTACTACTGGAGGTTTGTACCTGACTTTTCCAGAGTTACGGAACCCTTATTAGTGTTGATGAAGAAGGGGCAACCCTTAGTGTGGTCGAAGATATGCCAGCGGAGTTTCCAAGAGCTGAGGTAGAGACTGATGAGTGCCCCCATATTGAGGCTACTAGAGGAGGGTGTTGTGTACGTAGTCTACTACGATGCATTAGGGTACGGGCTTGGGGTAGTCACTGCATGGGCCATGGGAGACAGGTCATGATAGTTTCGCAGTGAAAACCCTATTTGAGTGATCTGGATTTCCACAATATTATAAAATCAAAGGGCCCCTTCCAAGAACTATACGAGGTCTAGAAAAAACCCTATTGTTGATAACCACCATGAGAATCATCACACTTTTGATTCCCTTTATGGGAACTCATAGAACTATCAATGGGAGAAAAAGTAACTCTCATCAATCATAAATTTTCAACCATGTCCATTTCGACCATCAACAGTCAATCCAGCAAATTGACATAAGAGGGAAGCTTCAGTAAGAAAACCTGAGAGAAAATAACAGATCCAATTCACAGACATAACCATAAAGTCTTCATATTTTCATTTGATAAAATATAAGGTGTAAATTTCACAAGCTCAGAAAAACAGTATGCATATCTTGTCTCAAACCTGTCAGCATTCTCAGGTTTCAAAAACCCAATATCCATAGCCAACACCATAGAATTTTGATATAATTGGTCTATGAATTGGAGTTTAAATTCTCTCCACTCCAATCCCTCATGCTTCTTCTGCATCACAATTTTTTCCCACCATCTCCTATTAAGTCTTTACAATACAAAGGTGGAACACTTCACCTTGTTTTCATCATGTGTCTACAATAAATCAAACAAATAGTCAATCCCACTCAACCATTCCTATTCTTCTTGAGGATCATTGGATACTTTGAACACTAGAGGATTCTGGAAAAGTAAATTCTAATCATGATATAATAAAAAATCCTTATGAGGTTCCATATTTGGATTCTAAATAGTAACTGGTGTTGGGGATTTTCATAGTGTTTGAATGGTATGAACAATCACCTCAAGACATCTTTCACAAAACACCTCCTAGATCTGATTCGCACGTCTTCTCAGAGGCATGACGACACACAACATAATCAGATATTATTAAATACATCATATTAACAATCAAATAGATTAATAAAGTAAATCAATATTAATATATAAATATTCAATATTTGGATTTCTATCTATCCAAATTTAAAGTAGGGAAAATACTGAAACTAGTCCTCAAGACATCTTCCACAAAACACCCCTAGTGACTTAAGTCTCATAACGCTAAGAGATGAATAGGAACTCAATCGCAACTACCTCCTATGTCCTGACAAGATTACACAACTACATACTATCATCAAGGTAAGATGTTTAACCTACACCTTTAATACCACTTTTTCAATAACCAACCACGATACACGGGTACCCTGATAACTAGTCTAGTCCAAATGTATCCCAAAGGATGTTCCCAATCCCCATGGGTTGACGACTAGAACCTAGCATCATACATTATGAAAGTGGGAACAAATTTTCTACAAAATAAATGGAAACAAGAGAAACAAGTAAGTATGTATACAATAGAAACTCTACAATGAGAACTATACTAGAATATAAATAGGAAAAAACAACCCAAAGAATAGCCACAAAGTACTAAGAAATATAATAACAACCCAAGTCCCAATGGAAAAAATTCTCTAAGACTAAGGATAGACATCAAGAACCACCTCCAAGTGGTGATTTACCATTTCTCAAACCTGGAAGAATATAATTTACAAACACCAAAAGGAACAAGCAAGTAATGAGATAAAATCCCAGTAGAGTCTCACCAAGGATTCTATAATAAGATTCAAAAATTAATTAACCAAATAAATATTTCAACCTTAAAAAAATATACTTGGAAATTCATAATCATATTTAAAACAAATCATGAATTTCATTCCAATAGATGTAAATACTTTAAACAAATGGCATAATAAATTTTTTATATAAAATAGTTTATATAAATTCACAAGGTATGTGTGAAATAATTTACAAACAATGGCATGTATTTCAAAACATCACAAGGGTGCAACATGGTCATCTTCCAAGATGTAAGATTGTTCCAGGTTAGGGGATCCTCACACACTTATATAATGAAAATAGAAATGTGAACTCATGTACCATTAGGACTGGTCAAATAAGACTAAGCAGCATCCTAATAAAGATGATATCTACTAATAAGTTTATTTTAGAGTTTTAAAACTTCAATCTATTTCTACGGAATTCCCATCCTAGCAAGTTTATCCCTAATAAATCACTAACTATCTAGGATTTCATGTTATCAAACAAAAATAAATAATGGGGAATTAATTTCAAAAAATTTCAAAATACAATCAACCCATTTTTCCATTTCAATATAACAATTTTCATTTAAAAACTAAAATGGTTTTTTAATTAAAACATTTCTTTTCTAGGATAAAACCAATGTATTTCTATAAAAAAATTAAACTTTTTTTCTCAAATAAAAATTTGAAATCAATTTCAAAATTCAATTTCACAAATTAAATTATTCAATTTAAATTTCCATAACTTTCTATCAAATAAAAATCACACCCCAATTCAATTGAATTGGGGGTGTTCCCCGATTTGGATGCCAAATCCAATTCAAATACCTAAATTGATGGAATTTTGTTTTTAATAAACTAATTGAAATCAATTACATTTAAATAAAAAAATTAATTTAAATAAATAAATTTAGGTTTAATCAAATTGGCTATAGTAAATGGAACCACCTACCATAGATCATAGGATTACGAATCACAAATCCCTAAATGGGAAACTCTTATAGTGAATGTCAGAAATGAAGATCTGAGAATCAAACCTATATTCAAGATCCAAAAAAATGAGGATTAGATCCTCTAACAATTAATATATCTATTAAACCCTAGGGAGGAGAAGAACATAGTGGGAGATAGAGAACGGGGAGAGGAAACTTACTGTGAAAGGATAGAACAAAGATCCTCTAGCTTTAATCCTCCTTGGAGAGATTTTAGAGGAGCCAAAATCGGTCCCTGAGAGCCCTTACAACCCTATAAATTGATCTAAGTTGATTTAGTCTTGATCAGGGGTCTAAATGGGGGGGTTTGGTATTTTTTAACAATTTTCATATTAATTAAAAGTCATGCTCACGGTTTCTTAGGGAGGGACGCATGTTATAAAAATCATGTTCCCTAACCGAACACCCCCATTGAAAATTATTTTTTATTGAGATAAAATCCCTTTTAAGGGAGATGGGGGAAACCGACATGACATCAAAGACATAAACAAGACAAAAAACCCCAACAATCCAAAATTCCAAGACCAAAAAACCCACACTACATGAGAAAAGTCCCTCCCAGCATCAAAATACATAAAATCTAGCTTCCAACTTCCATCGTTGGTCGTCAAGCTATCCCGTGAAAAAATGCATGGGCCCGATACCGATGGCCGGAGCCATACCCTCTCAAACATCCAATTTCGAAAATCGATGTTATAGTGGAAACGTATTGCCCTAAACCTCATCTGGAGCAGCCTCATGTAGATGTTGTGATTGTAGAATCTCCTAAACCCTAGACCACCGAGGCCAAAACAGATCCAATAACCATGAGCATCCACAAACTGACACCGCAATCTCACGCAATTCAAAGAACAATTACCACAACGCTAAAAAGTCATGAGTAGCAAATAATTTACCAAAAATAGAGTTACCTAAGCATATTTAGATTCAAAGGCACCCAAACATCTAGAACCCTCATGAGCATAAAATCCAATGTTCTATCCTTGTATCCTCGACCATCAACTCCATAACTCACCGTGATGCACCCGGCCGCAAAAGCTCAAAACATGAAACAAGGAACCAGACGTCAATCGACATCAAAATAGCAGCCAAATAACACAATCAACAGAAGACAACAAACCAGACCATCACCATCTCCTCTCACAATCTCAACATTATGAACAACAAACTGTAACCAAAACAAACGATGACAACAAAAATCAAATCCAGAAAATCATCACCAGCACACCATAAGAAAGATTCACCGCAAAACGGATCCCGTCGCCACCCACCATGATGCCCACAGAAGAAACGAAGAACCCTACAATGCAGAAACCAGTGATGAGGCAAAAAACCACCAGCCGCAGGAACAAGAACTCATTCGCGGACAGTCACCGCACTGCCATGGGTAACCCTATCCGGCTATAGGAATTGGGCGAAGTAACAGGCCAGGAATGGTAAAAGGGGTCGATCCAGCCGAGTCCGTGAAGCCACATGACACCACCGCAACTGGGATCCATTACCATGAACTCCAAGCATGAGTAGGGTGTTTCACCAACCTGAGACTAAGGAGGTGGCAATGAGGGGAAACCCTAGCTTGTAGAGCCCCTTACGGGCACATCTTGAGTTGAACACCTCCTACTATAGGGTTTCATTGTTTCTTCTTAGTGGTTGAAAGTGTTTTAAAACCGTTAAATAACCATTCTAGCCCTTTCTATTTGGGTTTTTATGTTGTTCACTAAATGGTTTCATGGTTTGTTTAAATAATTTGCCAACCGTTCATAACCCAAAATCCCTTCAAAAAATTTAAAATTCCACCCATAACACCCCTAAATGAAACCCAACCAAAGAATGATCAAAATTAGTGTTGAGGAATAACTGAAAATATTAAAAGTATTTTACACATACATATATTTATTATACCATATATGATCTACTTGTGACCTTTTATTACTCATTTATTAATAATTCCTTGTTAAAATCATGTTTTAGATAATAACTCCTTCATTTTTTCATGTTTGTTTTGGTCTAGTATCATAGACCCTTTCATTTTGATCATGGTTCCATCATATATATAATTTTAAACCTGATAAAAATATTATATATATTAATTATATAATTATTTATCATAATCCATTAAAGTTATATATCGAAAATAAATTACACTATTCATGGGGACTGTAGGTCGTACTACGCATGAGCGCTATTTTAGTTTTCTCAAAGGATGAAACTAATGAACATTAAGTAATATATTACATTGAAATAATAATTTTAATATGATATATTTCACATATATTCATTAAATTTACACATATTACCTTACATGAAAAACTTTAGTGGAAAATGAAGCACATCACTTCGTGAGGCAGTAGTCCTCCATACACATGAACAAAGTTATCGTATCAACCACAGAATGGAATGTGAGATAGAATATGTTATATCCTAATTATATAAGTTTAATTATGTTATGAAAATCATATATATTCATTTAATATATCTATTTTACCATCCAAGTAAAACATAAATAAAAAACATATCGCATCGATTCGCGAGGCGGTAGTCTGCCATACACGCGAGCGACGTTGTTATTTTCTAACAGGTTAGGATGTAAGAAGGTACATGTGGTATGAAAATTATATAAGTATAATAATATCATAAATATCATATATAAACATTAAACCCATCATTATATATATCTGTGAATAACATCGATTCGTGAGGTGATAGTCCACTGTACACACAATTAATGGTTTAATTTCTTATTTGATGGAAGAGGATATGGATATAGGTTATGAAATTAACATAAGAAAAAATTATTATATGGAAATTATATTTTTTATTATATACACATAATTTATTAATATTTAAATGAGGTCAAACGAGAAAAAAACAAAATTCAAGGTTAATAATTTTAACTCTTCTTTGGAGAACCTCATTAGGTTTATACATAAATCCTTCTTAAGAGGGTATCATAATCAACATAAGGAATATAATATGTGTGTATAGATTTAGCTAATATATTTGGGTAATTATTTTCAGAACCAAATTTATTTTTATGTGTGAATATGAGAGAATATGGGGTGTCCATTTATATGTGGGAGAGAGGACACACATGGAATTTTTTAAAAGAACACAAGGTACCCACATTTTTCACATGAAAAAAGGCTCTATAATGGGTCATTATCTAACCCTTTAGATTTTAAGGTCTAAATAATTCCATAAAATTGGTGTCGTAAAATTTTCTATGTCATTTTACCCCTTATCTTTAATTTTAACCACTAGGTAAACCCTTTTTAAACTTAAGTGCGGTAATTAATTTTTACAATTTTTACTATTCATTTTGACCAAAAATTAAGTTGAAATTATTATATGATATTAATTATTCTAATTCCAAATATGGAATAATTTTTTCTAAATTATATTCACATAATTTCTGAAATTTAATTTAATATTAAACCCACATACGTGATGAAAAAATGTGTTTCCCAAGAGAATGTTTTCAAAAGATTAAAAAGTTTTAATATCAAAATTCAATTTAAAATTGTTTCCAATATCCTATATTGGATTAATTATAATATTATTTATATAATTTTACTTTTAAAATCATTTTAAAACAAAATATATCATTAAAAATTATTTAAATGGAAAGACGTTTTTCAATAAAAACATATATTTTTCACTATTCATTAAAAAATTAATCTCTTCTGAAAAATCTAAAAAAATCAACATAAGATAATTTCGATGTTTTGATTCCAAAAATGTAGATAATTTTTTAAAATTAATTTCTTATACTGAAATAAATTATTTCTTTTATTTTTTCACAGAATAAAATGAAAATAATTTTTTGACAAAACAAGTATTTTCCAGAGCATATAAAAACTTTACTAAAAACTAAGTACGTTTTTATAAATATTATTTCTTCATATAAAACCATTATAATTAATTTCTAAAATTTTCCTATTCCTACTCAAAAAAGAAATTTTAATATCTAGGTAATAAAGGTTTTTTTTAAATAATAATATTAATAGTTGGTTGTGGTTTGTTAAAACTTGGTGTTGCGTGTAACACAAGTTATTGAATAAATTAAATTTGTTAAAAATATATTTCATAAAATATAGAGGTGTTATATTATAACCCCATTAAAATGAATTATTCCCTTGAAATTCCATCACTTTGGTATAAATAACTAAGAATACATCTTCCTCATTGCATCGTTAGGTTCCCACAGAGCTTCCTGGAGATGGTGGTTTCGCCATAAGATTTTGATTAGGTGAGTCGTATTATTTTGTAGAAATTTTCTATATGATAAAGAATCACCACTAGTTATTCCTCATAATAAGTACATGTTATAGTGGTAAAGTCTCTAAGTTCATTACATCTGATAGATCAGCCGTGTACTTTCTCAAAAGAGATATATGGAACACATCGTGAACCTGAGAGTGATTTAGTGGAAGCACCAAACCATAAGCTACAGTCCTGATATGATCAACAATTTAAAAGGGAGTGATATTAATAGTGATCATGTTAACCTTATTTATAAATCCAATTACCTTCTTACATGTAACGAAATCTTAAAAACACCTTGTTATCAGTTTTGAACTCCAGATCATGCCGGCAATTGTCAGCATAACTTTTTTGCCGAATTTGAACTTCCCTTATATACTACTGAATGAATATAACCTTATCTACCACTTTTTCAGATATATTATATCCCAATAGATTTATTTATCCATATTCATCCCATTATGTTAGATTTTTACCATTATTTTCAGAGATGGCTTCATAAGGATCCATCTAAATTCTCGATTGAAATAAAATGTTGTATGAAAAATCAATCAGAGAAAGGTGTTTATCCCAACCAGTTTTGAAATTGTAACATCCCAGGTATTTATAGAATAATAATTTTTCATATATATTTATTTTTTTGAATTTAATATTAATTTTATTTTAAATGGTACACTATGTATGATAGCATATCCGACACTCAACAATGGGATTCTCTGCAATCTTATGTTGCGCAAAACACAAAGTTATAACGAAAAATAATACAATAATATTATTATTATTTTTAATGGTAGTTAATGCCTAGTCTTTGTATTGGTGGGAATGAACAAAATTGACTTTATTATCATTTTACATCTTTTTCAAAAGTTTTTACAATTATCCAATGAATTTTAGAGGCTTAAAATGAGAATGAATCCAATTTTAAGCATAAAATACTATAAAATATTTAAAATGTCATTTTACCACCTTTTAATGGAGAATCCTTTTTAAAATATTTCTATTAAATTTTATATGTTCTATTTGATAAAATAAACTTCTTATTTATAATATAGACATAAAAATTTACTTTGGTTGAAATTTTGGTATTATTCTGATAAAATCAATATTTTTATTAATAGTGAAAAATACTGCAGTTTAATTCAAAAATGAATTTTTGTGTAATTTATTTATATAGTTATATTTTAATTTTAATTAGTTTTAAATTGTAATTGTATTAAGTTTTTATCATTTAATCCAATTATGTTCATTGGAAGTAATTTCACATCTAAATTGGACATAAACACATGTAAATATTTTGATAGTTTTTACTTCTTAAAAACCTGCATTATGGTTTTGACAATAAGAATTAATTTAAAATTAATTAATGAAACTTAAATATTCTTAATTTGAAAAAATATATTCCATATTTGGAATCATAAGGTCCAAATTTTGTTGTTAGGTACCTTTTATTTTTGGACTTTATGAATAGTAACTTCAGTAATTATTTTTATTTACCATGGTAAAAGGGTAAATCAGGTAAATAAGGGTAAAAAAATAATATTATAATAATATAAAACTACCCTAACACATGTAATAATCCTATTGGAAGAGATATGTCCGACCATGGTTATCCTTGTGTAGATTTTATGACCCCATTGAGCCACTTGGGTTTGATAATGACCTTTTATAATATTTATTTTAAAGACAAAAGAAATATAACACAAACATGAATCTCCTAACTAAAATAATTTTAATTTGTTTTATGTAAATGTTATATTAAAATATAAATATTAATTATAAATCCAAAAATATTTCCTACATAATGGTATTTTATTTATAATTTTTATATATTAAATAAATATATTTATTCATGATGGAATGATTACCTTATTAATGAAATATTCAAATAAAAGATATTATAAATATTACAATAAATGTAATTTCAACATTTTGATTCCATAAACAAATTTTTTGGATGACATTGAAATATTAGGGATTATTTAATACCTTTTTTAAAAGTAATAAACTTCTTATGATATTATCATAAATCAATTACCAAATAGTGTCAAAATTGACAAAAATGAGTTTTAAAAACAAATACTATTTTATTAAATGATATAATAGTCCTAAACATATAAGATTTATGCCAAATGACTTATATAATATTAAAATTTTCATTTATGATCCAATTTTGGTTCTATTGTCAATTTATATTAATTATAGTAACCAGGTATTAAGAAAATATAAGAAGACATGGTAAGAGTTATTGTTTTTAACTAAGGGTTAAAGATAAAGGATATGGTTATTTTTTGACCTAAACTAGTCTAAAACATATTGGATGAGATTATTTCATCCTATAATCATATTATCCTAGAAATATATCAATTTTTAACAATTATAATTCTAAAATAAATTTATAATAAAATAATATATCAAGACTTTCTTAAAGTGTCCATCCTCCCTCCTATAAAAGGCCACCACCTCTACCAACTTAAGAAAACCTCTTAATCCCCTTGTATCTTCCAAATTTTTCTAAAATAAGATCCCAACGTACCTCATTTTATCTTATATTCCTTACCTTGTCCACAATTCAATTAAATAAATACTTTTGGCTCAAATTAAAAGGCGTTACCCGTTTTTGAGGTAGCATCTTCTCTAAAATTTATTTTATTTATTTTCCTTCTTCACTCCCTATGATCATCTTATTATATGATTACATGAAAAAAATAGTATCCTAAATATACTATTATGTTGTTATTAGAAGTATTCTAACTACACTTACACACACCTTCATCTAATGTATATGAACATACAGTTTCGGTGTATGGCAAACTACAACCTCACAAAATGATGATTATTCAATTTTCTCCTACCACCTCTCATGATGAACATTGTGATGGAATTGTATTTATATATGATATATATTATATTTTTATTGTCTCTATTATTATATAATTTTTATTTATAACATACCTTTATGCTTTCCATAATGTGTAAATACGATAATTTCATTTGAGGAAGTGTGGACTACCGTCCCCTCAAAGTGATATAACTCGTTCATTCCAAACATGGAATGTATAAAGGAAGGATTTAATGAACTTTTGTAACATATATAACATATATATTATACTGGAATTATAGTATACCTATGTATCATTTAGTTTTCATTCCTTTAATATGACAAGTAAATGAAAAAAAGTGTTCATGTGTGCGTACGGCCTACCGTCTTCAGGAATGATGCATTTCATTTATTATCTCTAAATGTTATGGACTATTCTAAAATACATATATATGGGAAATATATGATATTTAAATAATTAATAATATTCTTTAGGTAATTTAAATATGACCACATGGATAATTTTCTTCAAAACAAGTTCATTTTTTACTCAAATAACGAACATCGACAAAACGTCTGATTTGAACTCAAATAATTAACTAATTGATATAACATTGTAATAATTGAAATAAACTGAATAATAAAATTTAAAAAGGTTCAAAAGAAATTTTAAATTAACCTAAGTTTATTATTCATGAAATTAAAGAATGAACTTGACAAGTCGGACTCAAGGTTAGGGTCTTCATCTCACTCTCATTTCATTGAGGAATTTATTGATAATATGCACCTTTATTATTTTATAAGGTGTATATACAGAAACTTTGACATTTAATATCCATATTTTATATATACTAATGTTATTTATTATATCATAGAGATTAATATTTAAATTTTCAATGTGGTATGGGACACCTTGAACATTTAACGATTTAATAATCAAATATTTTTCTTCATGATATTAAATTACATATTTATTTATATGGGTATAAAAGGAATATACAGGAAATTGTATATCAATATTTCATTTCATTCAAAGTTTTAAAAAGGAATATTTTTATATTAATCATTTTAATTTCTTTACAAAATGACAAAAGAAATGTTTTTTAACATATGTGGTGACAATGACTTCTCTGTCGCCATAACTGTTATTTGATATTTGGCTTCCTCTATAAGCCATAATGAATTTTAAATTTGAAAATAAATCTCATATTCCTTTATTTTGGTATCTTGGTATTGAAAATGGGTTCTTAAATGAAAATGGTATTTTTATACGGAAATTTTTTTCATATGGGATTAGGATAATATTTCAAAAAAGGGGTTTTGTGATGAATGTGTTTTATTCATGAAATAGTAAATGAGAATTATATAAAATGGTTGACCCTGATATAGCTTATACGAAGGTTTTATCCCCATTATATCTCATGTGTGAGCCTGATATAGCTTATACGAAGGTTTGATCCCAATTATAGCTCACTGGTGAGACCAAAACAGCTTATATGAAGGGCTGAGCCCCATTATAACTCATGGGTGAGCCTGATATTGCTTATATGTAGGGTGATCCCCATTATATATATCCAATTTGGAATTCAACCATAGAGTTATTCTAATTGGAATATGTTTGAAATTGTTTTATGTATATAGTGATCTAAGTTTTCTAAATTAGTTTTAATTTCTTACTATTGGTTTTAGTGTTTTTCAATGATCAAAAAGTATGAGTGTTATTCACGTAAAAATGTTGTGTTTCATCTGCTCAAAGAAAATTTAATGGGTTATCAGGTTTTAACTAGACTAATGGTTTTTATTTATTTTTATGTCCCTTATTAATATTTGGGTTCTCATCCCAAGTTTTTAAATGTTTTCAAAAGATTTAAGGAAGAATAGTTTGAATAATGGAATCAAGAAAAAGTTTTGATTATTAAACATGAAAAGAAATCATGTTTCTTTTTAGACGTTTTTATTTTATGGAAGAAATGGATAATGTTGGAAGTGTATACATTGTATTTCTATGTTTTTTCTTATGTAATAGTTATGGCCTAATTATCTAAAGCTCTAAATCTAAAAATATTCCTCAATTTGAATTCTTGAATTAAATCAAGAATATGTAACATTTAAGACTAGGGCCTTATAGTTGGTATTAGAGGTCAGTTTAGACAAATCTAAGAATTGGGTGTTTTGAATAAACATATGGTAAGTCTCTATGTCTATTTTTTCAGTTAAATCCTTATTTTATAAAATTTTCATATTAAGGAAATTCGGGTACAAATGGAAGGATGAGGATCTCAAACAAAATTCATATCTATTTCTGATGACTTGCTTGCAATAATTATTGCAAATCCATGCTCATATGATTGTGAAACTTTTTCTAACATACAACTCACTTGAAAGAAATTTTTTGAGATATGATAAACCTCCACTATACCTAAATACCATCATGGATCATGGGTTGTATTTAATCAAATCCTATTTTCTTAATATTCTCATGTTTTCAAGAAAGGTAAATATTATCAAGGAATTTTAAAATATTTTACATTATAACAATATTTTAAAGCATATTATGATTTTGAAAAAGGTGTTGAAGAAGGATACCCTTACGCAACTTATTTATATTTTCTTTTAACATATACTCTTTCAGCACATACCTATGGTATTTTAAAAGTACCATTGATTGAAGGTTTCAACTCAAACTCGGTCCGACTATTTTATAAAAATCAAGTTTTATCAAATGTTTTGAAATTATATGTTATACATGATTATTTTCCAAAGATACTTTTTTTGAACACCCATATGTCCAAAGTTGTACAAGCTATATTTGGAAAAATGGAGAAAATGATTTTGAAGGATCTCTAAATCATTATTGCAATGCATGGACCTTCTTTCTATGTGAACAAGATAACAATGAAACTAAGTGGACACTATGATCAAGGTATGATGTTATTTCTATTAGGAATTGTTTTATTTTATCATATGAAGGTAAAATAAATAAAATTACAATATATATAATACTTAATGAATTAATATGTTCAGTTCATTATGAGTTGGGACAAAAATGAGAGGTATAATAAAACCATTGAGGTTAAAACATGTTAGGGTTATTTTTGAGTTTTATAAAAAGGGGAAAACCATAAGATGGGTGAAAACTCGTCGTGTTCGGAAAGGTCACGGGAATCAAACCCATAACCAAAGGGAATCAAGGGAGAATCACCTACCACTATCCTATATGAAGTCCCTAGTTTGTATGATTTATCTTTTTTAGTCAAATGATTTTATAGAAGAAGAATAAGTTGATTTTGGGAACTTATGTTTTATCAAATGGATATCATCAGTATAGAAAAATGATTTGGAGATTAAGTGATAAATATTATTTTGGAATATGTTTTCTCTTTTGGGAGCACTATATGCCTAAAGAAAATAGAATAATATGGGATTTAATTTGAGGATTAATGTTTGAATTTTATCTTGGAAGAATCTATGTTTTATTGTGGACATATGGAGATTTGGGTTATTAATGGAAATGATTAACCTGTCATGGAGAACATGTGATTATGTTAATTACTTTTAGGTATGAGACTTTAAGAGTAGTAGATGTTATTTGGAGATAAATGTTAAGATTTATTATGAAAGACTATGTGATCAAATTCTTCTGAATTTTGGGTTTTAGTTATATTTTAGATTATTTCTAATAATTTTAAGGACAATTGTTTATTGAATGGTCATTGTTGAACATTTGGTATTGTTTGTTAAATTTTGGAGATTAAGAGAAGTATTTCTTTCTATAAAGGATTGTTATTTTTTGGGATTATATGACCTTGTACTAACCATTTTGGTTTTTTTAATGTTTAAATACAAGGTAAATAGATAGTT
The DNA here is from genome assembly GCA_963277665.1 of Viscum album. Taxonomy (NCBI): domain Eukaryota; kingdom Viridiplantae; phylum Streptophyta; class Magnoliopsida; order Santalales; family Viscaceae; genus Viscum; species Viscum album. Next base: position 733,972,088 of record OY728146.1, on the reverse strand, counting down.
TATCTTTTGTGTATTATTTTATTCCCTAGAATTTGATTCTAGCACTTCAGGTGTGAACAAGTCATCTTGAATACTCATCATTTGGAGAAAACAAGAATTTGTGGTAGTTATTTATTCAAGGATGAAACTCTACTTCAAATGTAAGTATGTTTACTTATGTTCCTATTCAACCTCATTAATAAATTCCTCAACTTTATGAAAATGATATTAAAATAAAAATATTTTCCATTTAATTTTCCTATTGGGAAATCAAATACAGTTTAACCCATCAAAAGTTTATGGTTTTCTGGTTGTTAACTTTCTCCTTGTCATATTTTCTATCACTCTGCATCAGAATAATATGATTAGTTTTTCTTCCATATCCATGTTTTCCTACATCAAATCCTAGTATGTGTTATCTTGGGTGACTTTTTTACTTCTCTTTCTTTCTTTTAAAGATATAGTTTTATTGACTCTTCTTCTAATGTTGGATTTTCAATGATGTTTTTGAACCTAATTTTAAAATTCTGAAGATGAAATTTCCTAAAGTGGAGAATGATGTAACATCTTAGGCATATACAGAACAATATTTTTTCATATCTATTAATATTTTTGAATTTAATATTAATTTTAGTTTAAAGGGGACACTATGTATGATAGCGTACCCGACACACAACAATAGATTTATCCAAAATCATACGTCAGAAACAACACTGAGTTATAAAAAAATATAATACATTAATATTATTATTATTTTAAATGGTAGTTAACACAAAGATATTGTATTGGCAGGAATGAAAAAAATTAATTATATTATGATTTTACATATTTTTTAAATATTTTTACATTTATACAACGAATTTTAGAGGTTTAAAATGAGAATAAATACAATTTATGCATAAAATACTCTAAATTGGAAGTAATTTCACATTTAAATTGGAAATAAACACATGTCAATCTTTTGATAGTTTTTACTTCTTAAAAACTCACTTTCTGATTTTGACCACAGGAATTGATTTTAAATAAATTACTGCAACTTCTATGTTTTGAATTTGGAAAAATGGATTTCATATTTGGAATTATAAGGTCCAAATTTTGTAAATAGTTACCATTTATTTTTTCATTATGAACAGTAACTTCAGTAATTATTTTTATTTACCATGGTTAAAGGGTAAATCAGGTAAATAAGGGTAAAAAATAATATTATAATAATATAAAACTACCCTAACACGTGTATCTATCCTATTGCATGAGATATAATCGACCATGGGCATCCTTGGGTCGATTTTAGGACTCCATGGAACCACTTGGGTGTGATAATGACCTTTTATAATATTTATTTTAAAGAAAAGAGAAATATAACACAAACATTTATCTCCTTACTAAAACAATTTTAATTTGGATTATATAAATGATTTATTCAACTATAAATAATAATTAGAAATAAAAAAATATTTTCTATATCATGGTGTTTTTTTATAATTTTTATACATTAAATAAATAAATTTATTTATGGCACAATGATGATGAAATTATTACCTTATTAATGAAATATTCAAATAAATGATATTAGAAATATTAAAATAAATGTAATAGGAATATTTTGATTCCATAAAAAAATTTGGATGACATTGATATTTGAGGGATGAGATAATCCCTTTGGTTCAAAGTAATAAATTTTTTATGACTTTAATAAAAATCTACTACTAAGTAGTGTCAAAATTGACATAAATGAGTTTTTAAAAACAAATACTATTTAATTAAATGATATAATAGTACTAAAAATATAATATTCGGCCAAATAACTTATATAATTCTAAAACTTTCATTAATGATACACTTTTTCTTTGATTTTCATTTTATTTTATCTATAGTAACCATATATTATGAAAATACAAGAAGAAATGGTAAGATTTAATGTTTTTAACAAAGGGTTAAAGCTAAAAGATAAGGTTATTTCTGTGAACTAAACTTGTATAAAACCAATTTGTTGAGATTATTTATATCCATACTCATCTTATACTTAAAATATATCACTTTGTAACAATTATAATTCGAAAATAAATTAATAATAAAATAATATTTCAAGACTTTCTTAAAGTGACCCTCCTCCCTCTTATAAAAGGCCACCAACTCTACCCACTTACTCACACCTCTTAAGCCCCTTGAATCATACAAATTCTAATAATATAAGATACAAAAATCTCTACCTTTCTCATATAAGTTTTACCTTGGTCAAAATTAAATTCAAGAAAGCCTTCTGTCTCAAATTAAAAGGAGTTACCCATTTTAGAGGTAGCGTCTTCTCTAAAATTTCTTAACTTTATTTTCCTTCTTCACTCCCTATGCTCTTATTATTAGATGATTACATAAAAACAATAGTATAATAAATATACTAAGATGTTTTTATTATAATTATTCTAACTACACTTACACCTCTATCAAATGTATATGAACATACTGTTTCTGTGTACGGCGAACTACTGCCTCAGAAAACGATGATTGTTCAATTTTCTTTTACCACCTCTCATGGTGGAAATTATGATGGAACTTTATTTATATATTATATATATTATATTTTTATTATCTCTATTCTACTTTAATTTTTATGTACAACACACTTTTATGCTTTCTATAATGTGTAAATACGATAATTTCATTTAAGGAAATGTGGACTACTACCCCGTCAAAGTGATATGACTCATTCATGCCATACATAGAACATATAAAGGATAGAATTAATAAACTTGTAAAACATATATAACATAGATATTATACTGAAATTATAATATACCTATGTATCATTTTGTTTTCATCCCTTTAATATGACAAATAAATGAAGGTAGTGTTCATGCGTACGTACGGCCTACCGTCTTCATGAACAATGAATTTCATTTATTATATCCAAATGTTATGGAATATTATAAAATTAATATAAACATAATATTTATGATATTTAAATAGTGAATAATATTCTTTAGATAATGTACTAATGACCACTTGGATAATTTTCATCAAAATAAGTACATTTTTTACTCAAATACCGAACATTGACAAAACGTCTGATATGAACTCAAATAGTTAACTAATTTCTATAGCATGGAAATAAGTGATATAAAATGAATAATAAACTTTAAAAAGGTTATAAATAAATTTTAAATTAACCTAAGTTTATTATTTATGAAATTAATGAATTAAGGATTCAAGTTTGACTCAAGGTAAGGGACTTTGTCTAAATTTCCTTTTATTGAGGCATTTCTTGATAATATGCACCTTTATTCTTTTATATGGTGTATATACAACCACTATGAAATTTAATATCAATATTTTATCAATAATAATTTTATTTATTAAATCATAGATATTAATATTTAAATATTCAAAGTGGTATGGGACACCTTGAACATTTAAAGATTTAATTATCAAATATTTTTTCTAAATGATATTAAATTACATTTTTATTTATATGGGTATAAAAGGAATATACAGAAAATTTTATGAAAATATTGAATTTCATTAAAAATTTTAAAAAGAAATATTTTTAAATGAATCAATTTACTTTCTTTACAAAATGACAAAAGGAATTTTTTAACGTACATAGTGGCAATGACTTCTCTACCACCGTAACCATTATTTGATATTTGGCTTCCTCTATAAGCCTTAATGACTTTTAAAAATAAAACAAAATCCCTTATTCCTTTATTTAGGTATCTTGGTATTGAAAATGGGTTATTAAATTAAAATTGTATTTTTATATGTAAATTTTTTTCATATGGGATTAGAAGAATCTTTCAAAAAAGGGGTTTTGTGATGAATGTGTTTTATTCATGAAATGGTACGTGAGCATTATATGAAACAGTTGAGCCATATATAGCTTATACGAAGGGTTGAGCCCCATTATATCACACGGGTGAGCCTAATATAGCTTATATGAAGGGTTTATCCCCATTTTAGCTCATGGGTGAGCCCGACACAGCTTATACAAAGGGTTGAGCCCCATATTATCTCATGGGTGAGACCGATATAGCTTATACGAAGGGTGATCCCCATTATAGATCTCTAATTTGTAAGTAAACCATGTGGTTAGACCAATTGGTTTATGTTTGAAAGGGTTTTATGTATATGATGCTCTAATTAACCTAATGTATTTTTAATTTCTTTTTATTAGTTTTAGAGTTTTTCATTTGGAAAAAAATATGAGTGTTATTCATGTAAAAAACTGTCTCATTCGCTCAAAGAATAGTGAATGGATTATCAGGTTTTAACTATACTAATTTTTTTCTTTATTTTTATGTCCCTTATTAAGATTTGTGTCCTCATCCCATGTTTTTAAATGTTTTCAAAGGATTTTAAGGGAGAATAGATTCAAGGATAGAATCAATGAAAATTTATGGTGATTAAACATGAAAAGAAACCATGTTTCTTTTTAGAAGTTTTTATGTTATGAAAGAAACATATACTATTAGAAGTGTCCAATTTCTATTTCTATTTTTTTTATGTAATATTTATGGAATAATTCTCTAAATCACTAAACATTAAAATATCCTCAATGTGAACTCTAGACTTAACTCAATATTATGTAACTTTTAAGACTCGTGACTTCTAGAGATCCTTATAATATGATATAAACAAATCCTCTAGTGTTTTAATAGTTCTCTCAGAGGGGCCATCTATTTGAGGATGATGCGCTTTAATAAAACTCAACTCTATATCTATATCCAACTAAATACTTCACCAGAACATTGAGGTAAACCTAGAATCTTGATCAGACACACTAAAATGTGGTACTCTATAAATCCTTACCACTTGATTAATGTATATCCTGGAAATCTGATCCAAAGATAAATCAACTCTCATAGCGATGAAGTGTATTGACTTTGTGAGGTGATCGACTATAATCCATATATCATTGTTCCCTATAGATGTTTTGGTGAGTCTGATGAAAAAATACATTGTGAGGTTTTCCCATTTCTATTACGGTATGGGTAATTGTTATAACATATACTTAGAATTTTTTCATATCAACCTTAACATGTTGACATACCTAGCACTGAGATACAAACTCTACAATATCTCTCTTCATTTAATCCTACCAAAAATACTCTTTCAAATCTCTATATATCTTTATAATTTCTAGATAGATAAAGAATTAATAACTATGGGCCTCCACTAATTGATCCTTCTTAAAATTTTGTATGGATGGAACACATACATGTAACCTTATCATTCTATAATAATCAAGTTTAAACTCAGTAACATTTATCACTTTCTTTAGCAACTCTATATATTCATTTTGTGCCTCTTTAATCTTCACTTCTATGAATGGTTGAACACTCATTTGAGAAAGATAATATTTATCCCCTTCCTTCATGATTTTCATATCCATCTTTTTAAAATCTATAAATATTGGATATCTTTTTATCCTCATCATGGATAAGCTAGCATGATCCTTTCGACTCAAGGAATCAGCAACCTTGTTCACTTTCCCAGGGTGTTAATTTATTGGGCATTCAGTATCATTAATCATATTCAACCATATTTTCTTGGACATATTTAACTTCCTTTATGTGAATATATAATTTAAAAAAATTATTGATGTATATAACATAGTTTTCTCTGTAAAGAAAATTCCTCCATTATTTAAAAAAAATAACCATAGTTAACTCCAACTCCTGATTTGGGTAATTTTTATCCTGAACCTTCAATTTTCATGAGTCATTAACTATAAACATGTCATTCTTCATGATAAAACATCTTAATCCCTTCTTGGTTTCATCACTATCAATTATAAGCCCTTATCCACTTTAAGGTAATCTAATTATAGGTGTGATGAATTATCTTCTTATTATTTCCTTAAAATCTTCCTCACATTCATCAATCTAGAGGAACTTAGCTCCCTTATGAATTAGTTTGGTGAGTGGATTAGATAGTCATGATAAATTCTCCACAAACCATCGATAATATATATCTAAATTGAAAAAAATTTGTAACTCAGTCATAGTGGTTGGTATGGGCCAATATTCAATAACTTCTTCCTTTTATGGATCCAACAATATGCCCTTAATTAAGATTATATGACCCAAAAAATGAAAAATTTAGTAACTAAAATTCACACTTTGTTAGTTTTTCACATAGTTTATCCTTCCTTAGGGTCTTTATCACAATCCTTAAATGATATTAATTGTCTTCCTTTATATTTGAATATATAATAATATCATCAATAAAGACTACCATAAACTGAACAACGTAATCTCTAAAGACTATATTCATTAAATATAAGGAGATTTCAAGGTAATTAGTAGGAATAAATTTTATCACTATATACTCTTACTTTAAATACCTTATATGTAATGATATCTTAGGTATATTCCCCTTCTTAACCCTCAATTGATGATATCTAGAATGAAATTCAACCTTAGAAAAATATTGATCTCTACATAGTTAATCAAACAAGTCATAAATATAAAATAGAGGATACTTGTTCTTGATTTTGATCTTGTTTAGTTCACGGTAATCAATACAGAGTCACATTGATCCATATTTTTTATTAACAAAAAGAACTAGTGTACCCTAAGGAGATACACTTAGCCGAATTAATCCCTTTTCAAGGTTCTCCTTGAGTTTCTTCTTTAATTATTTCAACTCAATCAGGGCCATTCTATAGGGTGTCTCTGAAATAGGTGTGGCACTTGGTATGAGTTCTATTGAAAACTCAAAATCATTATTTGGAAGGATATTAGGAAAATATTCTATAAGGATATCAACAAACTCCCATGAAACCAACATCTCATTGGTATTGAGTTTTTTCACCATCCATATGTTATAAACACCCCTTTTGAATGAGAATCAAGACTCATACAATATGTGTGACATCTATAATAATTTAATAAATATCATCATACTTATATATGATTTAACTTACTAGCTTAAATGCCACACACTGGTTCCCTAATCCATCCTTTCACATAACCTTAGGTGCACCTCCCCATATGCCAAAGGCTGCCGACAAGAATTAAGGTTCTGGTAAGTCAATCATGGGGAGACTATACCCTATTTTATCAGAGTAAAACACTATTGGAAATAAATAAATAAAATAGTTGGTGAATATATAACCAGAATAATACCAATGTCACATTATAACCAAAACTGGAATCATAGAATCAAAACTAAATAGTAGACATGTGATGCTAAATACGTTCCAAGTGTAAAATGAAAACCAAAATATAAAGACACTAACAACTCCCAAGAAATTTCCAAACCACGTCTATTTCCCACATCTATTCTCCATCCCCAATTTAGTAATCTAACGTAGGTATTTTACCCTTAACCTGTCCAGAAAACACAAAGTCTATTTGGGTGCCGATCAGGAATCCTGAGTATGGTGTGAGTACAACTCAGTAGTCAACCACTAATGACATCTAAAACAAATCTAATAAATAATAGTGTATTCAGTTATATAAAGAATAAATAAAAGTAATAAAGTAAACAATTTACATTTATCCAATTATTATCTTTTTAACAACATAAACCATTGGGTTCCTGAGGACACTTGAACATCAATACCTACTTCATCTTGTGTCGGAGTCTTAACAATCCCCAAGGGATATCACATATCTGAATGTAACTGTTACCATTCATTATCACAATTTATATGGCATTTCTCAAATACATAAACATTTAAATTAGTATGGTATAAGTAAATTGCACTATATGCGCTAACCTCAAGGGTATATAGTGTGTAATACAAAGAAAATAATTAAAGCTTCATAGGAAAAATGGGAAATATCTCGTAGTCTTTCCTCTCAAAGACTCACACAGTCCATCAAAAAAATAGAATCTCACACAATCTTCTTCCTTCAAGGCTCACACAGTCCTTTGGAAAATAATAATATAATCTCTCTTAGTCTTCCCATTTAATCCTTTTCACACACCCTGGTAATCCCATGTGCTACTTCATTCCAACTTAATCATAACCACTTTTCATTTCACCAAACATTCCATTAATTAATTCACAATTAATTAATCATATAAAACCTTTTAATTAATTAAAAAATTAATTGGTCATTCAATATTTGTTAATTAATTAAAAAAATAATTGACTACCTCATTTACTATTAATTAATTCATAAATTAATTAATCACAACCTAATTCCATTAATTACCCTAACGATTAATTGATCACATCAAAGTCATTAATTATTTTCCATAATAAATTAATCATAACAATCCCTTCAATTAATTCATCAATTAATTGGTCACATCAACTCTGTTAATTAATTAAACAATTAATTAACTATATCCATTCTATTAATTAATTCACCAAATAATTAATCATAACCCATTTCCTTTAATCAATCCAGCAATTAATCAATCACATCAATTTCATTAACTAGTTTCCAAAATTAATTAATCATTCCTAATCCTTTAATTAATTCAAAAATTAATTAAACATGTCTATCCCGTTAATTAATTAACAAAATAATTAATCACAACCCTTCCATTAATTAATTTAACAGTTCATTAACCACATAAATTTAATTAATTAATTCAATAATTAATTAATCATTTCACAAATTGACATCCTAAAATTAATTATCTAATTAATTATTCACAATTTATAATTCAAAATTTTCATAATTAACACAATAATTAACTATCCTACAATTACATTACTAAATCAATTATTATTTTATCACATAAATACCCTTAATTAATTATCCAATTAATTAAATGCATCAATTCCATTAATTAATTCATTAATTAATTCATTAATAAATTAATCAATATCCAAAATCTCAAAATCCAATAACTAATTCCACAATTAGTTATCTCATTCAAAATCTCAATAATTCATAATTAATTCCACAATTAATTATACAATTCTCACATCTCAATTTTCAAAATTAATTTATCAATTAATTTTCCAATTCTATCAATTTAATATCCCAACAATCCAGATTAATTAATTCACCAATTAATTTATTCAATTCATTCAATTGTACCATCACAATAATTTCTACTAATTAATTTATTTATTAATTAATATAACTCATTAAATTATATCAACTAAATAATCTCCATTAATTAATTTTCCAATTAATTAATCTAACTCATTCAATTGTACCATCACAACAAACCTCATTCATTAATTCCCCAATTAATTAATCCAACTCATTAAATTGTTTCAACACAACAATATCCACTAATTAATTTGATAATTAATTAATCCAAATCAAAAATAATAACATTACATCCATTAATTATTACATCAATTAATTTATCCAAACCATTCCTATTAATTGATTTCATAATTAATAAATATAACCCATTCCTTTTAATTAATTCACCAATTAATGTTCACATATATTTCCATTAATTAATTTTATAATTAATTAGTCTAAATCGTTCAATTATTTCAACACAACAATCTCTATTAATTAATTCACCAATTATTTTTTTTTTGAGAAAATTGAGCTCTGAGGCCCTTTTATTAATTCAAAGAAAAATTACACAAGTCAAAATGAGGGAATTTTACATTTGTCACGAAGTAAAAGGGGTAACATGTTCCCATGAGAAATTTTCCAATTAATTAATCTGTCTTAAAAATCATAACATTACATCCATTAATAAATTCATTAATTAATTAATCCAAATAATTTCCATTAATTAATTCAAAAATTAATTAATCTAAATCAATCCTACTAATTAATTAACCAATTAATTATTAACATCTATTTCCATTAATTAATTCCATAATTAATTGATCTAACTCATTCCATTAAATCAACTCACAAATTATTTGTCTATGCCAACTCTCATTAATTAATTAAATATTAATTAATCACATTCAACCACCAATAATAAATTCACCAATTAATTTTCCATGTCAACTCCAATTAATTAACTCACAATTTATTAATCTCATTCAATTATATTATTTAATTTTACAATTAAATAATCACATTACTACATTAATTAATCAATAAATTAATTATCCTCACTCAACCAATTAAATATCCCCAACTAATTCATCAATTAATTGGTCTAACTTAACAAATTAAATATCCCCAATTGATTTGTAAATTAATTGGTCTAAATCAACAAATTAAATATCACTAATTAATTATTCAATTAATTGTTCTTTCTCAATCACATTATTTAATTCAACAATTAAATAATTATATTCAAAAAAATTCTTAATAAAAAATATCCAATAATTAATTCTAAAATTAATTATTCTATTTCAACAACTTCAATATAATAATAAATAATTTGACAATTAATTATTCAGATCATAATTTCATAATCCAAACCATTGACATTAAGTAAATTATAAAATTAATTAATCAAATTCAAAAATCTTGATAATTTGATAATTAATTTAATAATTAATTACTCAAGATCTAAAATCCAAATTTCACAATTCCATTAATTAATTAATTCAAAAAAAATAATTAATTTAATCAAGAAAACAATTTCTAAACAAATAATAGAAATTCTAAAATTACACACACAGTAATGTAATTAAGACTTTAGTATTTTAATTATAGACCACCTACCTCAAGATCGGTGACTAAGAATGATCACTAATGAATATCCCCCAAAATGAGCGTAATCAATCAAGAACATGTCGAAGAATGGGATTTAGATTCGACTCCTTGAAAAAAGAGGAAGTAGTGCAAAAGTACATTGTTTGTGATAGCTATCAACTACTGGATTCCACTCAGTAATAACTAGATAATACATTAGAAAATTATCTAGAATTTGATTAATAATCAGAAGGCATAAATTAATAATCTAGGTCCAGAAATCCATGATTCTATGTGAGATCACTTCCAAATTAAATCAGACTCTTGGAAATTAATGGAAGAAAAATTGTTATAAGGACGGAGGTGTGCAGAGTGTCATTAGTCAAAGATTTCAATGTGTGGAGGTGTTTCGGTCTAAGATAGAGGTGTGCGGGATGTCTTTGGTCGAAGATGGTGGTGCACGGAGTGTCTGTAGTGAATGAAAGTGTGTGCATAGGGCTTACGTGACACTGGAATAGCGCTTTTAAAAAGATGGGTGACGATCATGTCTCCTACCTTGACATCACCGCTATAGGAAGTCTACACTTGGCTTCAACAATGCAACAACGAATCACATTAGAACGTGATCAAGAACATCAACGAAGAAAGAACACCCAAAAGGTATTTCTTTTCAATTGATTAAATTAATTATAATCAACCTGTAATGATATTACTTTGTGGTTCTAGGACTTTCCTTTTCTTTGTCTTTTTCTATGATTTGATCCATGGAGACTGGCATTTATCGTTGTATTGATCCCGGATTGATCATTGTTAATGAAACAATTCTAAGTGTGCACATCCACCCACGCGTTTCTACTACTCCTGGAACCTTCAATTGGTATTAAATGGAGGTTACAACATTGATTATATTTATTTAATTTTCATTGATAATTTACGCATTTATATTTAATTCAATTATAAATAAATCGTTCTATAAATTTGAATAAACGAGATATGTTCTTCCTCATTAGTTTCTCGATTCATATCACAGAAACGGCCTTTAATTTTAATTTTGATTAAAATAAAAATTAGTAAGTCATTTGGAGGAGCCTCTCTTTTTGTCTGTACAACACTGAAATACACGGCGTGTACTAAAAACTACATGGCGGATACTTAGGTTCAACAAACCGGCACCGGTCCGCCAAACCACGCCATGTGAATTGAGTATGCCTAAGTTTTTATTATGCCGTGTTGACCAGAATGAAATGGCGTGTGGGAACCAAAATACACAGAGTGTATGTTGGGGAAACATGTCGTGTAGTCCGATCCAGATCAAGTGAAATCATGTACAAAGGAGAAGTCGCGTACCACGTACACGGGATTGCCAGGCCGGTTACCGTGTAATAAGTAAGTACACGCTGTGTATGATTTATCTACACACTGTGAACTCCAAAATTTCCAAAGTACAGAAAACACACCAAAGCCCCATGGCGTGTACTTTGGATAAAGGGTGAAAAGAAATACACCCCGTGTAAATATAAACTACACGCCGTGTACTTTCCATAAATTTCACCAGGATTCCTCCAAAAGTACAAAGAGATGTACAAGGAATATGGATGAGAAGAATCTCAAGGAAATTAAGAAAGTAATTTAAGATAAATAATTGATTAATTATAAGATCATAATTAATTTAATTCGAGCGTGACTTATCTTAAATGAAAGAACGATTAAAAGAATTTTAATTCTAAATATACGTAAATGTCGTTGCATGTTATGAATGATCATGAGATAGACCAAAGAACCTTTTTATGTGTGTATGGTTTCATTTAAATTTGTTTAATTTAAATTTGTTGGACTGTGATCCTTCTTCCAAAAAAATATAGGGCCTGTATTCCCATGGTTTCTTTAATGTAAACCCCATGTAATGGAGGATCTCTCAAGCCAGAGGAGATGGTTCGAAATCCAAAGCTGAGGTGAAGCCAACCCAATAATATAGAAAGGTGGACAGGTGGGAGCTGCAAGACACGAACCATCAGGTTCAAGGTGTTTTCCCTAGGTCAGGGTTAGCTTATCAAAACCGCTAGATAAGATAACCAATAGAAGCTCATGATCATGCCATCTTATTTTAATTCTTTCTGATTGCATGGTCTATTTATTATGTATGTGTTGTCTCGGTCACATAATTAATAAACAAGCATGCAAAGATGTAATAATATAAAAACCAGACTATACGTAGACATTATCAGAACATGGTTAATCACTTAAGAAAGCATCACTTAATATTAACAAGCATGTGATAATGAAAAACTACGCATAATGAATAAAATCCCTCAAATACCATATTAAGTCAGACCAAGCCTTTCGTTACTTGATTAAGGGAAAGACTCAATAAAACTAAGTGTTTGACCAACCCTTGTTGGGACACTTACTTTTATAAAGGAATCCCTTATGAAATTTTTCGGGTTGAATTAACCATATTACATCAAGTGGAGTAGCACTTTCTAGACTTGATGTAATATTGGAGGCAAGAGTTGAGGAAATCCAACTCAGGATTTCAGTATTAGGGAGTCCACTCAATAGATCAAGGAACTGTAAGCTCAAGGTTGGCAAAGACCTGCCTACCTAAATACCTTCAAATATTTTGACCAACCCTTATTGGGGTTATGTGAAGGGGAATATGGATCCTTTCCACTATAATGTCAAAGAAACTGGACATTCTGAGTTCAATGGTTAGGGCCATTGGGACTTGATAAAATAGTGGGAGAATTAATAAATTCATTTATTATTTTTCATAAAATGTAATCAAAAGGTACTAATAAATCTGCTCTTTTAATTTGTAGAATCGAAATGACAAACTTGTCAACCACATTTTCTTTGCGATCAATTCTGTATAAAGACAATATCCTCACCATTAGTAACTTTCAGGAATGTTTTAGGCGCCATCGGGTTATCCTGCACAATGAATGACTGTTTTACGTACTGGAGTCCTCACTTCCTGATCCGCCTACCCAAGGGGCGACTGATGAAGATTTCCTGGTCTATGATCAATATTTGAGTGATGCACTCGAAGTTCAATGTTTGATGATGTCATAAATGTCTAGTGATCTCATGAAGTCTCATGAAGACATGGATTCCTGCATCATGCTCGAGCACATCCGTGGTCTATACCAGGTGAGAGCAAGACAGGAAAGGTTTGAGATCTCTAAGGATCTATTTCAGAGAAATCTTGGAGAGGGTTCCCCAGCCGGGCCTCATGTAGTCAAGATCATTGGATACATTGAGCGATTGGAGGTTCTAGGGTTTAAACTCCCTGAAGAACTGGGTACCGATCTCATTCTTTCATCACTCCCCCAGAGCTTCTCAAACTTTGTTGTGAACTTCAGCATGAACAACATTGAGAAGTCTCTATCGTATCTTCTTATCCTTATTCGCCAAGTGGATAATGACATTAAGCGTGAAAAACCTTCTGTCCTTATGGTGAATAAAAGTAAAGGGAAGGCGAAGAGCTTTAAGCCCAAAGCTTCTTCAAGTCCTTCCAAGAAAAGAAAGATCAAAGGGGAGGCAAAGGAACAGGATGTTATTTATTTCGCATGTGGCAAGAAGGGCCACTGGAAGAAAAACTGCACCCAGCCAAGGAAGCAAGGGGAAGTTTCAGGTGCATTTTTTATCAAATGAAATCTATATGTTTCTACTAATTGGGTATTAGATACTGCTTTTGGTTCTCACATATGTATCCAAATATAGGAACCAAGTAGATTCAGAAAGATTGTACAAGGTGAGGTGGATCGACGAGCAGCCAACGGAGCCAGACTCGCTGATGTAGCTATCGATGAATACCATCTCACATTGCCTACTGGGATAGTCTTGGTTTTGAAAGGATGTTATTATGTACCCTCTGTAATCAAAAACATTAATTCAGTATCCAGATTAGATACTGATGGATTCATCTTCATGTTTGGAAGTGGATGTTGCTACTTTTATAAAGATAGAATTTGTTTTGGTAGGGAAAATTTATATAACGGACTTTATGTGTTAGACTACACAAACCAAGTAATGGAAATCGATGAAAAAGTTAATTCACATGACTCATACCACACCCAAAATTGGCATCACCGGCTTGGTCATGTCAATGAGAAACGTTTGACAAAATTACATCAATATGGGTATTTATATTCTTTCAAACTAAAACAACTTGGTGTATGTCATGCGTGTATACAAGGCAAAATGACCAAAGCCCCATTTAGTGGGAAAGGTGAAAGGGCTAAATAGCTTCTAGAATTAGTTCACACATATGTGTGTGGACCATTTCTAGTTGAATCAAGGGGTGGGTTATCATACTTCATAACTTTTACTGATGATTTTAGTAGATATGGATATATCTACTTAATGAGGTATAAGTCAGATTCTTTTGATCGGTTCAAAGAATACAAGAATAAAGTTGAGAACCATCTTGGTAAGAAGATTAAGAAACTCCACTTAGATAGAGGAGGAGAATATCTTAATCAGGACTTCATTGATTTCTTACGGAATTTTGGGATTTTATCTCAACTCACTCCTCCATACACGCCCCACTGGAATGGTTTAAGTGAAAGGAGGAACCACACCCTGTTGGACATGGTGAGATCAAGGATGAGTCATGCGAGTCTTCCATTGTCCTTTTGGGGATATTCATTACAAACATCAGAAAAAATATTAAATCAAGTACCAACTAAATTGATAAATGGTATTCCATACGAGTTATGGAGTGGACGCAAAGCCATGTTATCGGATTTACATGTGTGGGGTAGCGAAGCATTTATTAAGGCCTCTTCAGGTAACAAACTTTCACCCCGAGGCACAAAGTGTATCTTTATAGGATATCCCAAGGAAACAAGGGGATATTACCTATACAACCCCTCATTAAAAAAAGGTTATAGTGGAAAGACATGCCATATTCCTTGAGATGGAGCACATCTCCAAAATAGATAGTGGGAGCGAGATAGACTTCGATGAAGTCGAGGCTCAAGATACACAATATTTGGTACAAGAAAAGATTCCACAAAACCCTGTGGAAGAAAAATATGTTCCAGAGACACAAGAACTGGGTAGGAGCACGATAGAGGTGAGAGAACTAGAACGATATGGTTTTCTTGTCACCGAGGATGGTGACTCATTATTGGTTGAAAATGATGATCCTCTTACCTACAAGGACGCAGTTGAAGGCACAGACGTTGCCAAGTGGAAAAAGCCATGAATTCTGAAATGGATTCCATGTACCAAAACCATGCCTGGATTTTGTTAGATCCTCCAATTGATGTAAATCCTATTGGTAATAAATGGGTATTCAAGAAGAAACTGGACATGGAGTGGAAATTCATCACCTATAAGGCATGAGTGGTTGCAAAGGATTTCAGACAGTGTCAAGGAATTGACTATGATGAATCCTTTTCACCGATTGTGATGCTGAAATTCATCAGAATCCTATTGGCCATTGTCGCTTACCATGACTATGAAATTTGGAAAATGGATGTCAAAACAGCATTCCTTAACGGGAACCTCCAGGAAGATGTCTACATGACATGACCTGAAGGGTTTGTGACTCCAAAGAATTCCAACAAGGTATGAAAGTTGTAGAAATCCATTTGTGGATTAAAGCAAGCATAAAGGTCATGGAACATTCATTTTGATAAATCTGTAATGGAATTTGGATTTCTTAAAAATGAATGTGAGCCTTGTTTCTTTAAGAGGTTTAGTGGGAGTGCAGTCGTTTTCCTAATAGTATATGTTGATGACATATTACTAATTGGAAATGAAGTACTTGTCTTATAGTCAGTTAAGGCATGGTTGCATAAATGATTCTCCATGAAAGACTTGGGCGAGGTAGCATATATTCTTGGGATCAAGATCCATCGTGATAGATCTAAGAGAATATTGATCCTGAGTCAAAGTACATACATTGACAAGATATTCAAGAAGTTCACTATGGAACAGTTTAAGAGGGGATTGTTTCCAGTGTCACATGGCATTCATCTTTCCAAGAAAATGTGTCCTCAGACGCATGAGGAAAGAAAGAGAATGGAAATGATCCATTACGCATCCGTGATTGGGTCAATCATGTATGATATGCTATGTATGAGGCTAGATGTTTCTTACTCATTAAGTGTGGTAGGCAGATATCAAGCTAATCTAGGAGACCGCCATTGGATGACAGTCAATAATATCCTTAAGTATCTGAGGCATACTAAGGATATGTTCCTGGTTTATGGAGGAGATGAGGAACTAGTCATCAGAGGACATGTAGATGCCAGTTTCCAGACTGATCAAGATGACATGAAGTCGCAGACTGGATACATCTTCAATTTGAATGGAGGTGCAGTGAGCTGGAAGAGCTCAAAGAAAGGTGTGGTGGAAGATTCTACAGTGGAGTCCGAGTATATCACCGCTTCTGAGGTAGCTAAAAAAGCAGTATGGATGTGAAGCTTCATCCAAGAGATGGATGTAGTACCGAGCAGTAAAGATCCTATCACACTTTATTGTGATAATACTGTAGCAGTGGAACTTGCAAAAGTTCCAAGGTCACATCAGTGGAAAAGGCACATACTTCGGAAGTATCATCTCTTGAGGGGTTTTTCTCAAAGGGGTGAAGTTTTAGTGATCAATATTTCCACGGAAGACAACGTGGAGGACCCCTTGACTAAATCCTTGACTTAGCAGAAACATGATCATCATGTGAGTTCTAGAGGACTAAAAGTCGTAGGCAGTTGGCTCTAATCCAAGTGGGAGTTTGTAAGGTTTGGTGTTCTAAGAACCAACTGTTTTGTACTTTGATTACATGAATGTTCACTTATTATACATTGTTCACTATTCTGCAGGACTATAATATAATAATGTCCTGGAATATTTGTTGCATTAATAAGGTCATGGAAGATCCCTACTATGATGAGAACCTTGAAATGATATAAAAATATTCTTAAAAAAATTTCTGCAGTTGGATGACATACTATGATAGGACACATAGTATACAGACTGTCATGAGTGAGTACTTGTAAAAAGACGAGACTCTCTCTCATGGAGTTCGTACTTGGTAATCTCCAAGATGGGAGATTATGAGAACAGACCCACCAGTAGTAATTATGCATGTCTTAGTGTCATCAGACATTACTATCTGTGAGCGTGTGTAATGATCCTAAGACTGGAAGATTGTCATTAACTCATGTCATGACTCGCGCACTTAGATTTACTGACAAAAACTGTCACGCAGACAGTTGGCAGGAAGTAGGGTACGTTGGGTGCATCATGAATGACATGTTGTTAATGGATAAGTCGAGGAAGGATTTGTCCCTTCCATTTATGGAAGTTGATATCTCAGCCCTTTGATTGAAATAGAACTGTCGCATTAAATTCCATGGCCATGGTGTAAATGATGAGTTTATTTCAGGTAGTCAAAGAACGATGGATCAAGCATATAGGTTTATGACACTGCCATGAAACCTTCTTGATGAGATATCGAGACCAAGGGATTAAATTACATAGTAAGTTTTTGTATGTGGTGATACGTCAATGTGGCGTCAACTTCTTTCTCTTGGGTTCCTTGACCCGTTTCTAGATAGTGATCTTAGACTTTAGGCAAGCCCACCTAATGCCAACGAGAAAGAGGCCTAGAGGGTCACACACTAAGTGTATTCAAGTATCTCAAGTATAATAAAGATTATTCTCGTATGTGGTTTAATAATTATTCAAGGAATCCTAAATTGTTTTAATGTTGGAGGAAGAATAAAATAAAACAAGTACACGTCGTGTATCAATGATTACACGCCATGTAGTTTTATTTTGAAAACAAGTACACGTCGTGTATTATTAAATGTACACGCCATGTAGTTTTTATTTTGGAAAGGAAATGAATAAATGAAAATAAGATATACACGCCGTGTACATTGAATATACACGCCGTGTAGTTTTCAATGAAAAACAAGTACACGCCATGTAGTTTTTCCAGTCAGGATTTTGAGGAAATATCATTTTATTAAATGATATTTATTATAATCAATGTGAGCACATTTCAAGGAATTAATTATTAGACATGGGGGGTTTTCAATAAGAGTTAATAAAATAAATGAAACATGTAACGCGTTTATTTATTATCATAACTCTACAACCTGAAACTCGATTATAAATATCCTCACATCCCCAACTCATTTCCAACATAATAGAATCGTTGTGCACAACAATTCTGGAGCATTATTTCAAGGCCGAAAGAACCTCTTCCTATAAGAATGCTCTCAAGACCAAGAGAGATCCTCTTTCATCAGATCAAGACGATCTAAGGAGGACAACACAAGCAAAGGTTTCTCCACACTAGCACCCGGAGACTCCTTTGGAGACGTCCCGAGATACAAGGTCCACGTGTGGATCACAGCTAGAGGAAGTCTACACTTGGCTTCTATGACACAATGACGAATCACATAGGAACGTGATCAAGAACATCAACTAAGAAATAACACCCAAAAGGTATTTCTTTTCAATTGATTAAATTAATTATAATCAACCTGTAAAGATCCTACTTTGTGGTTCCAGGACTTTCCTTTTCTTTGTCTTTATCTATGATTCGATCCATGGAGACCGGCTTCTATCGTTGTATTGATCCCGAATTGATCATTGTTAATGAAAAAAAGGCAAGTGGGAACATCCATCCACGTGCTTCCGTTGTGCCCAGAACCTTCAAAATGTTGCATGTAAAAATAACCATAAGTTCCTATAATGATGTATGTTAACTCAAGTCTCAAGCTATTCGAGGCCACGATTCAATCTTAACAAATATCAGAAATAATAATCATATAACACAACAAGTGTGTCACCCAAGGTGAAATAACATCAACTGTAACAACGCATATCAATAACAACAATCCCACCCTGGGAACTTGGCTTTTACCCTCATACATGGGGTAGCTACTCCCATGCACGAGATCTTAACCAAGAACTGACTCATACTATTCTATTTTATACCTTTCTCTAATAGTTAAACAAATGAGGAAGAAAACAAACTCTAATAATATCACTTTGTAACATCCATTCCTGGGTTCCATGCACTGGTGCCTCGAGTTAGTCTATCACATGACCTCAAGAACGCCTCTTCATACACTAGAGGCTTCCAAATAGCAATGAGGGTCTGTTAATTCAGTCATGGGGAGTCTATACCATATTTTATTAGAGTAAAATTCCAACACAAATAAATAAAAAATAGTGGAAGAATATATAACTAGAATAATACCAATGTCACGCGATAACCAAAACTTGAATTTCAAAATCAAAACTAAATAGTAGACATTCCATGCTAAGTAAGTGCCAAGTATCAACTACAAAACCAAATGTAAAGACATTAAAAACTCTCAAAAGGGTCCCAAACCACGTCTAGTTCCCTCATACATGCTCCATACCCAATTCATAAATCTAAAATAGGGGATTTTCCCTTAACCTATCTAGAAAACCCAATGTCAATTCGGGTACTTATCAGGCAGCCCGAGTAGGGTGTGAGTACAACTCAACAGGCCACCACCAATGGCATCTAAAACAAATCTAGTAAATAACAGTGCATAAAGTTGTATAAAGAATAAATAAAAGTAATTGAGTAAACATTTTACATTTATATAATTATTATTTATTTGACATCCAAAACCCTCGGGTTCTCGAGGACACTCGAAATGCAATACAGGCTTCGGAAGGTGTCGGAGTCTTAGCTATCCACATGGGATATTTCATATCTGAATCTCAATTTTACCATTCATTGTCATAATTTATATATCATTTATCAAATACATAAACATTTAAATCAGTATGGCATGAGCAATGTGCACTATGGTCTCTAACCTCAAGGGTATATAGAGCATAATATATAGCAAAGTATAAATGCTTCGTAGGCAGAATAGGAAATCTCTCGCAGTATTTCCCCTCAAAGACTCACATGGTCCTTAAAAAAACAAAAAAAAATCTCACGTAGTATTCTTCATCGAAGGCTCACACGGTCCTTTGAAAACAATCATAAGCTCACACAGTCTTCTTCCCCGAAGGCTCACACAATCCTTCAAAAAATAATAATTGAAGCTCTCTTGTTCTTTCTTGTTAATCGCTTTCTCACACCCCGGTTACCCCATGTGCCACTCTATGCCAACATAATCACAATAATTTCCCATTTCACCAAACATTTCATTAAATAATTCATAATTAATTAATCATATCAAACTCGTCAATTAATTCAATAATTAATTGGTCATTCCATCTCTATTAATTGATTCAATGATTATTTAACTACCTCAATTCCCATTAATTATTTCACTAATTAATTAATCACAACCCATTTACATTAATTAACCCAAAAATAAATTAATCACATCAAATTCATTAATTAATTTCCACAATTAATTAATCATAACAATCCCTTCAATTAATTCATCAATTAATTGTTCACTTCAACTTTTTTTAATTAATTTAACAATTAATTAACTAAATCTATTCTATTAATTAATTCACCAACTAATTAATAACAACTAATTTCCATTAATTAATCCAATGATTAATTAATCACACAAATTTCATTGATTAATTTCCAAAATTAATTAATCATACCTAATCCTTTAATTAATTCAAAAATTAATTAACCATGTCTATATCATTAATTTATTAACAAAAAAATTAATCACATCCCTTAAAATAATAAATTCAATAAATAATTTACCATATAATTTACATTAAATAATTCAATAATTAATTAATCATTTCATAACTTGACATCTAATAATTAATTCACCAATTAATTATTCATAATTTAAAATTTAAATTTTTGATAATTAACAAAACAATTAACTATCCTCCAATTCTATTACTAATTCAACAATGAGTTTGTCACATTAATAGAATTAATTAATTCCCTAAATAATTAATTATAAAAATACCATTAATTAATTTATCAATTAATAAATCAGCATCCATAAACTTAAAATCCAATAACTAATTCCACAATAATTATCTCATTCACAATCTCAATACTTCATAATTAATTCTATAATTAATTATTCAATTCTCAAATCTCAATATCTCAAAATTAATTTATCAATTAATTATCCAATTCTATCAATTAAATATCACTACAATCCACATTAATTAATTTTCTAATTAATTAATTCAATTCATTCAATTACACCATCACAATAATGACCATTAATTAATTCATCAATTAATTAATCTATCTCATTAAATTGAAACAACAAAAAAATCTCGAGTGATTAATTTTTCAATTAATTAATCTAACTCATTTAATTGAAACAACACAAAAATTCCCTTAAATTAGTTCGCCAATTAATTAATCGAACTCGTTCAATTGTTTCAACACAGTAATCTATATTAATTAATTCCCCATTTAATTAATCCAACTCAAAAATCATAACATTGCATCCATTAATTAATTTTTCAATTAATTAATCCAAATATTTTTCATTAACAAATTCCAAAATTAATTAATCTAATTCAATCCTATCAATTAATTCACCAATTAATTGTTCATATCTATTTCCTTTAATTAATTATACAATTAATTAATCTAACTCCTTAAATTGTTTCAACATAACAATCTCCATTAATTAATTCTCCAATTAATTAATCCAACTCAAAAATAATAATATTTAATCCTTTTATTAATTCTTTAATTAATTAATACAAATAATTTCCATCAATTAATTCAACAATTAATTAATCTAACTCAATTCTTTAAATTTATTCACCAATTAATTGTTCACATCCATTTCCATTAATGAATTACACAATTTATTATTTTAACTCATTCCCTTAAATTAACTCACCAAATAATTATCCACATTAACTCTCATTAATTAATTAAAAATTAATTAATCCCATTCAACCACCATCAATTAATTATCCATGTCAACTCTCATTAATTAATTAACAATTAGTTAATCACATTCAATTATATTGTTTAATTAATTAATTAAATAATCATATTTCTACATTAATTATCCTCACACAACCAAATAAATATCTCCAATTGATCAATCAATTAATTGTTCTAGCTCAAAAAATTAAATATCTACAATTAATTCGTTAATTAATTGGTCTAACTCAAAAAATTAAATGTCCCTAATTAATTATTCAATTAATTGTTCTTACTCAATCACATTATTTAATTCAACAATTAAATAATTACATTCAAAAAAAATCTAATCACAACAATATCTAATAAATAATCTCGAAACTAATTATTCTATTTCAACAACTTCAATATAAAAATAATTAATTCGACAATTAATTATTCAAATCACAATTTCATAATCCCAACCATTGACATTAATTAATTATACAATTAATTAAAAAAATTCACCAATCTCGATAACTCCATAATTAAATTATCAATTAATTATTCAAGATCTAAAATCCCAATATCCCAATTTCATATTTCTATTAATTATTTTATTCACCAAATTAATTAATTTAATCAAGAACACAATTTCTAAACAACTAACAGCAATTCTAAAATTACAAAACCATTAATGTAATTAGTACTCCGGTATTTGAAATATAGACCAAATACATCAAGATTGTTGACAAAGAATGATCACCAATGAATATCCACAAAATTACCATAATAAATTAAGAATGTGTCGAAGAATATGATTTAGATTTGACTTCTGGAAAGAAGAGGAAGTAGTGACAAAAGCCCAACATCTATGATAAAAATCATTTACTGGATTCCTCTCAATAAGAACCAGATAAACCGTTAGCAATGGATCTAGATGAAGTTTAATTATCAGAAGACATACCTTAAAAATATAGGACCGAACATCCAAGATCTTATGCAAGATCACTTCTGGATCAAAGTGGACTCTCAAAAATTAATGGCAGAAGAACCGGAATAAGGAGAGAGGTTTGTGCAGGGTCTTATATCAAATATTGTAATGAACATGTGTGTTTCGGTCCAAGGAAAAGGTGTTCGGGATGTCCTCAATCGAAGATGGTGGTGCGTGGAGCTTCTAAAATGAAGAAAATTTGGTTTGAAGGGTTTACGTGACATTGGAAAAGTCTATTTAAAAAGATGGGTGTGATAATTACACATCATTTAATGATTTTTAACTAATTTCCATATAAAATCCCATCAAACCATTTTTCAAATCATTAATTACAAATTTCATCTGGTAAAATCCAATTACATGTGGTGAAAGCTTACACGTGGTGAAATCTAATTTCATATGGTGAAAAATTACACATGGTGAAGTATAATTTCCATGGTGAATTATTACATGGGGTGAAATCAAATTTCACATGGTGAAATATTATGGGTGTAAATTTTTGAATTTTAAAATCAATTTAATACATGAATTAAATTCAAAACAACCCATCTTGTCCAAAATTTAAAAATAGTCACACCTGGAAAAAGATGGGATCTTACAGATGATCATAGTTTGGTTTGTAATATCAAATGTGACTTCCCTTGGAAATTGATGCGGTATTTATTTATAGAAAGTAAATTCATGCCTAAAATAACATCAAATTCAACTAGAGGTAGAATAATAAGATTTTTAGGAAGAAAATTCCCACAAACTTCAATAGGAGAAGAATAATAGACTTGAGATGTGATCATCATACCATTATCTGTTTTTACTACTAATTCAATATCTAATTTTTTAGGGGGGTACTGTGATTACCTTATCAAATTATTTATATATTAATTAGTTGGTAAATACAAAAATCAAAAAATATATTATCAGTTCTAGAGTGAATGGTAAGTGTACCTTTCACTATATGATTATCATACCCCTCATCATAAATAGTGTCCGCATGTGATTTTCCTTTTACCCTCAAATAAAGAGGTTACTAACGTCAATCATCATCATTAATATTTTTATTTGATAACTGATTAGAATAATTCTTATACTCCTTGTATATGAATAATTAGAGATTGGATGATGAGTTAGTGGTCGTATTCTTCTTTTATATTGTATCAACCATCCATTCACTTCTTTTTGACGTTCATGGGCTCTATGACCAGCCTTCCCACATTTAAAACACTTCCCAGTTCCACTCAATAAATTTCCATGACGTTTCTTCCAACATTTATTTCATATAGGGGACTTTAATTTCATTCCACCATGTGATTTATTCGAGTTATCATGAGACTTGATATTTCTTTTATTATTAAAACCATGGGAATGGTGGGAATCTCCAATTTCTATTTCTATCTTAAGTTCATATTGAATGATTTATTTGTAGCTACTAAATTCTCTTATTGGTAACACCTTTTAAAGACATGGTTTTAAGATACCAAAGAATCAATAAATTTTTCTTTTAGGGATAATGACTAAACCAGAATAATACATGGAAAGTGTTTTAAAATTAGACTCATAGTTACCAATAGATTCATCATCCCTCTTCTCGAGTTCAAGAAATTATTTATCCATCCTTATGTGCATAATAAGAGGTATGTAATTACTGAAAAATATTATCTTAAACTCATTCCATAACATGGATTTGATTTATTCCTCTTGACACATATTCTTAATAATTTTCCATCATTGATACACTTCTACTTATAAATGATAAACATACAAAAACAAATTACGTTATCTAAACACTAGATAATGAAAAATATATTTTCAATGGTACTGAGTCATTGCTCATAAACTATTGGATCAATGGAACCACTATAAGAAGGTGGATGTCACATTGTGAAGGACTCAACGGAATGTTCTCCCCTCCTTTGTTCGTTATTAAGTTTAACATGATTCATATATGGAGAAATGTGTGTGAGTATAGTAACAATATTTTACATTATATATCCCATAACATTTGGTTTCTTAGAAGGATAATAATTTCTTTTTCCATCACAATCAATATTAACAAGGTTTCTTTAGGATTCAATTATTGACTAAAACCCAAAAGCATAGTGTTTAAAACAATAATCATAGTTTGGAAACCACATAATCATTAAAAATAACTTATAGTATGTCTAAATAATGACACCTCCTTTTCAATATATGAAACCTTAGGTTTAACCTAGGTCATTCATGGTTATCATATTTTCAGATAATTCATGATGTTTCATAAGGAAAATGTGAATTAACTAAATCTTATCCCCCAATATTGTCAAACTAGGTGCGTAGTAAGGCTCATTGTTGTTTACTAGGTTATCATCAAGTGAATCCTAACACACATTTTTTAGAGTTATTATCCTTAATTACATCTATACAAAAAACAACATCCACTTATAGTATCCTAACAAGGATATATTTCTATATAAACTACATAATATATTACTTAATAATAATTTAGGATTTTATCTTATAATTAGGCTCATAATATGGGTCCTCGCTAAAGTTTTCTCATCCTAGTTTCCAAAGGATAACTAAACCTTACTCTAATAACAACTATAAAGACCTAAAATTATCATATATAAATATCACATATTAATATATGAATATTAATTTCATAATATAAGGATCCATTCTAGAATTGTATAGTTCTAGTTCCTTTGGAAACTTAGAAACATGAACAACTGGTTCATATGTGAACTACATCTTGTCCCACTAAGTTCTTCATTTATGCCACCCTTCTTAGAATTATCATACATCAAACCTTTATTTATAACCTGGGGAAGAAAACATAATAAAGTGTGATATAATATTCTTAATAAGGGTAAATAATAGAGATATGAAAGATCGCATGAGAATAACATGAGCATAAAGGTATGATAACATGATCTTAACATTTAAAACCCATACCCGACATATCATAGATCATAAAATTTATTCATGACATAAATATTAGAAGTTAATAAGACTTGAATCATGAAGGAGTCAAAGTACATAAGACATTATATAATAACCTTTTCATAATATATAGATTTTTGGAATTTATATAAACTTATAACATTGTGAACATGCATAAATAGAAATAAGTTCACTCATTTTATTAAGGACAAGAAATCAGGACCTTGCATAATCCTATGGACATGAAGTTAGATCCATGCATAAACTTATAAACATGAATTTAGGTTCATGCATAACATATCATTAACCAATTCATTGTATGGAGATATAGGTCCCACTCATACTTGGTTATACCATGACCATCGTCCTGAGTTATACCATAACCATTTTCCTTGGTTATAATGCAACCACCCTCCATGTTTATAGCATTAATACCATACTTGGTTATAATATAATCACAATCCTTGGTTATAATTTCACCACAATTATATAATTAAACCTATACATATGTGTTCTACAATATCATAAAACATTCATCATATCAGAACCCATGAAAAGAAATGGTTTTTATAAACATTTCAACATAGTATAAAGTAATGGATTTCATGAACGTCTTCCCATCATAAACATAAACCATATTGAGGAAGAATAAATATGGTACCTTTGGATAATATCCCTCATAAAACTACAGTAACATCAAAATATTTCATCATAGAAGGAAAATGATTTTGAAATGTTACGTGAAACATTTTTTGAGGAAAATAACCTTTCTTTGTAAATGAATATTTAAAACTAAAAATTCATAAATTATTTTGTAACTCCTTTTATTTGAAAATAAAATTTGAAACCTATAATGTAATCTTTAAAACTTTTGTTATTCTTGGTGGTGGTAAATTTTTTTAATGTCGTTCATGTTAAAACAAATATTTCTCTCACATTTTTAGTAAAATCCAAACAGTCCTTGTTTGGAAAATGACATGAAGATTCCTTTTAAAATATTTTTGTAAAAATTAAAACATGATTAAAAAGGACTTTAAATAAAATTTAAATAATAGGAAAGCATTATTTAAATCATTTTTAATAAAAATGTACATGAAATAGAAAAAGTTTTTTCGACCAAATAGAAAAATAAAGATGGTTTTTTAAAAAATATTATATTGTAATATTGAGTGTATAAAGATCGTAAAATAAAGGGAAACTGTTTATTATCAAGAAATAACAATAGGAGATGAAAATTAATTTATTTTATCAAGAAATATATCATAATATTACATTATCAAAAGCATTATCATAAACAATACTGATAAATAATCAGATTGTAATATCAAAACCTTACTACTTTGGTAAATTTTGAATCATAATCTCCATTAAAGAATAAAACACAATAAAAACTTTAAATATCATTAATATAAGGATGTTAATGATATAAAATTTCAAAGGTTAGTATATTCATATCATAAAATAATATAGGATCATAACATGACATATGTCCCAAAGAAGAAAAATAGAGATAAAATCTCTTACCTTGAGTCTCAACTTCCTTTGTATACATTTGAACCTCATGTGTAATAAATATAGGTTTATTATAAATATATTATATAAAAATAATCATATGTTTTATACCATATATTATATACTTATAAGCTTTTATTAAACTTTTATTAACGAATCCTTGTTAAAATCATGTTTCCGGTAATAACTGCTTCATTTTTTTCATGTATGTTTTGGTTTGGTAACTTAACTCCTTTAATTTTGATCATGGTTACATAATATATATAATTTTAAAATGATAAAAATATCATATATATTCACTATATAAATATTTTTATTAATCCATTAAATTTTTATATAGAAAATGAATTACACCATTCAAGGAGATGTAAGTCATGCGTACGCAGGAATGTTGTTTCCATTTTCTCAATGGATGATAACAAAGAAAGTTAAATAATATATTACCTTTGTATAATAATTTTTATTTAATTTATATAAAATATATTTATTAAATTTACCCTTATTACCTTCCATGAAAATATTTAGTGGAAAATGAATTGCATCGCTTCGCGAGGCGGTAGTCCACCGTACACATGAACGACATTATCGTATCAACCATAGAATGGAAAGTAAGATGGTATATATGATATAGTAATTATATAAGTACAATTATATTACTAATATAATATTTATTCATTTAATAAATACTTATTACTATCCAAGTAAAATAGTAATTAAAAACACATCACATCAGTTCGTGAAGCGGTAGTCTGTCGTATACACGAGCAACTTTATTATTTTTCAATGGGTTGAGGGTAAGAATGTATATGGGGTATAATATTTAAAAAGGTATAATAATATCATAAATATATTTTATAATCATTAATTCCATAATTATATCCATCCTTGAGAGGTGGTGATGGGAAAAAATAACATCGGTTCGTGAGGCGGTAGTTCGTCGTACACACGATCGAAGGTTTCGTGTTACATTTGATAGAAGAAGAGATGAATATAAGTTATTAAATTAACATTATAACATTTAATTATATTAGAGATAATTTTTTTATCATATAATCATAATTTAATAAAAATTTAAAGAGTTTTAGAAAAATATAAAACAAAGCGCAAGGTTACGAATTTTACATCTTCTTTGGAGAACCTCTTTAGGTTTATACCTAAATCAATATTATGAGGGTTTAATAATCAATAAAATGCCTATAGGATATGGATTTAGAATTAGGTATAATATTTGGGAAGTTATTGGCCGAATCAAATGGTTTTGTAATTGTTTAGAAGATGGGATAGGGATAGACTTTTATAAGTGGGGGAGAGGACACAAATGGAATTTTTGAAAGGAATAAAGTGTACTCAAAATTTTTATATTCCAAAAGGATATAAAATGTGCCATTATACAAACTTAGAGGTTATTATGTCTAAATATTTCCATAAAATTGGTGTTGTATAAATTTATCAATCATTTTACCTCAAATATTTTTAGTTTAACCTCTCGGTAAACCAGTTTCAACCATAATCGTGGTATTTAATTTTTACTATTCTTACTATTTATTTTAACCAAAAAAATAATTTGACCACATTATATAATATTAATTGTTTTCATTAAAAATATTGGAACAATTTTTTCAATTTTTATTCCAAAAAATGGTAAAAATTAATTTAAAATTAAACCCACAGATGTGATGAAAAAGCAATTTTTCAAAGAGAAATTTTTCAAAAGTTTAAAAAGATTTTATATAAAAATTAAATATGAAATTCATTAAAATTAGCTATATTGGATTAATTATAATATAATTGAACAAATTTTACTTTTTAAAACATTTTAAAACAGAATAAAACCATATAAATTAGTTAAACAGAAAGGTGGTTTTCAATAAAAGTCATTATATTTCACTATTGAGAGAAAAATTAATCTTTTTATAAAAAATTAAAAAATTCACCATAATATAATTTTGAAATTTTGATTACAAGAATTAAGTTCATTTTTAAAAATTTATTTTCTAAAACTATAAAAATTTAATTTTATTATTTGTTTACAAAAATAAATACAAATCATTTTTTTTTTTAAATGAGAATTTTTTGAAGAAAATAAATACTTTACTAAAAATTAACTACTTTTTTATCAATATTATTTAATTATATAAAACTATTATACTTAATTTTAAAAGAAAATATATATTTTTATTCATTATACTAATTTTAACATCTAGGTAATAACGATAACGTTTGAATAATAATATTAGTACTTTGTCATGGTTAATTAAAACTCAGTGTAGCATATAGCGTAAGCTGTAGAATAAATTAAATTTTATTCAAAAAATATTAATCCAAAAAATATTGGGGTTTTACATTGATATTTTTCATATAATTAATTTTATAATGTCTTATATTATTTTCCACATTTAAAGGTAAAAGATTTTCTCCACTACGATGAGAACCTTAAAGTGCTATAATGATATTCTTAAACCTGCGTCTTATGATCAGAATAACGTTCTACGATGACACACATAGAATTTTTGACTATTGATTTATTGATTTCGATAAGTTTATGAGACTTTATCTCATGAATTTCACACTTGGTAATCTCTAAGATGTGATTTTATGAAGATAGACTCACCACTAGGAATTCTACATGTTTATGTGTCATTGAATATTATTATTTGTGAACATGTGTAATGATCATAAAATTTTAGATTATTATTAATTCATGTCTTGATTAATTTAAATTGATTTATTTTCAAAAACATTGATGCTCTATATTCACTGGGAAGTAAGATATGTTGGTATCATCATGAGTGATAGTCATTAATGAATAAGTCAATAGAGGATTTTTTTCCTTCTAATTAAGGAAGATGCTCTCTTAGGGCCTTTGATTAGAATAGAAATATCGAACAAGAATTTCATGAATATACTGTATTGAAAAGTTAATTTAATGAAGTTAAAGAAATATATATCGAGCAAAAATGTTGATGACATGGGTATGAAACCTTTTTTACTTGAGATATTATAGAAAAGGGATTATATTACATAGTGAGAATTCATAATTCGTTTTTATCATTATGACATTAACTTAATTCTCTTTGGGTACTTTTATGTGTTTTGGGATTATAAAACTATACTTCAGGTAATATTTTCTAATTTAACTAAGGAATGGTCCTAGCATATCACACACTTAGTGATTCTAATTATCTCAGTTAAATTATATTTTAATTTAATATTTTTAATAAATATTAATATTAAGAATGAGAACTAATATTTATTAAAATTTACTGATAAAAATTACTCAATCACTAATTATATGTGAGTTTAATATTTAAATAAAAATTTATTCACATTCCCATTGAATATAAAATTTATTTATTATTTTCTGCATTCACAAGGTAATAAGTAATATTCATTATTAAATAAATATTTATTTAGTTACATGAATAATAAAATAAATATTTATTTACAAGACCTTGAATATAATATTTATTTATTTTATCAATTGAATAATACTTATTTATTAATTATTATTCAATTTTCAATAAATTTTGAGGAGGATTGTTGGACTGATTTAAAATCTCAATATCAATAATGATATAGGTAATAAATTTTATTTTAATAAATAAGAATTTATTTATTTGATAAAAATTATATTTTATAATGCGGTAGTTGGTAAAAAACATTATATTATTATTATTATTATTATTATTATTATTATTATCGTGGAGAATATGTTAGCTTAAATGTTTGATTAAGGTCCATTGTTCAATCAATAAAATTAAACCCTGCCTCTTTATATTCATATCTTATATCATTTTAGAAGGATTGATGTTTTATTATGCATAAAGCATTCTTCTCTCTTCAGATTATATCAAAAACATCTCTATGGTTAATTGAAAGATGAATTTATCATTGATACCTTTTATAATTTTATCCCCAAAAAAATAAAACATAGTTTTTCCAAGGGTTTTCTCTTGAAGAGGTTGTAAGAAAAGTTCAAAACTGCTGATTTTTTTTGTTTTTGAAATGCAGAAGAAAATTTGAGGACTTAAATATTTTGAACAAAATTTAAGGAAAGTAAAACAATTAAATACTAAGAAAATGAGAATTAATGTTTTGAAATAAAAAAATAAATTTTTATCTAAAAGTAATGTGAAACTAGATTAAGAATCGGAATTTGTGAACCAGTTTCACCCCTTTGGACGCACCATTCTTTATTTTCTAAAATATCTTATAATCGAATTTATCATGGCACACTTCAATAAATCATAGTAGACATCACTTTGAAACCAAACTAAGAAATTGGTATGGTTATTGATCCTTCTATGAAAGTGATTTAATTACTCAAAATCATCAAGAAATTAAACCTAATTGATCACATGGTGCTCAAAATAAATACCTAACTTAATAATTTAAAACAATAACAAAAACAACTTTACTTAAATAGATTTAAGAAACAATCCAATATATAATAGAAGAAAGATAATTCCACAACAAAAGATAACAATTTTATTCAATTACTCAGGTTTATAAAAAAATTAAAGGATACATGAAATGAAACCATGACTTAGAACGGGTTCTCTCAGGTCTTTATTACTCATTCCTAGATCATAACTTTAGATTGACATGGTTTAACATGCCCAGCCTTCTCCTTCCTTACTTCCAACTATTGCCTAATTTCAACACATGCACCTCTACTATATAGTGATAACTCTTGTAAATATTATCTCTATACTATTTTTAGGTTCATGTACCACCTTATACTCCCATAGTGGAGGGAAAAATATTTCAAAAAAATAAAAACTTTGAAATCTTTCTTAGGGAAGCTTCATGCACATACAGTAGTCATTCCATAATTGTCTCTCAGTAGAAGTAACAATAACAGTAAGTTCCTAAGGAATTTTTTCATGAAATATTAATGTGATTTCGGTATTTAATATTCTTAAATCCTCCAATTATCCAAAAAACTCTTCTTCTTCCTTTAAATGAGATCATGTGTCTAATCCAAAGAGTCTGCCAAAATGACTGCAGTGAAAATTCTTGATTTATGTATGTTCAAAAAATAAAAAATAGACACACAAGAAAAGCTTATCCATATCATAAGTCTTATTATATAAGTATTACATTTCATATTACATTATAAGTCATACAGAATTTAAAATTCATATTGGATCAAATTTATATAGGATTCATGTTAATTATTATGGGAACCCCAAAAGGTCCTATCGAAACAAGTCTTGTGATTTTAAAATATTTTCATACGGTTTTGAAAGTCTTATGGGAACGAGGGTGAGGTATTATGAGTTAAATAAAAATACTTATTAAATCAAAGTATTGTGAAATTAAGTTCTTATAGGATCCAAGTAATCCATAATTAATCAAATGAAAATCCACACACAATAATACTTATCCAATTTTCTGTCTATTTTAAGTTCAAAAAATAAATTTTTTCCTAAAAAATAATAACATGGATTATTAAATTATTTCACCAAATATTAAAATCACATTAATATCATGAGTTGTTCCCATTTTTAGAATAAATATAAATATAACTCCTAAGACAAAGAAATGATTCTATTTCACTTAGAAATAAAATATTGTGGGGATTAAATCATTGAAATTAAAGGAAAATTAATAAAAATATTATCTCTATCAATTCTCTCAAACATAATACATGGACTCATAAACTAATAAGTATCAAAAAAACAATAAAAAAATTTAAATACAATGCACGTGATATCTATTGATTCAAAATCAATACAAATAAATATAATATGTGTCCTAAATAAACCTCATTCCAAATTCTACATTCATTTTATCCAATCCATTCCCACTTAATTTTTCCTCCCATGAATAAAAACACTTACTTCCCAATAATTTTCCATCCTCACAAAATTTTTATTTTTCAAAGGAAATTTTTTATCATCGAAACAAATGTAATGTCACAATAATATTGATAATTTCATAAATATTCACCAAAATGAGTCATGAAATTTTGTTTATCATGAGTGATTTTTAGGGTTACATAGATATTGAATATTTGTAGGTTTTATAAGTCAAAAATATCTAAGGTGGAATAAGTATGTAGGGTTCTTTTTGAATAAATAATGCTTGATTCAAATTTGTATTCAAGAATGGTCGTCTTCTTAATAATATTGGAAATTAATTAGATCTAAACATATGTAACCCTTCAATGATAGCCCACACTTTTCATCATTTCAGCATCATCAATTTTTTCACTTAACTAGCTTCAGAATAATTGAATTTTGGATTTTGATGTTTTAAAATAATACATATATTTATTTCTAAAGGAAGTGAGAGTTATTTAAATATTTAAACACTTGTGTGACTCCTCAGACATTATTTTCAATGATAACACTTCTTTTAAAATTTTCAAAATTATTTTTTTTCACTTTCACAAATATTCCAACAAAAGTTATCTTTACACAAATTTAATTTTTTACACATATTTCATTTTTTACACAAATTTAATTTTTTTCAAAAATATACTGAAATAAAATTCATAAAATACATCTTATAAATATATTTTTATATTTATTTTCATCCAAATTAGTCACTAAATGATATATCAATTCACAATTCTGCAATCCCCCATGCTTGAGTTTCAACTAGATTATTAATTTTACTTCTAGAGAAGGTTGGATAGGGATTATAGGTTTTTAATGTGGATTCCTAAAAAGTTTTTCATGGATACTAAAGGTTCATAAGGATTAAATATGAAGTTTGGATAGTATAATGGGTAATTTATAAAAATTTAATTTTAAAACAAAAATAATTTCCTCTAAAATCTTCAACATAATAACATAAAAACTCCTTGGTTTTGACAGATTCAGATCAAATTCTGGTTAGAAAAACATTGTTTATTTGTCTCCCGAAGTGATGTGAATGTAAAAAAGATGTAAGAAATGTTTTAGAGTCATCTCATGAAGGTGATTTTAAAATTTTGACTGTTATTTGAGTTATGGGATTCAATATTTTGAGGTATTTTCATGAATTATCCAAAACATTCAATCTAAAATAACATCTATTTAAATATTCATTTAAATTCAATTCCATGATTCAAATCTGTTCACTCATTAATTTGGGGTTCAAAAGATAAAAATTTATTAATTTTGAGTTCACATGTTTTCAAAAACAAATAAAAAGCACAAAAGTAACATAGAAAAATGAAGAAAAAACCATAAAATCAAATGAAAAAAAACAAAAATAAAAGGAATTAAATCAAAAAATCATAATCAATAAAAGGATTTTTCTCCCCCCACCCCCGAATATATTTTTTATAATGTCTTCATTATTAAATAGTTCATATGAGAAGTTAAAAACATGATTTATAAGTATAAAAAATAATTAAAAATGAAGGACAAACTAAGGTTTTATTGAGCAGTGGCATCCTTAATCCAGTCACTTAACTACTTCCAAGTGCTATCTAATAAGAAAATAAGAAGAAAAATATAAAAACATCAATAAAAATAGATCAAAACAATGATAAGAAAATAAATATGCTTAGTTTTGACCCCCCCACCCCCCCCTCCCCAAGTGGGGGCTATATTTTATATTGTCCACATCTAGGAAATGGAAGTAATTTTTTCCCAGTATGATGGAGGAAAATATGTATTTCTTGAAAACCACTTAATTTTCTTACTTATTATCATTTTTATCTTGAGATTATTATAAATTATACCATATATAAATTTATTAATAATAATATCACTGTATTTTTTGTTCTCGTTATGTAGTAAAGAAGGGAATGAAATAAAATGACTCGACCCAAAACTTGATATTTTGGAGGTATATCCACCGGTTTCTAGAATTTCATTATAGGATATGGATTATCTTCAATTTATTCTTTGAATATTAATTCTTCTTTTGAAGTAATCTTTGTAAGATTATCCACATGTTAACTAGTGCACAAATCAATTGGTTCCACTATTTTCTACTCAAATTCGGAAATAAATTCCTTGAATTCATCTTTTTTATAATTCAAACCTATCCATTAAAAATAAATATGTGTAATATCTATTTAGTAGGAAGTAATTAATACCTTAATATTAACAAAATTTAAAACAAAATAACTCTATTTTTTAGGCTTCTTCTTCTTTTATATCAATTTATGGTTCTTTTTTGGAGTGGGAATCTTTCGTAAGAGTGTCATTAATCCAAAGTAGGGGTTCTGGTTTCTCTATGTTTTCTTTAAAGTTTAATGAAACAAGTATTTCTTATTATTTTTAAAATGTTTTGTAAAAATTATTAGATATTTCATCCTAAAAATTGGGGTCATGTATGGAATTTAATTTAATATAAATTTATCCCAAAAAAATCTCAAGATTACTGGTGTTCTGAACTTAAATAAATGGGTAAGTCTTTGGTAAAGTATTAATTTTACTGTAAAATAGAAAAAATAAAGTTCTAAATCATCCCTCAATTCATCCTTACAAGGTTTTTTAGGGAAAATGGGTGGGACAAATTTATTATTTTCTTGAGATTTTTTTTTTGAGTTTATAATTCTTTCACTTCCTTCACTAAAGTGATAAGAATTTATACTTGTTTAATAACTTCTTAAAGAACTCTAAATTTTATATACATTTTGATTTAAAGACTCTTTCATACTACATACAAATAATTGTTTATGAATAGGTCATACATATAAGTAATCACTATGAAAATCCATCTTGAACTAAATTCTATAAATTAGATTTTGAATTTCTAGTGATGTAAAAATAGATTAAATCAACTTAAGAAACCTCCTTATAACTGGTTCCAATTCAAAAAGTAGTTTTTCATGGATCCCTTTAAATTTTTAAACCCGCTAAAATGAAATATAGTTGTTCTTAGGGTTTCTTCTTGAGGAAGTTTTAATATAAGTTAAAAACATTCTATTTTTTGAAATACAGAAGAATATTTGAGGAATAGGAAGTTTGGATAAAATTTAAAAATAAACTAAAAATTAAATAAAAAGAAAATGAGAGTGAATGTTTTGAAACAAAAAATAAAATTTAGATTGAAAAGGAGTGTGAAACCAGATTAAAAAGAATCAATTTTGAACTAGTTTTGACCCTTTTGACACACCATTCTTCCTTTTATAAAATATCTCTTAATTCAATTTATCAATGAACAGTTAAAGACCGAAAATTACACATCCAATTATATTGGTAAACCATAATAATAACTTAGTATGGTGTTAATCCTCTTATGAATGTGATCTAATTACTCAAATACATTTAGGGAAAAAAACTCATGAAAACCATTATGATCAAAATAAATAACTTGATTAAGAATTTTAAACATTAAGAAATCCCACTTTACTTCCCCATATTTTAAAAACAAGACAATATAAAATAGAGAAAGTAGAATTACATAACAAAATAAGATAGTTTAATTTAATAATTTTTTTCTCAAAAAAATGAATTGATGTATAAAATTTAATAAGGAATCAAAATAGGTGGCCTTAGGTATCCACTTATCTAAGACACTTCAAGATTTTATCCTGACATGGCTAAATTCCCTCAATATTCTTCCTTCCTACTACCACCCAGGTTCGGCATGTGCACTAATACAATGTGGTGTGAAAAATCCTCCAATTGGTATCTATCCTATTTTTATATATTATATAACTACTTATAATCTCAAGGGGGTGGAGAAATATTTTAAAATAAGAACAACTTTAAAATCATGTATGGGGATTCTTCATTAACATGTAGCAGTCTTTCTGTGATTATTTTGGGGTAGTTGTAGTGATGATAACAGGTTTCGAAGGAATTTTTACATGAGATATTCATATGGGTTGTTATTTAATCTTATTAAATCCTCCCATTATCTATATACCTTCATGTACCATTAAATGTGATCATGTGGTCAAGCTATGCAGTCAGTCAAAATTATTTTTGTGCAACTGTCCAATTTCTAATTTTTCAAAAAGTAAAAAAAGACATATGTGATAATTTTATAAATCCCAAGATATTTAATTCCATAAGACTTCCATTTCATAATAAATCAAAATTATAATAGTATTAAAATTTATTATGTTATTAGAGTCATATGGGATCAAATTCATATAAGATAACGATGAAGTGTTATAGAAACCCCTCAAAGTCCTTCGGAAACAAGTCTTATGGAATTTAAAAATCATAATACATTGTAAGAATTATGGTAACTAAAGTGACGTATTATTAAATAAATCAAAATCCTTATTAAATAAAATTATTACCTAATCATATTCTTAAGTGGTCTAAGGAAGTCATATGAAATCAATGGAAAATTCAAATACAATGAGACCTAACCCTAATTTTATTGATTTTAAGTTTAAAAAATAATTACATTTTTCTAAAAATTAAAATAACAACACAGAATTATAAATTATTTATGAAATTATTAAAATCATATTAAAATAGTTAATTTGTTAAATTTTAAAAATAAATCCAAAAAACACTCCTAAGACCAAAAAATGATTCAATTTCACTTAAAGAGGAAAAATTATGGGGATTAAATCTTTGAAATTCAAAAGAAAAAGTAATGAAAATATTAAATATATACTTTCTATCAAGACCATATGAATTACACCAACTATTTTTTTCTTATCAAGAAAAATATAATAATATATGTGATCATTAAAACCAAAAGACAATTAATTTTGAAAACCACAAACAACACCTGCAAATTAATATCTTTTCACTCACACCCGTAGAACTTTTGGTGAAGTTAAAATATTGTGGATAACATTTGGATCACTACTATATTGATTCTATTTTGGATACTATTAGTTCAATAATGGTGCAAATTAGACAATATTCAAATGATCAACACTTTCTTTGGATAAATACCATAAGATAAAGGAATTTATATTGTTATTCAATTAATTATAAATTTAATGTGAAAAGATCCTCTTTATGGTTCTAAGACTCTTTCATAATGTTTATTTAGATATAATCCTGATAAATTTCATTATTCATTATGTTATTATGGTTTATTCTACAAAAATTTTGAAAATAAACTATTGGGCCTTAGATTGATCATCTCCCACTAAAGCCAGAACCTTCAATTTCCCATATTCACCATGAAAATGTTGATGACTCGCACTACATACACAATGTATAGACTTGTAAGAAACATGGAATACATCAAGATTCTAAAAATGTAAGCATATGTAACCCTTTACATTTACTAAAAGTATTTTTTATTTCTTAGATTTTTCTCTTTGGACGACATGAAGTACTTAACCCTGGGGTTATCACTAAATTATCATCACTCATTTCAAATCATTCTAATTCCTTTAAGATGAACTCCTACTAGGATAAAAACAAGGTTTATTTTTGGGCCTCTACTTCCACAATCTCTTCCACTATTAGATCTTAAGTAGTCAAACTTTATTTTTTTACCCATTTCAATCATGTATCTCTATATAATGAACATTCAAAAAAACCCATGCCTACAATTGTGAATGAACATCCACAATTTTTTTGTTACATTGTCAATAAAGGTATAATGGTAGAGAGATCATCCATCAGAATGAACCATTATCAATGACCGTAAATCCATATAAACCATTACTAACTTCTAATTAGTCAATGTCTTTCCTTCCATACTGAATGAAAACTTCTGTTATTTCCCATGTATATACTATGTTCTTGTTACTTAATCTAGGTTTATAAGTTTTAATACACCTTTCACAACTATAAATTTCATCTCTATCTCACTCATGTGATCAATACGTTCATACCACAACATCATATATCTGAAAGTTGTCATTTTGGGATTCATTTCACCATCTAAATTCCCATTGAGATATAATATTCCATTCTTCACACCTTTATACATGACCATAGAACCTCATGTAATTTTACACATTATATCTAAAAATATTATACAAAAACACACCTTGTATAATTCCCCCACCAAGATTAGGTTCTTCTGTAACCCAGGTATGTGCCTCACTCCTTACGACACCATTAAGAATCTATTTGAATTATAAAAGGAAACATAAAAATTCCTTATAATCCCAAGAGATTCATTGTCTATAATATAAACCGTATATAATATTTTAAATAATAATTTTCCATACACCCTATCTTAGATATAAAGTGAAAATAATACCCATAACTAATATTCCATGACTGTTAGACTAGATACATTCATCAAAAACTTATATTTTCTTTTGAAATGATATTTCTAGATGAAATTATAAAATCATATCTTCTTCTATTATCCATCCAATCCCTACATCTTCATAATCCCAATATTCTCATAATGCTAGTATATAGGTCTAGGCCATGCCAAATAACCTTTAATTTTATCTCTTATCTTTCCCCTTCTTCTTAATCTTTAATTGGGTAGATCATATTTTACCTTTTACACTAAATAAATTTCTCATAGAACCCTAAACCTCCTTCCTCCAAATCACTTCATTTAAAATAAGATCCTTAATTTTCTCAAACATTAAGTCATCCTTCTACTATAATTTATCATTATGGTAACCATTACATCATATGATTCTAAAAGAAATCAGAGGAGGATCA
The DNA here is from genome assembly GCA_963277665.1 of Viscum album. Taxonomy (NCBI): domain Eukaryota; kingdom Viridiplantae; phylum Streptophyta; class Magnoliopsida; order Santalales; family Viscaceae; genus Viscum; species Viscum album. Next base: position 733,931,834 of record OY728146.1, on the reverse strand, counting down.
ATTCACACATTTCCAATCATGACCCCCCCCCCCCAATGGAATCCCTCCTAGTCTAGTAGTGAAGAGAAGGGTTGACCCCTGAGTCTCGCCTCTAGTAAGATCTAGGTTAGAGACTATTGTCAATGGTATATCACACAAATATGGGTGGCATTACCCTTAAATATCATAGGAAAAATATAGAAAATACCACAACCAATAATCATGTAAGGTAAATAAAATAAAATATCATAAAATTAAATCCAAAATACAAGAATATAAAATAGATACCAATATATCTAAAAAACAATACCAAAATAATCATATGGAAGAAGCCATAACAACTCCAAGATTTGAGCTAGTAATTCTTAGTTGGCATAATAAATTCCTCCTAGAAACCAAAATAATAGTTTATATAGGATCCTTACTAAGGTTTCTCATGAAAATTTGAAAATCGTATATTAATTACCCATTAAAAAAACATCAAAACTAACCAGAACCTACACAGGTCAACTAGTTTTCCCTCTATCCTCACCAATGTTCTCTCACCCAATAACTCATCCAAGATTCATATTGTAATATAATAAGAATGTAGATAAATTTTCCCTAAAACCACTTCCCCATTGTTTTTTAACTATTACCCAATTTTAATATATCCTTTTTTCAAATCCCTTTCATATCCACCAATGATGGCACGAACTATATATCACGTCTTGCGGAAAAAACCATGTCTCACATTTTTTGGAACCAATAACATATCACATACTGCATAACCAAAGAATTTGTTTCTTAGGAATTCATAAGAAATAAAATCATACCCTCCTCCTACCATGTATTACCCCCACCACATATTTCATCCTCCACAACTGGTATCATCGGAAGCTAATGCTAAAGGTAGAGTATGGGAGAGGGGGCAGTCGGCCATCTGTATCCTCCCTAACCTAGATATAGGGAAAACACCCACCCCCCCCCCCAAGTCTCTGGTTGTTTATTAAGTTATCTAAATCTTGTGAGGTATGTTTGAAAAATATAATATAATAGTGGTATATAATATCCTCCCACAATACAACGCATATGGGTATACATAAGAAACATCATTACAACAACTATCGAGACTCTACTAACATCATACCACCAAGAATAGCCTCTAATAAAGAAAACCCAACCTAAAAAATCACACAAAGGTCCACAACCAAAGTTCCATTTCCTATAGTTTAAATTTAACAAATTTATCCACTAAGATTTATCCATTTAATTATTAATTTAAATTTTCACGGATAAATTCTCTAACAATTTCCATATAATTTTGTAAAGTAATAAAATCATATTCCTATCAAACCACTACCAACCAAATATCACATCATACTGCCACATCACAACCAAGGCCACCAAGATAGAAAAAACCAATTCCACTATACCGTACACAACCAAGGCCACTAATCTTCACATAACCAATTCTAAAAGTCTGCAGACATCATGTAAATAATAAAATAGGAATATTTAACTTATTCTATTTTTTTAATAGATTTAAGTATTTGACCATTTAAATTTTATTATCAATTAAATCCAACCCTATAATGAATACTTCCATAAAAAACATAAATCGTGAGATAATTATAAAAATAATAATATCAAGGAAAATTAGTAACTACATGTGCATCACACCATTCCCCTAAATTTCCTTAGTCTGGTTTATTTTATTCATTATGCCAATTCACATCATTCACCCAAAGAAAATAAAAGTTATGATAATCGCATATATTCACATAAAATGAAGATAACTCGAATCACCTAACTCGAAATATTTTTTATTATTCTCTACAAAAATCCAAATCAAGAGAGGATAAACCACAGGGAAACAACCGCACAAGGGATCCTTGAATAAAACTAAAATGAAGTGGTGCCTCATCAAAATTGAATTCAAATAAACCACCAAATTAAAACAATATATCCACAGTTAAACCTTCAAATAAACAAGGAATAAATAATAGAGAAAGAGAATAAGGACTCACTAGAAATCACCGATATCGAATCCCTAGAACCCAAGGGTGAACATCATGTATTAGTGGCTATTAAGGTTCCCAAACTATATTATGGATCTCTAGAGGTTTTATAGAGAATAAAGTAGGCTGATGAATATCATAGTGTAGATATAATTTATTAATAGACTATAAATCATACCATTCATGGAATAAAGGTATAGTTCATGTTGTGATCCATATGTAGTTCAAATCCACTGAAAAAAATCACTTGATATAATAAAACTGAAAGGGATTACACAACAGGAGTAAATATTTCATGATGTAAACTATTAAAATCCCAAAACACCCAAAAAAATATTATCATAAATATTATCACATAAAATTGTAATTCATGATTTGAATCACCACCTTCAGTTATAGTTTCAACTCCATCTCCTCCTATTTCTTCCTTAAATTCTTCTTAAGACTCCCAACACACAAAACATTCAAAATAATGGGTTTAAAGGGTTTGTGTCATTACATTATTTAACTATAAAAATATTATCATCATTGAGAAAAAAAACTAGAAAAAATGGAACCAACCACTAGAAACCACCAAATACTTATCAAAATATACCGCTCAAACAATGATGAAACTATACCTCAAAAAATTACAAAAGCATATCAAAACAAAATATCAAGAATTCAAATAGCCATAAAAATATAACACTGAAATACATAGAAAATCAAGAAAAAAACTCTAGGTACTAGGCACACATTTTTGAATCTCAAACCCAAGTACTCTCCTTCAGGACACCATGCCTCCACAGGAATCAATCCAAGGGGATAAAATTATATTATAGTACCTTCTCTTGGTGGTCATAAATCTTGATTGTTTGTTTCATGAATGATTCATCATCAACAATATCCCACTCACCTATGTTGATGATATGAGAATAATCATGAATATACTAGTGAGTCTGGGATACATGGAAGATATCATAAACTTTATACAATTATGTGGGAAGAACCAACTGAAAATCCACTTTAAAAACATTCCATAACACTTCAAAGGGTCCAACAAAATAGGGTTAGATCTTACTCCTCTAACCAAAACTCTATTGCCTACACTATGGTGTAACCTTCAGGAATATATGATCCCAAACTTTAAACTCAAAAGGCCTTATATTCCAATAATTATAATTATTATAGAGGTTCTTCTCTAACTTTACTTCTCATTAACCATTTGAATCTTCTTTTTCAGGCTTTGAACCACGTCAGGACTAATAAATTCTTCATATCCAATCTCAATCCTACTCAATGGGGATCGGCATAGACTCTTGTATAATTCCTTTAAGGGGATATACCAATGGATGTGTGATAGATATTATTATAAGAAAAATTGTCAAAAGATAGTTTTCACACCCACAATCCATTAAAATCTAAGACCCACACTCACAACATATCCTAATGTGTTTTGATAGTTCACTCCATCTGTTCGTCCATCTAGGGGTAGAAAGTTGTGTTAATAAGTAACTGAGAGTGAAGGTAGTAATGAAATAATTTCTAGAATTGTAATATAAATTTATGGTTTTTGTTAGAGACTATGGTTTATAGAGCTCCATGAAGCCTCACCATATCATCTACAAACCTATTTTCCAAAATTTCCATGGTACTTGACTATCGGATCATCAAAAATTGAGTTGACTTTGTTAGTTGATCCATGATCACCCAGATAGAATCATATACCCCTAGATCCTATGGTAACCTAGTGATTAAATCAATATATATTTCTTCCCACTTCTACTTAGGTATATATAAAGGATACAGTAAACCACTAGGTACCTATTGTCCTACCTTCACCTACTGGATAACCTAGCATCGCAACATGAACTCTACCACAGTCCAATTTATTACTAGCCGCCAAAAATTACTTTTCAATCTATGATAAAAATTACATATCTCAAGGTGAACTACCCAAGGAAATTTATGAAACTCACGGAGTAATCCCTTAGGCATTTCCAATGGGACGAACATCCTTCCCTAGAACATAACCTAATGTTGGCCATCCTCTTACCATCCCTCAATGGAATCACCATGAGTGACCCGATCAGGAATCACCTCTATATCTATGTATCCTTAATGATAATCCTCCACCTTATATAATAAAGAGGGCTCTTCCATAATCTATAAAAACTATCATTGTATATAAACCTTATCTTTTATAATATTTAAATATAATAACTCCTCTATCTCTCTAAAGGTATCCTTAGATTCTTGAAATCCTCCCCATGATTTTTGGCTTAGTTCATCTGCCATGATGATTCCCTTTCCTGGTGTATAGGAGATCTATAAATAATTGTCCAATGGAAAATCCATCCACCCCCACTATTTTAGATTTAGTTCACACTAAGAAAAGATATACCTAAGGTTTTTGTGATCCTTGAAGACCACAATGTGTTCCCCAATGAGGTAATGTCTCTATAGTCTCAGGGAAACATCATTGTAACCATATTCATACCATAGGTTGTGTAGTTATTATTATTTAGAAATAGATTATAGTAATAATATAATATCAATACCCACTTATACATCAATACACATCCCAAACCCAAGTCAGGAGCATCACATAACACCTCAAGAATCATTCATTCCTCAAGAAACTAAAGAATTGGGGCAATGATAAACTGCTCCTTCAAGTAGTTGAATAAAACTTATCACTAATAAGCCCAAATTAAGACCAAGTATTTCTTATTTATAAATGTCAATGGGGAAAAAATAAGATTAATCAGAGAAAACCCTTTGATAATAACATATAATACCTATAAATATATGGACCTCAGTCGCATTCTTAGCTATTTCCTAAGAAAAAACAACATATAACATTTTCGATCAATTGATACTCTATTGGGACACCACATATCCAATTAAATACACCTATTCAATATATAACTTACACTTGGATAATTTTTCATATGTTTAGTAGTATTGAAGATTCAAAAAAATGATCCTTAGGTGTTTTTCATGCTCCTCCTTTGAACTTTATTATATGAGAATTTCATTAATGATCATGACTAAAAACTAGTTTTGAAACTCAAAGAACATGGATATAGTGTGTCCCATGAACATATATAATGTGTTCATCACACCAAAAAACAAGACTATGAACTCAAAGTACCCATACTGAAACCAGAAAGCGGTATTCAAAATATATGACACCTTCACCCTCAGTTGATGATATTCAGACCGCAGATCAATCTTATAAAACCAGCTAGCTCCCCTTAACTTTTCAAAGAGATCATAAATTATTGGAAGAGAGTTATGACTTTTAATCAATACAATATTTATCCTATGGTATTCTATACATAACCTCATACTACCAGCATCCATATTGGAGAACAAAATTAGAGCTCCCCATAGTGACACATTATGCCTAATAATGATTTTATACATTCTATCATCGATCTAGGTCCTCATCTCCCACAAATATGAAGGTTATATCTAATGCAGAGACATAAAAATTTGTGTATCACTCAGTTGAAACTTTATTCCCAACTCAACATCATGTTGAGGGGCTAATGTCACAACCTCCTCAGGTCAAACATCTAGAAATTACATAAAACTCTAGGGACCCTCACCGCCTAATCTTTCACTAAATATTTTTGTGGTTCAATCATCAGGTAAGTAAGTGGATCCTTATAATTATAACCCTTCTATAAAACTTGCTATTTAATGAACATTATATGCTTTCCCTCCATATCATAAAACACAACTCCCCTTCCAAAACAATAAACCACCATGTGAATGGAATATAATCAATCCATACCAAGAATAGAATAGTATGGTTTTATTTATAACACAAAGAAATATTCCAATGAAAAATACATCCCCATCATTAGTATACATCCTTAGAACACATCAAACAATCAATATTGGACTCTAACTTTCCTGGATAACACCCAGAACATGGAAATCCTCTCCATGTATAATCTAAATACCAAGACCCAGGTGGCTGAAACTATAGCGACCTGCACTTTACAAACATTAACATTACATAACTTTTTTAGAATACTTAAACATTATACAAATAGATAAAAGAAGACCATACTAGTCTAGAGACTTTGGAAACATGGAAACCTAAACACTAGTACATAATTGAGCTATATTATCTCCCACTATATTCTTCTTTACTATCACCCTTCTTATAAACCTTAAACATAATACATATATTCATAACCTGGTGAAGGAAAAATAAAAAACGGTGAGCTCAAATGATCAATAAGGGTAAACATGGTAGATATGTAAGCATAATCATGATCACAAGGGTATGAGAACATGATCATGAAGATAAAAGATCATACCATTCATATCAAGGATCATAACATAGATCATGGAATAAATATTGGTAGTATATAAGACATTAATCATAATGAAATAAAGAACATAAGCCATGGTATATTAACATATTAATAATACATGGAATTCTGGAAAACCCATAAGCGCGTATTGATTTCAATAATGGCCAAGGAATTACTACCAAGACCATCTTAGTAGTCATGGTTCATTTTCATGGCCATCATAGTAGTATGATTTCACTCCTCATACCATCATATTAGTTATGGTTCACTCCCATGGCCATATTAGTAGTCAAGGTTCACTCCCAAAACCATCTTATAATCATGATTTAACTCCTCATACCGTCAGAGTATATCTCATGAGATATTAAACTTTACCCAATGCATTGGAGGGAGATATAGGTCTCACACATCACATTATCAAATCATAAATACATGTGCCATAAGATTATAACTGAATATTTCATAACCCCTGAAATGAAATGGGTATCATAAAAATGAAAACATATCATAACCTGTGTAAATATACAGGTTTCAAAATCACTTCATCATAAACATAACCCATGAATAGAGTAGGGTTTCAAAATCATATAACCCGTTAAATAGAAACGGGTTTCATAAAATCATTCCATCAAAACAAAATCCATTAAAAGAAAAAATATGAATAGATACATTTAATAATTCCCCATAAATTCATGATTAACACCAATGTATTTTATCTTGGATGGGAAATAATTTTGAAAGATATTTTAGAAAAATTTCTTGAGGACAATATCATTTCTTCTTTGAAAAATAATTTTTATTACATAAAACTTTTTGAAAACCTTTTTAGTTGAAAATTGCATTGAAAACTTATAAATGAAGATTTTAAAATAATAAAACATTTTTAAAATCCATTTTTACTTGAGATTTATCTCCAATGATCTTTTGAAAACATTTAATAAAACATGCTTTTTAAATACAATAGATTTCTAACCAAAGATAGAGGTGGTCATATTTTACTAAAAACATTATCTTAAGTACCAAAGAGGGGGAAAATGGTACTAAAAAATGAGGATATATTGAATAAATAGAGTATAAGGAAAGTCATTAATATTATTGAATGATGGATTATAAGATTTCATCAAATGAAACATAAACATTGACAATCCTAAAAAGTGATTAGATGGTCTCAATAAACTCTTATAACTTGGTAACCTAGGATCATAACATGCATGTAAGAAAAGGAAATTAAAATAAGATTAAAATATCATGAAAATAATTAGATTCATAATATAACATGTAAATTTTAAATATATACACCTCAAGAAGAGTTTAGGTTCATAACAAAACATGAGTCTCAAAGAAGAAAAATTGTGAGAAAATTGTTTTATCGATTTGGTAACTTTTGAAAGTTAAACCCCATGAATGAAGGATCATAAAATGGATATATGAATACACATAAATTTAAGTATAATATATATAGAATTCAATAATGGTTAGTACATTCACCTCGAAAAAGTAAATATTGGTGAACATAACATGAATCTCACAGAAATTAAAGGTGAGATGAAATTCTCCTTACCATGTGTATTGACTCTCTCCATACTCGTACAAGATTTCTGTATAATAAATATAAGTTTATTATAAATATTTTAAAAAATAATATTATTATATATATTACCATATATTATTTGATTAGGACTTTATATTACCCTCTTGTTAATGATCTTGTGTTAAGGTTTCACTTAGGTAATATTCGATTTGTTCTTCACATGTGTCTTAATTAGTTATAGCGTATATCCTTATACTTATATCATGATTAAAAAATGTAGAACATGATATAAATATAATTTTTATATAGTATAATTATATTATAATAATCTATATCATAATGAATTATGTAATGGAATACACCATTCATGGAGACAGTAGGTCGTACGTATGCATGAACGTTGTTTCCCTTTTTTATTTCAATATTGAAAGAAAGTATGTAAATGGAATATATATATATATATATATGTAATTATTAAAATATAATTAATATATCATATATATCATATAACTTCACTAAACCCATCCTTAATACATTCTGTGTAGTTTGTGAATGAACCACATCGTTTTGAGGGGGCGGTAGTCCACACTTCCACAAACGAGATTATCGTATTAGCACCAAATGGAAGGTAAAAATATCTGCATTGTAAAAGGAATACATAAGATTAAAAAAAATATTTAATATATTTAATATATAAATAGATTGTCCATCATAATTTCCACCACAATTGGTGGTAAAGCGGAAATAAAAAATCATCATTTCGTGAGGTAGTAGTTCACTGTACAAAGAAACAGTATGTTCAACATCCATTAGATAGAGGTGTGTGTAAGTGTAGGTTAGAACCTTTTTCAAAAAAATCCTAGTATATTGAGGATATTGTTTTATTCACACAATAATGGAATAAATATAGTGTAGGGGTGGAGAAAGAAAATAAATGAAATGATATTGAGAGAAGACGTTACCTCTTAATCAGGTAACTCCTTTGGGTTTGTGCCAAAAGGCTTCCTTGAGAAGATTTCTGACCAAATATAGGATTAAAGGTCAAAAGGAGAATTTTTAGGATGATAAGTGAGAAAATATTTCACTATATTAAAAGGTTTGAGAGGTTTTATGAATGGGTATAGGTGGTGGCCTTTTATAGGTAAGGAAAAGGACTTACATGGAATTTTTCGAAACAAATTATGTGTGCATATGTTATTACCTAAAAAGGTCTTAAAAACCAAAAAAAACTCAATAATGGAAGTTTTATGGATGATATATGGACATAAAATGGGTTTTGGACAATTGTATATGTTATTTTGGCCCTTAATTTGAATGTTTAGTCCCTAATTAAGCTTAATTTGGCCTTTACTGTTATGATTAATTTTAATCACTTTTACTAAAAATCATGGTCAAAAATTAAAATGGTATTATTAGAATCTAAATATTATAATTAGTACAATGGTTTAAGTCTGATTTTTTAAATTAAAATTAAAGAACTTCCAAAATTAACATTAGTGTTAATCCCGCGGATGGGATGAAATAACGGGGTTTTAAAGGAAAGTTCAAAATCATGTTAAGATTTTACATTCAGTTTCAAAGTGAAATGGATTATAATGAATTAAATTTTATTAATATATTTAATATTTATCTAATGTGACCTTAAAACATATTTATAATATCATTTATTATTAATAATTAATTAGACAAAAAGGCAGTTTTTAACTAAAAGGCTGAATTTTTCACTATTCATCAAAAAATGAAGTTTCTCAGAAAAATCCCAAAAATTAACCCTAAAATAATTTAGAAGTTCTGAATTCAAAAATAAATTTTATTTTATCAAATTAAATTTATAAATTTTTCTAAAATTTCTTTCATTATTATAAGTAGTTAATTTGAGAAAATGATGTTTTTAAACATAAAAAGGACTTTACAATAAAATCATATATTTCATTATCAATATGTTTTATTTATATATAATAATTATAAAAAATATTTGAAAATTATTTATTACTATTCATATAACTATGTTTTACCACTAGGTTATAATTGTCTTATTTAAATAATAAAAATAATAAAAATGTTTGTTTCATAGAAACTCAGTGTTTCATGTATCGTACGCCAACTCAATGTTGTGTGCATCGTACACCAAGTTAGTTTTGTGTGTAATGTACACCAAGTTAGTTTTGTATGTGAAATTAATATTTTACGTATTTTATTACAAGATAAAAATGAAAATTTACATTTATTCAAAAAGCAGGTCCATAAAAACTCAAGGTGTTGCATTCTTCCCCCATTAAAGTGAATTTCACCCTTGAAATTAATCACTTGGGTAAAAAAAATGGGGATATTTAGGCTTCATCATATCCTCATGTTCCCATGTAGCATCCTCTAACTGGTGATTTCTCTACAAAACTTTGACCTGGTGTGTGGTCTTTTTTCATTGAACCTTCTCTGATCGGTCCAAAATTTCAACAAGTTGTTCCTCATAATAAAGATCCTACTCTAGTCATATGACCTTCAGGTTTAGTACATGTGAAGGGTCAAGTATCTACTTAATTAGGAGTGATACATAGAACACATCACGAACTTGAGAGAGATTTGGAGGAAGTTCCAAGTGATAGGCTACCATCCTGATATGATCAAGAACTTTATGGGGGGCAATATACCTAGGGATTAGTTTCCCTTTCTCTTGAATCTCACAACTTTCTTCCAGGGTGAGATTTGTAGAAACACTTTTCACCAAATTCAAACTCTAGATAATTTAGACGGTTATCTGCATAGATTTTTTTCCGAATATGATCAGCCTTGATATGTTACGGAATGGTTCTAACCTTCTCAACCATTTATTTAGTGATATCAGGTCCCAATATATTTCTTTCTCCAACATTATTCCAACATATTAGAGCTCTACATTTCTTCCTATAGAGGGATTCATACAGTACCATTTGAATGCTAGAGTGAAATCTATTTTTGAAAGAAAACTCAACCAGATGAGTGTTTTGATCCCAACCCCATTTGAAATCTAGATAATAAGATGTCAACATATCCTCTTGGGTTTGAATTGTTCTTTTAGACTGACCATCTATTTGAGGATGATAATTCGTACTGAAATTCCATTCTGTGTCAACTTATTTCTGAATACTTTACCAAAATTTTGAGGCAAACTTCAGATCCTAATATAATACAATGGAACGTGGTACTCCATGAAACCTTACCACTTTCTTAATGTATATCTTGGTAAGATGATCAAGGTATAAATCATCTTTGATAGCAATGAAGTGTGTTGACTTAGTAAGGTGATCAACTACCACCCATATATCATTAAACTCTATAAAGGGTTTGGGTAGTCCAACGACAAAATCCACAGTGAAGTTCTCCCATTTCCATTCTGGTACGGGTAATGGATGAAACATCCCTTTAGACTTTTGTCTTTCAGCCTTAACTTGCTTGAATACCATATACCGAGATACAAACTCCATGATATCTCTCTTCATTCCATCTCACCAGAAGTATTCTTTAAAGTCCTTATACATCTTCATAATTCTAGGATGAATAGAGAATGAAGAACTATGATAGTCATATAACAAATCCTTTAAATATGGCATGGAAAGAACACATACACAGCTCCGGAGCCTTATCATTCCATCCTGATCAAGGTTAATCTCAAGAATATTTCTGACTTCTTTTGCAGCTATTCATCTTCCTTCTACGCCTCCTTAATATCCACTTGGATAGATGGCTGGACATTCTTTTCAGAAAGATAATATTTTTCCCCTTCCTTCAGGATTTCAAGATTCTTCCTTTGCAAATCTATAAATATGGGATCTTTTGTGATCCTCATCATAGATAAGATAGCATGATCTTTTTGACTCAAATAATCGGCTACCTTGTTCCCTTTCCCAGGGTGGTAATGTATTGAGCAATCATAATCCATTATCAACTCTAACCATCTCCTCTAGTTCATGTTCAACTCTTTCTGTGTGAATATATATTTTATACTTTTATGATCAGTAAATATATTTAAAGACCAGAAAAATGTACTTTTATTTTTTGGATCTCTTTCCTCCTAATAAATTTTTATTATGTTTTAAAATAGAATCACATAGAATTACTTTTTATTTAATCAGAACATTATAAATCATGCATAAATTTGGATTAGTAAAACTATAAACAATTGTGGGGTATACACATTTAAGAATAGTTTTTTTAATAAAATCTATGTTTAATTGAGGCAAATTTGATAAATTGTCTAATCGAACCCAAATTTTACTTTTTATAAATGATATAATTATTATATAAAATTAAGTTATTTTGAATAATGATTATTTTAATTAAATAGTACAATTAAAACACCCCTTTCTAAATGTAACTGATAAAACAATTTTATTCTTTTAAGTATCTGAATTTCACTATACAATTTCACTATTCATTTTCTATTCACTGTTATTTTTAGTAAATATGGATTCTTATATTTAAAAGTTAAATTTTTCATTCATAGAGAATTATTGTGGCAAAATAAACATCATTTTTGAATTTAAAAGGTAAAAATTAATCGAGGATGAATTTTTAGATGTTTTCTAAGAAGTTTCAATTTTTTAGTATTTGATTAATAGTATTTGATGAATTGTTTTTTATGAATAGTTATTTTTATTAATAGTAAAAAATATTTTATTATTAAATATATTTTTCTATGAAATTATTTTCAAAAATCAGACATACATAGTTTTAATCAGGGTAAAAAATGTGGTTCAATGAGATCAAAATAATTTTTTGGTGAATATTAACTTTACCCTTTGGGATAGTAATTTTACCCTTATGAATGGTAATTTAACCAATGGAATTGTAACATCACCTAAGGAAGTAAAAAATAAGTTTTAGTCATCTTAAGTGGTAATGTGATATAATTATATCATAGTATAAGTAAATAAATGTTTTAAAAATAATTAGTAAAGTGTTATTATTTTATTTTAAAATTAAATTAAATTTTATAAAATAGAGTTCACTTCTGAATTATATGTGTCAAAAAATTGTTAGGATGAATTTTTTTGATTTTTCTGAAATGGTTGATTTTTTGGTTAATGATAAAAATACACTTTAGAGTTATCGATAAGTTTAATGACGTATTAGCTATGTAAAAATGATGTTATAATCATATAATAATACTAGTCAACTCTTATATATTAAAATATGATATGATGTGTTCTAAGTGTCCAATACCATAGGCAAATACAGTAGGAAAGCCCATGGTTTTCAAATATCACTAATGAAGTGTCCTTTTAAATTAATAAAATATTCCCTCTCTTTTTCTATAAATACCCACCCATACCTTAGTTTTCTTTCATTATAAAATCATTATCCATGAATTTCTTCTATCTATACCTCCCAATGAGTCCTCCCAATGTGTCCTCAAGGCACCAAGGGTCCAATATTAGAATTTTAGAAGTTACTCTTCAAGGTAAAGGAACCTTTAACCCATCTCTTTTAGTTAATGACTTCTTTTATGTTATGTCTTTTAATTCCCATTTTTTTAGGTTGGGATATGTTCATATATATCCTTATTTATTTCAATTTTATGTCCAAATGATGAGAGACCATTTACAATCACATCAACTCATTTTCTAAATTTTAATGTGATGATGTTAGATTGTCGAATTTTCGTAAGGGAATTCTCAACATCTATTTTCTTTTCAAGTTATCTTGTATGTGGTATGTCTTTAAAATTTCCATATCTTGTTCTTATTTCTGTTTTATTATTTCCCTATAATTTATTATCTGTCTTTTATGAATTTGTGACACCTATCCTCCCTCATTTTAATGTTTTCTAAAACTATGTTGCATAGTCGTTTGCTACAGAATTGTCGTCTCAAAATCACTCACTTTTTCTCAAGAAATTCTATTATTTTATTTATGTGAATACCCAAACCTATTTAATTTCTAGGGGTATTCATCAAGACATAAAAATTATTTATTTGATTCAATAATTTACATAAATAAAACCCTCATTCCTTTTTTTTTTGGGTCATAAATGACATAATGATCATATTTTAAATCACTTTTTAAAATGTCACGATTTTGATATGAAACACATTTATTTTATTCTCTTTGGGTTATTTATGAAATGTTTTATTATGATATATGTGGATCACATGAAAGTAAAAACATATTAAGGGTTTTCCCTGATATAACTCTAATACATTGAGTAATGAAATTTATCTTTAGAGATGACAAGTTTTACGATACCTTGGTAAACAACTGTGATAATTTTTATGACACCTTGGGGATGGAACCTGGTGATATGCTTAGAAAAGTATAAATTAAATGTTGTATCCACAATTTCAAGTTATGATTCATGTTATTTTTATTATTATATTTTTATTTTTTTCATTTCTCATGTCTTTATGTATTTCATCAAGTTCTTATAGATATCACACGTAAATTGTTTCCCTTGTTTACCCTTACTAGGCCTTATGCTCACCCTTTCATTTGATTTATGTCCCCAGGTTATAAAATGCAATAATTATACTTAGGATGAACATTTTATGAATAATTTAATGTGTAATAGAAGAATATTTTTTTAATTTTTCATGTAATGTGTACCTAATTTCCAAGACACTAAACTTTAAGAGATCCTCTCTTTGTAAAATGTAATAAACTGTTATGTAATAAAAAGGTGGGATTATATAGTTAGTAACAAAGGATAGTTTAGTTATTTATGGAAAATTGGATATGAAAAATTTAGTAAGAACACTATTAGAAAAGTTTAAATATATGAAAACTTCCTTGTTTTTTGGTGAAATATTAATTGAGTGGTTTTCGAATAAATAAATCCATATCTGGATATGAATAAGTGGATGTGGCTCCGGAACAGATATATCTAGCGGTAAAACCCAAAAACATCACTTTGAGCTATCCTCAAATGGGAACTGGTGCATGAAAATGGGCCTTAATTCACTCCTAGTTTGACACTCTTGGGGGATATGTTGTGTTAATCACAAGCTTTTTATGAACCATTATAAAGGATTTATAGAAAATATAATTGTTGAAAATGAATATCATGTTTAAGGAAGATGTTTAAAGACATAAAATTACTTTAGAATTATAAGATTTATATTATTAACATATTTCTATTAAGATAAAATTTTGAGGATTCAATTTCTTTAAGGGGAAGAATGTAACAACCCAAAAAGTGTACTTCTTTTATTTATGGATCTCTTTCCTCCCAAAAACTATGTATTATGTTTTACAATAGAAGCACACATAATTACATTTTATTTAATGAGAACATTATACATCATGAATAATATTGTAATAGTAAAACTATGAACAATAATGGGGTATACACATTTAAGACTAGTTTTTCTTAATAAAATATATTTTTAATTGAGACAAAATTGATAAATTGTATTATTGAACCCAAATTTTACTTTTCAGAAATGATATAATTATTATATAAAAATAAGGTATTTTGAATAAAGATTATTTTAATTAAAAATTATGATTAAAAACCCCATTTTTTAAATGTAACTGATAAAATAATTTTATCTTTTTAAGTGTTGGGAATTTCACTATGCAATTTCACTATTCATTTTCTATGTGCTATTATTTTTAAAAACTATAAAATTTTATATTTAAAAGTTAAATTTTTTATACATAGATAATTATTATGGTTAAATAAGCAATGTTTTTGAATTTCAAATTTCAAGATTAGTATAGGCAGAATGTTAAGAAGTTTTCTAAGAAGATTCAATTTTTTACTATTTGACAAATAGTATTTGATGAATCGTGTTTTTATGAATAGTTTTTTATAAATAGTAAAAAAATATTTTATTACTAAATAACTTTTTATAAGAAATGATTTTTGAAAATCAAACATACATGGTTATAATCAAGGTGAAAAATGTAGTCCAATAAGACCAAAATATTTTTTTGGTGAATAGTAACATTACACTGGGATATTAATTTTACCCTTATGAATGGTAATTTTACCAATGGAATAATAAATTCACCTAAGTAAGTATAAATATGTTTTAGTCATCTTAAGTGGTAATGAGATATAATTATATCATAGTATAAGTAAATAAATATTTCAGAAATTATTAGTTAAGTATTATTATTTTATTTAAAAATTAAATTAATTTTTATAAAATAGATTTCACTTTTGAATTATATATGTCAAAAAATGGTTAGGTTGAATTTTTGGGATTTTTCTAAAGTGGTTGATTTTTCAATGAATAGTAAAAATGCAGTTTTGAGTTTTTGATAGGTTTAATGACATCTTAGATATGTAATAATGATGTAATCATGATTTAATAATGATATAATACTATTATGAATTTAAATATAATATGAGGTGTCCCAAGTGGCCAATTCCATGGGAAAATACCATGATAAAGCCCATGGTTTTTCAAATTCCACTAATGAGGTGTCCTATGAAATTAATAAAATATCCCCTCACTTTTTCTATAAATACCCACCCATACCTTCATTAAATTTCATTAAAAAATCATTCCCCGCAAATTTCTTCTAGTTATACCTCCCAAGGAGTCCTCCCAAGGTGTCCTTAAGCCCCCAAGGTCCTGATCTTAGAGTTTTAGATGTTACTCTTCAAGGTAAGAGAATCTTTCACCCTCTTTTAGTTAGACTTCTTTTATATTATATCTTTTAAATTCTATTTTTTTATATTCAGATATTTTATTATATATCCTTATTTCTATCCATTTTATTTACAAATTATGAGAGACACTTTTCACTCTCATCAACTCATTTTTTGATTTTTGAAGTGACATCGTTAGGCTGTCGAATTTTTGTAAGGGAATTCTCAACTTCTATTTTATATCCAAGTTATTTTTTATGTGGTATATATTTCAAATTTCCATAAAATGTTCTTATTTATATTTTATTCAGTCACAATACTTTATTATGATCCTTTTATGAATGGTTGAACCCTGCCCCCACTATTTTTAATGTTTTCTAAAACCATGTTGCATAGTCATTATGCTGTATAATTTTCATCTCAAAATCTCTTTCTTTTTCTCAACAAATTCTATTATTTTATTTATGTGAATACACAAATATATTTTATTTATATGGGTATTCATCAATAAATAAAAATTATATATTTTATTCTCTAATTGATATACATAAAACCCTCATTCTCTTTCTGTGGGTTATAAATCATATAATGATCATTTTTTAAGCACTTTTTAAAACGTCGTGATTTTGATATGAAATCCATTTATTTTATTCTATTTGTGTTATTTATGAAATGTTTGATTACGATCTATCTGAATCACATGAAAATAAGTACATATTAAGGTTGTTCACTGATAGTTCTTCAATTCATTGGGTAAAGAAATTAATCTCTAGAGATGACAAGTTTGACAATACCTTAGTGAAAAACCTTGGAAATTTTGATGACACCTTGGGGATGGACCTTGGTGATACGCTTATGAAGTTATAATTTAAATGTTTTAGCCAAATTTTCAAGTTATGATTTATATTATTTTTATTATGATATTCCTTTTTTCCATTACTCATGTCTTTATGTATTTCATCAAGTTCTTATTGATATCACATGTAAATTGTTTCCCTTGTTTACCCTTACTAGGACTTCTTCTCACCATTTCCTTTTATGTATATCCCCAGGTTATGAAATGTAGTACTTTTACTTATAATTAAAATTTTATAAAGCCTTTCATGTGGAATAAAAGATTTTTATTTTTATTTTTTCATGTAATATGTACCTAATTTCCAAGACACTAAACTTTAAAAGATCCTCTATTTATAAAATGTAATGAATAGGTTTGTAATAACAAGGTGGGATTCCATAGTTGGTATCAAAGGAAAGTTTACTTATTTGTGGAAATTATTATATAATAACTTTAGGAAGAATCCTATGGAAAATATTAAATATAGGAAAACTTCCTGTTATTTTGGTTAAATATTAAGTAAGTGGTTTCTGGATAAATACATCCTCGTCTGGATATAAACAAGTGGATATGGCTCTAGCACAGATATATCTAGGGTTAAAACTCAAAAACACCACTTTGAGATAGCCTTGAACAGGAACTAGTGCATGACAATGGGTATTTCTGTACTCTAGGTTTGAAACTCCTGGGGGATATGTTTAGTTAATCACAAGCTTTTTATGAAGCATTATAAGGATTTATATAAAATGTAATTATCAAAAATGAATAACTTGTTTAAGAATGATGTTTTAAGACATTAAAATTATTTTATAATTATAAGATTTATAATATTAACAAATTTATAATAAGGGAAAATTGTGAGGACGCAATTTCTTTAAGGGGGAAGAATATAACGACCCAAAATTTACTTCTTTTATTTATGGATCTCTTTCCTCCAAATAACTTTTTCTTATGTTTTACAATAGAAGAATATCGAATTAATTTTTATTTATTGAGAACATCATACATCATGCATAAATGTAGATCAGTACAACTATAAAAAATAATGGGGTATTAACATTTAATAATAGTTTGGCTTAGTATAATATTTGTTTAATTGAGACAAATATTATAAATTGTCTTATCGAACCCAAATTTTACTTTTAAAAATCATATAGTTATTATATAAAATTAAGGTATTTTGAATAATGATTATTTTAATTAAATAGTATGATTAAAACACCCCTTTTAAAATGTAAATGATAAAATAATTTTATTTTTTTAAGTGTCAAGAATTTCATTATGCAATTTCACTATTCATTTTCTATTCGCTATTATTTTTAATAAATATGGATTTTTATATTTAAAAGTTAAATTTGTAATCAGGGTGAAAAATGTGGTTTAATAAGATCAAAATAATTTTTGGGGAAATAGTAACTTTACCCTCTAGGATAGTAATTTTACCCTTATGAGTGGTAATTTGACCAATGGAATAGTAACATCACCTTATGAATTATAAATATTTTTTAGTCTTCTTAAGTGGTCACGTGATATAATTATATCATAGTATAAGTAAATAAATGTTTTAGAAATTATTAGTTAAGTATAATTATTTTATTTTAAATTGAAATTAATTTTTATAAAACTGAGTTCACTTTTGAATTCTACACATTGAAAAATGGTTAGGGTGAATTTTTGGGATTTTTTTGAAATTGTTGATTTTTCGGTGAATAGTAAACTTACAGTTCTGAGTTTTCAATAAGTTTAATGACATCTTAGCTATTTAATGATGATGTAATCATGATTTAATATTTTGGGTTGACTCTTATGAATTAAAATATGAAATTATGTGTCCCAAGTGGCCAATACCATGGGAAAATCCCATGGTTTTGCAAATACCACTAATGAGGTGTCTTTTGAAATTAATAAAATATTCCATCACTTTTCTATAAATACCCACCCATACCTTACTTTCCTTTCATTCCAAAATCATTCTCCACAAATTTCTTCTAGTTATACCTTACAAGGATTCCTATCAAAGCATCCTCAATCCCCCAAGGTCCTGATCTTAGAGTTTTAGAAGTTACTCTTCAAGGTAAGGGAACCTTTCACCCTCCTCTTTTAGTTAGACTCCTTTTGTGTTATGTCTTTTAATTTCCATTTTTTATGTTGGGATATGTTATTATATATCCATATTTTTTCCATTTTATGTTAAAACTATTAGAAACCATTTTTTCTCTCATCAACTCATTTTCTGAATTTTTAAGAGACGTCGTTAGGCTACCAAATTTTCGTAAGGGAATTCTCAAATTCTCTTTTATTTTCAAGTTCTCCTTTATGTGGAATGTCTTTAAAATTCACATACCATGTTATTATTTATATTTTATTCATTAATTATACTTTATTATGAGTATTTGATGAATGGGTGACCCCTACCACCTATCTTTTTAATTTTTTCTAAAACCATGATGCATAGCCATTATGCTGCAGAATTTTTGTCTCATAAACTATGTCTATTTCTCAATAAATTAAATTATTTTATTTATGTGAGTACACAAACATATTTAATTTACAGTAGTATTCATAAATAAATAAAAATTATATATTTTATTTGGTGATTGATATACATAAAACCCTCATTCCCCTTTCGAGGCTTATACATGACATAATGATCATGTTTTTAAGCACTTTTTAAAACGTCGTGATTTTGATATGAAATCCATTTATTTTATTCTCTTTGGGTTATTTATGAAATGTTTGATTATGATCTATGTGGATCACATGAAAAAAAATACATATTAACAGTTTTCTTTGATATCTCTCAAATGCATTGGGTAAATAAATTAATCTCTATAGATGACAAGTTTTATGATACCTTTGTGAACAACCTTGGTAATTTTTATGACACCTTGGGGATGGACCTTGGTGATATGCTTATGAATGTCCAAATTAAATTTTGTATCCAAATTTTCATTTTATGATTCATTTTATTTTTATTATGATATTTCTATTTTCCATTGCTCATGTGTTTATGTATTTCATCAAGTTCTTATTGATATCACAAGTAAATTGTTTCCCTTATTTACCCTTACTCAGCCTTCTGCTCATGCTTTCCTTTGATGTATATCCCAAGGTTATGAACTGTAGTAATTGTAATTAGGATGAACCTT
Organism: Viscum album; assembly: GCA_963277665.1. Lineage (NCBI taxonomy): Eukaryota > Viridiplantae > Streptophyta > Magnoliopsida > Santalales > Viscaceae > Viscum > Viscum album. Next base: position 733,911,449 of record OY728146.1, on the reverse strand, counting down.
TGATGAAGCCTTTAATGTGGAATATAAGAATATATTTTTAAGTTTTCATGTAATATATACTTAATTTAAAAGACACTAAACTTTAAAAGATCCCCTGTTTGTAAAATGTAATGAATAGTTATGTAATAAAATGGTGGGATTCTATAGTTGGTATCAAAGGATAGTTTAGTTATTTTTGGAAGTTAGGATATGAAAAAATTAAGAATAACCCTATAAAAAACTTCAAATATAGGAAATATTTTTTGGTATTTTGGTGAAATATTAAGTAAGTAGTTTCCGAACAAATAAATCTCTATCTAGATACGAATAAATAGATGTGGTTCTAGCACAGATGTATCTAGCGGTAAACCCCTAAAAAACACTTTGAGCTAGCCTCGAACGGGAACTAGTGCATGACAACAGGCCTTGCTTTAATCCTAGTTGGACACTCCCAGGGGACATGTTTGGTTAATCACAAGCTTTTTAAGAACCATTATAAAGGATTTATAGAAAATGTAATTGTTCAAAAAGAATAACATGTTTAAGAATTATGTTTTAAGACATAAAATTACTTTAGAATTATAGGATTTCTAATATTAAAAAATTTATAATAAGAGAAAATTTTGATGATACAATTTCTTTAAGGGGGGAACAATGTAACGACCCGAAAAATGTACTACTTTTATTTATGGATCTCTTTCCTCCCAATAAATTTTTATTATGTTTTACAATAGAAGAACATAGAATTACATTTTATTTAATGAGAACATTATACATCATGCATAAATTTGGATTAGTACCACTATGAAAAATAATGGGGTATACACATTTAAGAATAGTTTTCTTAATAAAAAATGTGTTTAATTGAGACAAATTTGATAAATTGACTTACCAAACCCAAATTATAATTCTCAAAAATGATATAATTATTATATAAAATTAATTTATTTTGAATAATGATTATTTTAATTAAATATTATGATTAAAACAACCCTTTTTAAATGTAACTGATAAAATAATTTTAATTTAGTGTCGTGAGTTTCACTATGCAATTTCACTATTCATTTTCTATCTGCTATTATTTTTAATAACTATGAATTTTTATATTTAAAAGTTAAATATGTCATAAATAGAGAATTATTATGGTAAAATAAACATCATTTTTAAATTTCAAATGTCAAAATTAATCTAGTCTGAATTTTTAGAAGTTTTCTAATAAGTTTCAATTTTTTAGTATTTGATGAATATTATTTGATGAATAGTATTTTTTATGAATTTTATTTGATGAATAGGGTTTTATGAACAGTAAAAAAAATTTATTATTAAATAACTTTTTCTGTGAAATGATTTTCGAAAATCGGACATACATAGTTGTAATCAGGGTGAAAATTTGGTTCAATACGATCAAAATAATTTTTTTGGTGAATAGTAACTTTACCTTTTGGGAAAATAATTTTACCCTTGTGAATGGTAATTTTACCAATGGAATAATAACATCACCTAAGGATTTATAAATATGATTTAGTCATCTTAAGTGGTAATGTGATATAATTATATCATAGTATAAGTAAATAAATGTTTTAAAAAATATTATTTAAGTATTATTATTTTATTTTAAAATGAAATTAATTTTTATAAAATGGATTTCACTTTTTAATTTGACACGTCCAAAAATGGTTAGGGTGTATTTTTGGGATTTTTCTAAAATGGTTGATTTTCTGGTGAATAGTAAAAAATACAATTTTGAGTTTTTGATAAGTTTAACGACATATTAGATATGTAATAATGATGTAATCATGATGTAATAATTATGGTCGACTCTTATGGATTAAAATATGATATTTGGTGTCTCAATTGGCCAATACCATGGTCAAATACCGTGGGAAAGCCCATGGTTTTGCAAATACCACTAATGAGATGTCCTTTGAAATTAATAAAATATTTCCTCACTTTTTCTATAAATATTCACCCATACCTTCATTTAATTTCATTATAGAATCATTATCTACATATTTATTTTATTTATACCTCCCAAGGATTCCTCCCATGGTTTCCTTAAGCCCCCAAGGTCCCAATATTAGAGTTTTAGAAGTTACTCTTCAATGTAAGGGAACCTTTCACCCTCCTCTTTTAGTCAAAGACTTATTTTTTGTTATGTATTTTAATTTCCATTTTTTTATAATGGGATATGTTATTATATATCCAAAAAAAATCCATTTTATGTCCAAATGATGATATATCCTTTTCTCTCTCATCAACTCATATTCTGAATTTTTAAGTGACGTTGTTAGGCTGCCGAATTATCGTAAGGCAATTCTCAACTTCTCTTTTCCTTTCAAGTTCTCTTTTATGTGGTATGTCTTTCAAATTTCAATACTATGTTCTTATTTCAATTTTATTATGTCCCTATACTTTATTATGAGTCTTTTATTAATGGTTGTTTCCTATCCCCACTCTTTTTAATGTTTTCTAAAACCATGTTCCATATTAGTTATGTTGTAGAATTTTCATCTCAAAATCTCTCTCTTTTTCGCAAGATATTCTATTATTTTATTTATGTGAATACCAAAAATATTTAATTTCCATGTTTATTCCCCAATACATAAAACTTATATATTTTATTCTGAAATTCACATACAAAAAAACCCTCATTCCCTTTTCATGGGTTATAAATAACATAATGATCATGTTTTTAAGAACTTTTTGAAGCATCATGATTTTGATATGAAAACCATTTATTTTATTCTCTTTGGGTTATTTCTGAAATTTTTTATTATGATCTATTTGGATCACATGAAAATAAATAAATATTAATGGTTTTACCTTATATAACTCTTATGCATTGTTTAAAGAAATTCATTTCTAGAGATGACAAGTTTTATGATACCTTAGTGAACAACCTTGGTAATTTTTATGAAACCTTGGGGATGGACCTTGGTGATATTTTTATAAATGTCTAAATTAAATGTTGTAGCCACATTTTCAAGTTATGATTCATTTTATTTTTACTATGATATGCCCCTTTTTACATTTCTCATGTCTTTATGTATTTCATCAAGTACTTATTGATATCACAAGTAAATTATTTCCCTTGTTTACAATTATTGTGCCTTCTACTCACCCTTTCCTTTGATATATGTCCCCAGGTTAGGAAATGAAGTAATTTTACTTAGGATGAAACTTTTATCAATCATTTCATGTGGAATATAAGAATATTTTTTTTAATTTTTCATGTAATATGTACCTAATTTTCAAGACACTAAACTTTACAAGATCTTATATTTGTAAAATTTAATGAATAGTTATGTTATAAAAATGAGAGGAGGCATAATATATCACAATTTTTTATAACAACCCAATGTTTTTCAATGGTAATTTACTAATTATAAATATTTCATAAAATCACATGAAAACGCAACATAATTAACTACTAAGTGATAAGTGACCTTTAAATATAGGTTTTTCACTTCTGTGTTTGGAATTTCAAAAATCAGACATACACGGTTTCAATCAGAAAGTTATTTGAAGTATGATAAGAAAAACATAATTTTTGGGAATAGTAACCCACCCTTATGAATAGTAACATACCATTATAAATAGTTTTATACCCTAATGAATAGTAACCTTAACTATGATAATATATAAATAATATTCAAGTTGAAAGTGCAATATGCCTATATTTTAGAATAAGTTAATGAATGTTGTAAAACTGGTTTTTTATAATAAATTATTGTTTTAATTAAATATTAAAATTATCATATTTATAAAATTATTTTTGAAAAATAGATTTCATTTTTGGATTATACACGTTGAAAAATGGTTAGGGTGAATTTTTGAGATTTTTCTGAAATACTTGAATTTTTTATGAATAGTAAAATATGATAATTTATGATAAATGTTAAATAATGGATTTATTGAGTCATGTATGACGATATGTTGATGTAATCCCAATTAGATAAAAGTCACATGAATTTATTACTATTTTTGTCATGTAATAATCACTATTTCTGGTCTTGAGGGAAAATAATAAATTAATGATTATAATATTATGAAATCCCTCCTCGCCTCCACTATAACCCCCCCCCCCACTCCTTACCTTCACTCTTATAAATCCTTGTTACTTGCCAATATTCTTCTCAAATATCTCCCAAATATCCTCCCCCACATCCAAAATCTCCTATCCTCTTCAAAATACCAAAACCTCTCCCCTTAAGAGGTTCTCAAAGGAGGAAGTCTCAAGAGGTAAATTCCTATTTCCAATTCCTTCATTTCTTTTAAGTTATTTTATTTTTTGTTTCTTTACCCACCTACCTTCACCCAAATGGTATGATAACTCCAGTATCATACATTTAATATAATGATATTATGCTAATGGGATACTTCATTATCTTCTCTCTTTTCCTCACCTTTTGTTTGAAAGAAATGGAAGCACTGTTTGAGATGTGCCAATTTAGCACATTCAAGGACAAGGATTTATCAATTTCTATTATTATCTTTAATTATAATCATTAAACAATTTTTTTATGGTTGAACCAGATTATTATATATATAATATATCCTATTTTTGGTTTTTAAATACTTTTTTACAAATGGTATTAATTTATAAAGCAAAACATGTTCATTGTAATCAAACCCACCGATTAACCAAAACGGTTATCACTAAGGTTATATATATAATATTTCAACTTCACTCTAAGTAAAAAAATTAAATTTAAAACCATGTAATCTCCTAGATGTTCACTAATAAAACATAACTTCAATTCTGTACAACCACTTTCATCTTACATGTTTATCCAAACATGAATATAAGAGAACCGGTCATTAAAACCAAGTAAACAAATGAGCTCAAACAATGAAATTAAACCTTATGACCAATAAAAACGGTTATAAATGAACTTAAAATGATTATAATAAACCAATTAAATATATAATAGGTTCTGTAATTATTAATTAATAAACCTAATTTGTTTGTTCAGGTCTTTAATAACAAGTGGAGAACACCAATAGATTTAAGGTAAGGGATCCTCTCCATTTCTCTCTTAATCAAGAATTTCCTCTATGCTGTGAATTTTTATGTGTAATCCTAAATTATGGGGTACATTTTTGTTGGAACCATGACCGTTCTTTGCAAGTATTGGAGTATGGTTTGTGTTTTTTGTCAATCCTTATTGAAAGTTCAGAATGTTTTCTAGTAAATTGCTTATACAGTTTAAGAAGACAATAGTATTAAAGGTGGTGTCATTTTCCAGTGTTTACCAAATTTTTGGGCTTGAAATTTAGAAAATGGAGACATGTGTTTTTGGACAAAGGATATGCATGCAAAAAGGAAGTGGTGTGTAAAATAAGTTGATCGTGCGCGAAAAATGGCATTATGCGTGAAAAAAAGTGTGGTGCGCGAAATAGGTTGATCGTGTGCGAAATATGGCATGGTGCATGAAAAGCAATGTGGTGCGCAAAATAGTGGATTCAAGTTTTTCGTGCAAGATTTTTTTTGGAATCAGAACGTTGAAAAATGGAAAAGGCATGGGCTGCGTGGAAAAGATGGAGATGTGCGAGGAAAACGGTTCCTGCGCGAAATGTATTGCATGCCGAATTAAAGTTTTTCATTCCATGATGGGTTTTCTGCACAGGAGTCAGTGATTCCTATAAATAAGAGTTGACCCCCCTCATTTCATACCGCTTAAGACTTAGAGAAGATCTGAGTGCTAATGCGCATAAAAGGTTCGTGAAAAGGAAGTTGGGTGAAAAAATCGGAGTTGCGCAAAAAATTCTGAGTTGCGTGAATAAGAATAGGTTGAGCGAAAAAGTGGAAGGTGCGTGAAAAATGAGAAGTTGCGCATAAAAATTGATGTTGCACGTAAAAGTTGATGTTGCACGAAAAAGGCAGAGTTGTGCGTAAAAGTTGATGCTTGCGTATAAAAATTTCAGTTTCGCGATATATTTTTCCACATGAAAAGAAAATATTGCGTGCAAAAGTGAGGTCTTGCGTGAAAAGGGTAGTTGTTGTGCACAATTGTTAGTGAAACCTGTTTGCACATTCTGATTATCCGGTTTAGTGGTTCAGTGTGTTCAAGTGCATCAATTCTGAACTTCGATGCAATCACAGTCTCGTGCTAAGAAAAGGAAAAGATTTACGAATCTATTGAAGAGACCTTCACATCTATAAAATGATTGGGACTTCACCAAAGGCAGTGAGCTATCCTTGAACTTTTTTAATGTCAGTGAGCCTGGAATAGAGTGATTGTGATCTAAACTAGTTATCCATAAACTAGTGAAGATTAGTGGATTTTGGTACGATCGACACACTGTCGGCGTATGCTCCTTGGATGTAGCCTTTTGTGGTGAACCAAGTAAAATTGATGTGTCAACTTCCTTCTTTCATTTGTTTGATAGATCAAACAAGTTCCTACCAACATGGGAACAAGATCCATAACTTTAAAAAGAAAATAGTTGACACACTGATTCACCCCTCCCCTCTCAGGGTGTTATGGGATTCTTCAGTTTTCACACCTCCCACATATTATCTTATTGATGTATAAGTGATTAGAAACCCCTTTTCTCTCTCAATAGTCCCTCTTTGGTACACCTGACACCATGCCAATAAACTGTAACAAATTCTACCTGGACCTTTTTGTTCTTTCAGGTTTCATTATCTTTATTTATATCAAAATGTAGTTATCTTATTTGTTTTTGTGAATCTTCTAAATGTTTTTTAGTTGTACAAAATTCTTTTATGATTACACTTTCATCACTCTCTTTTGATGATATACATGTTTTTAAAATAATACCACCTTAGAACTTTCTGATAAGAAAACAAGTTTTAAGGGAACTTCTCGAATTTTTACCCAATTTCAAGTGCACTCTATCCTATGTTTTAAGCCACCATTTACTTTATAAAATTAGTCTTTATATTATGAAAACCTTCATGGTTCAAATCTATTTTTATATAAGATATTGTCCTCTTTTCTATTTTAAAAGCTCTATAGTATTTTCCTTAAAACAGTACAAAAAGTTTTTAATGCTAATGTTTCTCAAATACATTTCTTATATGTTTTCACTTATATTTGAAATATATTACCATGTTATATACCTTATTAAAGTCCATGTATGTTCTAAAGCCTTTCTTTCATGGACACTTTCATGATACTCCCATTGGTTATGCTTTATGTCATGATTGTGGTACCCAATTCTTTCCTTGGGTACCCTTATGTTTATATATGGTTGATTATGTATGATTATTTATGTGGAAAGAATATTCATGAAAATATTGATATGGGTGAACCCAGATAGAACTCCAATTCATTGGGTAAAGTTAAGTCTCATGAGTTGCGATGTGAAATGGGATTGACAGTTAGCCTTGACCCATACTAAATTGGGAAACGGGATTGGCAGTTAGCCTTGACTTATACTAAATAAATGTTTTATGATTCAGACACATTTATATGATTCCATTTTTATATGATCACATGCTTATATGATATGATTTTATATGTTCTATGCTTTGTATATCATTATGTCATGCCTCCTAACTCATGTTCTTAATACATATCCTTATGTTCATTATCATACTGGGCTTTTCAACTCATCCTTTTGTTCATTTCTTCCCCAGGGTACCCTATGAAGATGTAAGGGATCAAAGGAAGTTAGGATCTATTTATGGAGATTAAATAAAGAAGTGTTTTTTAGTCCCATATTTTATGTTTTATATACCTAGTCTTCCAAGACACTATACTTAACGATCCTTATCTTGTACTCTGGTGTATAATTATTCTTAAAATCATGTAATGATATATGAAAAGGCTTGGGTTTCTATAGTTGGTATCCAAGGATGGTCTAGTTATTTTTGGAGATTAGGAATAGAGTACCTTAGTGAAAACCTTAATAATGATAATAAGTATAAGAAAACATTCCTAAATTTTGGTGAGTATTTAGTCAGTGGTTTATCCAAAAAATACATCCATGTCTGGATACGAGCAGGTAGAGGCAGCTCTGGCACAGATGTACCTAGGAGTGAAAACTCCAACAAGGAGTTTTGGGCTTGACGTGGGGTATCCTGGTATATGACAACGGGTCTTGCTGCACTCTTGGTTACAACACTCCTGGAGGATATGCTTTGGTAGATTCATGAGCTTGGTATAAACCATTATTAATGGAAAAATTAAAAAAAAAAGTCCATAAGAATATAATTTAAGAAATAGATCAAGGATAACATAGATTTAGACCTGAGAAATCACAAGTTAGGATATACTTATTCTTTATAATTTTATCCTTTTATGTTCAAAGTTTCCTTTTTATGATCAATAGCTAAGTATTCAAGACCTATAATTACACGTTATTTTTCTTAGTTAATGGCAGGAAATAGAAGAATGCATTCCAACAAACAATGTGATAGGAAATGTAAAGATTCCTCTAATGATATGCCTGATATGATGGGAGAGGGTGCTCAAAACATCATGGAAGTACTTGCTCAACTGGCCTAAGTTATGAATAATAACTTGAATCATGCAGAACTCCATCCTCCTACAAGGAAATATAAAGTTGTTTTAGAATCCTTAATGTGGTAAAGGCCTCCCATGTTTAGCAAATCTTCTGATCCCCTCCTCGCAGAACAGTGGATTAACTCCATTGAAAATATATTATTCATCCTCTAGTGCTCAGAAGAAGATAAGGTTATACTGGCAGTCTATCATTTTGATGGGGAAGCTGATTAGTGGTGGACACTAATCAAGAATACAAAGTCCCAAGAGGAAATTGATTCCATGGATTGGGAGGAATTCAAGAGGATGTTTTTCAAAAAATATTTTCCTCAAACCCTCCATCTCAAGATGGAAATAGAGTTCCTCACACTCAATAACAAGGAAGATGAGTCCATCAGGACATATGAAGAAAACTTTACAAGGATTTCAAGGTATGCATATGGCTTTGTCATGAACACTGAAAGCAAGGTGGATCGCTTCTTTAGCAGACTAAAGCCAAGTCTATGAAAATCATTGGAAATTCGTGACTTCGATAGTTTTGAGTAGATTTTCTATTATACCCTCAAGGTTGAAATGAATATTGGAGACTCTCAGTGGTCTTGTGGTCCCAGTGATAAGAATCAAAAAATGGAGAACAGCATGGGTGGTTCATCAAACAAATCCCATGATGGAAAGAAGCTTGACTTTTCCCCTTGTAAAAATTGTGGGAAGAAGAATCCTAGTAACTGTCTAAAGGGAACCAAGAATTTCTTCAAATGTGGAAAGTTTGGTCATCTGGCCAAGAACTACTGAAGGGATAAGAAAAATCCCGCTAATGTGGAAGAAGAAAGGAAGGTTCAGATCAACACTCGGCCTGCAGTGGAGTGTTACAACTGCAAGGATCATGGGTATTGAGCGAACAATTGCTCTAAGCTGAGGGTTGTTGGAGGCAATCAGCAACAACCTCTAGGGAAACAAGGAAGGTCTTATGCTATCACTACTACTGAGGTGGATCCAGACAATGATGTGGTGATAGGTACATTAGTTATTCATTCAAGAATATGGAATATACAATTTGATTTTGGTTCTACGCATGATTTTATATCTTGAAAGTTTAGTAGAACTATTCAAAAACCACCTCAAAATTTGGAGGAAAAGTTATCTTTGATAATAGGGAATAGGGAAATTATTGTGTCCATGGTTTCTAACTCCTCCCTGATTAACTTTTTTGTACTGAACCTCCTATAAAATCTTGTAATACTTCCTTTAGTGGAGTTTGACGCTATATTGGGAATGGATTGGCTATCTTTATACAAATTCAACATCAATTTTCTGGAAAGGTAGATCACTTTTCACATCCTGAATCATCCTCTGATTCCTTACAAGTGTAAGGATGAAAATGAGTCTCTTTTAGAATCATCATCCCAAGTTTTCATTTTTCTTCCTTGTGAGCAAGCATATCTATCTCAAATTATTGGGACAAAGGATAGAATCATGCTTGAAGACATGCCCATTGTGAAGGATTACACTGATGTATTCCCTTAAGAGTTTCTTGTTCTTCCTCCTGACTGAGAGGTTGAGTTCTCAATTAAACTTATCCATGGATCTCTGCCTATATCAAAGACACCTTACAGAATGGCCACTATAGAATTGGAAGAGCTAAAGAAGCAGTTATAGGAGAATTTGGAGAAGGGTTTTATACGCCTGAGTTCTTCACCATGGGGTGCGCCAGTCCTCTTCATTAAGAAGAAGGATAGATCAATATGCCTCTGCATTAATTATCTTGAGCACAATAAAATCATGATAAATAACATGTATCCCCTACCACAGATAGATGACTTGTTTGATCATCTTCGTGGGGGCAGTTATTTCTCTAAGGTGGACCTTCGGTTGAGATATCACCAATTAAAGGTGACGACGGAATATATTCCCAATACTGCCTTTAGAACGAGGTATGGACACTATGAGTTCATAGTGATGCCCTTTGGACTCACTAATGCTCCATAAATTTTCATGGATTTAATGAATAGAGTCTTTAGATACTACCTCGAAAAATTTGTGGTAGTATTTATTGATGATATTCTGATATACTCAAAGAGCATGAAGAAACATGAGGAGCATTTGAATATTGTGTTAAAGACTTTTCGAAGGGATAAGTTGTATGAAAAGTAGTGTAAATGTGAGTTCTAGATGGAGTAAGTATCATTCTTGGGGTATGTTATCACCAGCAAAGGGATATCTGTGGCCCCTTCTAAGACAAAGGCAATTGAAGAGTGTCCTAGGCCAACATTTGTAATGAAAATATACATATTTTGGGGTCTAGCTAGGTATTATAGACGATTTGTGAATAAATTTTCAAAATTGTCAAACCAAATGACCAAGATGGCATGGAAGGGAGTAAAGTTTGTCAGGTCACTGGAATGTGAAGATTGTTTCAAGGAGTCAAAAAAATAGGCTTATCATTGCACCAGTACTCACACTCCCTACAAGTGGAGAAATCTTTGTGGTGTATATTGATGCTTCTAAGAAAGTATTAGGATGTTTGTTAATGAAAAATTATAAATTGAATGGCCTAAGAATCTTGGCAGCTAAAAATCCATTAGTAAAACTATCCCATGCATGATCTGGAGTTGGCGGCGATGATCTTTGCGTTGAAAATTTGGAGGCATTATCTATATGCGGAGAAGTGTGAGATATATACTGACCACAAGAGTCTCAAATATACATTCACACAAAAAGAGATTAATATGCGTCAGTGAAGATGGATAGAGATCATCAAGGATTATGAATTCTTAATCCACTACCATCTTGGTAAGGAAAACAAGGTGGCAGATACTCTAAGTAGAAAGGATCATGTGTCTTTATCAATGATGATAATTGAAAATGATCTGATCTTATTATATTTACAAAGGATGGACATGGGAATCATTAAGGGAGGAACATCATCAATCCTTTCTCGAATGATTTCTCAACCATACCTCTTGGAGAAAATAAAGGATACTCAAAGAAAGGATGTGGAAATTCAGAAAAGGGTGGAAGCTATCAGAAATGGGAAATCCTCTGATTGAAAAATTGATTAGGAAGGTGTCGTAAGTTTTGGGACATGATTATGTGTACCAACTCATCCATAGATAAAGAAGGATCTATTGAATGATGCACATAGCTCGACCTTCTCTATCCACCCAGGGAGCACAAAGATGTATCGAGATATTCAGGAAAACTTTTGGTGGGACAATATGAAAAGGTAGATTACTAAATATACATCAAAGTTCCTGTTATCTCAACAAGTGAAGGCTAAGAGGAAAAAGTCTAAGTGGGAAATGCAACCACTACCCATACTAGCATGGAAGTGGGATAACATTACCATGGAATTTGTCACTAGAATTCCAAGGACATCCAGAGGAAATAATGTTATATGGGTCGTTGTAGATCTTATTACGAAGACAACTCACTTTATCATGATTCAAGAGGACTTCTCATTGGATCAACTTACACTGATTTACATCAAATAAGTGGTAAGGCTACATGGAGTACCACTATCTATTGTATCTGATCATAATCCAAGATTCACCTCAAAGTTCTAGAAAAGTCTCCAACATGCTCTAAGAACTGAACTAAACTTCAGTACGGCCTATCATCCTCAAATTGAAGGCCAATCTGAGCAAACTATTTAGACACTAGAAGACATGTTGAGAGAGTGTTCAATGGAATTAAAAGGAGGATGGGACCAACATCTTACATTGGTTGAATTCTCCTACAACAACAGTTTCCACTCGAGCATCTGAATGGCAGCATATGAATCCCTTTATGGGAAAAGGTGCAGAACATCGATGTGTTGGGATAAATTTGGTGAGCGTAAGCTACTAGGACCTAAAATGGTTGAAGAAATGGAGGAGAAGGTTAAAACCATTTAGCAACATATCAAGGGAATCCCAAAGTTGACAAAAAAGTTATAAAGACAATCATCGACGATACCTTGAGTTAAAAGTTGGAGACATGGTATTTCTACACATATATTTGTGGAAGAAGGTCATAAGTTTTGGAAATAAAGGGAAGTTAATTCCCAGGGACAACATCCCCTTCGAGATACTTGATCGAGTCGAAGCTGTGACCAATCGACTGACACTTCCACCTGCCATGTCGAAAGTACATGATTTCTTTCATGTATCCCTCTTAAGGAAGTACATACTAGACCCTTCACATGTACTCTATTCAGATATGGTACAGTTAGAGGATGATCTTTCCTATGAGGATCATCCAGTGAAGTTCTTGGATCATATGGATGAAGTTCTACGCAACAAGACTACTCATCTAGTCAAGGTACTATGGAGAAACCATAAGTACGAAGAGGCAATATGGGAACTGGAAGAATCAATGAAGGAAAATTACCACCACCTGTTTTTGGATTAGAATGTAAAATGAAATTTCAAGGATGAAATTTCCTAAGGGGGGAAGAATGTAACGACCTAATATTTTTCAATGGAAATTCCCTTCTTATAAATATGTCATAAAATCACATGAAAATGAAACATGATGAACTACTAAGTGATAAGTTGCCTTTAAACATAAGTTTTTTACTTCTGTGTTTGGAATTTCGAAAATCTAACATACACGGCTGCAATCAGTAAGTTATTTGGAGTCTGATAAGAAAAACTTAATTTTTTGTGAATAGTAACCAACCCTTGTGAATAGTAACATACCCTTATGAGTAGTGTTATACCCTAAATAATAGTAACCATACATGTGATAATATATAAATAATATTCAAGTTGAAAGTACGATATAACTATATTTTAGAATAAGTTCATGAATGTTTTAAAAATGGTTTTTTTATAATAAATTATGATTTTAATTAAATATTAAAATAATCATATTTATAAAATTATTTTTCATAAACGTATTTCATTTTTGGATTCTACATGTCGATAAATGGTTAGGGTGAATTTTTTAGATTTTTCTAAAATACTTGAATTTTTTATGTATAGTAAAATATGATAATTTACGATAAATGCTAAATAATGGATTTATTGAGTCATGTATGATGATTTGATGATGAAAGCCCAATTGGTTCAAATTCAAATTCATTTATTACTATTTTTTATGGAATCATAACTATTTCTGGTCTTTAAGGAAAATAATAAATTAATGATTATAATATTATGAAATCCCTCCTCTCCTCCACTATAAAAACCCTCCCTCACTCCCACTTCTCTTCACTCCTCTCAAGCCTTGTGTCATGCCAGTATTCTGCCCAAACCTCTCCCCAAGATCATCCCCCACATCCAAAAGCTCCTAGCCTCTTCAAAATACCAAAACCTCTCCCCTTAAGAGGTTCTCAAAGGAGAAAGTCTCAAGAAGTAAATTCCTCTTTCCAATTCCTTCATTTCTTTTATGTTCTTTTCTTTTTTGTTTCTTTCATCACCTCCCTTAACCAAAATGGTTGGATAAATATAGTAGAATAAATTTACTATAATTATATTATGATAATGAGATACTTCATTATCTTCTCTCCTTTCCTCACCTTTTGTTTGAAAGAAATGAAAGCACCGTTTGAGATGTGCCAATTTTGCACATTCAAGGACAATGGTTTATCAATTTCTATTATTATCTTTAATTTTGGTCATGAAACCATTTGTGTTGTGGTTGAACAATATTATTATATATTTAATATATCCTATTTTTGGTTCTGTAATACTTTTGTACAAATGGTATTAAGTTATAAAGCAAAACATGTTCATTGTAATCAAACCCACTGATTAACCAAAACGGTTGTCACTAAGGTTATATATATAATATTTCAACTTCACTATAAGTAACCAAATTAAATTTATAACCATTTAATCTCCTGTATGTGAACTAATATAAAATAACTTCAATTCTGGACAACCACTTTCATCTTACATGTTTATCCAAACATGAATATAAGAGAATCGATCATTAAAACCAAGTAAACAAACGAGCTCGATCAATGAAATTGAACCTCATAACCAATAAAAATGGTTATAAATGAACTTTAAATGATTATAATAAAAAAATTAAATATAGATTAGGTTATGTAATTATTAATTAATAAACCTTATTTTTTTATTCAGGTCTTAAATAACAAGTGGATAACACCAATGGATTTATGGTAAGGGATCCTCTCCATTTCTCTCTTAATCAAGATTTTCATCTATGTTATGCCTTTTTATGTGTAATTCCAAATTATGGGGTATGTTTTCTCACCTCCCACATACTTTTCTCTGGATTTATAACTGATGAGAAACCCCTTTTCTCTCTCATCAATCCCTCTTTGGTACACCCGACCCCATTCCAATAAACCGTAACGAATTCTAACAGGACCTTTTTATTCTTTCGGTTTTCCTTATCTTTATTTATATCAAAATGGAGTTATCTTATATATTTTTGTTTATATTATAAATTATTTTTAGTCATAAAAAAATATTTTATTATGAAAATTTCATCACTCTCTTTTGGGGATATACATGTTTTTAAAATATTCCCTCCTTATAACTTTCCGATAAGAAAACCAATTTTAAGGGAACTTCCCAAATTTTTACCCAATTTCAAGTGAAATATATCCTATATTTTAAGACACCATTTCCTTTATAAAATAAGTCTTTTTATAATTAAAACCTTTTTGGTTCAACTCTAGTTTTATATAATATATTTTCCTCTTTTCTATTTTAAAATATCTATAGTATTTTCCTTAAAACCGCACAAAAATTTTTTAATGGTGATGTTTCTCAAATACATTTCTTATATGTTTTCACATTTGTTTGACATCTCTTACCATGTTATATACCTTATTAATGTCCATGTATGTTATAAATCCTTTATTTTATGGACACTTTCATGATACGCCCATTGGTTATGCTTTATGTCATGATTGTGGTACCCAATTCTTTCCTTGGGTACCCTTATGTTTATATATGGTTGATTATGTATAATTATTTATGTGGCAATAATATTCATGAAAATTTTGAGATGGGTACACCCAGATAGCACTCCAATGCATTGGGTAAATTTAAGACTCATGAGATGCGATGTGAAATGGTATTGGCGGTTAGCCTTGACCCGTACTAAATTGGGAAACAAGATTGGCAGTTAGCCTTGACCCGTACTAAAGAAATGTTTTTTGATTCAGCCACATTTATATGATTCCATGTTTATATGATCACATGCTTATATGAAACGATTTTATATGTTCCATGTTGTGTATATCATTATGTCATGCCTCCTAACTAATGTGCTTAAGATGTATCCTTATGTTCATTCCCTTACTGGGCTTTTCTGCTCATCCCTTCGTTTATGTCTTCCTCAGGGTACCCTATATAGATGTAAGGGATCAAATGAAGTTAGGAGATCTTTATGAAGATTAATTAAAAAAAAAATTAGCCCCATGTTTTATGTTTTATGTACCTAGTCTTCCAAGACACTAGGCTTAATGATCCTTGGCTTGTAATCTGGTGTATAATTATGCTTAAAATCATGTAATGATATATAAAAAAGGCTTAGGTCGCTATACTTTTCCCAATAAAGATAATATATCTATATCATTAATGAAAATATTACTGTTACTAACTTCAAATCATGATTTGGGTAATTTTTTTCATGAATATTCAACTTTGATGAGGCATAGGATATAACCATGTTATTTTTCATAAAAACACATCCTAATCCATTCTTGGATGCATCGCTATAAATTAAAAACCCTTATCCAATACAGGGTAATATAATCATAGGTGCATTGACCGGACTTCTTTTTAGTTCCTTGAAATTTTTCCCACATTCATCTGTCCATAGGAACTTGACACATTTCCAAGTTAACTTTATCATAGGATTAGATAGTCATGAGAAATTATCCCCAAACTATTAATAATATCCATCTAAACCAAGAAAACTACAAATCTCAATCACCGTGGTTGGTCTAGGACAGCTTTCAATAGCCTCTATAATTTTTGGATCTACTGTTATACCATATCTTGAGATTATGTGACCCAAAAATGAAACCTTTTTATAGCCAAAATTCACACTTTGTCATGAAACTTATCCTTCCTTAGGGTCTTTAGTAAAATTCTCTAGTGATATTCATGCTCTTCCTTTCTCTTTGAATAGATAAGAATGTCATCTATAAACACTACCACAAACTGGCTAAGGTAATCTATAAGTACTCTATTAATTAAATAAATGAAGATGGAAGGGGAATTAGTAAGACCAAAAGGCATCACTATATATTCATAGTGGCTATACCTTTTACAGAATTCTATATTGTGTATATCCTCCTTCTGGACTGTCAATTGATGATATCCATAATGAAGGTCAATCTAGGAAAAGTATTGATCTTCATGTAGTTTATTAAACAAGTCATCAATATGGGGAAGAGGGTACTTGTTCTTGATTTTTATCTTGTTCAACTCCTTATAACCAATATAGAGTCACATTAATCCATATTTATTTTTCACAAAATAACTAGTGCACCAAAAGGTGACACACTCAGTCTAATGAATCCCTTATCAATGTTTTCTTGGAGTTTCTTCTTTAATTTCAACAAATAAATTGGGGCTATTATATAAGGAGTCTTTGAAATTTTTGTGGAACCATTTACAAGTTCTATCGAGAACTCAACTTCGTGCTATGGTGGAAGACTAGGAAATTCTTCCGGAAATAAATCCACAAAATCCTGAACAATTGGCTGATCATCGATGTTGATCTTCTCCCCAACCATTTTAGATAAACAACCCTTTTGAATGGGAATTAAGACCACTACCCTGGATAAAATCTCTACAGGATGTTCATACTTATCATCACATTGATGGATAATCATAGGAGGTTTTGAATTATCGAACATAACTTCCCTACCTTGACAATTGATGTGGGATTTATGTAGAGAAATCAAATCCATTCCTAAGTTGACATCTAATTCGACCAAAGAAATAATTAAAATATTTTAAAGAAGCACATCCCCAAAAAATTCAACCAGATAAGAATCATAAACATGAGATGGAATCATCTTAACATTAAGAGTTTTCACTAAAAATTCCATATCTAATTGTTTTTGTGGAATATTAACACCTTTTTAAAATTATTTAGATATTAAGGAGTGGGTAGATCCAGAATCAAATATGATATTAGTAGTTCTAGAGTGGATGGTAAGTATACCTTTCATCACATCGTTATCACACCCCCACATCAGAAATAGACATTTCATGAGATTTCATCTTTTCTCTCGGCTTAAGAGGTTACGGACATTGATCATCATCACTAGCCCTTGGGTTTGGGAAGTAGTTAGAATAATTATCATTCTCATTTTGAAGCACTAAATCATGGGAGTTTCATTCTATGTAGATTTTTCTCCATTGTCATTTTGAGATAACTTATTCCCATCACTTTAGAAATAATTTTACCAATGACCTTTCTTTACATAATTAAAACATTTATTATACCCCCTAAGTAAATTTCCTATATGCTTCTTCCCACACATAGATGGTAAAGGAAAGTTCGTCTTATTTTATCTATAGTTTTTAGAGTTTCCTTTTAACTCCGTCTACCTTTTCTTATCAAATGAGATTGATATGTGACTCTAACCTCCATTTCAACCTTGATTTCACAACAAAAAATCTATTCATATATAATAAATTATCTTATGGCTAATTCCCTTATGAAACTGGGATTTAATCCAACAAAAAACCTATAAACTTTACTTTTAGGTTGGATGATAATTCCTGAAGCGTGCTATACAAGTCTCGTAAAATTATCCTTGTAGGTACCGACAGATCCGTCATCCCTTTGATTAAAATCATGTAACTCTTTCTCCATCTTGGTACATGGAATTTGAGGAAAGTACTTATTGAAAAATAAGTTCTTGAACTCATCCCAAAATGTGGATTCAATCTCATCCTCCTGCCTCATATTATTGATTAGAGTCCACCACTGATCTGATTCTCCTTCTAACCAACAAACAGCCAGAATGACTTTATCATGCTCTGTACACTAAATAATAGAGAATATATTTATAGTGTTGCTAATTCATTGTTCAGAAACAAGTGGATTATAAGACCCTATGAAAGAAGGTGGGTGTATCCTCATGAAAGACACAATAGAATGTTGTTTCCTCCTTTACTCATTTGGAAGTCCACCATGATTCATAGCTCTAGAAATCTGTGTGAGCATAGAAATAAGAATTTTCATTCCATATCCCATAGAATTAAGTTTCACAGGAGTACCATCATTTCATTTTCCATCACAATCACCATTAATATGGTTCCTTCGGGTTCCAGCCATTGACTAAAACCAAAAGCATAGAGTAAGAAATATTTTTCATAATGAATAACCACATAATCAGGAAAATCACTTATAGGATATCTAACTTATGACGCCTTCCTTAATATATGACACCTCGGGTTTATCATAGGTTATTAATATCCAACCTATATTTAAATCTATCAAAAAAATTCATGAAGAGTTTGTGAATTCCCAAATCATATCCCCTAGGAGTGTCAAACCTGGTGTGCAACAAGGCCTGTTATCATGTACTAGATTACCCTGAGTTAAGACTGAAACATCTTGTCAGAGTTGTAACCCATAGGTACTTTTTTATAGATCCACATCCACTTTTAGTATCAAGGTAGTTATGTATTACAAGTAAACCACTCACCCTATCCTTCACCAAAATTCCAGAACATTTTTCTATACTTTGACTCAACCCTATACTTATCCTTAGACATGTCCTTACGGTTCTCACCAATGTTTCTCATCCTAGTTTCCAGAGTTTGACTAAAATTTTCCTCTGATACCAACTATATTAACCCATTCTTTACAAACATTAACATTACATAAATTTTTCGAAATACCTAAACATTATACAAAACATACACAAGAAGGTTGTATTACTCTAGTGCCTTTGGAAACATGGAAACATAAAAAATGGAACATATGTGTGCTAAATTATCTCCCACTAGGTTCTTCTTTGCTAGAACCCTTCTTAGACACCTAAAACATAATACATATCTTTACAACCTAGAGAAGGAAACATAAAATGGGTGAGCTCAAATATTCAGTAAGGGTAAACATGGGAGATATATAAGTATAATCATTAGCATAAGGGTGTGAGAACATGATCATGAAGATAAAATATCATACCCTGCATATCAAAGATCCAAACATATATCATGGAATAAATATTGGCATCTCATAAGACATGAATCATAATGAAATAAATATCATAATACATTAAATCATAACATAGGAATAAGACATGTAATTGTGTAAGACACATAAGATGTAATAATTTCCATATTAGACAAGGTCATAAATGAACATATCATAACCCATGAAATGAAATGGTTATAATAAAAATAAAGGCATATCATAACCTATGGAAAGAGACATGGTTCATAATCACTTCATCATAAACATAACTCGTGAAAAGAATCAGGTTTCAAAAGCATATAACTCATGAAAGAGAAATGGGTTTGATAATATCTTTCCATTAAAACATTATCCATTTAGAAAAATAATATGAATGGATAAATTGAATAATTCCCCATAAAGGCATGAGTAACACCAATGGAAGTTATCTTATATGGTAAATAATTTAGAAATATCTTTTAGAAACATTTCTTGAGGAAAATATCCTTTCTTATTTGAAAAATGATTTTTATTACATAAAACCTTTTGAAAGCATTTTTCTTTGAAAATATCTTTGAGAAATAATAAAGGAAGATTTTAAAACAATAATAAAATTAAAATCCATTTTTCCTTGAGAATTAACTTCAAGTATCTTTTGAAAACATTTTTGAAAACATGTTTTTTTAATACAATAGATTTTTTACCAAAGAGAGAGGTAGTTTTATTTTACTAAAAACATTATATTAAGTACCAAAAAGTGTAAAATGGTACTAAATAAATGAAAATATATTTAATAAATAGAGAATAAGGAAACTCATGATTATTATTTAATTATGGATCATAATATTTCATCAAATGAAGCATAAACATTAACAATCTCGAAAATATATGAGATTGTCTCAATAAACTCTTATAACTTGGTAACCTTGGATCATACTCTCTATATAAGAAAAGGAAATTACAAGAAGATTAAAATATAATTAAAATAATTATATTAAGGATATAACATATAAAATTGAAATATATAAACCTCAAAAAGAGTTTAGGTTCATAACAAAACATGAGTCTTAAAGAAGGAAAATTGAGACAAAATTGTTTTACCGATTTGGTAACTTCTGAAAGTTAAACCCCATGAAAGAAGGATCATAAAATAGATATGTGAATACCCATAAATTTAATTATAAGATACATATAATTAAATAATGGGTAGTACATTCACTACACAAAAGTAAATAGTGGTGAACATAACATGAATCACACATAAATTAAAGGTGAGATGAAATTCCCCTTACCTTGTGTCTTGACACGCTCTGTACTCATACAAGCTTATTGAATAATAAATATAATTTTATTATACATATTTTAAAGAATAATATTATTATATATATTACCATATATTATTTGATTATTACTTTATATTACCCTCTTGTTAATTATCCTTTTTAAGGTTTCACTTCGAGTAATATTATCTTTATTCTTCACATGTGTCTTAATTTGTTATATCGTTGATCCTTAAACTTATATCATGATTCTATAGTGTAGAACATGATATAAATATTAGGTATAACTAGTATAATTATATTATAATAATCTACAGCATAATTTATTATGTATGTATGTATGTATATATGTATGTATGTATGTATGTATGTATGTATGTATGTATGTATGAATGTATGTATGTATGTATGTATGTATGTATGTATGTATGTATGTATGTATGTATGTATGTATGTATGTATGTATGTATGTATGTATGTATGTATGTATGTATGTATGTATGTATGTATGTATGTATGTATGTATGTATGTATGTATGTATGTATGTATGTATGTATGTATGTATGTATGTATGTATGTATGTATGTATGTATGTATGTATATATGTATGTATGTATGTATGTGTGTGTGTGTGTGTGTGTGTGTCTGTATGTATGTATGTATGAATCTATGTATGTATGTATGTATTTATACCAATATTATAGTATAATTAATATATTATATATCATATAATTTCACTAAACACATCCTTTATACATTCCATGTGGTGTGTGAACAAATCACATCGCTTTGAGGGGGTGGTCGTCCACACTTCCTCAAACAAGATTATCATATTAACACCAAATGGAAGGTAAAAAGATTCATGTTGTAAATAAAATACAGAAGAATAAATAAATAATAAATATAATATATTATATATATAAATATATTTTCAATCATAATTTCCACCATACTTAGTGGTAAAGGAGAAATGAATAATCATCATTTCATGAGGTAGTAGTTCAACGTACATAGAAACAGTATGTTCAACATCCATTAGATGGAGGTGTGTGTAAGTGTAGGTCAGACCCTTATTCATAAAAATATCCTTGTATAAGTATTAAACTAGTTTTTTCACAAAATAATTGAATAAATAGAGTGGAGGGTTGGGGAAAGAAAATAAAGGAAATGAGCTTGATAGAGGACGTTACCTCTTAATCAGGTAACTCCTTTTGGTTTTTTCCAAAAGGCTTACTTGAGAAGCTTTCTACCCAATGGGAGGCTTCAAGGTATAAGGTAGGATTTTCTTGAGGATAATTTTGTATATCTTGGATTAACATAAAAGTTTTGATAGGTGTGAAGAATTGGTAGAGGTGGTGTCCTTTTATAGGGAAGGAAAATGACTCACATGGAATTTTTAGAAACAAATTAGGTGTGCACATGTTATTACATAAAAAAGTATTAAAACCCCAACAAAACTAAATAATATAAGTTTTATGGTCTAACTATTGACATAAAATGGGTTTTTTACAAATTTATAGGTCATTTGGGCCATTAATTTTAAGGTTTAGTCCTTAATTAAGCTCAATTTGGCCTTAAGTGCAGTGATTAATTTTAATCACTTTTACTAATCATTTTGATAAAAAATGAACATGGTGATATTAGACTCTAAATATTAGACTGATTACAATGGTTTATGTTAGATTTTTGAAATTCAAATCAAAGAATCGGAAAAATTAATATTAGTGTTAATCCTGCAGATGGGATGAAATAACGGGGTTTTAAAGTTGGGAAATTTCAAAAGTTTGTTAATACTTTATATTTAGTTTCAAAGTGAAATTGGTTCTAATGAATTACACTATATTAATATATGTAATATTT
This sequence comes from Viscum album, assembly GCA_963277665.1. NCBI lineage: Eukaryota > Viridiplantae > Streptophyta > Magnoliopsida > Santalales > Viscaceae > Viscum > Viscum album. Next base: position 733,888,743 of record OY728146.1, on the reverse strand, counting down.
ATCTAATTTTACCTTAAAACATGTTTATAATATCATTTATAATTAATAATTAATTATACAAAGAGGCAATTTTTAACTAAAAAGTAGTATTTTCTACTATTCATCAAAAAATAAAGTTTCTTAGAAAAATCCAAAAAAAACACCCTAAGATAATTTCGACATTATTAATTCAAAAATGAAGTTTATTTTATCAAATTCAATTTCTAAATTTTTCTAAAATTACTTTCATTATTATAAATGAATCATTCTAGAAAATGATGTTTATAAACATAAAAAGGACTTTACCATAAATTAACATCTTTCATTATCAATATGTTTTATTTATATAAAAAAATTATAAAAAAATTATAAAAAAATATTTAAAAATTAATTATTACTATTCATATAACTATGTTTGAATGGTAGGTTATAATTATTTTATTTAAATAATTAAAATAATAAAATGAGATGTTTTGTAGAAACTTAGTGTTGTGTGTATCGTACGCTAACTCAATGTTGTGTGCATCATACGCCAAGTCAGTGTTGCGTGTAATGTACACCAAGTTAGTGTTGCATGTGAAAGAAATTTTTGACTTACTGAATTGCAAGATATAAATGAAAATTTAAATTTATTCAAAAAAAATAGGTCTATAAAAACTCAGGGTGTTACAATAACAAAGTATTATAAAGATAATAAATTCAAAAAAAATATAAACCATGGAAAATAAAAGGATCTTACCTAAAACAACCTTTTGAACCTTTAGCATGGTAACCTCTATCACATGAATCGGGACCTGTAAGACTCATATTCCTCATTGTTGGTGTACTTAACATCAATGATCCAACTTGGGTCCCTAGTGGTGAGGTATTTCTTTGGGATTACCTCTTCCAACTCTAACTCATCCATGTATAGTATTAGAATACTAAATAAGTTGTTGAAACTAATCTATAAGGAACTTCTTCTAAATATAGGCCTGACTGCCCAAACCATATTAACTCTCTGGTATTAAAAAAAAATCTTTGATAACGAAAAAAACCTTTGAAACCAAATAACAAGAGGAGAGATCTCTTGGTATATGAAAAGGAACTTATAGCCATCAATAAATGTGATTCTAACTACTATGTTCATCTACCTTCCGATCAGAATCTCGAATATCCTGACATCTATGACCCTCCATAAAACATAATTATCCTCAAAGGTCACTATTGACCCTCAATTCTAGGTTCTCAATCCTAATCATGCACCCTATCCATCATCTCCTCCTTCTTTTATACCTCCAAATACACAGTTAATATAAATGGGGAAACTAAAAAATTAAGGGTAGGGTATAATGCCTCCATCAAGTGTTATTTTTGGGACTCCTCATCTATAAATACATGAGGGAAAAATAGAAAAGGTTTCTTAAAGTTAATCATCAATTCCTAAACTCCAATGATCAACTTATTAAGGGAGAAAAACTCATACCAATTCACTTCCTTTATCATCATTGATAATAAATCATCCTTGAACTTTGACTATAAATTGATTGATGATAAATTGGTCTCCTTCTGTTCCCCAAGGTACATCTTCCACTACTAATGAACTACTCTTCTCAATTGGATAACTGTTAGGGGAACCCAATACTCATATCAAGCTCAAAATAAATTAAATTATATATCTAACATATTTAGTTGTAACTCTATATCATGATCAAATATTTTTCCATCATTATTCAGCATGCTCTAACACTAAAATATATACAATTTCCTCTACCACTGCTCATCCTTCTGATTAGGATTGGCCTTATGATGGTCAATAGGGTCAGCCTATAGAACCTCACAGGCCTATTCCAAAAGTGTTTGGTTCCCAAATAGTATATCCATAAATAAATAAGTAACACTTAAGTCTGATAGCAATGGATTTATTTTCATTCATTTAATTAATTCATTTATTATTTCCTAGAATAACTCCATTTTAAATAATACTCAAGAAAGTATGATGTATGTACCTCTCTTATGTATCATCCTTTTAAATATAATCACTTTTCTTAATACATTTAGATAGCTTAAGTTCCTTTTATCAGATCACGGGGGTCCATAAAATCCTATGTCTTAGTTGGTCTCACTTACTATCGTCACATACTAATTTTAGATAACATTTTTTCTTTACTGACCCATGTAGTCCTGGCCAATTAATAACTTCAAATTCAACCATATCTATTAACCAACACATTTTATACAACTATTTCATGACCCCTCCCCCCCCCCTCTTGGGATGGCAGTGAAGAGAAGGGGTGACCCCATAATCCTACCTTAGATGTGCTCGTGGTTAGAGACTAGCACTAAGGGTATATCACACCAATATGGGAGGAATTTACCTTAATTTTTATAACAAAATACAAAAAATAGTACCTAAAAATCACCATTCAAGTTAAATAAACCAAAATACTATAAAAAATAAAAATATTCATGAATATAAAATAAATACAAATATCTCTAAAATAACATAATATCAAAATAATCTTATAGAAATAGCTATAACAACCCCAAGATCTGAGTTGGTTTTGTCTAGTAAGATTATGAAATTCCTCCTGAGAACCTAAAAAATAGTTTATATATACATGGACTGATCATAACATGTATACTTGGTAGGATAATACCCAAAGTATCATGTGAAATTTTGAAAAGAGAAAACTAATTCCTCAGTGAAAAAGCAACAGAACTAACCATCACCTGTACAGGTCAACTAGTTTCCCCCTAGCCTCACTGAGTCCCTATCACCAAATAATGAATCCAAGAGTAGTATATTAATATGATAATTATATAGATAAAGGTACCTCACAGCCATTTCCCCATTGTTTTTCCACTCTCACCCAATTTGAATAAATCTTTTTCTCACATCCCTTCCATATCCACCAATTATGACGCCAACCATATATCTTGTCTTGTGGAACAAATTTCATATCACATATCACATAACTAGAGAAGTAGGGTATCATGAACATGTTAGATATCAACCTCATTCCCTACTCCCACCATGAATGACCCTCACAAAATATCACACCATCCATCATCAGTATCACCATAAGTTGCTGCTAAAGAGAGAGAAAGTGACTCAGTCCAGGTAAAACATTCCTTTCTTGGATGATAGGGGGTATTCATCCATTTGTTTCCTCCCCATATTTGATGTTAGTATAAACATTCCCCCTAGGTCTCTCAATGTCAGACAAGGTATCTCACTCAGGTGGTGTGTATAATAAATAAAAGAGATTGTAATTATATAATAGTTTCCCGAAATCCCATGCCTATAGGTTCACACTAGAAACACTTCCAAAACCTTTATTAGTACACTACTAATATCATGCCACCAAGAACTGCCTATGATGCAAAAAAAACCAATTCACAAGTAACACACAAAGTTCCATAACCTAGGTTGTTACATTTCCCATTGTTTAACTTTAGTAAATTTATCCACCAAACTTTATCTTTATAATAATTAATTTATATTCACAGTAAATAATTTTTTAACTATTTCCACATTATTATATGAGTTGATATTATTCCATTACTATGAAACCTCTACCAAGAAACCACCACATCATGTTTTTTCATCCCAACCAAGACCCCAAATACACAAATAACCAAGTCCACCAAGCCACACAAAACCAATGCCACCAAGCCTCACACAACTAAGGCCAATAATCTTCACACATCATGTCATGCATAGAAATTGAATATTCAACAATTTGTTTTCATTTATTAGATTTATGTATTTAAAAATTTTAAGAGTATTATAAAATCAATAAAAAACTATAACAAGTATTTTCATAACGGGTATGAAGCATGAGACAACATTGAAAATATCAGGTAAAACTCGTAATTGCATGTTCATCACACCATTCCCATCAATTTCATTAGTCTAGGTTTATTTCATTAATTTTTACAATTCATACCATTCACACAACATAATTAAAAATCATGATGATCTCATAGATTCATATAAAATTGTAGAGATCTCAAATCCACTACTTTAAAAAAAGCATTCTAATTTTCTACAAAAAGTCAAAGAAAGAGAGGATGAACCATGAATCCATGACCTTATAATGGATCCTAAAATTAAATTAAAATATAGATATTCCTCATAAAAATATCATCCCAATAAACCACCAACTCCAATATACAAAACTATTTTAAAACCTCCAAATAAAAAAGTAATAACTCTAAGATAAAGAGAAGAAGGACTCACCTAGATTCATCGATATCAAATATATAAAATCCATGGGTGAACTCCATGGATCAGTGGATATTTAGGATATCAGAATAAATTAGGGGCCACCTAATGTTTAAAATATAAAAAAATAAGAATGAGGGATATCATAGGGAGGATATAATCGATAAAAATCCTAGAAAACATTTCATTCACATCATTAAGGGATAATTCGTGTTGTGATCCTTACATAGTTCACATCTTCCAAAAAACAAGGTAATTGATTCAATAAACTTAGGAGGAATTTAAAAACATTAATAAATATTTCATTATGTGAATTATTCAAAGCTCAACCCCCCCAAAAAAAACCCTCAATAACATTCATTCATTCATGTCATGAACTAGTAATTCGTAGTTTGAATCACCACCTATGGTTTAAAATTTAGCTCCAGTTCCTACTCTTCCTAAATCAAACTCATATTAAGTATCCCATCACCCAAAAATCAAAATATAATGGTTTATAAGGTTAGGGTTGTTACACTTACCTAGTAAACTTTATAACCATTGATTGCAACAAAATCTAAATCCTATTTAAGTCATTGACATGATATTTCATTGATATTACTTTTAAATTATTTATACAAAAAAGTTTTTACATTAGAAACAATTTCTTTTAAAGTGATTGTACTCTCATACATGTTATAAATCATAGTCCTCAACTCATTATTTTTCCCTAACTCTCAAATGTTGAAAGTCTTATTCCAAACCAACATAAGCAAAACAACTTATAGTTCCTTGTGGATGAGATTTTTCCATTATTCCTTTTTCATATCTTTTGGTTTCAATTCCATAAAAAAATTCTCTAGATATCTCTAGAATATATATTATTTGACCTATATCCATAGAAATTTGAAATATATCACATTAAATTTATTAATATGGATCTTTCCTCCTTCCAAAAAAAATCTTTCAAAAATAGAACTATCACTAAAAAGAATTTTATTAAAAGATATAGAACTTCCATATTAGAAATATATTACAAGGAAAATCTCAAAAAACTATTCTGATCTGGGTTTTAAACATCAGAACAAGTAATTTTCATATAAAAATATGTTACCACACTCTTATTCCACTTTTTTTGTATCCCAAAATCTAAACTCACCCACTATAACTTCAATTATGGAAAAAAGTATAGAACTTTTGAAATTTAATGACACTTGACTCAGCATCCATACAAAGTAAACATGAACAAAATTCTCTAAACTAAATTGTTTCACATGCAAGACAAGATCTTACCAAAATAAAGAAAACTAAAAGAAAAAAAACTACACTAAATAGAATAAAGAAGCATTAGTTTATGTGGTTTTGTAAATAACATACTTCATGAAAGTAATATTATAACCTTGAATTTGAATAAAACAAAATAATTAAATATGATATCATGAAAAAAAACTCATCTATGTGTGTTACTATTTTTATGGCCACAAACAATTAAAAACTAAAATAGTTCTTTACCTCCACCCATACATGTAACTCCACCTATCTATTAATTGAATAGATACACAATATTCATCGAGTTCAACTGCTCCCACCACAATTCAATGATTTCATATGTCTATCAAATTGACCAAGGTAGATGCCACAGGCCCACTAATGAAATGCGGACACCTCTCTATCCAATGAATTGTGGACACTCTTGTAAATCATCCTTAAAATATTTCAAACACACCCATTATGATCGATGATCATTTCCACAACTCCTAGACCTCTAAAATTCTACTAATTCTTCTATAATATAGTTTTATTTTATATCTTTTGAATTCACTCTTTTTGAAATTTAGTAATACTTAGCTAGAACCCATTTTTCAAATATAAACCTAAGAATCTCCCCACCTTCACTAGAACTAAATGATCCCTAATTTTTATTCCAATTATGTTTAACTTTACCTTGATTCTATATTATATATATCTTTTTGTATTTATTATTGGCTCAATTACACTAACACATACATTTGTCATTATATACGTACCATTTAGAAAATTTTTGATATAAAAAACTCTTCCAATAAGTAAATTTAAAGAAAATTGATATTTTATTCCAACCTGTTATTGGAATTATTTTATATAATGGTTTACCAAAAATATTTAAAACATGATTTACCATATCAATTAGTTCCTTAACTATAAATAGAGAAGGTGGAGAGGATATATTTCCTAAATTCCTTTTGTATATAATTCAAGAGGTTATATTGTATTTTGTGAATAGAGGATATCATAATACATGAAGTATGATTTTATAAAACTGACATCTTGAACCATAAGGTTTAATTTAAGGTATATCATAATGCATGTTAATATGAAATTACTAGGTAAATTTTAGGGCATGAAAGTTTGTGTCTTAGTGCATGGTTTTGTGCTATTACCATGAAGTCATAAAGTATGGTTGTCTATATAGTTTAAAATAAAGGATGGCATTACCTTCGATATACTTGGTGGTTGAATGATAAATTTTATTATCCAAGGATGTATTCCATGTAATATTTCATAAAATGGAGTAATATGAGATTTAAAACAAGGGAGTAAATTCATTAATTTATATGAATCATAATGTGGTTGAAGCATTTATTCATACATTATAAATGCATGAGTAAATGCATGATCTACTAGGAAGCATCCTTAGGGGAATTTATAAATCCCACTATCGTGTGATGGTAATAGGTATGCTTCTATAATGATCATATGAAATTCATTTATCACACAACTCTTATCCCATACCTCTTTTTTTCCCTGAGGTGTCAACACACTATGGGTGTTAGAGATTCCCTCTTATGTGACGAACGATTTAGTCTAACCTGTGGATACCTTCAGAGGTGGAAAAACCTTTGAATACCACTTTGTTAATATTATTTAAATATATATTAATATATATATGGATTTAATAGTAGGTAGTAGTTATGTTATAAGGTGAACATTCAATTATTCATTTTCTGTATGTTTGTATTTCATTAATCTAAGCACAGACAACTTGGTTTGAGAACCTATTATAAAATTTCATAACCTCCAATGAGTGTTATTAGATCCCTATTAATAACAACATTTTTATTAAATTATACCATGAATTTATAAATATTAGGTGCTTTGGGGGTATAATTACCTAAAACACACACACACTTCACACATAAGCTGGAAAGGCAGGCCATATCCCCCCAAGGGGATAGCCCACCCATCAAGCCATATTTATTTTTAATATTGATTGCATGAATGCCCAATGAACGTGGAGCCCAATACCATGAATTTAGATTTATGAAATCATATTGATGAAATAAAGAAATCATAAAATATTTCATATCTCACTACTATTGTAAAATACTATATCAGATTTTTTTTCTAGCATATGGAATCATGACTTATGATACACTGATATTGTACGCAATGGTAGATTAAAAAATTATGATTTTATACTGATCATAGTTTATGATATCAAGATATCTTAATATATGGGTATTTTATTGTATCATATCTTCAATACGAAATCTTTGTATATTGTAAAATATAATATTTGATATCATAGAGGATGACATGGATATCAAGAATCAAATATGATTGATAACATGTGTTTATGGCTATCAATTATATCCTATGATACTTCTTGGATTGTAATGTATGAATATAAATCATATCCTACAACTCCCCATGGATCATAAAATAAAGTTGGTAAAGAAAAAAAATTATTAAAATTAAATTATGAAATAAATTTATTATTTATAAATAGTTTATATATAATGATAAAAGGTATTTTGGGGATATTTATTAACTTATAATGTGTTAATTAATTAATTAATTATAAAGTGTTTATAATCAAATAATTAATATTTTCAAAATATTTATTATTAAATATTTTGAAACATTAAATTCTAATATTAAAAATATCTTTTATAAAATTATATAGAATGGATTATGAATTAAATATAGGGTTTATTTATAAATTATAATTAAATTTAAAAAGTTTTAATAAATTATAAAATAAGGCCAAAATATAAAGTGCTTGTATTTTAGGATTATAAAATATTTATAATACTTAATTTAAAATATTCAAATTAAGGGCCTTATTTGGGATATTATTTAAACCGCAATAATAGAGTTTTGATGATTACTTTTATCAAGTTTTATGTAATGTTATGTATTTAATTTTTAGATTATATAAAATGTTTAGTTAATATAAATTGGATTATTAAATGCTTATAATTCATAAAATATCATATATTTAAAGGAAAATCCATATAAGGAATAGTATAGATAATTTCATGTTATGGAATTAATATAAAGTGTTTATATTCAATATTAAAGAATGTCTATAATAGTTATCTAAAATCATAGTTTTCATAATTAGTTTTTTTATTAATTGTTCATACATTTTTATCTCATGTCGAAAAATGTGAAATATTCATTTATTTAAAAATTATTCCCTTTTTATTATTCATGTACATAAATTATTTATATTTTGAATATGTGTATATTTTTTTTAAGTTATTATATTTCTTATTATAAATTTTCAAGCCTTGTATTACATAATAGGTATGATCACAAAATATTTAGTTTACATCTACCTTGTCCTTGGTTTATAATCAAAATTATTAGCTTCAATTTTGTTATTAAACATAGTTTCTGCATATTATGTTTTAAAATTATTATTAATTGGATTATATCTCAAGTAAAGTATCCCTAGGTAGAGGGACTTTGGATTAGGCTTCCCACTGACCTGGAGACTTATGACTTATTCTAGAAAGTTGTGGGTCGACTATATGTAGCTCTAGGATTACTTGTGTGGAGATTATCAATATAATATAATTATAAAACTTTACATGAATGGTTCATATACCTTACACATGAAATTAATTTGGATATATTTTAAAATTATGATTAATTGGATTCTATCCCAAGTAATGTATCCCTAGGTAGAGGGACTTTGGGTTGGGTTTCCCACTGACCTGGAGACTTATGACTTGATCTAGAAATGTGGGGGTTAACTATATGTAGCTCTAGGATTACTTGTGTGGATATTATCAATATCATATAAATATATAAATTTATATGAAGGGTTCATATACCTTACACATGAAATTAATTTGGATGTGTGTAAATATATTTTGATTCTATTAATGGTGAGTAACACAAACTATGGGTTGTATAAAGAGTTACGCATAAATATAGTTTGAATATATTTATTTTGTGGAAAGAATAAGATTAAAAAACTACATCACTATAATCATGTAGACATAAAGGTAATAACATGATATAATATGGTGAGATTAAATATCCTTCAAAATATTAAGAGTTATATTACTTTTAAAGAAACACCTATCAAGACCTTGATCATCCAACTAGGTAGGTCATCCTAAAGTTGTGCATGTGGATTATATTGTGTAAAAAAAGAAAATAATGGCTAATACATATAGGATTATGTGATTGTTCTTGGAGTTTTATTTTGGTAACATTAAGATGGGAGAACCTAATAGGATTAGGTTACCAAAGGAATAGAGTTGGGTTTATCCACTTGATGGAGTGGATAAAGAGTTGTCTGCTCAACTGTCTAAGAGTCATATATGAAATGGTTGGAATTATTCCCTGCCTAAATAGATATATAATGATGGAAATAATAAATAATACAAAATATTATTTAAAAATGAGTCATGTCCCACAAATGGGTATATTGAACTAAAAATGGGTCAACATTTTAGTGGTATACCATTTAATAAAAGTCCTTAGTAAATGTTAATAATACAATGTATGCATATACTAAAAGATTTTGATTTTTGGTAAATAAAATCATCATCATGAAACTTAATTTTGAGATTAATCTATAGGAATGAGAGGCCTAATGTAAGCAACTCCTTATATTGGAAACTTAATAAAAATTCTTAAGTAAGAGAAAATCCTATGTGTGTGGGTAACCCATTATTGAGTGAACAAGTATTTAATTAGTTCATAAAATGAATTTAGATTCTTATGGAAGAATATAATGATTCACTTAGGATTTCAAAGGAATAATATGAAAAGTGAGCTAAGGAATTTTAGTCCCGAGTCATATACTCAATATGTTTGAGTATGTTAACGACTTGGTGAGACTAGAGGTTTTTATAAGGATTGTTCTGGTTAAGGAATTCATTATATATTCATATATGGAAATGTTCTGACAAGAAGAATGAATTCAAGAAAATTTAACTCAATTTTTTCAAGTGTTGAGAACAATTGAACCCCATATATGGTGTCTAAGTTCTACTCTTTTATTATCAAAAAAAATTGGTAAAACTTCAAACCAAAATAAGAAAAATATGTTGGATATTAAAACAATATTTCTTCAATTACCCAATAATGTTTATTGAAATAGAAAGTTGTTATCAAGAAAAATGAGTAATGATTCCATAAAATGGAAATTTTTAGGATACTTGAATGGGTTATAGAAACTCCATGTAATTTTTATGTTAGGTATCAAGGTTATACAAATCAATAATTTTATTTTTAAGGGTATATAATGCCAAATGTATAATTTAAAAATTTTATAAATATACATGAATTCAAAATCAAGGAAATAATTGATAGGGCTTATAGTTTTCATTAAATTAATTAATCAAAAAATCGTTACATTAAATATTTAAATTTAAAGGAAATTATAAATCTCATATGAATCTACGAAAAGTGTGTGTATTTTGATCTCATTTATCTTATAAGATAAGTTAAGTTATTCATTAACAATTATATTTCATAAATAAAATTTGATGATTAATTTTATACACATGGTTTATTATTCATTGGATTCTATAACATGTTTTGAGGAGATAAGGATTAAAAGAATATATCCAAGATAAATTATTTATCTAGATATTTTTTAAATTATGAGAAAAGATCTTATTAGAACCTATCAATTGTGTATTTTAAATAATCAATACTTCTTTTTATAGATAATATTCTCTAAACACATAGAATATGACATGTGATTTAGAAACAGTTTATTTGTTGAATATTCCTACTAAATGAAAAAGATAATTATTTAATTACACAAAGGATTTTTTACATATTAGTGTGATATTCTTATATAATATAATTTCTTAGAGGCTAGTAGAAGCATGGTTAAACTTGATAAGTTCATAGTCAAAAAATAAAATATTATACTATTTTGGAATTATAGTTATCTCACACACATATCCTAAAGAGTTTAAGATATATAATAGTAAAGAGAAATATAAATAGTTATATTTAGTTTATATGAGTAAGTGAATAAAACTATTTATTATAGGCTTATTCCAGTTAAAATACAAAGTGAATTTCACTTTATCCTAAAATATTTTTAGTTTATAATGATAAAATATATTTAAAAGGTAAAATTTTAGTTACAATAAAAAAGTGAATGTCACATTTTAATAAATAAGTTTAGGATGTTTTGGTACATAATAATGTAAATGGTCATGTTTTTTATAAAAATATTTCAATGTAAAAGTTTCATGGAGAGGGTTTCAAGTATGGTGATCTTGAAATTTAGAAGAGTTTTAAGTAGATAATAAAAGTTATTAACATCATATCATTTTATGTTGTGAACATAATGAGTTTGAATATGTTCAAAGAGTTAAACATTATAAATATGATTCTTAAATCTCTCCATTATTCAAATTTGATTCCTTTAAATATGTTTCTTACTAAAGAGTTTAGTGAAATAGTTTTATAAAGTAGTCATATATATATATATGGAAATAATTAAATATACATGTAATGAGTTAACAAAACCCAAGAAAGTGTAGAAAATATAATGATAATATGGAAGTATATCATATATTTATTAATAATTTCATATTTTTTATTTCAGATAATACCACTTTTTAACTAGGTTAAGAGGGAATATTTAAATGATCCAAATTCCCATAGGAACAATAGCCATAGAATTATGTATTATTAAAAGAGTTTTATGAATTTAAAATGTATCAAATAAAAGTTAATCTCAAATTTATCATTCTTTTGCACTGGTTTCATAAATGTATATATTGATGTATATTTCATTAAATGAAATGGTAATTGACCTCTCAAAGTATGACTTTAAGTTAACCCTTTCTTATTTTCATCATGGATTATTATTGGCTATGATGGAATGTTAAGGTTATCATGATTAAGATTCTTGTATGAGATTTGAAATATTCTTATGAGGTATAAAAAGAGTTTTTTGTGTGTTGGATAGCCCGCTAAGTATACCACGTGGAGTGTCATACACTATGTCATTGGTATAACAGGGATGTATGGATCATAATGGATCCCTTATTACAATAGGCTCGTGAGATACCTAACATGTTAACCTTCATACTTTGATGTATTTTTTATTCATGTCTTGAGGATTAACTAATAAAGGGGTGGTTAGGTGTGTTGTTGGTCATGTAATTAGTTAGAGCTTAACCATGATGGTATTTGTTCCCTAATATGATGAGTATGACATCTAGGCCCTTAGATGAGATGGACTAGGGAGTATGTGGGCACACCTAGATAATTTATAGGATGTGATTATATACTTGTATGAGGGTAATTTTATGTTCTCATCCATTAATATGAATGACATGTGATGTGTTTATCTACTAAGTGAGTCAGATATATGGTATTAACTTACTTTGTGTCCCATGGTCACTCGATTACATAGACAAAGGGAATGTATGAGAGTGCATAGTATCATGTGATGTAATTAGTGTACATGGGTATAGTGAAAAATGTGTTTGATATAGATCACTCTAGATCCCCTATTATCTTGAGTACTTCAATTTATAGATTCAAATATTCTGATTTATTTTCAATGTTATAAAGTATTGTGGGGTAACACTTTTTTTTACTAAATGGGGATTTATTTTGACTCATGGAATTGGTCTAAAAGTTTTTTAGAGTTAATATAAAATAATTTTGGATGGTTTTTCATAAGTTATTGTATATGATGTATTACACGGTGAATTTAATGACAATTTTCCAATAGTGTTTTAGAATATATAAAAAATGAGTTTTGTATTTTATTTCACTTGTTATTGTATATGATACAATAAAATATGAAACGACACAAAGTCCTTAAGATTTAGTAAAATTGGAAGATTTATGGATATATATTCCCTAAATCACTTCTATATAAAATGTAAGATCATATATAAAATTTGAAAATTAGGGGATATAATAACACATAAAATATGATTTCTTATAAGATTTATCATCAATTGTAATGGACGATTGAAGGTATATTATAAGTCATGCTAACATGAAACTTCATGTTCAATCATAGGGTATGATAGATTGTGTTGTAATATATGATTTTATGTTATATCCTTGTATTCATATATTACAACGGACTATATAATTTGTAATATAGTATATTCTTTCCTTTGATGTATTTGAAAGAAAAATTGTAAATTATTTCATCCAATGATGTCTTCCATGTAAACTATCATCAAATGGTGTTACTTGAGATGTAACATGATGGGGTATATTCATTAATACATATGATTTGTGATGTAGATAAGAAATTTAGTCATTCATTGTAAAAACATGATTAAATACATGATCTTATGAGTAAAAACCTTATAATTATTTATAAATCCCACATCCATGAGATGGTGGTAGGTATTCCTACACAATAATCAGTTAAAATTCAATTATCTTGAAGCTCAAATCTCCTGAATCATTTACAACATGAGGTTGTAGCATGATGTGGAGGTTATAGAGTCACACTTGTGTGAAAAGTGACTCAGTATAACCCATGGATACCTCTGGAGTATGTATTCCCTTTGAATTACACTTTTGTGATCTTCTTCAAGAATATATGAAGATGGATATTATGATGATAATAAGAAGTGACTATGGTGTAAGGTACACATTCATTTATTCTTTTCTATTATGTTTATATTTCATTTATCTAATCAGGGGGATCTTGGTTTGGGATTATTTTAATTATTTCCACTACCTCTAATAAGTGTTATTAGATCCCTATGAATCTCAAAATAAGGTGATATATATTTTTTAGAGTTTCCGTCAAATATTATCATCTATGATTAGTATTCATGTCTTTGGGAAAAAACCTTCAGTGTACAAGGAAAATGATCTTCATACTATGTTTTAACATACCTAATTATGAAATTTATTTACACAAATTACACCCTAACCATCATTTAATTTTTTGTCCTAGAAAATTACTATAAGTAAGAAAGTCACTTACCATATCAAGAAACATGGATCACAATGAAAATAATTTTTTTATGAGAATTATACACCATAACACTTATATCCCAAAATATATTAAAATATTCAATAATAATATCCAAATAAATTTCAATATCATTACCATGTTATTTCGGTTATGAGATAAGGAAAAAAACATAATTTTCATGCACTTCATGCATAACCACAGTGGTAAATTATAATTTACCAACAAAACAAGTCATGTGTTGTGAGCATATATTATACACCATAGGTATTAATTCCATTCATAGATAACACAAGATATAAATTTCATGACTATTTCCTAAATTCATGATTTTTTTTCAATTTTCTTCAATTAAGGAGGATTTACAAGAAATTGAAGCTTACCATCCGAAATTATTCTATCTATATTTCGAATAAGATAACTCATAGTACTTAAACATATATATTGTTGCTGAAATAGGAAAGTAACAGACAAGATTTTATGGACTTGATTTATTTTTATTATATCAAGATGCATTGAACTTAGATAAATTATGTAAAGATTAACACTCTTTTATAAATAATTTTCAGTCATTAAGGAAAGAATGTATTTTTTTTTACATAGATCATACACATTAAACATAATATTTTTTTTAGTTTTATATGTTTGATAAGTAAGATCATTGTTAACGGGAAACATGTCCCTCAATAGAGATAGTAATTATGTGAAACTAACATCAAGGAATCTATTGTCTACTTTTAGGTTGTATAGTTTTAGTATTATTGATAGTGTTTTATATTTCATACAACCATCATATAATGACATCTTTCCACATTTCTTCAATATCATAAAAATTAAATAATATATAAGTATATATTTAACCACAATTTTCATTTCCTTATTACAATCTAGATAATCATAAACACTTCTAATGATATTATATGATTAGTAAAATTTAATTCCATTGCACTCAATATATAATTACTTTTTCACCATGATTAATTAAAAATTTATAACTATTAACAATTATATAGTAGATAGAGTGTTCTTACAATTCATCTAGACTAATTAACTTTTAATAATAACAATGTAGACACATACACCTAATTTGGGAAGAGTCAATTTCATGGTTTATTGAAAATTTGAAGAACTCTTTAACATCATCCTCGTACTCTTTGATCATATGGTCAACACCCATCCATTTTTTATTCATATTCATCATATTTCAGTCAAAAAAATTTAAACCTTATATATATATATAAGTAATATGAATTTTTTTTATAATTTCACATAACACACACATAGAGATAGAGAGAGAATAAAAAATGTTTATATATAAATAACACACACCCCCATATATAAAAAATATTATATGGATAATATATATACATAAACCATATGAGCATATATACATACATACATATATACATATATATATATAACTAAATTTATATATGTATAAACAGAATAAAAAATCACACACACATATACATACCATATTTAAAAATTTTAATATAGATAATATATACACATAAACATATACATGTATTTTTTGGAAAGTAAACATAAAATCTGTGAATGTGATGCATGGTTAATAAATGTATGTGATGCATGTGGCTTCCATGTCCACTCCTTAATGGTTTTATCAGTTATGAATTAAAGGGTTTGATTTATTATGGCATACACATTCATTAAAGGAGTTTAATGAATGAACCTAAATAGGTTGTAACATTCAGGTTCCATGAGATGGAACTTGATACCTTAAAATTATATCCAATGCTCTTCATTACATAGAGAGCATTGAGAAAGGAAATATATGAGGATTAAATCCTATCATGTGGTGTGTTTAATACTGTTGATCCATAGTATAAACTATCTTCCTTCTCATAACCTGCTTATCACCATCTGTAAAAGCACTAGCATCCCATATGGAATATGAGAGTCATCATGATATGATATTGGATCTATTTTCCAATTTATTCCCTTGAAGGTAGGGTGATTTTTTCATTTCACCTCTTGATCTTCCTAAAACACTCTCCTTAAAAGGAAGATGGAAATTACTGTTATTCATGATATTTGGGTACTATGTTTTGTGATATTTCTTGAATTTGAATTCTTGAAGATAGATTTCCTATGTTTTTTGGTTGTTTTCCACTTCCAATGATCATTAAATGGTCATATAAATCCATTAGTGGTGTCAGAGTGTGTTTCTTCAAGAATGAAACATGTTTTGATCATTTATTTTCAAAGAAAAAAAAGAAAGATAGTGTTTTTATAAGAAAAATAAAGGTTGCAGACCTTTATGTAAGATTAATAAAGTTAAATATGATTTACCTTTATGTGAGGATTCTATAAAAAGGTTATACCCTTATGAAAATGGTCTGTGTGAATATAATACTCTTACACAAAATGTTTTCATAAAGTTTACCATCGATTACAGGGTTATATGTAAAGGTAACTAGGACTTTCCCATTATGAATAAAGGTATCTAGAAAAATTATCTTTACATGAAAGTTTCATATAAGGGTAGTCCATTACTTTTTCAGTTTGTATAAAGGTAATATGTAGATTACCAAATCACAAGGGGGTTGTGTAAATGTATTATATATATGAATGTTATTGCATATAGTTTCTTCCTCCTAACCCATATTCAATTAGTGATGTGTATGAGTATTCACCATTTACTTTTCAGAGAGCATCTATGTGAAGGTAAAGTGTGGTTACCCTTACATGAAGTGTCTAATTAAGGGTATAGTAAGGATACCCTTATATATGATAGGGATTCTATGTAAAGGTGAACAGTTTTTATTAAAAAATATGTAAATTATTGTTATAGTTTATAAAATGTTTATAAATAATATTAAAATCAATTTTGGGATATTTTAATTTATAAGGAATTTATAAATTAATTAATTAATTATAAACTCATTATAATTAATTAAATAAATTTTTATGAAACATTTTTACCAAATATTAAAGGTTAATATTTTAAAATACATTTTGAAAAATTAAATGGAATTCCTTATTATCAAGAAAAAAAGGTTTATTTTGAAATTAGAAGAGTTGATTTATAAAGTGTTTATAAATTACAAAATATATGATATCTAGATTATATAAAATATTTATATGATAGAAAATGAATTATAAAATATTTATAATTCATGAAATATAATATAAATTCCATATAATACTAAATATGGAAAATTTAAATTTAAAATCAATATAAAATTTTTATATTCTTACAAATTTATAAAATGATTATAATTAGAATTTATTTATAAATAGTTCATAAATGTATCTTATTTTGGAAAATAAATAAATTATTGATTTATTTGTTAAATTTATTTGATATTCATGTTTAATAATAATTTTATGAAAAATTAATATTGTGTATTATCGTTTATATGATAAATTGATTCTAGGATAGATCCTCACATTCCTTGATATCTTTGATATCATAAAATGTAGTTTTCATCTACCTTAACCTTGGTTTGTAATTATAGTTTTGATCTTGAGAATAGTTATTGGGAATATTTTGTGCATACTAAGTGTTATATTTTTCATGAATTGAATTATCTCTTGAGTAAAGTCTCCCCATATAGAGAGACTTGGGGTCAGATCACCTATTTTACTAGAGGTTTATGTTAAGGATATAAAAGTTAGTGGGGTTTCCTATCTGTCACTCTAGGATTAATCATATAGAGTTTTTCAATCTCATATAACTCTTTGCCTTTACATAAACTATTCATGTACCTTATTCATATGATGTATTTAGATATATATATATATATATATATATATATATATATATATTTGAATGCACTCGGATTATGTTTTTAGATGAATGGATTATAATTGAGAGCTATGTAAATAGTGACACATTAATGTGGTGTGAACACATTAATTTGGTGGTTGGAATAGGGATTTACAAAACTAAATCATTAGAATAATTCGTATAAAAAATAAATAAAACCTTAAAAGGTAAAGATTACATATAATATAATTGTTATGAATTTAATATTTATATGACGTATATTAAATTAGTGAAACCCTAAAATAAAACCATTTTAAATACTAAGTATTATATTCCTTATAAATAAATACTTTTCATGGACAAACCTGAGTATAACATACATAAATATTACAAAATTTTAGGTTAGTTTTCAATACATATCACAATTATACATTCCCAAGGTCCATAAAGGTTTAGTGTATTTAGATTCTAGATATATAATCAACTTTTTTATTAAAATATATTAAACTTCTCCAAAAACGTTCATCATAATAGTACCCTTATAGACATATCATACTTAGAACCTTCTATCAAAACCTAGGGGAGGAGACCATAAGAAATTACGATATCCGAAGATCAGTAAGGGTAAATATGGTAGATATCAATCATAAGAGAGAATAATATGATCATAAGGGTATGATAACATAATCAAGTACATGTTCTTAATATAGAAGATTCATGCCTATAAAATCTTATATCATGGACAAAAAATAAATTCATATCTAAAATCAAAATAAATAAGGGTGTCAAAGTAGTAATCATAATTAAAGATTCATAACATAAGTTTGTGATATCATAATCATAGGAATCATAATCTTGTGAATATAACTATTCAGAATCATGTCCATGTATAATCTTGTGTTCATACTTATAATTAATCATACTCGTGCATCAAAATTTGAACCTAGATATTCACAATATTGTCCATTCATAATCTTGTGAGAATATATAAAATAAATCATGCACATTCATAAAAATTTGAACATAGCTATTTGAAATCATTTCCACACATAATCTTTTGAGCATAAATAGAAGAAATCATATTCATGCCTCAAAATGTGAACATAGATATTCCCAATCATTTCCATGATTATCATTATCATCTCATGAAATATCTATATCACCTAACCCAATGAATTTGCGGGATATAATTCACCCACCCATCACATAATTAAAACCATACATATGTGTTTCACAGGATCAAAAAAATGATCATAAATCCATTATATCATAACTCGTGGTATGCAAATGGGTTTCATAAACATTCTATCATTTCATCATAATATAATTGGTGTAAAAGAAATGAGTTTAATTAAATCATTCTTAAATCATCATCATAATAATCCATCCATGGAATAAAAGTATATGGTATCATAATATCATATCCCCAATGAATCATAAAAGTACTTAAATTATGTTGACATAGATGAAAAATACGTTTTGTAGATCTTTGAACATTTCTTTAAAAATAGGGAAAATACCTTTTTTGTATCATTAAAAACTAAAAATAAAAATAATATTGAGAAAAATATTTTTATTTTAAATAACTATATAATATTTTAAAGTAATTTTCAAATAAAATAGTATTCATGAAGGTAGGAAAATCCTTTCGTAGGGTAAATGTTAATACAAAGATTCATTTCACACTTTTTATAAACAGTCAAAAATAACTAGTTCAGGAAACAATGTAAAAATAATTTTTATAACTTTGAAAATAAATTAAAATATAATTGAAAATTAATTTAAAAAACCATTATATTATATATAAAAAATTCTACAGAACATTTTAAAGAACATGTACATGTAATAAAATATTTTTTTACCAAAGAGGAAGTAAGGTCGGTTTTTCTCAAAAATGTTTTATTGGTCATTTTAATTACCAAATATTAGAAAATGGTATTATTACTTGAAAATTATAGGAATAATAAAATAATAATAAAATATATGGGTTTTAAAGGATAATATCCATATAATTTCTCTCAATTTAAATTTATCATAGAAAATCCCAAAAATAAATGAGATGGTAACATAAATCACTCACCTCATGTCTGTCATGCAATGTACATGTTTAAACCTCCTATATAAAAAATATATATTTATTATAAAATATTCCTGAAACATATTCATATATAACATAGTATATATCATGACTTTATAATTTCTGATTATCCTTTATTAACAATTTCATCATTAAAATTAACATTCGAGGGAAACTGTTCTATTTTTTATGCATGTTTCGGTTCGATGGTTCTGATACTTGCACCTTTGTCATAGTTTAATTATATAAAAAAAAATATTAATAATTAAATAAGTATCATATTTATTCATTATATATTGTTTTAAACCATTCATATAAATTGGTTATGAAAAATGAATTCCATCACTTCATGGAGATTGTAGTCTGTAAGGATGCTCAAGTGGTGTTTTCACTTTTCGATGGATGGAACAGAAGAAAGGTAAATAATATTTCACCATTACAGAATCATAATTTTATCATAAATATAATATATTTATATTTATTTATTTATTTATTTATTTATTAAATTTATCCTTATTACCAGTCATTTAAAGTATAAATGAAAAACCAATCGCATCGCTTCGTGGAGGTGGTAGTCAACATGAATGCATGAGTAATATTATCATTTTCCAACAGATAGAAAGTTAAGAAGGTAGATAAGATTTTATAATTATATAGGAATAATTATTTTAGAAATATTAAATATAAACATTAAATCCATCATAATATCTAACCATGAAATATTTTGATGGAAAATGAATCATATCGCTATGTGGAGGTGGTAGTCCACATGTAAGCATGATCGATAATTTCTTTTCCCATTTGATGGAAAGGGGGTGAAAATGGTCATATCAAAATATTAATAATATCTAATCATATTTATGATATTTTAATAATAATTTCACGATATATATATATATCATATTTATATGAAGTATAAGAAGAAATAAACTTTGGAAGAATCGGGTAAGACTATTACCTATTCTTTGAGAGACCACCTTTGGCTTACAACTTTAGCCTTTTTAGGATAGTCTTAGGGTAAGGACAATAGATCAAGAATGAATTTAAGGAATATATTATAGTTTTTTGTTAAGTATTTTAAAATATATAAGGCTTAACTTTTATAAATAAGGGAGGATAGTGGGTCCCTTTTATAAGTGAGTGGAGGGACAGACATGGAATTACATAAACTTTTTAAATAATATAGGGTCACTTTCTTATTCAAGTAGCACAAAATAGACTAGAAATTAAATTTAGGATAATAAAATGACAAATTATCAACAAAAAAATATTTATACAAGTTTAAAGGTAATTTTTACCCTTATATCTTAGCTTAAAACCCGGATAAACTCATTTTGACCCTAACTTTGGTAACAATTTTTTATAATTTTTACTGTTCATTATGAGAAAAAATTAAGTTGACCCTATTAAATTATATTAATTATACTAATTATAAATACTGAATCTATTTTACAATATTCAATTTCTATAAGTGGCTAAAATTCATTTTAAAATGAGTATGTAAAACGAAAAAAACCCGTTTTTAGAAAATTGAATTTTTATGCATAAAACTAAACTTATTATTATTCCTTGCATAGTAAAAACCATTATATGAATGTTAAAATATTTTATTGAATATAGTATATAAAAATTTAATTAAAATAATTCATCAATAGTGATTAATTTAATTCATTAATATAAAATCACATTGTGCGTATAAAAATAGATTTTTAGAAAACTATCACTTTTTTACTTTAAAATACTTTTATTTTCATTTATAACCAACTCATGACCAATGAATTAATTTTATAAATTTTTAAACCATTTTTTAAAAATTTATTTGTTCCTATTCATACCTTCCAAACTATGGATAGATGATAACTATCACATTAAATAATAATAATTTGGTAGTCTATCACGGTTCATTTAAACTCAAAGTTGTATGTAAGGTTATATATCAAATAAATTAAATGTATTTAAAGAGAAATATAATATAAAATATCATGTTGTTAAATTTAAATACCTTGATCATCCAATTGGGTGGTTTATACCAATTTTGGGTTTCCATAGATTATCTTTTTTAAAGAAATAAAGTAATAGGTAACTAAAGAATGTCCCTAGGTAGGTCATGCCGAAGTTGGGTTCCCCTAGATTGTCCTTTGTTAATATATATTTTGAATTTAAATTGGGTTACACTAGCTATGATACCCTAATAGGATTATTTTATTGGATGAATAGATTTGAGTGAATCTATATTATTGACTTGGATAAGTCGTTATTTTCTAAACTATCCAAGAGTCACAACTATTGTGATTGGATAGTTACCTACCTAAATAACTAACTGGTGATAGGAAAACCAAATAAGATTCTTTTCTTAGTAAAATATGGTACTTGTATCACTAAATGGATATGATATACGGGGTGATCACTTTTAGTGGGTGTAATTTAATTTAAATCCCTTAATGAAAATATATAATACATGATACTCACCTACTAATATGTCTTTATTATAGATTATGACATACATCACACTAATCATACTGAGATCATTAATAGGAATGACCTATAAAATAGTTGATAAACGGTATCTATGAATGATAATTGTTCTTAAAGAGAATCATTTAGTCTACCAAAATGTTAATGTTATAGAAATCAATTTCTCCAACTCTCACTCATGGGTATTTGACAACAAGGGTGTATAACACATTTATACTGACAAACACAAACTCGAAGATATGAGGGAATTGATAAAGGGTGAATTAGATCATCATATTGTTAATAGGGTAATAGTTGATTCATTCAAGAATATAACATATGACCTTATTTTACTAATTGTATTGATCCTATAATTGAAAAAATGTTATTATATTCCCTCTATAAATAGAAATTTAATTTATGTATCTTGTTTGGATAAGATGGTATTTTCATTTCTTATTTAGAATACGGTTTTTTCTACATGTAAGAATGAATTTTTTTATGGAATTATGAATATAATGAATTGTTTATATATTATTTCATGGATAATATTATTTATAACTTTCATAATAGAGTTTATTCTAGTCCCACCCACCTTTTAATTATCACATTGGACATATAAATGAGAAATGTGTTCAAATACTCTATAGATATATATTTTTGGAATCATTTGATTATGAATCATTTGATACATGTGAATCCTATTTATTGGGTAAAATTTAAAATTCACCTTTTGGGATAAAATGGGAGAGGGATAGTGTACTGTTGGATCTTATAAATAGTGATATATGTGGACCAATGAGTAATCAAGAAAATGGTTGTTTTAGGTACTTCATTATTTTCACTGAAGACTTTATTCAACATGTGTATGTGATTCTAATGAAATAAAAGTATGAGACTTTTTAAAAGTTTAAATTATTTTAGAAATAATTACATAATCACGTGAGAAAAGGTATTAAAATTATTCGATTAGGTTGTGGAGATGAAAAATTTAGTCAATAATTCATTTCTCATCTGATAGATTGTTGAATTATTTCACAACTCACTCCTCCTAAAACACTAAAAAGTAATGGTTCATATGAAAGAATCAATTTTACCTTATTATACATGGTTCTATTAATGATGATTTTATTTGACCTTCCTATCTCAGTTTGATTTTATAATCTGAAGACTACTATATTTATACTAAACAACATTCTAAATACATAAATCATTAAGATACCAAATGATATATGGATTAGGAAACGTCCCAAAATGTATTTTAAGAATATTTTGTGTTTTGAAGCTTACGTATGACGTTTTTCTTCTGATAAAGATGAACCTAATTTAGAAAAAATGCTTATTTGTTAGTTATCCCAAGGAATCCAAGGGATATTATTTTTACCACCCTATTAAACACAAAGTGTGTGTGGTTCGAACTAGTATTTTTATTGATATGGAATATATAGTTTGAAGAGTCGGTGGGAGAAATATTGAACTTAGAGATGTTCAGGACCACCAAATAGGAAGTGTTCTTAAGATAGAGGTTGGGATGGTTTTGCAAAGATTTATGGAATAATAACTAACTCAAGTTACACAAGAACCTAAATGTTCAGGTAGAATTCATTATGAACCCAAGCGATATGGATTTATCATGGTTAGTGATAATGATGTACCATTCATAGGAGATGAACCTACTTCCTTTCCAGAGTCTATTAAGAGTTTTTATTCTAATAAATTATTAAAATCCATGGATTCTAATATGGACTCCATATACCCTAACCATGTTTGGAACATGGTAGATGCACCTAAAGGGGTGAGATACATTAGGTACAAGTGATTTTACCACAATAAAACTAACATTGTTGGTATAGTTTCTACCTGTAAAGCATATTTGTTGGTAAAGGGATATAAGCAAGTTTATAGTATTGACTATGAAGAGGCCTTTTCACCTATTGCAATGATAAAGCCCATTCATATTTTTTTATCCATAGAAACTCATTATGATTTTGAGATATATCTTATGGATGTTAAAACTATATTCCTTAATAGAAATTTATCCAAGGACATGTATATGATACAACTCAAGGGTTTTTAAGTTTCATGCAAGGATATTATGGTTTTTAAATTGTAATGGTCCATTTATGGATTAAAGAATGCTTCACATAGTTGGAATATCTGGTTTGATGATGTAACTTTTTTTCATCAAGAATGTAGATGATTCTTGTGTATACAAGTGGATTAGTGGGAGTATAGTATTTTTTGTGTAATATATGTAGAGGAAATATTTCTTATTGTAAATGAAATATCGATACTCCACTCTGTGAAGATTTGGCTGGGTAAATGTTTCTCAATGTAATACATTGGTGTAGAAACTTACATACTTGTTATGAGGATCTATAGTGATAGATCTAAGAGGATTCTTGGAATGATTCATAACACATATATTGGTAAAGTGATAAAGAACTTTATCATGGAGAACTCTAAAAAGTGTCCATTACCAGTATTTCATGGCATGAATCTTATGAATATTTAGTATCCTTTTAAACAGTTAAAAAGGATATAAAATATTCTTTATGCATATTCCATAGGATCAATCATTTATTTCATGTTATGTACTTGACCTGATGTATCATATGATTTGGGAATAATAAGTAGATACTAATATAATCCTAGTGATAGCCACTATATTGTTGTGAATAACATCCTTAAGTACTTAAAATGGGCTAAGGATATATTCTTGGTCTTTATAGGAGAGTATGAGATCTTGGTAAAGGGTTACACTAATGCTAGTTTCTAATATGAAAATTTTGATATAAAATATAAATATAGTTGTTTTTCATAAATGGTAGAGAAATTAGTTAGAATATTTCCAAACAAGATACCTTAGCATACTCAAAAATAGAGGAAAATTACACAAATAAAATGTTATTAAGGAAGTTGTTTGGATAAAGAAGTTCATTTCTTAACATGGATTAAATCCTAGAAGTTAGGGATAAATTGAGATATATTATAAAAACAATGGGGTTATTTCTTGGGATAAGGAAACTTGATATCACCAAAGTACTAAACATATCCTTTTCAAATACTATCTCATATGGGAAATCATTTAGAGGGGTGATTTAAAGTTTTTTTGGGTATCTACTCAAGATAATCTCTAAGATCCATTAATGTAAGAATTTCCAAAAAATATAATATGAGGGTCATGTAGAATCTATGGGTGTTATACCCATTATGGATTAGTTGTAATGGTTGTTAATATATTATGTAATTATAATAAATGAAATATCTAATTATAATTCATTCATGTGTGTTGTAAATTATTTTACATCAATGGTCAATTGATAATATCTCCTCAAAGTATGACTTTGATTTTCCCCTAACTGATGATCATTATAGAGTATTATATCTAGAAATGATATGATAAGGTTCGAATAAATATGATATTTTCTTATTTACAAAGTGTTTTATATGTGATATGAAGAATTTATTCATGAGGTAATAAGTAGATACTTATTACTTATATTGATCCGCTAAAGTAAATCTCATGGAATTTCATAGAGACATCGATATACTTATGGGTGTATTCTTATTATAAATCTTTCTTACCTAATATTTTTAATATGATTATCATGAGAACATACATAATTTGATACCGTACTTACACTAGTATACATTTTCAATTATATAATATAGGAGTGATTGGGTCATTTTTTCATCATGTCATTGATTGGAACACAACCAAGGTGGGATTTATCCACTTGTATGATGAGGAAATATAGTTATCCCTTGATTAAATTACACTAAAAAATGCATCTCCATTATTAGTTGTTTTACATATGGTTTCTTCAACTACTTGGATAGGTAACATGTGATATACTTATCATATAAATGAATGAAATGTGACAAATTCATCAAATTGGTTAGTCTTTTTCAAAAAATCAAGAAATGAAGAGTGGGTAATGCTAGATTGATATGTTTGATGCCTAGTGGTCACTAAATGTCATAGGAAAATGTATTATACTTGTACACATATTATTTATATGATAAATATTATGGTGGACATGTTTTTAATGATATATGAGTATGTTTGATAGAGATCACACCAGATCCCTTAGTAGATTGAGTAGAACTTATTCTTTTCTAAAGTAATCTCATTTCTTATATCTATAAAATATGGATTTCATAGCGATTTTAAATGTTTTTAATTCCCATAGGTTCACACTTTTATCCTATTGAATAAAGATAAAGTTTTGGAAGAAGTTTTTGTTAAAAATGAATATTTTTTATAAAAAACTATGAAAAAGAGCTTGGATGGTTTCACAGAGTTGTGAATTTTTTCATAATATCCTTACGGATTTTTGTGTAAGTGAGATATTTTTAGAAGTGCACATAAAATATACACATGTAATTCATAGTTAATAAACATATGTAATTCATGTGGCTACCAAGTCTATTACATATTGGTTTTATGAGTTATGAATAAAAGGGTTTCATTCATTATGGCATACGCATTCATTGAAGGAGTTCAATGAATGAACATCAATAGGTTGTAATGTTCGGGTTCCATGAGATGGAACCCAATACATTACAATTATATTTAACACTCTTAATTCCATGAAGTGAATCATGAAAATATATACGAGAGGATGGGATTCTCTCCAATGATATGTGTTACACTTTTTACCCATAGAAAAAACTCTCTTCCTTATCATATACTCTTTATCACTATTTTTGAAGTCACTATCATCCCTTCAGGCATATAGGAGTCCTCATGATATGATTTTGGATCCATTAGATGGTGTATTCTCTTATAGGCAGGTTGATTTTGTTCACTTTTCCTCATGATCTTCCTTAAACACTCTTCATCAAAGGAAGATGGAAGCTAATATTGTTCATGATATCCAAGTACTCTATTTTGTGATATTTCATACGTTTGAATTTTTGAAGATATGTCTCTTTTTCTTTTTGGTTTTTCTCACTAAGAATGATAATTATATGATCATAATAATTCTAGTTCCAAATCTAATGACATCATTCTCATTGATGTGGAACTCATGAAGCTTCCCATCCTTAACTACTTTCACCTTATTTTAAATCTCCATATCATCCATTTATGCCTCCTTGATATTCTATTGAATAGATGGTTGGGAAATTATTTGGGAAGGGTAGGAATTATTCCTTTCCATTGTGATTTCCTTATCCATACTTTCAATGTCCAGAATATATGGTCTTTCTCAATCCACATCATGGAAAAAGTAGCAGGTTCTTTTCTATTAATATCTTTAGCTACCATGTTCACCTTTCCCAGATAGTTGTGAATAGAAAAATCTTAGTCCTAAATTAGATCTAACCATATTCTTTAACACATGTTGAGATCCTTATTTTTGAATGTATACTTTAGACACTTTTGATTGGTATATATGGCATAGTTCTCTATATAGAGGTACTTCCACCAGACATTCAAGGAAAATATTGCATCCCCTAACTCCAGATCATGCATAGGGTTGTTTTTATCATGAATATCTAACTTTCATGAGTCATAAAATATCACTTTATCATTATTCATGAGTACAAAACCCACACCTTTCTTCTAAGTATCACTTTTTATCACAAAACATTCTCCATGTTTTGGTTGTATGAGTACAGGTACAGTGATTCACCTCTTCTTGAGATCCATAAATATTTCCTCACTTTCTTCCATCCATACACATTATACCCATTTTAGTGTGAACTTAGTTAACAAGCTATACAACCCTGATAAAGTTCTCAAAAAACACCGTTAGTACCCCCACTAAGCTAAGAAAACTATGAATTTTCATAATACTAGTTAGTATAGGTCATTCCGTAATTTTTTTGACTTTTAAGGTTCCACAGAAATTCCCTCATGTAATAGCCTATAAAATTCAAAATAGTTTCATTATATAAATATTTTATAAATGTACTTATTTATAAATAAGACCAATTAAAATATTTTTGAGTTTATTTTTAATAAAATTAATATTTGAAAATTATGCATTTTAATTAATACTTATTATTTGTAGTTTTCAAAATTAATATTCTGAAAACAAAAAAAATTATTGTTCTTTACTTAAAGGTATATTTAAAAGTAACTATATTTATGAAATTATTTTTTATTTTATCAAGTTTATTTAATAGAATATTTTAAATGGGTAATTATATTAATGATTATAATGATTTTTTATATGATATATATATATATGAAATTATAACTATTAATTAGATAATTTTTATGAAATTACGTTATTTCATAAATAAGAAATTATAACTTTTTTTAAATGTTAATGAATAAAATCAAAATAATATATACTTTATTGAAGAAATTAAATATAATAATATTAATAAGAAAACTTATTTTATCAATGTAATATATATACATGTGTATAGATTTTCTTTATAAAGATAATTTTTTAACTAAAATATAAATTTATTTTTAAATAATAATAATAAAATTCTTAATTGAAATATTATTTTTGAATAACTTTTATAAAAAATTATAAAGTATTGATTTATATTAAGAAAATAGGTTTTCATTTATATGTAAAAAATGAATAAACAAAAATAAGAAGAGAGAAATCGGGGAGTGGGTGTCTACTTTTTTGGGTAGGTCTTGAGTAGGGGAGGTGCAGTAGGGTTTATCTAAGTCTATCAGGCCTCGATTTTGGGAGAAGGAAAATCGAGCCATATGGTTTTGTTGAGGTGTGTCGCGGCCTAGGAATCGGGGTCGCGCAGCACGATCCGTCGCCAAGGGAGAAGCTGAGGTCTGAAGATCATCATTGTCGAACCAAGTGTGGTGCCATCACAATTTAGAGGTTTAATCGATGGTGGTTTGAGTGCCAGTGATGGGAGTCTACTGGTTTAGGGTTCAGCCACCAAAGAACCTGGCAATATAGAAGGATCCGAACACAGATCGTCTCCAGTTCCTAGTCTTGAGATCTATTCAAGGTAGGCGTGCGTATCCTTTTCTAAGTGTTTTTGTTTTTATTTCTAGGAATTGATCGCCTTATCCAATTGTTTGTTGATTTTTTTTCTCTATCACAATCATTGTTATGAATGTTTACATGATTTTTATATGGATCGTTTGTCATCCTCTTTTTCCTTTTGGATTATAAAAATAATGGCATTGAATTTGATCTGTTGATGTTAATCACAACCAGATTATATTTTTTCATTTGATTTCCTATTAAATAATTTTTTATGATTTCCTTACAACAAATTATTCTTGAGTAAGCTTTGTTGAGTGTATATATATATACCAGTGAACCCAATTTCCTCTCTTCATATTTAGTTTGAGTTATACACTACCTAATGGTTTATTATTTTTGTTTTTTTCATCTTTTAGATTTCGATATACATATTGCTAAGGGTATTTCATACCCTACATTTGCGCCCTTTCTTGGTGTATCCAAGCATCGGAATCCACCAAGGTAAGGGAGGCTATATACATTATTTTTAGGTGTTGATATTTTAAAGAATCATTTTTATTTTTCGATTCAAGTTTTATTTAAGTATGTGTAAAAGATTTATTATTTACTTTTATGTCCAATTTATTTTGTAAGGGCTATATTGTTTATTCATTCCAAAATTATGGTTTTAATTTTATAGTAAGGGATTTAATCTTTCTTTTCAAAATTCATTTTTCATGGGTGTTATTAAAATTTATTTTTCAGATGTTGGTCCAGATGAGGGTTTACTAATCATTTTAAACACATTAATTTTTGTGTTCAAGTTTTTTGTAAGGAAAACTTATTTTTGAAAACTGTTATTTAATTTCAAATTTTATGTTTATATATATGTGATATGTATGTTTTATTTCAAAATTATAATTTATGTAAATTTTATGTTCTTCCTTTACATGTATTTAAGTTTTATTTTTTATACTCCAAATTTAGGAATTCATTATTTTTATGAGTGGAATATATATCTGTGTGTGTGTGTGATTATTATGAAATAAAAAGTTCTTTAAATTGGAATTTAAATTCATAGTTTATATATATATAAGATGTTTAATGACATGTTATATATATATATATAATTTAATTATTTTCATGATTCAAAATAATATGCATAACATGTCATCACATTTTATAACACTAGGGTCATTGCATCTGTATATAATCATGGCCATGCAATTATGCACAATTACATACCTTTCATTCATAATCATGATTTCAAATTAAATTTTAAGGTTTACTTATGACATGAATAAGCACATAATTTAAATGATTTAATTAATATATTTATTTATAAATTTTATATACATAAGCATCGTATTTATTTTACATTTATTAAAATAACCCTCAAAATGAATATTTATGGAAGAAGTGTTTAAGTTCATAGTTGACAATTGATCTTTAATGTAATTATAAAATGTTCGTGTATTAAGATATTTGGTTGTGAAAGTCTAATAAGTGAGTTCCCATGAAATTTTATACATACACATTTATAAATAAATATAATTTCATGGGAGAATAATGTTATATATATATATATACTTGATTTTATTTATGTTCTTATGAAAATTGTTATTTTTAAGGGTATCAATCTATGTTCTAACTTTTGTTAAATATGGATATTTTTATTTATCAAATTTTTTTGTTAAAAATTAATTTATCCTATGAATTAGAGTATTATAAATACCATATCATATAAATGAATATATATATATATATAAAACATTAAGTTCCTTTATTTTAAAAATTAAACTCATGGTATATATATATGTATGTATACATATATATATATACAAATGATATACTATTTATTGACATGTTATAATACTTAATGTCATATTTTAAAAAAAACTGCATAACGTGTCATCCTATTATTTTAAACTTCAGAATGTCACACCTGTATACAGTCTTGGTCATGAGTCAAGCGTAACATCGACACGTCTTTCATTCATAATAAACTCATGGTTTTGAATAAATTTTCTGATATTATCAAGTACATGGATTTCTTCAAGAATTTAAATGTTAAATTTATAAGTTTATGTGTGAAACATATTTAGTTTTTGTAAAAGATTATTTTGAGAAGAAAAAAGTATATATGAATTTTTTATAAGAATTTCATTATTTAATTACTCATTTTATTTATAGATTAAAAATAAATAAAATCATTTTAAGTGTGGGATTAATATTTTATGATATTATATGAATTAATAATTAAAATTTTCAATGTCTTATGGGACACTATGGATTGTTTAAAGATTATGTACCTCAATAATTTTTCAATGAATTTATTTTCATCTATGATTAAGATTCAAATAAATAAAAGTGGTATGGGACACTTTGATTTAAAGGAATATATTTATTGGACATATGAGGAATGAATAGGACTTATGATTTGATGGTTGTGGCCCGCTATAGCCTCTCGGTGCATCGGTAGGTCTCATGAGACAAACTAGGTCTTGGGATGAGGCCTTGATGGAATGGTTATGTATGTTCTTGGCACAAGGACTTGAAAAAATGTTTATAAAGTCATGTATTATGCATTCCCTCATTATGAATCTAGTAAGTGAAAGTCCATGTGATTATTCGACTAGAAAAATATCCATGGTTAATGATCATTCTCTTATAAACCAGTATTAATCAGTTTTATATTTTTCAAGTGCACATAATTTGACGTTTCATATTTAATTATATACTTGTATAGTTATTCATTTATAAATAATAATTAATATTTAGTTTCCAAACCATAAAACAAAGGTTAAAAATTTATGCATCATTACAATGGTTTGTATATATGTGTTTTGATGTCATTCTATGTGAAATTCTAAACAAGTAACATTTCATGTGAAAATTTTTATCTTCACACCTGGTATGTCTTGGGTAATTAAGTGTGGCCATAGTCTGACTCATAAATGGTCTTTCATAATTTTTTTCAAGTATATTCTTATTTTATAATTCATTTTATTTGAAACTATTAAATAAGTATTATATTTTTTCACATGGGTTAATCCTAAAATCTGTTTCAAAATCTTTCAAGAAAATGTTGATGACATGTTATGGGAAATGTTAATTTCATGATTTAATGAATGT
The DNA here is from genome assembly GCA_963277665.1 of Viscum album. Lineage (NCBI taxonomy): Eukaryota > Viridiplantae > Streptophyta > Magnoliopsida > Santalales > Viscaceae > Viscum > Viscum album. Next base: position 733,856,061 of record OY728146.1, on the reverse strand, counting down.
GTTTTTAAGAAAATTTTTTAAGAAAAAAATATTTCTTAATGATTTTGTTTTGAAACTCTTTACTGAATATATCCAATGCTCACCCATTGTCTAAAATTATTTTTCACATGTCACCTTGAAGTCCAAAGTTGGACGCCATAATTTTATGAGCTCAGAAGAAAAGTTTGGAATTTGTTTGTTTAATTTTTATTGAAACTCTGATAAATTGTAATCTTGTATCCAAATGTTCAGAAGCTAGACCAGTAAAAGGTCATTTTCTATGTAATATTTAAGGCTAGGTCCTTATAATTGGTATCAGAGGAATGGTTTGGACAAATTTGAAGATTAGATGTTGTCGTCTAAGTGGTAGAGTCTAGAGGATTATAAGTCCTAGTGTTTCTTAATTCTAAAAGTTGGAAATTTATAATTCTTTTTAGTCAGAAAAAATGAATTGTGAGGGTGCAATTATTTTCAAGGGGGATAATGTAACAGCCTAGATAATTTAATATAGTTTTATTATATAAATATTTTATAAATGGCCTTATTTATAATTAAGAATAATTAAAAATATTTTGTGTTTATTTTTATTGAAATTAAAATTTAAAAATTATGTGTTTTAATTAATTATTATTATTTATAGTTTTCAAAATTAATATTTAGAAAATAAAAAAAAAATTTCTTTACTAAAAAGGATATTTATAATTAACTATATTTATGTAATTATTTTTTATTTTATCAAAGTTTATTTAATATAATATTTAAATGAGTAATTATATTAACAATTATAATGAGTTTTTATATGATATATATATATATATGAAATTATAACTATTAATTAGATTATTTTTATGAAATTATTTTTTTTAATACATAAAAATTATAAAAAAATTTAATGTTAAAGAATAACCTTAAAATAATATATACTTTATTAAATAAATTAAATATAATAATATTAATAAAAAACTTATTTTATTAATGGAATATATATATGTGTGTGTGTGTGCGTGTGTGTGTGTGTATTTTCTTTATAAAGATAATTTGTTAAACAAAAATATAAATTTATTTTTAAATAATAATAATAAAAGTATTAATTGGAATATTAGTTTTGAATAACTTTTATAAAAAAATATAATTTATAGATTTATATTAAGATAATATATTTTCAATTATATATAAAAAAATGAAAAAACAAAAATAAGAAAAGAGAAATCGGGGAGGGGGTATCTGCTTTTTTAGGTAGGTATCGAGTAGGGGAGGCACAATAGGGTTTCTATGAGTCTGTCTGGTATTGATTTGGGGAGAAGGAAAATCAAGTCGTAGGGTTTCGGTGAAGTGCGTCGCATCCTAGGAATTGAGGTCGTGCATTATGAGTTTTCACCATGGGAGAAGATGAGGTATGAATATCATCATTGTTGCGTTGAGTATGGTGCCATTATGGTTTCGAGGTTCAATTGATGGTGGTCCGAGTGCCAGCGATGGGAGCCTGTGCTGGTTTAGGGATCGGCCACTGGAGAACTGGGTGATGTCGAAGGATCTGAACACATATCATCTCATGTTTCTAGTCTTCAGATCTATTCAAGTTAGGTGTGCATATCATTTTGTAGGTGTTTTTGTTTTTGTTTCTAGGAATTGATCACCTTCGATAGTTGTTTGTTGATTTTTTTGTCTATCGCAATCGTTTTCATTAATTTTTACCTGATTTATATATGTATTGTTTGTCATCTTTGGTTTTCCTTTAAGATTATAAAAATAATGTCATTGAATTTGATCCTTTGATGTCAATCTCAACCAAATTATATATATTTTTTGCGTTTGATTTGCTGTTAAATAATTTTTTATGATTACCTTATTACAAATTCTTCTTGGGTAAGATTCATGGAGTGTATATATATATATAACAGCAAACCCAATTTCCTTTATCCATCACTGGTTTGAGTTCTTTGATGCCGACTAGTTTATTTTTTTATTTTTTTCACCTTCTAGATTTTGATATACATGTTGCTAAGGGTAATGCATACCCTGCTTCTGCACCCTTTCTTGGTGTATCCAAGCATCAGAATCCACCAAGGTAAGGGAGACAATATACATTGTTTTTAGGTGTTGATATTTTAAGGAATAATTTTTATTTATCGATTAAATTTTGATTTAAGTATGTGTAAGAGATTTATTATTTAATTTTATGTCCAATTTATTTGGTAAGGGCTATATTGTTTATTCATTACAAAATTAAAGTTTTAATTTTATAGTAAAGTATTTAATCTTTCTTTTCAAAATTCATTTTTCAAGGGTGTTATTAAAAAAACATCAAATTATGGTTCCTAATGAGGGTTTATTAATCATTCTAAACACATTAATTTTTGTGTTCAATATTTTTTGCAAGGAAAACTTATTTTTGAAAACTATTATTGAATTTTAAATTCCAAGTTTATATATATGTGATCTATAAATTTTATTTCAAAAATTATGATTTATGTAATTTTTATGTTCTTTCTTGACATGTATTTAAGTTTTATTTTTTATACTCCAAATTCATGAAATCATTATTTTTATGACTGTAAAATATATATACATGTGTGATTATTATGAAATAACAAGTTTTTTAAATTGAAATTTAAATCCATGGTATATATATATAATATTGTTAATGACATGTTATATATATATATAATTATTGTCATGATTCAAAATAATACAAATAGCATGCCATCACATTCTATAAAACTAGGGTATTGCATCTGCATATAATCATGGTCAAGCGATTATGCACAACGACATACCTTTCATTCGTAATCATGATTTCAAAATAATTTTAACGTTTACTTATGAGATGAATAATCACATAATTGAAATGAATTAATTAATATGTTAATTTATATTTTTTATATACATATTCATTGTATTAATTTTACATTTATCGAAAAAACCCTCAAAATGGATGTTTATGGAAAAAGTGTTTAAGTGCATGGTTGGAAATTGATCTTTCATGTAATTATACAATGTGCATGTGTCAAGTGATTTGGTTGTGCAAGTCTAATAATTGAGTTTATATGAAAGTTTATACTTACACATTTATAAATAAATATAAGTGCATGGGTGACTAATGGTTGTTAATATATATATATATATATATATACTCATAGTCATTTATGTTCTTATGAAAATTGTTATTTTTAATGGTATCAAGCTTTGTTATAACTCTTTTTAAATATGGATATTTTTATTTATCAAAATTATTCATTAAAAATTAATTTATCCCATGAATTAGAGTATTATAAATACGATTTCATATAAATTTATATTTATATATATTTATGTATTTATGTATTTATTTATTTATTTATTTATTTATTTATTTATTTATTTATTTATATATGGGAAACATTAAGTTCTTTTATTTTAAAAATTAAACTCATGGTATATATACATATATACAAAGGATATAATTTTTATTAACATGTTATAATACTTAATGTCTTGTTTTAAAAAAATGTGCATAACATGTCGTCATTTTATTTTAAACTTGAGGATATCACACCTGCATACAGTCTTGGTCATGTTTCAAGCGTAACATATATACATCTTTCATTCATAATAAACTTATGGTTTAAAATAAATTTTTCAAGATTATAAAGTACATTCATTTCTTCAAGAATTGAAATTTTTTATTTATAAGTTTATTTGTGAAACATATTTAGTTTTTGTAATAGATTATTTTGAGAAGACAAAGCTATATGTGCATTTTTAATAAGAAGTTCATTATTTCATTACTCATTTTATTGATGGATTGAAAATAAATATAATCATTTCAAGTGTGGGGTTAATATTTTATGATATTATATGAATTAAGAATTAAACTTTTCAAAGTGTTGTGAGACACTTTGGATTGTTTAATGATTATTTACCTAAATAATTTTTCAATGAACTTTTTTTAATCTATGATTAAGATTCAAATAAATCAAATTGGTATGTGACACTATGATTTAAAGTCATATTTTTATTATACATATGAGAAATTAATAGGACTTATTATGTGATTCTTGAGGCTCTTTATAGCCTCTCGATGCATCGGTAGGTCTCATGAGACAAACTAGGTCTTAGCACAAGGCCTTGATGGAATGGTTATGTATGGTCTTGGAATGAGGACTTGACAGAATGTTTATAAAGTCCTGCATTTTGCATTCCCTCATTATGAATCTAGTAAGTGAAATTCCATGTGATTATTCAACTAGATAATATCCATGTTTAATTATCATTCTCTTATGAACCAGTATTAATAAGTTTTATGTTTTTCAAGTGCACATAATTTAATGTTTCATATTTAAGTATATAATTTTTTAGATATTCATTTATAAATAAGAATTAATATTTAGTTTCCAAACTATAAAAGAGGTTACAAATTTATCCATCATTAAATGGATTTCATATATGTGTTTTGATGTCGTTCTATGTGCAATTATAAAAAAATAACATTTCATGTGAAAATTTGTATTCGCACACCTGGTATGTCTTGTATAATTAAGTGTGGCCATACTCTAACTCATAAATTGTGTTTTGTGATTTTTTTCAATTATGTGCATATTTTATAATTCATGTTATTTGAAACTCTTAAATAAGTTTATCAATTTTTCACATGGGTTTATCCTAAAAGATGTTTCAAAATATTTTAAGAAAATGGTAATGACTTGTTATAGGAAATGTTAATTTCATTATTTAAAGAATGTGTTTTTAAGAAATTTTTTAATGAAAAAAATATATTTCTTAATGGATTTGTTTTTAAACTCTTTATTCAGAATATCCAATGCTCCCCCTTGTCTAAAATTATTTTTCACAGGTCATTTTGAAGTCTAAAGTTGGACACCATCATTTTTATACGTGCAGAAGCAAAGTTTGGATTTTGGTTGTTTAATTTTTATTGCAACTATAATAAATTGTAATCTTGTATCTAACTCTCCAAAACCTAGACCTGTAAAAGGTCCTCTACTATATAATTTTTAAGGCTGGGTCTTTATACCTCACTTGTGATCATGTGCCTGAAAAATGAAACTTACTGCATCCAAAATCCACATTTTCTGAAATTAGCATACACTTTATACTTCCTTAATGTTTCCATAAAAATTCTTATAATCTCTTAATGGTTCTCATTTATCTTGTAATAAATGATAATTTTATCAATAAAAACTACAAAAAAAATTGAGGTATTATCTAAAGACTTTATTCATCAATTCCATGAATATTACTGGGGAATTAGTAAGTCTGAATGACATCACTATGAACTCATAGTGTCCAAACCTTATATGGAAAGTAGACTTCTAAAATATATTCCTTCTTCACTATCAATTTATGATATTCAGAAAAAGGATCCAACTTTGAGAAATACGGATCTCCTCAAAGTTATTCGAATAAGTAATCAATACTTGTTTGGGGATACATGTTCTTTAAGGTGATCTTTTTAATCTCTAAATAATCAATAAAAAACCATATGGATCCATACTTCTTCCTGAAAAGGGGAACTAATACACCCCAAGGCGATGCACTAGGTCATATGAACCCTTTATCCTAATGCTCTTAAATCTGCTTCTTTAACTCATCCAGTTCAATCAGTGCCATCCTGTATGGACATTTAGAGTTAGGAGTGGTGTCGGGTATGAGCTCTATTAATAACTCTACCTCACAATATGGTGTAATTCCTAGTAACACTTTGGAAAATAAATCAATGTATTCACTCAAAATGGTAATTTCCTCAAGTTTTTTACCTTCCTTTGACTCAACAATTTGGGAAATGTATTCTTATTCAAAGGGTATCAACACCCACACCATTGAGGGATTTTCTAAAGGAGATTCATGGTCTTACTTATATTTATATAGGAGCATGGGATGGTTTGGGATATGAAAATAGATTTCCTTTTCCTGAAATTTAATGTATGATTTATATAATGATATCTAATCCATGCCCATTCTTGCATCTAATTTCACCAAGGGAAGGATTATGAGATTCACTGGAAGAATTTTCCCACATATTCTAATTGGAGAAGAGTCCAACACTTGGGTTTCAATGATAAAACTATTAGGTATTTTTACAAATATATCTACTTCAAGGTATCAGGGATTCGATTAAATAGTTATAGAAAACTTGTAGGATATAAAGGAATGTGTACAATTATAATCAAATAAAACATTTTACATTATTAAGTAAATAGTAATTTTACCTCATACGACTTCATTTTAATTCTCCACTTCAGAATTTTTGATGGAATAATTTTTCCCTTGATCATTTAGATTTGATGGTTCCAAAAAAAATTACCCTTAAGGACCTATGGTTTATTGCACTTGATTTCATAGTGCCCTTTATCACTACGGTTGAAGCATTTAACCATTAGTGGTGTATTATAAGGTTTCTTAATTTCCACCGTCATGTTGGTCTGCTTCTTCATGTCTCTTCGACATTCATGAGTTTGGTGGCCTTCACTATCACACTTGAAGAATTCCACCATTCCTTTTAAGTAATTCCCAGGATATTTCTTTCCAAATTTTTAAAATGTGGGTGGTTAGATCCTATTTGCTCATTTTTCATTTCACCCACTTGTTTGAAAATCAATTATTCTATTATTATTCCCATGTCCAAAGGTCTAATCTCCAAGCTCCATATCTACTTTGACATCACATCAAACTACTTCATCATAGCTCCTAAAGTCTTGGATATCTTAAGCCTTTTTATTTGGTGGTTTTAAACCACTAAAGAATCTATATTTTTTCCATCATTGTTGATAACAAAACCTGAGGCATAAATTTCAGGCCTTGTGAATTTTTACTCATAATTTGTGACAGATTTACCTTCCTTTTGATTTATATCTATGAGTTCTATATTAATCTTTGATAAAAGAGTTCAAGGGAAATACTTGTTAAGAAATATTTTATTAAAGTATTCACACTCCATTTCTTCCATTTTATCGTTCATTTTGGTGCTCTTTATCAATTCCCAACATTGACTAGCTTCTCCATGTAAATGATATATAGTCAGGGTCACATTCTCTTTCTCATAATAGTGGAGCATGGAAATTATCATCTCCATTGAGTTAACCAAATATTCTATGACAAGTGGATCAGAAGATCCACACAATTTTAGTGGTCTTTGTATCAAAAAGGACTCAATGTCTAGTTAATTATTATTGGGTGATGGTGGATATTCCATGTGTTTTGGGTTATTCTTCATATCCTGAGATAGTTAGGTAATCATTTCCATAATATTTTTCACTCCACCTTCCATGGAATTAGGGATGTCACTCGAATGATAATTGCATTTTCCTTCACATGGGTTGTTGGCCTGGTTTCTCCTGGTTCCCACCATTTACTAAAATTGAAATGTTTTGAACTTAAGTCAACATATTATGAATAAATAATTTATTCTTTCATGAAATTAATGTTGAAGGCATATTTTATGGGATCCCTATATTCATCATTTTTCTAATACAAATCTTATTGGATGTTTACATATGCTTAGACTTGTCCTAATTTTTGTCACTAATGTTTTCTAATCCTAATTCCCAAGTTAACTAAACCACGCCTATGATACCAACTATAGAAACCCAACTTTTTCTTTCAGGGCTATTACATCATTTTAAAGATAAAAAACATAATATTTTTACATTCAAGGAATAAGACGTTTAATATCCTAGGAAAATCAAGATTATACATCAATTATACACAATAAAACATTAAAATTTATTTAAAGAATTATTTTTTATCCTTTTAAATCTCACATTATCCTTAATACATGTATTCACCTAAGGATATACATCAAAGAAAGGGTTGATCTAAAAATCCTAATAAGAGGATGAATAAGGGACATGAATCAATATAACATGGGTGATCATAATAATCATCATTATATCATAAGAATAGGGTCTTCATTAACATCATGAGGGAAACTATTGAAAAATTAATGGAATATAGCAATGCATAAAAATGAAACATCATGTCATAGAGGTCAAATTCAACACATAGTTGTGAACAAATCTAGCATCATGCCCACACATAGCATATTTTCATAAATCATAACAATGTCGTTGTAAAAAATATAGAATCATGTTCGCACATAATACACATTATCTCATGAGATACATCACATTACCCAATATATTGTGTAACACCCCAAAAATCTAAGCAGGAACATTTTATTCAATAGCGTGTACGATACACAACACCAAGCATGTAAGGGAATATAATATCTAGAGTATTTATAATATATTTAATATTTTAAATAAATTCAATATAATTTATAGTTATAAATTCATCTGATAGTGATTTAGCATACTAAACACACAACAATGAGTTTCTTAAATGGATTTCATTACACAAAAGACCTAGTTTTACCGAATAATAATATATTATTAAAATATTATTATTTAATATAATAATTCATAACCTATCCGTTAAATTAGATATTATGAACAGTTTTAACTAACTATGAAAATATATGTTTTACACAAATATAAAATTAATTAATTGGTTACCAATTAATTAGAAATTATAATATAAACCAGTTGAATATAAAAGAAATATTATTATTTATATGCTCACAAAGGCGTTTTGTCTTAATAAATTAAATTAATTACAATTATTGAATGAAATTAATGAAATATATATGTTATATATTCAATTAGATATTCTTGATATTCATCTGATATATTTGATAGGAATAAGATAATAACAAGCCAAATTTTACACATAAAAACCTATATTTTTATTAAGGCACTTTTACCCCCCTTTTAATGGATAACCTATTTTAAATACAATTTTTTAACATTTTATAAATTTAATATGTCAAAATAAACTTCATATTTAAAATATAAACATAAAAATTTGGTTAGGGTATATTTTTGGTATTTTCTATGATGATTTTAATGAATAGTGAAAATACTAAAATTTAATTCCAAACTACTTTTTTATCTAATTTATTTATTATTTTAAATTATACTTTTAATTTGTTTTAAAGTTTAATTATATAATATTTTTACCAATTAATCCAATTTAGTTCATTGGAATCAGTTTCACTTTGAAATTGACTATAAAAACATAGAAAAAGTTTGAACATTTTTACTTTAAAAACTCTCATTGTCATCCCATTTGCAGGATTAAATTTAAATTAATTTATGCCAATTATATGATTATAATTTGTAAAAATTGATTCCATATTTTTAATCAGCATAATTTATAATTTTAAATAATTTCAACTTAGTTTGTTCCAAAAATATTAGTAAAAGTAATTAAAATTAATTACAATGATTATGGTGAAATTAATCTTAACAAGGGACTAATTCTAAACTCTAGTCTTAGTATGACATAGACACTAATCAAAAATCCATTTTCCTAACACATTTAGACCCTAAATCCATTTTCTATAATTTTTACCATTATTGATCCACTTTCAATAAAAAAACATGGGTAGGGTTTCCCTTTACCAAAATATTACAAGAGTGTCACTCCTCCATTATAAAGGGCCCCCTTTCCTCCCACTTACTCAAAACTCTCAGGCCACTTAAGTTTGTAAAAAAAATATACCCAAATAGATCCCAAAAATAATTCCTTTCCTCCTTTAATTCTCCCTTTTAGAAGAAATCAATTCAAGTAATCCTTTTGGTGCAAACTGAAAGGAGTTACTCAATTAAAAGGTAACATCTTTCTTAAAGATCTTTAATTTTATTTCCATTATCCACTCCATAAATTTTAATTATTCCATGATAATATAAAAATAATGGTATACTTTATATACTATGATGATTTTATGTTAATTTTTCAACCTAAACTTACATACACATCCATCTAATGGGTAACAAACATACTATTTTTGTGTACGGTGAACTACCAGCTCACAAAACGAAGATTGTTCATTTTACATCACAATAATTATACATATAAATATATATATGATTAAATAAAATGGTATTTATGATATAATCATAATTATGGAAATATTTAAGTTAATTTTCTTCTTTCCACAATGATCATTCAAAAATGGGAACGTTACTTATGTGTACGTATAGCATGTCATCTCCATGATTGTAACACCGGTTCATTTTTAATAAACATATTTTCATGATTGGTTTTAAAAGTATAATTGATGTAAAAATATGATAATTATTTCATTAATATTATCATGGATATCTATCTATAATTTCCCCTTTCACCGTAGTCAACATACCAAAAATTTTTTAGCACGTGAACCGATTTTGGTCAAAACACCCGATGTAAACTTATTTGTTTAAGTAATTGTATACAATATAGGAATAAGTGAAATAAAATAAATGATAAATATGAAAAAATTTCTCAATAAAGTTAATAATTAACATGTTTTTATTATACATGGAGTTAAAGGAATTTCACCAGAAAGGAAACGCAAGGTAAGGGATTTTCATCTCACTTTTTACATTTGGGAGATAAATTTTATGTTCTCCACTTACTTATATTGTGTGGTGTATCTACTGAATATTTTAATATATCACACCATGAATAAATTTATCTTCATGGTATTTTGAGTATTAATTTGAATTATTTCTTATAAGGTGATTTTAATTAAATGTTACCAAGTGGAAAATAACTTCATAACCCAATTTATTTTCGTTGGGTTGTATTATTTCCTGGTTTTCATTAATATTCTATAATTATGTGTATAATCACATTATTACCATATATTGTTGTATTTTCACTTTTTTATGTATATTTATATTTGAAACACATAATCTATTAATTTATTGTCAATGTTATGGTCTTTTTAAAGGTTTACTTTACAATCTTATTTTGTTCGGGATTATTTAGACATGAATTTCTATCATAGGAAATTATTTGATCATTGTCTAACAAAGCCTGTCATTTTATTCTTCTATATTTATTAATGACCCTTTTCAATTAATAGTGACATTTTTCCTCTCTTTGGTACTTAATTTTTTTTAATAAAACCCAACTACATTTCTCTCTTTAGTATGAGAACCTATTTTCTTCTTAAAAAAAAATTTAATGTTTTCAAAAATTATTTTAAAATTATTTGGTAAAAACATTTTTAACCTTTTTGTCTTTTACCAATGTTTTCAAAGTAATATTCTTATCTCTTTCTGAATGAGGAATTTTCTAACCTTTTTTCCATGAAAAAAGGAGTATTCTTTTCCCCTCATATGGAAAGTAAGAATTTACTTGCTGTCATTTCTTAGAAGATTCCTTTTCATATTTAAAAGGTTAATTTTTAAATGTTTCATTTTATGATTCTTATTTTTGGGTCTTTCCATTAATATTTAATGGATTTTGTCTCAATTTACATTCCATTTGACTTATTTGTTATTATGCATATATTCACTTTTATTTGGGGTATTTACTAACCTTTAACATGTTATATCATGAACCTCCTTATTATCATTATATTATAGGTTTCATTTAATATTATTAATTCATGGGTATTATGATTTAAATGTTTTAAGGTGGTATGGGACACATTTTAATGTTTAAAATTTCATTTCCCTCATGTTTTTTTATGATATTTCAATGGTATTTCCATTCATTAATGTCAACAACCCTTGTTGTTACTTAGCCTCCACTGGTGAACTCTTGATAAATTTGTATCCTTTATTCAATTTGAAAATTTTTATAAGGAACATTTTCCATGAATATAAGGAATTCTTTGGACTGGTATGACACGGGTTTTTCTAGTTATAGATATCCCCTCAATGCAATGGTATTTTCATGGGATCAGTCATTTGGATAGCTACCTTAGATGGGTTTTTACTTGATATGTGGTAAACCTTCTTTTGAAATATCTTGATGTTAAAGTTACCATGTACCTAGGAAACATGGAATCCAATAATTAAGCATTTACCTCATTTAAATTCAGTTATTATTCATCCATGATATTTCTCATCAACATATCTATGGATTCATTTCATTCACAGTTTATTTATTAAATGTCATGTGTTTTAGTAATTATCATTTTCATATTGATTTTTCCTTATATAGTTATTTGAACATCATGTTTTATTATTTATTTACCTTTCTATTTTTATTATTCTCATCAATTCATTATTGATTTTGTTTTACTTACCCTTACTAAGCATTTGAGATCACCCTTATTATGTTTCATTTCCCTATGTTATGAAGAAGAAATATTTGAATAAGCTTTCAAGGATGTTATTTATTCCTTTTGATTATGTATCATGTTTGTATTTTCTATTTACCAATGTATTATCAATACCATGTATGTAATCGAGCATTCCAAGACTGCTAAACTAATCGGTCTTTTGATATTTGATTCCTTATAATCATGCCAATGTAATAAAATAATGAACCGACTCTGAGCTTCTGGGGTCGGTGCACTACAGTTGGTATCAAAATAAGTTCATCAGCAACCTTGAAAAGCAGATTTATAAAATTTAGTTTATGGAGAACAAAACTAATATAACATTAAGGATAAGCATACAAGAACATCCTAGAATTTTGGAAAGGTGGAGATTATGTGAGTATTCTTAGCAACACATCCCTATTTAGATACTAAAAGTGGACATGGTTCTGGAATAGATGTACCTAGGAGTAAAAAATCTGACAATGTGTTCTGAGCCTAACTCGGGTTAACTAGGTATATGACAATAGTCCTTACAGCACACATGGTTTGACACTATCGGGTGATATGATTAGGATAATTCACATTTTCTTTTCAAACCATTATGAATTATTTTGAAAATAAATAACCTAGGTTAAACCTAAGGTGTTTTAGATTGAAGATAATGTGTCATGATTTAGAAAACCTATAAATAATACTATAGATAAATTCTAGACTTAGGAATGATCTATGTGAAAATAAATGGATGAATTGTTTATGTATTGGGGTTGTGTTGAAAACCTTAGTAAAAAGAAAATTTAGTTATTAACCTTATTTCAAGGATGTCCATCATATTTATTTTTTTTAAATATATTAATATAGTTTTAGAAAAGAAAACCTATATGTCCGGTGAAAAATAATCAATTCTAGAAATTCCATGGGGCTTGAACTCATGACCGAAGGATGATAAGGGTTTTGCACCTACCACAGGCCTACGTGATGTCTTGTTTAATTTATAATTATTTAAAAAATTTGTTGAATAAATATTAATGATGAACTAACAATGTTACTTTTTTAGGTTTAGATATTAATATATTGACTATATTGACTTTGGTTTATAATTAGAGACAAATAGTTAGACTTGTCCCTCTTTTATGGGCCTTATGATCCATTAAATGTTTTAATGCTTAAGGGATCAAAGTTAATTTTTGGATACCCATTTCTTAAGGTAAGGGATGAATTATAATTTGATCAAAGCATAACCATAAGATGAAATTTTTCTTATGAAATTTAAATATATTAAGAAATTATATTTCCTTATATTCTTACGAAATAAAATAATTACTCAACATTAGTAAAATGATCAAAAAAATGTGTTGTCCTAATGACTTACTTTTTTTGTTGAACCGATGGTCTACTAAATCATCATAGATTTATGGATTTGTGGCCCTCAACTTTCAATTAATCATTCAACAATTTGTTATTTATGACCACAATTTCCCTTATAAATATATATGTTTTTCCTCCAAGTATGTATCTCTAATTTTCACTAATGCTCTCCTATGTAGACACCTAGTCATATATTATTCCAAGTGACCCTTTTACTTCCCATTCTATCTTCTCTAGAGTATTTTTTACGAACCCTTCTCATGATGTGGGATTTTAAAATAGAAAATATTATACAATCTATCACCAATATCGAGTTTAAGTTATGAGGATGCAATTTAATTAAGGTGTGGATAATGTAACGCCCCAAAAATCTAAAGTAGGAACACTGTATTCAGTAGCATGTATGACATGCAACACTAAGCGCATAAGGGAATATAAAATCCTAATTATTTATAATATATTTAATGTTTTAAATAAATTCAATATAATTTATAGCTATAAATTCATATGATAATAAGTTAGTGTACAAAACATGCAGCAACAAGTTTCTTCAATGGCTTGCGTTACACGTAATACTGAGTTTTACCAAATAATAATATATTATTAAAATATTATTATTTAATATAATAATACATAATCTTTTCATTAAATTAGTATTTTTGAATAGTATTACCTGACTTATAAAAATATATGGTTTTCCCAAATATAAAATGAATTAATAGGTTACCAATTAATTAGAAATGAAAATATAAACCAATTGAATATAAAGGAAATATTATTATTCTTATGCTCAAAAAGTCATTTTTTATTAATAAATTTAATTAATTACAATTATTTAATGGAATTAATGAAATATATATTATATATTCAATCAAATATTTTTTATATTCATCCGATAGATTTTATAAGAATAAGATAAGAATAAACCCAATTTTACACATAAAAACCTATATTTTTATTAAGTCACTTTTACTAACTTTTAATGGATAGCCTATTTTAAATCCAATTTTTGACCCTTTTATAAATTTGATATGTCAAAATAAACTTCCTATTTTAAATAGAAACATAAAAATTAGGTTACGGTAGATTTTTGGTATTTTTCTGTGATGATTCATTTTTTAATGAACCGTGAAAAATACTGCTTGAATGGAAAAAAGGCCTTAATTTTTTATTCATTTTTGATAATATCCATTTTAAGGTTTTAAGGGGAACCCTAACATGGCTTGTAGTCTTCGTGACATTACATAACCTGAAGGACTTTGAATAATTCATTCTAGACTATGACTACTTGGAACTGCCCCTCCCAAGAATCTACATCATGATCAGATCTCCACCTTCTCATGGCTATTCAGTTAGTTTTCCTATGTAGAGATTAATAGATTTGGTGCTAATGGAAATTTCAATACCCTCTCATTCTTCCAAATCTAATAGCTATGTTCTGGGGAATGCATCTACTCTGAATTCTCCTCTAGAGCTTGTTCCTTTGTGGAATTTGTCTGGTTTTCATCTGCACATCATGTGGCCTGAAGGCCTTGAGGTGGACTAAAGGCCTTGAGTTAGACCTAAGGCATTAATGAGTCTCTAAATCCTTACTTACCTGAAGTCCTGGGTGTCCCAAAGGCCTTGAAGGACTCAAGGACCAAACCAGTGTCTTGAAGGTGAATAGTTCTAGCTGCTATAGTACTGAACAATATCTACTATAGTTACTACTATAGTACCTGATACAGTACTACTATAGTAACCTGGAAATATGCCTCCAATCAGATTTGATCCTAGGTCTCATGTATTCACTTGAAGAGTCCCCACCAACCAGGCTGAGGCTCATGTGCAGTAGTTAAAAAATAGTGAAATTTTATTCCAAACTATTTTTTCATCTAATTTATTTATAATGTTAAATTAGTATTTTAATTTGTTTTAAAGTTTAATTAGATAATATTTTTATCAAATAATCAAATTTAGTTCATTTTAGTCAATTTCCCCTTGAAATTTACTATAAAACATATAAAACTTTTGAACTTTTTTACTTTAAAAACTCACATTGTCGTATCATCTGCGAGATTAAATTTAAATTAATTTATGCCACTTCTATGATTGAAATTTGTAAAAATAGATTCCATATTTGGAATCATCATAATTTATAACTTATAATAAGTTCAAGTTAGTTTTTGACCAAAAATATTAGTGAAAGTAATTAAAATTAATTACAACGATTAAGGTCAAGTAAAGCTTAACAGTGGACTAAACCCTAACCTTAAGGCCTAATATGACCTAGAAACTTGTCCAAAATCTATTTTATGACCATATTTCGACCCTATCCTCTCTTAGATCTAATTTGTAACATTATTTATCCACTTTCAATAAAAAAAACGTTGGTTTGGTTTCCCTTTTCCAAAATATTACAAGAGTGTCACTTCTCTTCCATTATAAAAGGATTTTATCCTCCCACTTCCTCGCACCTCTCAAGACACTTAAGTTCAGTGAAAATATACCCAAATAGATCCCAAAAATCTCTATATTCCTAATTTAAGCCTCTATTTGGGCATAAATCAATCCAAGAAATCCTTTTGGTGCAAACCAAAAGGAGTTACCCGATTAAAAGGTAACATCTTTCATAAAGATATTTAATTTTATTTCCATTATACACTCCCTAAATTATCCTTATTAAATGATAATATATAAAAAAAAGTATCCTCAATATACTAGGATTTTTTCTGGTAAGTTTTATACCTACACTTATACACACCTCCATCTAATGGGTAATAAACATATTGTTTATGTGTACAGCGAACTACCGCCTCACGAAAGGATGATTGTTCATTTTACATCACAAAATTATAAATATAACTACATATGATTAAATAAAATTGTATTTATGATATAATTATCATTATTAATATATTGAAGTTACTTACCCTCTTTCCATAATGATTAATGAAAAATGTGAATGTGACTCATGCGCAAGTACGACCTACCATCTCCATGATTGTAACGTTGGTTCATTTTTTATAACCATATTTTCATGATTGGTTTTAAAAGTATAATTTATGTACAAATATGATAATTATTTCATGAATATTATTCTAGATATCTATCTATAAGGACCCCTTTTACCGTATTCGGTCTACCAAAGTCATTTTAGCACATGAACCGAATTTGGTCAAAACACCTGGTGTAAACTAAATTTTTTAGGTAATTGTATACAAAATAGTAATAACTGAAATAAAAGTAATGATAAAAATGAAAAAGGTTCTCAAGAAAGTAAATATTAACATATGTTTATTATACATTAATTTAAAGTATGTTCACCCATAAAGAAATGCAAGGTAATGGATTTTCATCTCACTTTTTACATTTATGAGATAAATTTCATGTTCACTACTTATTTTGTGAAGTGTATCTACTAACCATTTTAATATATCACACCATGAATTAATTTATCTTCATGGTTTTTGAGTGTTAATTTGAATTATTTATTCTAAGGGCATTTGAATTAAATGTTACCAAGTGGAAAAATAACTTCATAACCCAATTTCTTTTCTTTAGGTTATATCACTTCCTCGTTGTCATTAATATTCTATGATTATGTGTATATTAACCTTTTTACTATATATTTTTGTATTTCTGCTTGTTTTATGTGTATTTTTATTTTACACACATAATCTATGCCACAAACCAACTCGGGTCGACCCTGAACCGGTCACTTGAGTCAGTCTGCAACATGGTCAGATGGGAGTTCCCAATCCCCACGGGTTGGTAACTAGTGTCGGACACCAGAGAAAAATAGTTGGGAATTATTTTTGGCCCAAAAATAAAATACAAATAAATAAATATAAACTAAAAAATAGATAAATATTAACATAAAAAATAAAATAAATTTGTGCGGCCAAACGTACCTCTAAGTGACCTCATAGGTCACCACCTGACATAGGACCACACTCGTTATAGGAGTGATCCAAAACTAGAACCTAAAACTGAAAAGATAAAGTAGGTGTGAGCACTGAAATTCTCAGTAAATATTAAAAAGATAAACCATGGATTCCATGTATTTTATTTTTCTGAAAACATTCCATTAATGCTAGTTTGAAAATAAAATTATATAAATAAGGTTTTCACATTTTAGATAAATAAACATTGTTTTACTTCCTTTTTAAAACATTTCACACATAGTTTCCATTTCCAATATGAAATACCATTTTAAAACTAAAACCCCAAACAGACTGTACTAGGTTTCTAAGAAAAGTAAATAATCTAATAGAGAACCAAGAAAAACTAAGCGTATAAAAATACAAATAAGAAAGCGGAAAAATAAATTAAACATGGGTGATCCTAAATATCCCTATAAGACCCCTAGACATACTCAGTTTGGAACCATTTGTCGTCATATGGTGAAGCCCCTAAGTCCATAACCAACTGGCTACTTTAACCTAAACTCACCAGTGTCAAATCCCTCCTTTCCTATCAACAACTCTGGGAGTTTTCAAACCCATCTAATCAGGTTTTATCAACAACCATCGCTCAGTCTTCTAGAAAACGCCCAGGAACCCATGGTAATAGTAAACTCTGTAGGGGGAGGCCCTTGCACGAGTGACTCGCCTTACTTGTTGCCACTACACTTAACTACCCCAAACACGGACACCACCTATATGACAACCCAAAAAGGGAATTCCTAAATAGGGGTTCCCCATACATATATAATTCATTATTAAGGTTCCAACTGGGCTGTCACATTATATAATTATCAAACCATTTCATAAAGCGCTTTAAATTGCAAATGGAGTGCTCATATTTTCCAAACCACTTTCTTTTATAAAATAAAAATAAATAATCACTTTTAAAAGCATAATACCAATCAGGCCTTAATATTTACCTATTCACAACATGAATTCATTTACCAAAATCATTTCAAAAACCTTTATTTCAAATAATGTGAAATACCATTTTCACTAAATATTGCAAAAATGGCATAAGGCTCTAAGACCAATACATTTTTATAAAACCCTTTTTAAACCACTTTTAGAAACCACACAAAGGATATAAAGTCATCTAGAAATCAAAGAACCATTTAGGAAACCAAGGTTTTAAAAAAACCCCACTTTTAAAGTGTCAATTTCATTTAAGGGCACACCCATGCATGCACTTCGTGCACCCATGGGTCTGCCAACATCCATTGCCACCTTCCAAACTACCAAGGTACACCCAAAAAAATAAAATAAAATAAAATAAAAATAAACACACTCGAAATAATCTTTTGGAAACAAATGCACACTAAGTCACTTCAAAATAAGTTTCGCATCAAACAAACATTTTAATAACCACTTGCACAATTTACAAAATGTTATAAAATGAATCAAATAGGGTTTTCACATAAATCACACACAAATGCCTCATGAAAAAAAATATCTCAAAACCAATTCTGTGATAAACTTTTCAAAAAGAAAGACTTTATCAATATACACATTATTCATAAACATGCCAGAATGCACAAGCCAGCATAATATTTTCTTCAAACAATATTTAATCATAGAGTCACCACAAAACCTTTTTTTAAAAAATTCCACTGATTTTAAAAAACCATATTAAACTCAATAGATATTTCATAAAGGTGAGAATCATATTTCAAAATTATCAAAGTATGGTTTGACACTTGATCAAACACACTTTTAAGAGACACATATATACATAAAAAAATGCATCATAGGGGTGCGAAACATGTTTTTCAATTGATTAAAAATGTTTAAGCATCAAATGGTGTGTAAATACATAAGCATAAATAGGGAATCACATCAAAACCTATTTTTATAAATTTCAACTATAATAAAAACACCACAATAATTTAATAATATGTTTTACTAAGGTTCAAATCATGTATAAAAATTTATTGAAATGCTTAATCATTAATTTGATTGCATTGGGGAGAAAATACATGGAATCACCTACCACAAATGGGGTGTGGAAGCAATGGTGCTTAAATATAGGGAAAAACAAGGCCTCCCGGACCTACCACAAACCCTAAAACTGGAGAAACTCAAACCCCATGCAAAATCTACCCATTATGGTTCACTCAACAAAGAAACCCCCATTATAACCCTATAAATAGATAGGGGAAGAAAGGGAAACTCATTGAAAGAAATGGCACTGGCCACCTGAGGAAGAAGGGGACGTGTCGGCCGGGGGGGTCACGCCGGAGCAGGCCGCGTGGGAAAGGAGGCTCGTGACGGCGAGTAAGAGGGTGATGGACAAGGGCTCACACTAATGAGAAAGAGGATACCAATCAGGGAACTCACATCGGCGAGCAAGAGGGTGCCAAACAGGGTGAACACCGGTTGGAGGGAGGGGTGGCACTGGTGAGGAGAGAAACTAGTGAGGGAGGTGCGTAGGTGTGAGTGGGTTGGAACACATGGTGGAGATAGCAGGGGGAGAGGGTGTTATGACGTGAGAGGAAGGGGGGAAGGGAATTAGGGTTTCAAACTAAATAAAAAATAGAAATCAATTATTATAATAATAATAATAAAAGTAATAATAATAATGATCATCATATTATTATTATTATTATTATTAATGATAATGATAATAATATTTATAACAATATTAATAACCATTTTAATAATAATAATAGTAACAAAATTTTTAATAATAATAACATAACAATAATAATGATAATAATAAAAATTTTAATAGTAATAATAATAATGATAATAATGATAATAATAGTATTCATAATAATATATTTCATTCTTTCTTTATTTTATTTATAAAAATAATAATATTAATAAAAAATTTAATAATATTAGTAAATATAATATTAATGAAAATTTAATAAAAATAATACTAATATAAATTTAATAAGAATAATATTAATGACAATTTAATAATATTTTTATTATTATTATCTACAACAATAATATTATTATTATAAAGGTTTAAACATTTATAAAATTTATTTATTTAAAGGATTGGGTAGTCGTGCGGTCACCTGGACCGATCACACAGTCACCGCTAACCGTGTTTTGCCTGTGCACCAGCTCGAAACCCACCAAAACCAACAAACTTCAAAAAAATTAAACCATCACTCAACCCGCACCACGAAAAGAATAACTGAAGAAAATAAAAAATAAAATAAAATAATTGTAAAGGTTGGGGTGTGACAATTCTCCCCACCATAAAAACATTTTTCCCCAAGAAAGTCACCAAGCTGAAAGTTAGTCAAAAATTGAATCCAAGCCCGAACACCACCAGAATAAACAAGGAATTAGTAGGTGACAATTTATTTCCCAAGTCACACTTGACCAATCTAGACAAAACCACAACCCAAAATATGGGAGAACATGGTAGGGTTCTCCCCACCATAAGAATTATACAAGTATGGAAATTAAAACTCTAACACACCACCTCGGGGCACAGGAACTCCCAACTGATCCAAACCAACTTCCATCTCATGAGCGAAACAACACCAACACTAGAACAAGAATATTTTCACACACCAATTGAACCCCCAATATTAGTGGAAGACTCATGAAAAGAACCTTAGACCAAAACACCATAATTAAATGGATCCACTTTCTACCAATATCATAAAACCAAAACATCTCCAAGAGATCAAAACTAAAACCAACCGAAACCAACCCATGCGAAGACCAAACACATGATATGAAAAAAACGATTATAAAAGCCATATTCTGAAAAATAGAACTACTTGGATTATAATAGAATGAGTGAATTATAACTTCATAATGAAACAATGAACTTAAAACAATGAAAGAACTTTAACAGTAGAAAAATAGGAACTAAAAGACTTGAAATGTTCCACTCCCAACATAGAACACAAAACTCAAACCGAGAATTCACACCCCTGAAAACTTATGACTGTGCGCAAGCTTCACCCCGAGACATATGGTTGGGGCTCTGATGGTTTAAGAATCTCCTACCTCATAATTAGGTACTAGAATCCTCTAGTCACAACATCTTCTTCAGTCGATGCTTCCTATAAAACTTCACTAGATGAACCGAACAGCCACAACGATGACACGTCTTTGGAGGGTTATGACATGATAGATTTCAATGCCCAAAATGACCACACTGATGGCACACAACTGAATGGTCTAATGGACTGGAATCTAGAACCACTGTAGAGGACTCTTTAGAAATAGGTCCCCCTAGTATGTGTTGCTTTCCGAATGGGGAACCTTCACATGATCCAACCATCATTGACTTCCCCCTAAGAACTAACTCGGCCAAAACTGCCTCATCCACCAATTTCTCGAAACATGCTTCACCTAATGAGAACACCTTTTCCAAAATCTTAGGATAAAGACCCCATAAGAAAAGAGGATATTTCAATTGATCCCTAAATGTTTCCTACAAATGGAAAGAAACCAGATTTTTAAAGTGGTAAATGTATTCCATCACCATCTGTTTGACATGTTGAACACACATGATATATTCCCTGTTATTCCTCTTAACCTCCTCAAGTATGAACCACCCAATAAAAATGGAATTAAACACATCAAACATCATCCTGAATTTCATTGATGGTGGGGAGAATAACTCTGATTCATCCAGAGTTGGACCTTCGAACAGACCCAAAACAGCATGCACTCTAACAGCTTCGGGATTTCCCAATACCCTAAAGACACATTTGACCTCTTCAAGACACTGCACTACCTATAACAGACCTTGATCACAGTGAAGTATAGGAAACATTTGAGAAGAACCAAAAACTAGGTGTGACTCCTTATAAATCTTGGAAACCATTCTAGTCGGAATTTTCTGAACAAAAAAACATAAAATCAAATCCAACATCAATCTAAAACATAATTTGGAATAATATCTAAAGCCAAAACAATAGGCTAATAAGACAAACGCATTCATTTAAATTTCAAAACTTTTTTCTTCTAAGGCCACTTTCCCAAATTCCATGAACCCTCTTTTAAAACCAAAATCAAGACAAAGCACAACTTACACCACACTATTGGAAAGAAGGACTAGAGTCTATTCCTAACTCAGTGACATGGTAGTGGGCCATCCCCCTAATAGTTCATAACACTAAGAGTGACTTGAACTGTGCACCTGGACTCCACATGGTTCACTACTCTATGTGGAATCACAACGTGATATCAGCTCACCTCTATTGTAATCCCTCAATCCAAAACAAAGACAAAACACTCAATTCCTGGACTACCCTTGGTAACACAGGTCTCATCATGAGAAGTGGTGATCAAGAACTGACCCATAACCTACCTCCCGAGTCTTGACAGTCCAAATCTCCAACTACCGTACACCCCAAAATAACAAGAACCGCCTCTAATACCATTTTTTCACAAACCAACCTAGTTTGACCCTAAACCGGTCACCCAAGTCGATCTGTGTCATGGCCCGAGGGCATTCATGATCCCCACGGGCTGGAAACTAGTGTTATACACCAAATAAAAATATTTGGGAATGATTTTTTGGCTCAAAAGGAAAAAAAATATAAACTAAACAAAATAGATAAACACTAACAATGGAAATAAAATAAATTAGCATACCCAAACTTACCTCCAAGTGACCTCATGGGTCACCACCTGATACAGGACCATGATCACTATAGGATAGATCCAAAACTAGAACCTGAACCTAAAAAGATGAAGTAGGTATGAGAACCAAAATTCTCATTAGGGATGCCAAAGATAAACCATAGAGTCCATATATTTTCTTTTCCCAAAAACATTCCATTAATGATAGTTTGAAAATAAAATTATAACAATAATTTTTTCACATTTTAGATAAATAAACACTATTTTCCTTCCTTTTTTAAACATTTCACACATAGTTTCCATTTCCAACACAAAATACCATTTTAAAACTAAAACCCCAAATGGACCATACTAGGTTTTGCAGAAAAGAAAATAAGCTAATAAATCACCATAAAAAACTAAGTGCATTAAAATAAAAACAAGCAAGCAAAAAAACAAAGTAACCATTGGTGATCCTAAACATCCCTAAAAGACCCTAGATGTACTCAGTTCAGAACCACCTACCAGTGTATGGTGAATCCCCTAAGTTAATAACCAACTGGATGCTCTAACCTAGCCCCACTAGAAGCAAAGCCCTCCTGGCATGTCAACAACTCCAGGAGGGTACCAACCCGTCTAATCGGGGTTGATCAACAACCATCACTCAATCCTCTAAAAGACACCCAGGAACCAATGGTAACAGAAAACTGTGCAATGGGGAGGCCCTTGCATGTGTGACTTACCTTACCTACCACCAAAACACATGCCTATCCCAAAGATGGACACCACCTATACGACAACCCAAAAAGGAAGTCCTAAATAGGGGTGTCCCATACAGATATAATTCATTATTAAAGTATCAAATGGTTCATCACATTATAAAATTATCAAACCATTTTATAAAGTGATTTAAATTTTCAATTGGGTGCTCATATTTACCAAATCACTTTCTTTTCTAAAATCAACATGAAGCGTCACTTTTAAAAGAATAATTCCAAACGTGCCTTAAATTTTACCCATGCACACCATGAATGTATTTACTAAAAGTAGTTCAAAACCATTTTTTTCAAACAATGTGAAATACCATTTTTACTAAGCATTAAAAAAAGGGCATAAGGTTCCAATACCAATACATTTTTATAAAAACCTTTTTAATCAAATTTTATAAATCACACAAAGGATCCAATGTCATCTTGAAATCAAATAAACATTTAGAATACCGAGGTTTTAAGAAAACACCACTTTTAAAGTGTTAATTTCATTTAGGGGCACACCCATTTGTGCACTTAGTGCACCCATGGGTGTGACAACATCCATTAGCACCTTATAAACTACCAAGGTACACCAAAAAATAAACACACTCAAAATTCCCTTTTGGAAACAAATGCACACTAAGGCCCTTCAAAATAAGTTTAACATTTAACACATGTTTTAATAACCACTTGAGAAATTTAAAAAATTATATCAAATGAATCAACCAGGGTTATCACATAAATCACACCCAAATACCTCATCAAAAAACTATCTTAAAACCAAGTACATGAAAACATTTTCAAGAATAAATACTTTCTCATTACACACATAATTCAAAAGCGTGACATAATGAAAAATTAGACATAATATTTTCTTCAAACAATATTTAATCACAGAGTCACCACAAACCTATTTTTAACAAATTACACTAATTTTAAAATACCATATTAAACTAACTACATATTTCATGAATGTGTGAATCATATTTTAAAATTATCAAATTAAGGTCTGACACCTAATCAAACACACTTAGAAAAGACACATATAGGCATAAAAAATCACCATAGGGGTGTGAAACATGTTTCTCAATTGATTAAAAATGATCAAGCATCAAATGGTGTGAAAACACGTAGGCATAAATAAAAAATTTCCTCAAAACCAATTTTTAACAATTTCAACTACAATAAAAACACCACAATAAATTAATAATATGTTCTACCAAGCTTCACATAATGTATAAAAATTTATTAAAACACTCAAGAGTTAATTATATCACATGAAAAAGGAAATACATAGAATCACATACCTCAAATGGGGTGCGGAAGTAACAGCGCTTAAATGGAGGGAAAAACAAGGCCTTCTGGACCTACTGCAAACCCTAAAACTGGAGAAACACAAACCCACCAAAACTCTACCCATTAGGATTCAGTCAACCAATAAATTTACATTATTACCCTAGAAATAGATAGGGGAAGAAAGGGAAACTCACCATAAGAAACTTAAACGGTCGCTGGAGGAAGAAGGTAACATGTTGGCCAGGGGTCATACTGGAGCAGGCCGCACGGTAAAGGGGGCTCGCACCGGCGAGAAAAAGGGTGACGGATAGGGACTCACACTGGTGAGCAGGAGGGTACCGGAAAGGGGGATCGTGTTGGAGATCATGAGGGTTCCGGACAAGGTGAGCGCTGGCCGGAGGGAGGGGCGGTACTGGTGAGGAGAGCGGCTGGAGAGGTGTTGCATAGGAGAGAGGGGGTGGCATGCGTGATGGAGATAGTAGGGGGAGAGGGGGACTATGACGTAAGAGTAAGGGGCAGAGGGGAATTAGTGTTTCAAAATAAATAAATAAAATAGAAATGAATTATAATAATACTACTAAAAGTAAAAAAAATAATGATAATCATATTAATAATAATAATAATAATAATATTTATAACGATATTAATAACCATTTTAATAATAATAATAATAGAAAAAAATTAATAATAATAACACGACAATAATAATAATAAAAATAATAAAACTTTTACTAAAAATAATATTTTCAATGATATTAATAGTAATAACAATAATGATAAAAATAATAGTATTCATAATAATATATTTCATTCTTGCTTTATTTTATTTCTAAAAATAATAATATTGATAACAATTTTAATAATAGTTGTAATAATAATATTAATGACAATTTAATAAAAAAATACTAATAACAATTTAATAAGAATAATATTAACGATAATTTAATAAGAATAATATTATTATTATTATCTACAATAATAATATTATTATTATTAAAGTTTAAACATTTATAAAGTTTATTTATTTAAAGCATTGGGAAGTCGCGCGGTCCCCTGGGCTGGCTACACAGTCACTGCTAACTTTGTGGTGCCCGTGCACCAGCCCAAAACCCACCAAAATCAACAAACTTCAAAAAAATTAAACAAGCACTCAACTCGCACCACCAAGAGAATACCCAAAACCAAGAAATAATAAAATAAAATAATTTTAAAGGTTGAGGTGTGATGATCTATTAATTTATTTTAATGTTATGGTCTTTTCGAATATTTACTTCACAATCTCATTTTGTTCAAGATTGTTTACACTTGAATTTCCATCATAAGAAATTATTTGATCATTGTCTAATAATCCCTTTAATTTTATTCTCATATGGTTATTAATGACCCTTTTCAAATAATATTACCATTTTTATATTCTTTGTTACTCAAAATGTTTGTAAGAAAACCCGACTTCATTTCTCTCTTTCACACCCTGACCTATATTTTATTTTATTTTATAATTTTCTTTGACTTTTAAAAATTTTTTGGAGTCCGAGTTGAATCCCGGATGAAAAACATTTGAGTTATGTCAAAAAAACGCTCGTTTCTGAGTTGATGTCACTGGGTGCACGGGCAGAGTGCATTTGAAAACCCCACGTGGCTCCGTCCAAGCATATGCACAGTCTGCCTACCTTCGGAAAAATTAAAATGGGTAAAGATTTTATTTTTGTTAATAATTTTATAATTTTTATTAAAAAGGAAATGATAAATTATTATTTTTATTATTATAATAATTTTTATCTTTTTTTTATATTATTGTTAAAGTTTTTTTCATTTTTATTATGTGTGTTATTATTATTAGAAAGTTCTATTAATATTATCATAGTCATTAAAATGTTATTAATATTATTGTTATTAACAATGAAGGGAAACAAATTATTATAGTTATTAAAGTTTTATTATTACCATTATTGTTATCGAAGCTTTACTACTGTTATTAAGGTGTTATTTTAACTATTATGTTTTTAATTATTAGAATAATTATTAATTTTGTTTTAATTACCATCATTAGGTTACTTTATTTTTTATTTATTTATTTATTTATTTTCTTTAATTTTACTTTTATTATGTTTTTTTATTTTTATTAGGGTTTACCCCCCCCCCCTCGAATCACTATAGTGCATCCCTCTCCTCTCACGCGCCGCCTCTTCCCTCTTCCCGAACTGCCCCTCTTCCCCTTGGTGTTTGATGCATAGCTCTCCCACAACACCCCTCCCCTTCATCCTTCTATTCAGTTCTCAGGCCCTCCTCCTGCTTCAGCCGCAACACTGCATAGCGCCCCCCTCCGGATCCCCTTGTCCCAGTGCCCCCCTGCCTGCTTCCGGCTCTCCCGTACAGCCTGCCTTTTGCGCTGCCACACCCAGTCACTGCATCTCCTATCTGCGACCACCAACATGCCTCCCATCGGTCTCACTCACCATTATCCATTGAAACCCCTGCCCTGCATCGTCCAGTCGTGCGCACCACCGCCCTCTGCCTCCTATTCACACACCTTCACCGCTGCCACCCCCATTGCTCTAGTGTGAACTTCATAGCCGCTTCATTCTTCCCTAAGCCAGTGCACCCTCTTGATCTACCCCTACTCTATAGTTGTCTTTAGTGAAATTCTTTCCTCCAGCTATCATCGGCCTCCCCTTGGTTCGGCCCTCTACTTGCGTGCCCCTTCTCCTCCAGCCAGGCCACTCTTCTCTTGCGCACCACCTCTCCAACAGCCTCTCTCCTATTGGTAAAATTTCCCTCCTCCTTTTAGTGTAAGGTGATTCCATGGTTATGATTTAATTTTTGTGCTCAAATAATTAAATTTCTTGACCAATTTTGGTGCATTGGGTCAGATTTAGCGTCCCGCGTGTGCGTTTGAGGCGTGCTCGGTGTTTCACACCAATTTTTAGG
Source organism: Viscum album (assembly GCA_963277665.1). Classification (NCBI taxonomy): domain Eukaryota; kingdom Viridiplantae; phylum Streptophyta; class Magnoliopsida; order Santalales; family Viscaceae; genus Viscum; species Viscum album. The sequence goes on along the minus strand of OY728146.1, from coordinate 733,828,150 downwards.
TGTCTTTTAGTGATTTAGGTATGATTCCTTTACACCTCTTCTTTAAATTTAGTGGTAATTAAATTATTTAATGAATTATATTCGTTTAATATTAATTTATTATTTTTAATTCTGATAATATCTATTTTAGAAGAAATTATGTGATATTGTAGATAATTTTTATTTGGTTAATTGTTTCGCCTAAATTATTTATTTGGAATATTTTGTGATTATTTGGTGTGGTGCGAAGTTTAGTTTTTAGGGAACTTAGTTTTCATTTTATATTTTGTATCCCACTCATGTGAATTAAGGTATGTTTTAATGAAAACCAGTTGCATGCTATTTAATAGATTTCATTAAATTCTACAATTTATTATTTTTTTTATTGTTCAAGTGGTGCACGTTCTGATATGGTGTGTTGTAGGTGCACTTTTAATTATAAAAGGGGTTTTGAACAAGTTTTGGGTGTGTTTGAAGTCTTGGTATCCTTTTCAAAATCTTTTTATAAATTTTTAAATGATTTAATAAATAATATAGTTGCTTCGATCCTGGATTTGAAAATTTGTTTAGGCGCGCATGTTTTCAAATGTTGATCTCATCGTGTCGTGAACTTTTTTCAGGTTGGGCACTCTAAGTGTTTTCTTAAAATGGTATGTTGTCTTTTTAAAATTATTAGTGAGTTATTTTGGCATTGTTTGGTTTTTGTAAACACTTTGTGGATTTTAAAAAGGGTTTAGTAAATAGTGTTGTCAGTGCATTTTGTGTGTTGAACACATTTCGAGGTGGTGTTTGAATTTTCTATTCGTTTTGATTGTCTTAAGTCAGTGGTTATGGGTTTTTAGTTGTTGTGCATTTGTTTCAGCGCATTGGCGAGGTAATTCCACAAAACTTTGGTCGTCATCTTGTGTGTGCTTCTGCATCTGTGTGAGGCATGACTCGCCATTGTGTTTGGACTGTGAGCCGAGATAGATTCCCCACTACACTCGCCTTTAAATTCAGAATTTATTAATTGCTTTATATTTCATTAATTTTAATAAATGGGAAATAATATAAGATAATTAATTTTTAAATGATTATTTTTTGTAAAAAGAGTCATTTATTTTATACACGGCACTTAAAATATTTTCTCGATGAACGGACACCCAATAGTGAAAGAATTCCCATTTGGACTTTAAACATAATTCACAGAATTTCAAATGTGGTTCTGTTTTATTGATAAATGGTTTCTTTTGAATCGTAAACAAATGTTTTGGTTCCCTTGAGAAATGGGGATTTTCTATAAAATTGGTGAAGGCTTGTTTGGTACTTTAATAAAATAAATTATTTTGGAAAACTCTCTTTGGGTAAATTAGGGGTGATCTTTGGTGTATATTGACTACATGAGTTGTGTGTGATGTTTGTGCTACTTGATTTACTTTGTTGACTCACCCCTTTCCTTTTTATTACACGTGCTGACATGGGAACCTGGTATAGTAAGTGAATCTTTTGAGAATGATTGTTGCACTAGTTTAGATAATGCATTGACTAGCGGCCCTTAGTATGGATTATACTCTACTAGGGGATTGGCCCCCTCATTTAGGCCATGTATGTAAGAACTTGGTTCTTCTTCTTTAGGTACGGGTTTCTTATTTTCATTTTTCCTTATGTATTTTTGAGAAAACAAGAGAAATGTGGGGAAAATCCCAAATTTATGGGTACACGCCGTGTACTTTTGTACACACGCCATGTACTTTGGTCGTGTGGGATGAGAATATAGGTCGTGTAGGCTTTTCGATGATTAAGGGTGTAAAAACTAACTACATTTTGTGTACTTAGTAATACATGTCGTGTAATCAGTCGGCAGGTGAACAGTAAGGCAGTGGAAGTAGCCACCATAGGAACGATAGTACACACCGTGTACCTAGTAATACACGTCATGTAATCAAGTCGGCAGATGAACAGTGAGGCGGTGGAAGGTAACCGCCAGAGGAACCGTTAAAAAGAATAGTACATGCAATGTGCTTGAAAAGTACATGTCGTGTAGTTATTTTTTTGTTAAAAATAGTAATTAGCCTCCTCATTCGGTAGAGGAGGTAGAGAACTCACCAGGAGATATGGGAGAGAAGGTCGAGACTTGGAGGAGCTCTCAATGGCTCACCAAGACTCCAATTCTTCCGTCGTCAATCTCGTTTGAACCACGCAGGTAAGGTCTTTCTTCGTCTTGAGTCTTTCCTTCCAATTATTTCCCTAAGGGAAGTTATTTAGGTTTTAACGGGTAATATTTCATCTCATATCTACATCATTCTTGGTAGTTTTGGGAGGTTCCTTTCACGTATATCGATCATAGGTGATCAAGTTAGGTGGTATTGTTTTCAATTACAACTGTCGAGTTGATTTTGTGTACCGTTGTGCCACGCGCCCATGTTCGGGGTGTCGTATGGCTGAGTCCTTGACTATTTAGATACCTAGAATTGCATACGTAATCTAATGATTAAAGTGTAAACTGCTGTTTGAGATCATTTCTTTGATCTAGGGCCACCCTGAGGGTGTGTTCCTCTTGTTTAGCTGTTTGGCTAGGATACCTATGGGTATGCTGTGATTATAGCATGTTTTGAGTTTTTCTTGAGATGAAACATATATAAACTGCTTGCTTATGCATTGGGCTCAGCCGAGTTACTTGCTTTTCCTATAGAATGCCTGAGGGTAGTGTTTTTTTAGCCTGAGGGAAGTGTTTTGTTTAGCCTGAGGGCAATGTTTGGTTAGCCTAAGTGAAACTATTCTTATGCCTGTAGGCAGTAGCTTCCATGCCTAAGGGCGATATCTCGAATACCAGATGGCAATATTCGTTATGCCTGAGGTCAGTCACCTGAGGGTTTTATTTCTGCTTGCCTTAGGGTAAGGATTTTCATGTCTCAGGACAATGTTTACTTTGAATATTCACTGTGGTAATTTATTATGTTGTACCTGCCAAGATAAAGCACGGGCTTGGTATTATTATTATCTTCTACTTGTTAGATATACTGTGGTGGTTTTTGTTGTAGCACTGGTATAAGAGATTATTAGTCGAGGTCGAGTATCAGGAAACTCATAATTCAATTATATTGGATTTTTATATAATTATTAAAATAGAAATATAACAGGTAGGAATGGTTAATTTTGAGTACTTCCTAGTTTACTGCATTTCATTTTTGCACACTGTTGTTGCACATTTTCACTGACAGTTGGGCACGGGCCTTTGGTGGTTGCCCACTGGGATTTATTTCTCACAACCTATTTGGGTAATGTCTTGGGCCCAAAAAGATTATATTGTTGCAGGGGTTGATAAAGGAAAGGGTACCTACATAGGTACATGATTGTTGCAGAGAAGTAGGAGAGCATGGGACTGAACTTAGGCTTTCGATGCTGTTGTGTTCCTGTTGCACTGCTTTGGTTTTGTTTTGCTGTACTTTGTACCTTGTGATGTATTGTATTAGATTATAGTGTATCCTATTTTGGCTGCTTTCTTATAATTAGAGACATGTTGCATCATCATATATATGACTGTTGGTTATCTTTTACTTTAGTTCCGTTTTCCATTTCAGTTCTATATTGTTTACTTCTTCCTCTTTGGTATGTTTATATTTTTCCACTATGCTACACTTTGAAAAATGAGGGAATAGTTTCCCCACTATCAGTCTTAGGCCCTCACTGCTAGTCGGTAGCCTTTGGCATTTGGGGAAATGCTCTTGAGGTCATGTGACCAACCAGGTTCAGGGCACCCATTGTGTGGCAGCTGGATCTGGGACGTTACAAAGTGTTATTAGAGGGCTTTTCTTTTCTCAGAGTTATTTTATTATTTGGAGACAACAGAAAGAGATAGATTGTTAAGGGATTCGATAATAAATTGTTCTCAGGAGTAGCTACCCCGTGTATAGGTAAAGGCTAGTTTTCCTCAAATTAAATTTTGATTTTCTGTTTATGATTATTACAATTGATTTGATTTTCACCATCGGATGACGTAGTTGTGGTATTCTGTTTATATTTTTATACTTTGGTTCTATTTAGTTACAACCTGATGATATGAGTGTATGCCATCTCATGCATCATTTAGGAAAATTTTAGAATCACATGTCATGCATAGTTTCCATTCCATGTAGGTGCATTAGAAATTGCATGTTTTTATGATATATTTTGTTCTATAAAGTGCATGTTGTTGTGATAGGTACATGATAGATATGCCTACTGTTGATAGGGTATTGTTACATGTTATGGTTGGGTTTATGGACGCTAAACTTTGGTTCCTGAGAAGTATGGTCTCTCTTGGACTGGAATTTGGCAGATCATGATCCAGCATTTTGTTTCATTTTGTACTATAGTGAGAAATTTTGGGTGCTAAACATTTGTTCGCGGGGAGTATGGGCCCCCACGGATCGGAATTTGGCATACCAACGCTTAAAATTAAATAAATGGGGATCCTGAGTAGTTTATAAGCTTTGCTATCTGGAAACCCAGACAACACGGTGTGTGGGGTTCTATGAACATACACCATGCACTCTTCTATTTGAGAAGAAATGAAAAAAAAATTAAGTACATGCCATGTACTTATATGTACACGCCGTTTAGTACAAGGCCGTGTAACCCACCGTGTGGAAGGGAACACGGGTCTTCCTGTTTTTACCAAGGACACATCGTGTACCTGTGGGACACACCATGTAGTCTTGACTAGTGAGAGACCGTGTGGACTTGGTCGTGTAGCTGGGGAAATAGGGTGGTATACATGTTTTGTGTGGGTGTAACATGTCGTGTACCTAGGGCAAAAACATGGTTTAGGGAAACTCTTGCAGGAACACGTCGTGTACCGGTTGTACACGTCATGTCGTGTTGACCTTGTGTCCTCCCATGTGACTAACAACACGGATGGAGAAACCTTAGGTGATACATGCCATGTCAGTTCTAGACACCCCGTGTAGTGTAATCTTGGAATCCAACTGTGTCATGGACAACATGGGTCGGTGTTATCTTTCGAAGTACACGTCGTGTCCGTATGTAACATGTCGTGTAGTGTCACCCGAGTATCCAGTCATGTAACAAGCAATAAGGGTCGGTTAAATATCCTTGTACACACCATGTCTGGCACTAACACACCATGTATAGTCATCCATGTGTTCACCTGTGTGACTAACAACATGGGCAGTTGAAACCTAAGTGGTACACGCTGTGTCCACCTAGAACACACCGTGTAGAGTGAGCTGTGTATCTAGCCGTGTCAGGAACAACACGGGTCAGTGAAGCTCATATAGTATATGTTGTGTCTGGAACAAACACGTCGTTTAGTCTCATTATAAGGAAAATTGTGTGTCTTAGCCGTGTAGAAGGACTCAGGAAGGGGAAGAAAAATCAAGTACATGCCATGTGTAAGGACAACACGCCATGTGTTTGGGGTGTTACACAACCAGTTCTGGCAGAAGTACATGCCCATGTGAAAGATTTAAGGGAACATGCCATGTATTATTTATACACATTGTGTGTCTTTTTTGGTAAAACTTGAATTTTTTCTTTCTCTTGTTCCCTTTTAACTCTTCTAGTTTTCAGTCCTTGGGATTTTTGTTTCTTCTTCTTCTAATATCATGAAGCTAGACACTCTGTTGGGAACTATAATAGCAGGTGTGCGTCAGTGCAAGGAGACCCCCCTATAGGTTGGTGGGTGACACTTTCTATGAGACCTCTATGTCTTAGAGATGACATCCTATGATTTCATTCTCAGGATGGACTGGTTGGTACCCTTTCGAGCCTTTGTGGATTATTATCGTCGCAGGGTGAGTTTCACATCACTAGAGGGAGGAGAGTTTCTATACAAGGGTGAATGGGATGTCTAGGTGAGCTGAGCTGGACCCGAGCACTGTGGGTGAGGTGGAGTGATAGCCCAGATTGCGAGTTTATATTTGGATGACTGGGGAACTTTTCAGAAGGATTTCCCTCCAGTGGTTAATCATTTCAGGGATGTCTTACTAGACAACTTTTTAGGTCTACCTTCGGAGCAAGAGGTGGATTTTTTCTATTGAGCTTGTTCCAGGAGTGACACTGGTGTCCATTCCTCCTCATAGGATGGCTACCCCAGAATTACAGGTGCTCAAGAAGCTGTTGGAGGAGTTGTAGGCAAAGGGTTTCATCTGACCCAGTACTTCTCCTTAGGGTTCGCCTATCCTTTTAACTAAGAAGGCAGATGGTGCCCTCAAACTTTGTTTAGATTATCAGAAATTGAACCAGTTGACGGTTAAGAACTGATATCCCTTACCGAGTATTGATGGTCTTTTTTATAAACTTTGAGAAGAATGAGTGTTCTCGAAGATTTACTTGAGATCCAAATATCATCAGTTGCGCGTTAAACCATCGTACATACCTCTTATAGAATTTCGAATCATATATGGTCTATACGATTACTTGGTCATGCCATTCAGACTCACGAATGTGCCAGCAGTTTTCATGGCTCTGATGAATCATGTGTTCTACCCATATCTGGATTCTTTTGTGGTGGTCTTCAAGGACGATATCATGGTGTACTCTCACACTCAACATGACCATACTGCCCATCATGAAATCATTTTGAGTACACTGAGAGAGTATCAATTATATGCTAAGCTCTCAAAGTGACACTTTTGGATGGACCAGATTCACTTCCTAGGTCATATTACCTCAGAGGAAGGAGTTGTGGTGGACCCAGAGAAAGTGAGAGCATTAGTTTCCTAGGAGGAGCCTAAGAAAGTGTTTGAAATATGGAGTTTATTGGGGTTGGCTGGTTACTACATGCGCTTTATATAGGACCTCTCCCGCTTAGCAGCACTGTTGACGAGTTTGACTAAGAAGGGTATGAAGTTTGTTTGGTCAGAAGCTTGCGAGATAGCCTTTCTGGAGCTGAAGGGAAGGTTGACATCAGCACCAATCATGATACTTCTAGAGCAAGGGAAGAGCTATACAGTTTACTATGATGCATCAGGTATTGTGCTGGGAGAAGTGTTGATGCAGGGTGATCGATTAGTTGCATACGGGTCTCAACAGTTGAGGCCACATGAGAGGAATTACATGACGCATGACCTCGAGTTGGATGCAGTTGTTCATGTGTTATGATGTTGGAGACATTATCTCTTGGGATAACATTTTGTGGTGTTTATGGACCAAAAAATTCTTAAATACATATTTACCCAGCATGACTTGAATTTGAGACAGTGAAGGTGGGTTGAATAACTTCAGTCCTTCGACTTTGAGCTTGCCTATACACCTGGAAAGGGTAATGCAGTAGCTGATGCACTGAGTAGGAGGACTCAGATACAGGCAGTGCAGGAGGCTAGTGGTGAGTGTAAACTCATGGCCTTATTCCCTGAGATTCATTTGGAGGTTCATGATAGTCGGGGGTGAACCTATCTTTCATCCTTATATATGACTTATACCCTTCTAAATAGATTGAGGATGAGATAGCTATCAAATTTAGAAGGCCTAGTTCTACGGGAGTCGGTGGCAAGTGAGGACCCTCCTCCTGGTTAGACGATAGGCGATGATGAGGTATTGTGTATCCATGGACGATTGTAGGTTCCATGGGATATACTTGAGGATTTTATATGGGAATTTCATGCTTTATCTTGGTCAGTGCATCCTGGAGTTACCAAAATGTACCGTGACTTGAGACGTCAGTATTGGTGGCTGGGTATGAAAAGAGAGGTAGTTGGTTTTGTCATGAAATGTTCCACCTATCAGCAGGTGAAGGTGGGGCATCAGAGGCCAACTAGACTATTACAACAGTTACCCATTCCGGAGTGGAAATGGGATGATGTCGCGATGGACTTCGTGAACGGGTTACCGAGGTCGCCTCGAGGCAATGATGCTATGTGGGTTGTTGTGGACAGACTTACGATGGTGGTTCACTTTTTGCCAATCAAGGAGACCTTTGGTGTTGACAATCTCGGGAAGTTTTATATCTAAGAGGTAGTACGTCTTCATGGGGTCCCTCTTTCTATCATTTTAGATAGGGATTCCCATTTTACATCTCGTTTCTAACAGATTTTTCAGAGGTCACTAGGTACACAGGTTCTTCTGAGCACATCTTACCACCCTCAGACCGATGGCCAGTCAGATTATACAATAAAGGTGCTAGAGAACATGTTGTGTTCATGCTTCCTGGACTTTGGGGGCTCTTGGGAGAAGCATATACCCCTGGTCAAGTTTGCCTACAATAATAGTTTTTATGAAACTATTGATATGGCACCTTACAAGGATTTATATGGTAGGCCATGTCGATCAGCCTTGTGCTGGTTGGAGGCAGGTGAGGCAGATTTATTGGGACCATATCTTGTGTAGGAGACTTCAGAGTAGGTCCAGTTGATTCGAAAGCAGATTGCTACTGCACAGTCTCATCAGAAACCTTATGTTGATCGCCACAGTGGATTTCATGGTCAGGGATCAAGTTTTCTTGCGTGTTTCACCAAAGTTGGGACATAGGCAGATCATAATACATGGTAAACTTTCACCAAGGTATGTAGGTCCATTTTAGATTCTAGAGAGAGTCAGGCCAGTTGCCTATCGGTTGCAGTTACCACAGAGGTATTGTTCCATGCACGACGTCTTCCACGTATCTCAGTTGCACAGTTATCACTCAGACCCATCTAACATTTTTCAGCCTGAGGAGGTTTAACTTTAGGTTAATGCATCCTTTTAGGAGCATCTTATTTGTATTATTGATAGGAGAATGAAGGTTCTCCGAGGCTGGTCAGTTCCTCTCGTACGGGTGCTACGGCAGCATGGACGAGTGCAGAAAAAAAACCTGGGAGCAGGAGACCGACGTATGTGCTTAGTGGCAAGAATTGTTCTCATCTTTATCTTTACCACCCTTGGAAGGGAAATTTGGAGAATAATTTCTTTCAAAGGGGAAGTTTGTAAGAACCTGGTTCTTCTTCTTGAGGTATGGGTTTCTTATTTTCCTTTTTTCTAAAGTGTTTTTGAGAAAACAACAGAAATGTGGTAAAAATACCAAATTTATGGGTACACTCCATGTAATTTTATACACAGGTCATGTACTTTGGCCATGTGGGATGAGAATACAGGGTGTGTAGGCTTGTCAGTGATTAAGGGTGTAAAAACTCACTATACACCATGTACTTAGTAATACACATCGTGTAATCAGTCAGAAGGTGAACAATAAGGCAATGGAAGTAGCCGCCAGAGGAACGATAGTACACACTGTGTACTTAGTAATACACGTCGTGTAATCAAGTCAGTAGATGAATAGTGAGGCGCTGTAAAGTAACTGCTAGAGGAACAGTTAAAAAGAATAGTACATGCCATGTACTTGAGAATTACACGCTATGTAGTTATGTTTTTTCTTTAAAAATAGGCATTAGCCTCTTCATTCTGTAGAGGAGGCATAGAACTCACCAGGAGCTATGGGAGAGGAGGTAGGGACTTGGAGGAGCTCATGATCGCTCACCGAGACTATGATTCTTTTTCCGTAAATCTCATTTGAACCACGCGGGTAAGGTCTTATTTCTCCTTGAGTCATCTTTCCAATTCATTCCCTAAGGGAATTTATTTAGGTTTGAACGGGTAATCATTCATCTCAAAGCTACGTCGTTCATGGTTGTTTTGGGAGGTTCCTTTCTCATATATCGATCAGAGGAGATTGAGGTAGGTGGTCTTGTGTTCAATTCCAACTGTCAAGTTGATTTTTTGTATCATTGTGCACACAGCCGTGTTCAAGGTGTCGTATGGCTAAGTCCTTGACTGTTTAGATACCTAGAATTGCATAGGTAATCTATTTAATAAAGTGTAAGTTGCTATTTGAGATCATTTCTTTGATCTAGGGCCACCCCGAGGGTGTGTTCCCTTTATTTAGTCTTTTGGCCAGGATACCCATGGGTATGCCATGATTATAGCATGTTTTGAGTTTTTCTTGAGAGGAAACATATATAAATTGCTTGCTTATGTATTGGGCTCGGACCAATTAATTTCTTTTCCTATGGAATGCCTGAAGGAAGTGTTTTGTTTAGCCTGAGGGTAGTGTTTTTTTAGCCTGAGGGAAATGTTTGGTTAGCCTGAGGGAAAATTTTCTTATGCCTGTGGGCAGTAGATTCCATGCTTGAGGGAGATATCTCAAATACCTAAGGGAAATATTCATTATGCATGAGGTCATTCACCTGAGGGTTTTATTTCTTCTTGCCTGAGGGTAAGTATTTTCATGTCTGAGGACAATGTTTACTTTTAATATTCACTGTGGTGATTTCTTATGTTGTACCTAAGAAGCTAAATCACAGGCTTGGTATTATTATTATCTTCTACTTGTTAGATATCCTGTGGTAGTTTCTGATGTGGCACTGTTATAGGAGATTTTTGGTTGAGGCTGAGTCTCGGGAAACTCATAATTCAATTATATTTAATTTTTAAATAATTATTAAAATGGAAATATAACTGGTAGGAATGGTTACTTTTGAGTACTTCCTAGTTTACTGCATTTCATTATTGTACACTACTATTGCACATTTTCACTAACAGTTGGGCATGGGCCTTTGGTGGTTGCCTATTGGGATTTATTTCTCACACCCTGTTTGGGTCATGTTTTGGGACCAAATAGATTATATTGTTGGAGGGGGCAATAAGGGCAAGGGTCCCTACATAGATAAATGATTTTTGTAGAGGAGTAGGAGAGCATGGGACCAAGATTAGGATTGCGATACTGTTGTGTTCCTATTGCACTACTTTGGTTTTGTTTTACTGTACTTTTTACCTTGTGTTGTGTTGTATTAGATTGTAGTGTATCCTGTTTTGGATACTTTCTTTGAATTAGAGACATGTTGCATAATCATATATATGACTGTTGGTTATCTTTTACTTCAGTTCTGTTATCCATTTCAGTTCTATATTATTTACTGCTTTTTCTTTGGAATGTTTATATATTTTCGCTGCACTACACTTAGACAAATGAGGGCATAGTTTCCCCACTATCAGTCATAGGCCCTCGCTGCTAGTCATTAGCCTCTGGCATTTGGTGAAATGTGCTTGAGGTCATGTGACCAACCTGGTTCTGGGCACCCGTTGTATGGAACTCAGATCCGGGACGTTACAATGTAGGGAAACACTAGGCATTAAGGCACTATGACATCATCGAGAGTAGGCATGTCTTCAGGATGAGTCATGTGTATGGTACGTTCTGGATTGTTCGTGAGCTCCTAGGTTCAAACCATGTTTCCTTTAGTGTTTATGTGTATGTGGCAGACGATTGAGAGGTCTAGTTCGATTTTCGGCCTCTGTGTGCCACCTTTTTCATTTCCCTTAGTGTGTGTTGTGTGTTGTGTGTGGTTTTTCTTTTTACTAACAACTAAAATTTGGATTTCTAAATTTTTCACAAAAATATTTTAAAATGCAATGCACCTGTTTCTTTCATACACTAAACTTATTTTTAAATTAAAAAGGGAAATGGACTGTTACTTGTTTTATAAATGAATGTGCGTGTGGAAACCCATATTTTATATAATTTAGTTCAAACCTAGAATTAGTAAACTCTTAATTTAAAGTTAGTGTTTTGGGGATAGTTTGTTGAGTATGCCTACTGAGTTTTAATACTCATGCCTATAGTGTTTTCTTGTTTTTAGTTTCTGTTGAGGGTTTTACTCGAGCTTACTCGCCATGGGTGAGAGTTGGTTGTGGTTTGGTGAGCGACTCTTAGTGTCGTGAGGGTTGTTTGGTCGAGGTCAGGTTAGTTGGTTGTTGTTGATCGTTCTTTATTTTTGTGTTGTTTATTTACTTTGTGTTATTCTACTTTTTCCACTGCTTTATTTATTTTCACTGAGAAAAATCATTCCCAATTGTCCTATATTAATGCCCTGGAACTTTTCGCCAGCCCGGGAGGATCGAGAATGCCTCTTGGGCCATGCCACGGATCGGCTTGGGTGACTGGTTCGGGGGTCGACCTGGGTTGGTTCGTGAGAAAATGGTATTAGAGGAAGGTTGGCTCTTGAGCGGACCTTGTTTCTCAGAGCACCCATCATTATTTGGGGTTTTCATGTTATAAGGAGTGGAATTGTTAGGAATCAGGGAATACGGATGAGAAGTACGTCATGAACTCTTTCTCATTCCAAACCTTGGGTTACCATGGGTTGTTTGGGTTTGTCAATGTCCTTTGATTATTATGGTTTGATTGGTATTGGGAAATGAAATTGGTGTCGAGAAAGTGACCTCTGTGATCTCGCATGGTCTGGAAAGCCATGTGGAGTCAGGGACATTACCCTAGAGTGCTCATTGTGATGGTGGTGTGACTGTCGTATGGCCGCCAACCATATGTCCAAGTCACCCATCGGCACTAGTTTCTCTTTGTGGTTTGTCTGGGTCTTCTTTACTTTTAAGAATTTTTTGAAAATTTTTATTTTTTAAATTGTGATAAGTTGAAATTGAAATGCCAATTACCATGTTTTGATTTTGTTCTTAGTTTCTTTGTTCCTTATTTTTCACCCCCATAAAGGTTCGATGGATGCCCAAGGTGCAGCTTTGGGTGGTGCATCCTTAGAAAATATTCTGATTGATCAACCTATGGACTATGTCTTAGAATTCCGAAAGTTGAACCCTCCCCTATTTTATGGTCAAGCAGATCCACTTGAGGCAGAGGAGTGGTTACGGAAGATTGAGAGGAACTTCAGTTTCATTGGGTTGCCTGAGTCGTTAAAGGTGAATTTGGTTACCTTTATGCTTGAAGGTCCAACCTGGAAATGTTGGAAGTACATGTCTCAGAATAATCCTCAAGAATATTTAACATGGGAGTTCTTCAAGTCGTCGTTCAACCAAAAATATTTATCTGAGTTGACAAAGCTGAGGAAGATGATGGAGTTGTGTTGTCTTGAGCAGGGCATTGAATCACTCCTAGAATTATATTGACATTTCATCGACCTAGTTCCGTATGACCAATGTTTTTTTGCAAATGATTTCAGTAAGGCTCGACAATTTGAGTCTGGAATCCGACCTAAACTGCGATCAAAAGTGGAAGAGCTCAACCTAATCACCTTCTTAGATATTGTGGGGAAAGCCTTCCTTGTTGAAGCTGAGTTAGCAAGGGGACATGAGGTGGTGAATCCTTCAGACTTGGGAAGCAGTGCAGAGGATGGTGAGAAGAAGAAATGGAGATGACCTGATGTTGGTGGTACTGGTAGGGGGATCAAGAGACCTTCATACCTTCAGTCATCTTCTTCACAACGTAATGTCGTGATTTGTCACCAGTGTGGTAGGAGGGGTCACAAGAGGCTGACATGCCCGAGTTCTCCAAGACCCTGCCACACCTATGGACGTCTAGGTCACTTGTAGTGATTTTGTTGAGGTGTTTCCAAGAAGCGCACTGAAGCCAGACCTGGCTCGTCGAAGGTCACCTCAGCCCGTCAGAAAGAGTATGGCAATTTTTGGGGACCAGTCTAAGGTTTTCTATTTTTAGTGTTCCTTGGATATAGTAATCGTCTCTTGTATCATTTTGTGGTGTTTCTTTTCTTTCAGTTGTAAGAATAGTTGTGGTTGAACCTCTTTGAAACTTTTATGTTATTGGAGGTGTGTTTGGTGAAATTCTGGTTTGGGTGTTTTGTTTGGGAATTTCTGAAGCCTGACTATGAGGCAGGAGAATCTTCAATCATCGGTGCTCCAGCCATAGGCCCCGGAGTGAAGTTGGCGTGTAGTCCGGTGAACCCTAATGGTGAAAAAAGGCCTTGGTTTAACCTTTGTCCTTAATGTGGCATGGTTTGTGTTCTTCTGAGGGTGCGACGTTGTTGATGGAACGACGATGATAGTTTTGATGCTCTATCAGTCGGTCCCTTCCCTTCTCCCCCCTCATGGTGGGGTTTTTTGGTCTATGCGGAAAGCTTTCAAGTTCGGTTAATCTCATCAGTTCTTATGGTGGGGAGACCCACAGTGGGTCTCGCAAAGTTGCACCTGAATTAGTTTAGTGTTAGCCTGATCCTTATGGTGGGGAGTCTATTCAGGCCTCCCCATGTTAGTATCAGATTCCTTTTCATGTAACGGTTTGGTGGTAGAAGGCCTCGTTCGGAACCACCTAATTATATGTTCTCCATTTAGTAAAGAGTTTGGTGTGAGGATTCTAGTGTTGGATGAAGTAAGGTTTTAAGAGGTACTCATTGGGTGTGGTTTAAAATTGGTTGTCGGTTTTGAGAGGGTCATTGTGTACCTCTTGGTGTTTTTTATGTTGTGTTTTAAGGCTGTTTGAGGGTGCCGAGAATGGTTGGGTTCCATTTGATGATGTTAAAGGTGTGTGTATGTTGATCCTAGTTTTACCATCGTGAAAGTTATGTGTCCTTTAAACCGATCAGCTGGAGGTGGTTACACTTTTGGGGGTGGGTGGCACTTAGCAGGGAGTTCGTTTCTGTCGCCTGAGTTCTCCTGGTTACTCTCTCTCTTTTTGGTGGTGTTTCGAGTTTTCCTTGTTGATTACCTTTGGAAATATCTCTGTATTGTTAAGAAATATTGGTTCATGTTTGGGTTTTGGCCTTGTTATGGCTTTCCAGGGGCGAAAAGCATTATGGTGGGGATAATTGTCACACCCCGGCCTATCTTTTATTTTATTTTATAATTTTATTTGACTTTTAAAATTATTTTGGGGTATGGGTTGAATTTCGGACAAAAAACATTTGAGTTATGTCAAAAAATGCCCGTTTCTGAGTTGACATCACTGGGCGCATGGGCGGAGCGCATTTGAAAACCCCGCGTGGCTCCGCCCAGGAATCTGCACGGTCCGCCTGCCTTCAGAAAAATTAAAATGGGTAAATATTTTATTGTTGTTAATAATTTTATAATTTTTATTAAAATGGAAATGATAAATTATTATTTTTATTGTTATTAAAAATTTTATCTTTTTTTATATTATTATTAAAGTTGTTTTCTTTATTATTATGTGTGTTATTATTATTAGAAAGTTCTGTTAATATTATCATAATCATTAAAATGTTATTAATATTATTGTTATTAAAAATTAAAGGAACTAAATTATTATAGTTATTAAATTTTTATTATTACCATTATTATTATCAAAGATTTAATACTATTATTAAGGTGTTATTTTTACTATTATGGTTTTAATTATTGGAATTATTATTAATTTTGTTTTAAATACCATCATTAGGTTCCTTTATTTTTTAATTATTTATTTATTTATTTTCTTTAATTTTACTTTTATTATGTTGTTTTATTTTGATTAGGGTCTACCCCCCCCCTTCGAATCACTGTAGTGCATCCCTCTCTCCTTGCACACCGCTTATTCCCTCTTCTCACACTGGCCCTCTTTCCCATGGTGTTCAGCGCACAGCTCTCCTGCAGCACCCCTCCCCTCCATCCTTCTGTTCGACGCCTAGGCCCTCCTCCTGCTTCATCCGCAACACCGCACAGTGACCCCCTCTGGATCCCCTTGTCTCAGTTCCCCCCTGCCTGCTTCCGGCTCTCCCGCACGACCTGCCTCTTACGCCGCCACACCCAGCCGCTTCATCTCCTATCCGCGACCACCAGTGCACCTCCCATCGGTCTCACTCGCCATCTTCCTTTGACCCCCCTGCCCTGCATCATCTAGCCATGTGCACCCCCTCCCTCTGCCTCCTGTCTGCACACCTTCACTGTCGCCACCCCCTTTTCTCCGGTGTTCACTTCACAACCGCTCCATTCTTTCCTAAGCCAGCGCACCCCCTTTCTCGACCCCTAATCTCTAGTTGTCTTCGGAGAAATTCTTTCCTCTAGCTAGCATCGGCCTCCCCTCAGGTTTTCCCTCTACTTGCACGCCCCTTCTCCTCTGGCAAGGCCACTCTTCTCTTATGCACCACCTCCCCAACATCCTCTCCTCTTAGTAGAATTTTCCTCCTCCTTTCAGTGTAAGTATATTTCATGGTTATGATTTAATTTTTGTGCTCAAATCATTAAATTTCGTTACCAATTTTGGTGCATTGGGTCAAATTCAGCTTCCCACATGTGCGTTTGAGGCACGCTCGGTGTTTCACACCTATTTTCGGGTGTCTTTCAACGATTGAGGTATGATGCCTTTTTACCACCTATTTAAATTTAGAGTTACTTGAATTATTTCATGACTTATATTCATTTAATATTAATTTTTAATTTTTAATTCTAAGAATATCTATTTTAGAAGAAATTATGTGATATTGTAGATAATTTTTATTTAGTTAATTGTTTCGCCTGAATTATTGATTTGGAATATTTTGTGATTATTTGGTGTGGTTTGAAGTTTAGTTTTGAGGGAACTTAGTTTTCATTTTATATTTTGTAGACCGCTCATGTGAATTAAGGTGAGTTTTGATGAAAACCAGTTGCGTGTTGTTTAATAGCTTTTATTAAATTCTGTAATTTGTTATTTTTCTACTTTGCAAGTGGTGCGTGTTCTGATATGGTGTGTTGAGGGTGCACGTTTAATTATAAAAGGGGTTTTGAACAGGTTTTGGGTGTTTTTAAAGTTGTGGTATCCTTTTCAAAATCTTTTTATAAATTTTTAAATGATTTATTAAATAACATGGGTGCTGCGAGCCTGGCTTTGAAAATGTGTTTAGGCGCACATGTTTTTAAATGTTAATCTCATCGTGTTGTGCACTTTTATCAGGTTAGGAACTCTAAGTGTTTTCTTAAAATGGTCTGTTGGCTCTTTGAAATGATTAGTGAGTTATTTTGGTGTTGTGTGGTTTTTGTAAACACTTTATGTATTTTAAAAGGGGTTTAATAAATAGTGTTGTTGGTGTGTTTTGTGTGTTGAAAACATGTCGAGGTGGTGTTTGTGTTTTTTGTTCATTTGGATTGACTTAAGTTAGTGGTTATGGGTTTTTAGTTGTTGTGCATTTGTTGCAGCGCATTAGCGAGGTAATTCCTCGAAACTGTGGTTATCAGCTTGTGCATGCTTGTGTGTTTGTGCAAGGCATGACACACCATTGTGTTTGGACTGCGAGCCAAGGTAGGTTCCCCACTGCACTCACCTTTAAATTCAGAATTTATTAATTGCTTGATGTTTTATTAATATTAATAAATGGTAAATAATATAATATAAATAATTTTTAAATGATTATTTGGTGTAAAAAGAGACGTTTATTTTATAAACAACACTTGAAATATTTTATTGATGAACGAACACCCAGTAGTGAAATAATGCTCATTTGGACTTTAAAAATAATTCATGGAATTTAAAATGTTGTTCTTTTTTATTGATAAATGGTTTCTTTTGAAGCGTGAAAAAATGTTTTGGTTCCCTTGAGAAATGAGGATTTTCATTAAAATTGGTGAAGGCATGTTTGGTACTTTAATAAAATAAATTATTTTGGATAACTCTCTTTGGGGTGACTCAGGGGTGATCTTTGGTGTAATTTGACTGCATGAGTTGTGTGTTATGTTTGTTCTACTTGATTGACTTTGCTGACTCACCCCTTTCCTTTTTATTACACATGTTGACATGGGAACCTGGCATAGTAAGTGAATCTTCTGAGAATGATTGATGAATTAGTTTAAATTATGCACTAGATAGTGTCCCTTAGTATAGATTATACTCTCCTAGGGGATTTGACCCCTCAGTTAGGCCATGTAGGACCAGGCGTTAGGGAATTGTGACGTCATCGAGAATAGTCATGCCTTCAGGATGAGTCACATGTATGGTACGTTCTGGATTGTTCACGAGCTCCTAGGTTTGACCCATGTTTCCTTTAGTGTTTGTTTGTATGTGGCAGACAATTGAGAGGTCTATTTCGGTTTCTGGCCCCTGTGTGCCACTTTTTCCATTTCCCTTAGTGTGTTTTGTGTGTTGTGTGTGGTTTTAATTTTTACTAACAACTGAAATTTGAATTTCTAAATTGTTCACAAAAATGTTTTAAAATGAAATGCACCTGTTTCTTTCAAACACTAAACTTTTTTTTAAATTAAAAAGGGAAATGGACCATTACTTGTTTTAGAAATGAAAGTGTGTGTGGAAACCCATATTTTATATAATTTAGTTCAAACTTGGAATTAGTAAACTCTTTATTTAAAGTTATTGTTTTGGGGATAGTTTGTTGGGAACGCTTACTGAGTTTTAATACTCACACCTATAGTGTTTTTTTATCTTTAGTTTCTGTTGTGATTTTTACTCGAGCTTTCTCTCCACGGGCAAGAGTTGGTTGTGGTTTGGTGAGCTACTCTCGGAGTTGCGAGGAGTTTTTGGTCATGTTCAGGTTAGTTGGTTGTTGTTGATTGTTCTTTCTTTTCATGTTGTTTATTTACTTTGCATTATTCTACTTTTTCTGCTGCTGTATTTATTTTAACTGGGTGAAATCATTCCCAATTTTCCTCTATTGATGACTTGACGCTTGTCGCCAGCTTGGGAGGATCAGGAAAGCCTCTCAGGCCATGCCACGGACCGGCTTGGGTGACCGGTTCGGGGTCGACCTGGGTTGGTTCGTGACACTCTCTTTAGTCGGAGAACCTGTTTTCTTCTAAAAACCTTATTTTATTAAAATGTTTTCAAAAATAATTTTAAAATAATTTTGTAAATACATGTTTACCCTTTTTATCTTTTACTAGTGTTTTCAACGGAATCCTCTTATCACTTACTAAATAATGAATTTTCTAACCTTTTTACTATACAAAAAGGATTGTTTTTTACCTCGTACGGCATGTATGGATTTGGCCGCTATCATTTCATAAAATCTTCCTTTTCATGTTTAAAATGTTACTTTTTAAATGTTTCATTTTATGATTATATTTTTTGTTATTTTGATTCATATGTAAGGGGTTCATCTCAATTTACATTTAATTGAGACTTAAATTGTTATTATGAACCAATTCACTTTTATTTGGTGTATTTACTGACCTTTAACATGTTATATAATGAATCTTCTTACTCTAATTATATTATAAGTTTCATTTAATATTATTCCTTCATAGGGATTATGATTTAAATGTTTCAAGGTGGTATAGAACACATTATAATGTTTAAAATTTAATTTACCTCAATATTTTTTATGTGGTCTTTCAATGGTATTATCATTCATTAATTTCAAAAAACCTTGTTGTTACTTTGACTCCACTAGGGAACTATTGATAAATCTGTATCCATTATTCAATACAAATATTTTGATAAGGCACATTGTTTATGAATATAAGAAATGATTTGTACTGGTATGACATAGGTGGGGCACAGTTATTGATATCCCCTTGTTGCATCGGTAATCTTATGGGACGAGTCATTTGGATAGCCTCCTTAGATGGGTTTTTACCTGATATATTGTAACCCATCTTGTGAAAGGTCTTGATAGTAAATATACCATGTGCCTAGGAAATATGGCATCCAATAATTAAGCATTTCTCTCATTTTTATTCAATTATTATTCATCCATAAGATTTTGCATCGATATATCTATGGATTCATTTCATTCTCAATTTATTTATTAAATGGAATGTTTTTCAGTTATTCTCCTTAACGTATTGATTTTACCTTATCCAATTACATGAATGGAATATGTTATCATTAATTTACCTTGCCAAGTTTTTTATTCTCATCAATTCATTATGACTTCTATTTTACTTACCCTTGCTGAGCATTTTATCTCACCCTTATTATGTTTCATTTCCTAAAGTTATGAAGAATAAATATTTGAATAAGATTTCAAGGATGCAATTTGTTCCTTTTTATTATGTATCCTATTTTTTACATTCTATTTCCCAATTTATTATGGGTATCTTGTATGCAATGTGTATTTCCAAGACTGCTAAACTAATCAGTCCTTCGGGATTTGATTCCTTGTAGTAATAAAAATGTAATAAAATAATGTATCGTCTCTAGGCTTCTGGGGTCAGGGTTCTACACATTATATGGATATATAATTTGGGTCCCACTCATCACATCATAATATTTACAAAATTATGCAAGCCACATAGAACGTATAACAATCATAATCATGAAATAACCCATGGAAAGAAATAGGTTTTGTAAGGATTTCATTAAGCATAATTTCATGAATAAACATGGGTTTCCCAAATAAAAAATATAAAACATATTTGTCATAAAAATAATCATTCTTTAGTGAATAAGAAATAGCTAAAGAAGAGTAAAAGATGTGTTTTGAAAAGAAAAATATTTTTAGAAAATCATTATAATTGAATTATAAATCAAGGTGGTCACATATATATCCCCAAAAGGAATGTGAAACACATTAAAAGGATATTAAAGGAAAATTATAGTAATATACATACTTAAAAATGATGTGGAATATGGATACCCAAATAAAATGAGTTGGGTTTAAGAATCACCTTACCTTAAACCCTACTTTATTTCAACACGTTTACGCCTCCTGGATAATAAAATTAGATTTATTAAAACATTGATTCAGAAGTTTATTATTTTAATTTTTAGCACTATTTATAAATTATAGTAATTTTATTATATTTCATATTTTACTTGGTTAAATGGGAGACATTTTGATATCATGTTTTCCTTAAAAAATCCCATTTTGATTTGATTTTTCTATTTTGTTCGAGGTCATTTATACATTGGTAGAATTAATTAAAGAATATTAAAATACATATATTTATACATTTATATATCCTAATTAATTTATTATAACCATTAATAGGTTTGGTGATAAGAAAATAATCGGCATCTTCTTTATTAGCGGTTAAACGACCATTATCGGGAATGTTGTCCAAATATAAAGAAAATGATGTATAAAATATAAATACATCAAAAATATAATTATAATAGTAGTTTAATGTCATAAATATAATGTTAAAATTATACCTAATTAAATATTATAAGATTTTATTTTGAAATAAATTGGTAAAATATAGAGAAGAAGAATAAAACGAGATAAGAGTTTGAAAAAATATACACTTTCCTTAGTGTGGCTTCTCTTGTATAGCACTAGACTCCCTTGATGAATGGAGTTTGTTTGCCCCATCACATACCTAAGGTTTATAATGTATTAATATAGGGAATTTGGGTAGAAATTTATCTTTTTAAAGGGTGGTAGGAGTGGTTTTCCAATGAGAGGGAGAGGGGTCATTTATGCTTGAGGGGAGGTTTATTTTTAGAATAAAATAGTGAATAAAATAATATATCAAAGGTAAAAATTGTAAGAGAAATTTTTTATAATGTGAATATTATATCAATATAATAGAATGGATTTAAGACTTTAAATCCCTTTATATTTTAAATTCACTTATTTTATTAAAAAGGAAAGTCGAAAAAAAAGACAAATTGTTATTTTAAGGGATCACTTTAGACTTTAGGTTTTGGAAAATGATTTTTAGGTTTGGAAATTAAATTTATTATATTTTAATGAATCATTTAAAAAATTAAATATATTTTTCTAGACCATAAGTTCTATAAATTATTCATTCATTACTACATCATGAATGATGTGATTTAAGATACATTGGTTACATGAAAAACAATATTTTTACTATTCACTTGAAAATTGAAGTATTTCAGACAATTACTAAAAAAATCACCAATACTGGAAATTGGGGCATTTTTTACGGTTCATTTGCAATGGGATCTCGTTGTAAATACCATTTTGTTATGGGAGCTCATCACAAATGACTCATTGCAGAAAATAGTGTCACAAAGAGTTTTTTGTGACGGGATGTGCACCCATCGCAAATAGTTTCATTGTGGTTCTTAAATACCTTATTGCGATGGCCCGTTACAAATAGTCATAAATACTATTTGTGATGGACCCGTCGTAAATAGTGTAAAAAATAAAATAATATTAATATTAATAAAATATTAATATTAATATTAATAAATTTAATTTAATTATAAAATAATAAAATAATATTCATATAATAATAATAATAATAATAATATAATATTAATATTAATATTAATATTAATATTACTAATATAATAAAAAAATTATAAAATAATGAAAATGTCAATATTCGTGAAAAATTTATTAAAATAAAAAAAAATTTAATCAAAAATAATAATTAATAAAATAATCAAAATAATAAAAAGAAAATAATCAAAAATAATAATTAATAAAATAATAAAATAAATAAATAAACAAAGTAATAAAATAATAAAAAACTAAATAAATAATAAAAAATGTAATATTTGCAACAATATAAAAAACGCACTACAGAAAAATGTAGATAATTAATATTACAATCAAATTTTACTTTCAAATGTTTGATCATGAAAAATAAATAGATCATTGAGGGGGGGTTGTCTGGAGGATATGGTGGATGAAACTTTATCCCTAAACCATGAGTTAGACATCGTATATACTCTAATTTCTCCTACTCCTACTACTACCACGATCAACGCATATCCTCCTGCATCTCCTGCTACTATTATTATTGTTGTCATAGGAAATTTTCATGTTGTTGTTACTGACATTAACGCATCTACTCCCGCTCCCTATGCATACTCTCTATAAGCTCACTCTGAGCTCACAGCTTCTTCTGATATTGTGCAGCAGATGATGATGACTCTCTACAAGCTACTCTCGAGCTAGATGTCGACATCATAGTGGTGCCATAATAATCCACAGGCTTCAATCGGGAGTTGATACCAACAACTCGGCCTTTCTCAAAGGCTTAAAGGGTTGCCTGCATCCATGTTGTCTCATCAAATCGATGAATAATGGTCTGAGCATTGGTCTCCACCTAACTCTCAACCTGTGTCTGAGAAGTCATGGATTAATATGTCTCCTTCAATTTCAATTTAAAATTAAAATAGTTAAAATATTAATTTCAGTTAAATTTTAAACTCAAAAAGAAAATATACTGACCACAATCTGATTCTGGTGAGTACCTCTAATCTCTATAGTGTTTTGATCACTATACATCCTCTAATAAATGTCAAACTTTGAAATATTGGGTTGTTCGACTGCCTATATGAATATAAAATAAACCATTTACATTTAAAGTTATATAAAATATTTAAAAAGAAATACTTACCATATTCTCCCTATACGTACTAAATGTATGACTAACGGCTCGATGTGTCACCTCCAATCTCCCCCGGTTTTGTCTCCCTGCTGATGATCACATCTGAAAACTACCACCCAACTAGTGTGAATATAATCCATCCCAAACCTAAGATGAATAGTAATCAGGTTGGTGGGAACGACAAGACTCATCAAACTCTATCACTCCTACTTTCTCCATTTCCTTCCTTCTCAAATTGTGCAAAAACTGACTCTGATGTTGATGCATAGTCCCCCACCATCCCTTCCAGATATCCCCACACATGCTCTCATCAATGAGATACCATAAACCCTACAAATAATTTATAATATCAAATTATTAATTAAATTGGTTTCAAAATAAATATTATTTATTTATGTATCAATCAATAATCGAACATGTGGTGTTACACATCAACAGAAATCTGATCCCATGAGACCCATGCTTTAAAAAAATAATTTCGTGGTATAATGCTCCCCTATCCAGTAGCTATATGCGTAAAGATGTGAAAAAAAAGGAAAAAGAATCAAACAATTAGTATATAAATAAATTATTGAAAAGTAACTAAAATATACAGGTAAACATACCTCTGCACGTATGGATTGAATCCAAGACATGGACTTCGCCTGGGGATCGGGTCAGGAATCATCAACGGCCAAGTCCACACCCCCTCTAAGTCCCCCCTAAACCACCATTAGTCTGAGGGTCAGATGACCCAACATCCTACTCATCCAAAGGTAGCTCAGCTTCCTGTAATAGATGATACAGATCCTCGTCCATCTGAAACACGAAATGATTGTTGTTACCAAACCCTTGAAAACAACTATTATATATAGATATATATCATATATTATTATAACTAGAATTTAACTATGTCAATTTTAATCTTCATCCTCATCTTCATATTTGACGATGTCAATGTCTTCATATTCCTCCTCAGCATCATCAAATTCCATATGACTTTCAATTTCATCATCTCTTTTCATTTCAAATTCATTTGTAACATCATTAACATAATCGTCACCATCAACCCTTAATTGTGGGGTGTCATCATCGATATTCATGTCTATTCATTAAAAATATGGATTTAGAGTAGTCACTTGAAGAATTTCAATTCCTTCCACTTTACCAGAACCACATTCACTTTGAGTAAACTAATTTTCTTGAGATTTAATTTTTATTATGTACTATCAATCACTCAACTCTCTTGAAGTAGCACAATATTGTGAATAATAAATTTGAAGTTCCTAATGATCTAATAAAAATGGTTCATTTACTCCAAGAATACTTTTATATTTAATATTAATGATTGTATGGGGGGGATGAAAACACAATCCTCTCTCAGTATCCAACTACTGACATTTAAACATTGTTATGTAATGTTGTCCCAAATAATATAGTTTAATAATTTCTTCCAACATGCCATAAAATTTAACTTCAGTTTTTCTATGATGATATCTTCTTGATAAAACATCATTATTCATTGTTTTTTATTCCCCATATGTGCGTGTATGAAATGAAAAACCATTCACCACATATACATTATATGATTTAACCATTATGGTGGGTTATTCAATACATGCAATCTATTATCAATTTTATCATCATGTCAAGATACCTAGAAATTTTTAAAATAGTTATCAATATAATAGATAATAAATTGATTTTATATGTTAAACCAAAAATAGTTTATGTTACCAGCTTTTAAAACCAGTAGGAAAAGTTTTTTGTCGACGTTCTTCAAGAGTAGTTGATGTAATTTGTGGAAGTTATTTCTTGATATGATTATCATATAATCTACAAATAAAATAAGATTAATTTACTATAAAAAATATTACAGAATAAGTGATAGAAGCACTCACTGTACAAATGGTGTCATTTCTTCACAGTTGAGCAGAATATATGTATGAGCACTATGATGTTCATTATTTGAAATCCATCATTCATGAACTCCACTGAATCCAAGTTCGAGCTGATTGAAAAATGATAATTGATTTCTCATTTTATCATCAACAGTTCCCTCGTTACGGCCCATACGGTTGTTTTTTGAGGGATATTCATATTCAAAGTAATGAGAGCAGAAAAAAGAAATTTCCTCTTGTAAATAAGATTCTACAATTGAACCTTTAACCGATGCTTTGTTGCGTACTTTTTTCTTCAATTTCTGCATGCATCTCATGAATGGGTACATCCATCAAAACTGTATCGGACCTCCACATTTTTCTTTATGCAAAACATATAATATCAAATGTTCCATTAAGTCAACCAAAGCCGATGGGAATATTTTTTTCCATTTTACATAAAATTAAAATAACATCTTTCTCATTATTGCTAATTATTACAATTTTTTCTTAATTATTGCTAATTATTTATAATTATTACTAATTATTATAATTTGTTACTAATTAAAATAATTTGTTACTAATTATTATAATTTGTTGGAATTTATTACAAATTATTACTAATTATTGCAATTTTTACTAATTGTTGCAATTTATTGCAAATTATTACAATTTTTTACAAATTCTTCCAATTTATTGAAAATTATTACAATTTATTGCAAATTATTACAATTTATTGAAAATTATTACAATTTATTGCTAATTATTATAATTTATTGCTAATTATTACAATTTATTGATAATTGTTACAATTTATTGATAATTAATATAATTTATTACTAATTATTACAATTTATTACTAATTATTCGAATTTATTACTAATTATTCGAATTTAGTACTAATTAATCAAAATTATTACTAATTATTTGAAATTATTACTAATTATTACTATTTATTGCTAATTATTTGAAATTATTGCTAATTGTTACTATTTATT
This sequence comes from Viscum album, assembly GCA_963277665.1. Lineage (NCBI taxonomy): Eukaryota > Viridiplantae > Streptophyta > Magnoliopsida > Santalales > Viscaceae > Viscum > Viscum album. The sequence continues at coordinate 733,802,424 of OY728146.1, read as the reverse complement.
ACTAATTATTCAAATATGTTGCAAATTATTACTATTTATTACTAATTATTCGAATTTATTGCAAATTATTTGAATTTATTACAATTTATTATTTTTTATTACTAATTATTACTAATTATTAATAATTATTTGAATCTATTCCTAATTATTACAATTTATTACAATTTATTACTAATTATTACTAAATATTTATAATTATTGCAATTTATTACTAATTATTACTAATTATTGCAATTTATTACTAATTATTGTAATTTGTTACTAATTATGACTAATTATTGGAATTTATTACTAATTATTACTAGTTATTACTAATTATTACTAATTATTCCAATTTATTACTAATTATTCCAATTTATTACTAATTATTCCAATTTATTAATAATTATTCTCATTCATTACTAATTATTACTCATTATTCGAATTTATTACTAATTATTACTCATTATTCAAATTTATTGCTAATTGTTGCTAATTATTAGAATTTATTACTAATTATTTCAATTTATTACTAATTATTACTAATTTAATACTAATTATTGCAATTTAATACTAATTATTGTCATTTAATACTGATTGTTACAACTTAATACTAATTATTACAATTTAATTCTAATTATTACAATTTAATACTAAGTATTACAATTTAATACTAATTATTACAATTTGATGCTAATTATTATAGTTCAATACTAATTATTACAATTTAATACTAATTATTACAATTTAATACTAATTATTACTAATTAATATAATAACTATTAATTAATACTACTTCATACTAATCACACATAATTATTTGTAAAAATAAACATAAAAAATGATAAATAAAACTATCTAATTCTAATTTAATTTAACTATACCTAATTAACAATAACTATAATTAAAATAAATTAAATTAACTAAAAAATAGATAAATACCTTAAAATTGAAGCTTTTGGAGGATATAAGCTGCAAAAAATGCCCCAAATTAAAACTTTAAACTATGAAAAATTTTGAGAGAAAATCTTTCACTAGAGAGCGAGAGAAGAGTATAAAATGGAATGGAATAAAGGAGAAAACGGGTTGAGGTATATATAGGTTAGATTAGCTGCGATGGGGTTATTTGGGACGGTTTTCCCGTCGCAAATAGTAGCATTTGCGACGGGTCCCATCGAAAATACCCTCTGATTAAAAAACTAATTTGTGATGGGTTCTGTCGAAAAAGACCACCTGCCGACATACTATTTGCGACGGGATATACATCCCATCGTAAATACTTGAAATGTCGTCGAGTATTTGCGATGGGCTATTATAACCCGTCGCAAATACTTTCTCCTACGTTTTGGCGCACACCGCGCGGTAAAGCTTTTGTGACAGGAACCATATTCCCATTTCAAAAGCATTATTATTTGCGATGGGTAGTTTCTCCCGTTGTAAAAACTTTTTCTGAAGGACTATTTACGACAGGCTACTGACCCGTCGCAAATAACTCGTCGTAATAGCCTGATTTTTCTGTAGTGCACCCATGGAAAAATTTTATGTTCTAATTTCAAAAATAAAATTCATTTTATCCATAAAAATTTCTATCATATGTAAAATTAATTTTTAATATTAAAATTATGATTTTTACAAAATAATTTAAAATACAATTGATTAAAAATGTGATTTTTTGAGTTTTTTAATCATATTATTTATTTTTGCATTATAATATTTATATTTACTTAAATTAATCATTATAAATATTATTTATATCATAATTTATTATTTTTAGGTTAAATTAAAATTCCAATTATGAGGTTACTGTTTGGGTTGGTGTCCTGAGAACCAACTGTTTTGTACTTTGATTACATGAATGTTCACTTATTATATATTGTTCATTGTTCTGCATGACTATAATATAATAAGGTCCTAGAATATTTGTTGCATTAATAAGGTCATGGAAGATCCCCGCTATGATGAGAACCTTGAAATGCTATAACAAATATTCTTAGATAAAGTTCTGTGGTTGGATGACATACTATGATAGGACACATAGTATACAGACTGTCATGTGCGAGTGCTCGTAAGAAGACGAGACTCTCTCTCATGGAGTTCACACTTGGTAATCTCCAAGATGGGAGATTATGAGAACACACCTGCCAGTAGTAATTCTGCATGTTTTTGTGTCATCGGATATTTCTATCTGCGAGCGTGTGTAATGGTCCTTAGACTGGAAGATTATCATTAACTCATGTCATGACTCGCGCACATAGATTTGCTGATGAAAACCATCATGAAGACAGTTGGCGAGAAGTAGGGTACGTTGGGTGCGTCACGAATGACATGTTGTTAATGGATAAGTGGAGGAAGGATTTTTCCCTTCCATATTTATGGAAGTAGATATATTGGGCCCTTTGATTGAAATAGAACTGTCAAACAAATTCCATGGCCATGGTGACATGACGAGTTTATTTCTGGAAGTCAAAGAATGACAAATCAAGCATATAGGTTTATGACACTGCCATGAAACCTGCTTTATGAGATATTGAGACAAAGGGATTAAATTACATAGTAAGTGTTCGTATGATGTGACACGTCAATGCGGCATCAACTTCTTTCTCTTGTGTGCCTTGACCCATTGCTAGACAGTAATCTTGGACTTTAGGAAAGCTCGCCTAATGCCAACGAGAAAGAGGCCTAGAGGGTCACATACTAAGTGTATCCAAGTATCTCAAGTAGAATAAAGATTATTCCCGTATGTGGTTTAATAATTATTCAAGGAAGCCTAAATCGTTTTAATGATTAAGGAAGAAGGAAATGAAAAACAAGATATACACGTCGTGTATTAATGATTACACGTCGTGTAGTTTTTCATGGAAAACAAGTACACGTCATGTATTAATGATTACACGCCATGTAGTTTTCATTTAGGAAAGGAAATGAAAAACAAGTACACACTGTGTATTAACGATTACATGTCGTGTAGTTTTATGGAAAACAAGTACACGCCATGTATTAATGATTACACGCCATGTAGTTTTCTAGTCGGGATTTTGAGGATATAATATTGTTTTATTAAATGATATTTATTATAATCAGTGTGGGTGCATGTCAAGGAATTAATTATTTGACATGGGGGTTTTCAATAAGAGTCAATGAAATAAATAAAACATGTAACGTGTTTATTTATTGTCATAACTATACAACCTCAAACCCGATTATAAATATCCTCACAACCCCAACTCTTTTCCTACAAGAGAATCGTTATGCACAACAATTATAGATAATTCTTTCAAGGCCAAAAGAACCTCTTCCTACAAGAATACTCTCAAGACCAAGAGAGACCCTCTTCCATTAGATCAAGACGATCTAAGGCAGACAACGCAAGCAAAGGTTTCTCCACGCTAGCACCCGGAGACTCCTTTGGCGACGTCCAGAGATATGAGGTGCACATATGGATCACCGCAAGAGGAAGTCTACACTTGGCTTCTGTGACGCAACGACGAATCACATCTAAAAATGATAAATAATATCAATTAAAAAAACACCCAAAAGGTACTTCTTGTCAATTAATTAAATTAATTATAATCAAACTGTGACGATCCACTTTTGTGGTTCTGGGACCTTTCTTCTTCTTTGTCTATTTCCGTGAATTGATCTGTGGAGACTGGCATTTATCATCATATTGATCCTGGATTGATCATTTCTAATGACAAAAATCCAAGTGGGCACATCCACCCATGCACTTCTGATGTGCCCAGAACCTTCAATTAGTATCAGAGGGAGGTTACAGCATTGATTATAGTTATTTAATTTTCGTTGATAATTTATGCATTTATATTTGATTCAATTCAAGATAAATCGTTCTATTAAACTGAATGAACAAGATCAGTTCTTCCACCTTTGCTTCTCGATTCACATCACAGAAATGAACTTTTAATTTTAATTTTGATTAAATTAAAAATTAGGATCTCATCTGGAGGAGCCGCTCTTTCTGTCCGTACAACATAATAATACATGGCGTCTAGTGAAAACTACACGTCGTGTACTTAGGTTTAACGAACCGGTACTAGTCTGCCAAACCACATCGTGTGAATTGATTACACCTAAGTATTTATTACCCTATGTTGACCAGAAATGAATGGCGCATGGGAACAGGAATACATGATGTGTAGGTTGAATCAACACATCATGTAGTCTAATCCAGTCCAGGTGAAACCGTGTACAAGGAGAAGTCGTGTTCCGCGTACATGGGATTTCCAGGACAGTAACCGCGTAACAAGGAAGTACACGCCGTGTTATATTTTATCTACATGTTGTGCACTCCAAAGTTTCCAAAGAAGAGAAAACATGCCAAATCCCCCGGTATGTACTTTGGATAAAGGGTGAAAAGAAATACATGTTGTGTAAATATAAACTACACGTTGTGTACTTCACAGAAATATAATTTCACCAAGTTTCCTCCAAAAGTACAAAGACCTGTACAAGGGATATGGATGAGAATAATCTCAAGGAAATTCAGAAAGTAATTTAAGATGAATAATTGATTAATTATAATATCATAATTAATTAATTTCAAGCATGACTTATCTTAAATAATATAACGATTAAAAGAATTTGAATTCTAAATATGTGTAGATTTCATTGCATGCTATGGATGATCATGAGCTAGACCAAACACCCTTTGTATGTGTGTATGGTTTCATTTAAATTTGTTTAAATTCATTGGACTGTGAGCCTTCTTCCAATAAAATATAGGTTATGCGTGCCCATGGTTTCTTTAATGTAAACCTCATGTAATGAAGAATCTCCCAAGCCAGAGGAGACGGTTCAAAACCCGAAGCTGAGGTGAAACCAACCCAAGAAGATACAAAGGTGGACAGGTGGGAGCTACAAAACACAAACCATCGGTTCAAGGTATTTTTCCCTAGGTCAGGGTTAGCTTATCAAACCGCTAGATAAGCTAACCAAAAAAATATCATGATCATGCCATCTTATTTTATTTTTGTCTGATTGCATGGTTTATTTATTATGTATGTGTTGTCATGATCACATAGTTAATAAAATGAACAAGCATGAAAAGATAGAATAAAATAAAAACCAGACTATGCGTAAACATTATCAGAACATGGTTAATCACTTAAGAAAGCATCACTTAATATTAACAAGCATGTGATAATGCAAAACTATGCATAAAGGATTAAAATCCCCTGATACCATATTAAGTCAAACCAAGCCTTCTGTTACTTGATTAAGGGAAAGACTCAATGAAACTATGTGTTTAACCAACCCTTGTTGGGACACTTACTTTTATAAAGGAAGACCTTATGAAAGGTTTCGGGTTGACTTAACTATATTACATCAAGAGGAGTAGCCCTTGATAGACTTTATGTAATATTGGAGGCAAGAGTTGAGGAAATCCAAGTCAGGATTTTAGGATTGGGGAGTCCACTCAACAGATCAAGGAACTGTAATCTCACAGTTGGCAAAGACATGCCTACCTAAATACCATCAAATAGCTTGACCAACCGTTGTTGGGGTTATGTGAAGGGGAATATGGATCCTTTACACTATAATGTCAAAGCAACTGGACATTCTGAGTTCAATGGTGAGGGCCATTGGGACTTGATAAAATAGTGGGAGACTTAATAAAATTTATTATTTCTCATAAAATGTAATCAAGAAAGTACTGATAAATATGCTCTTTTAATTTGTAGAATATGACAAACTAATCAACCACATTTTCTCTACGATCAATTCTGGATAAAGACAACATCCTCACCGGTAGTAACTTTTAGGAATGGTTTAGGCGCCTTCGGGTTATCCTATGCCATGAAAGAAAGTTTTACATGCTAGAGTCCACACATCCTGATTATCCTACCCCAGGGGCGAGTGATGAAGATTTCCTGGTCTATGATCAACATTTGAGCGATGCACTCGATGTTAAATGTTTGATGTTGTCATCTATTTCTAGTGAGCTCATGAAGTCTCATGAAGACATGGATGCCTACAGCATTCTTGAGCACCTCCATGGTCTATACCAGGAAAGAGAAAGACAGGAAAGGTTTGAGATCTCTAAGGCTCTATTTCAGAGCAAGCTTGGAGAAGGTGCCCCAGCTGGGCCTCATGTAGTCAAGATCATTGGCTACATTGAGCGCTTGGAGGTTCTAGGGTTTAAACTCCCCGAAGAACTGGGTACTGATCTAATTCTTGCATCACTCCCCCAGAGATTCTCCAACTTTGTTGTAAATTTCAACATGAACAACATTGAGAAGTCTCTATCTGATCTTCTTATCCTTATTCGCCAAGTGTACAGTGATATGAAGCGTGAAAAACCTTCTGTCCTTATGATGAATATAAGGAAAGGGAAGGCGAAGAGCTTTAATCCCAAAGATTCGTCAAGGCCTTCCAAGAAAAGGAAGATCAAAGGGGAGGAAAGGGAATAGGATGTTGTTTGTTTCGTATGTGGCAATAAGGGCCACTGGAAGAAAAACTGCACCCAGCCAAGGAAGCAAGGGGAAGCTTTAGGTGCATTTGTCATCGAATGAAATCTATCTGTTTCTACAAATTGGGTATTAGATACAACTTGTGGTTCTCAAATATGTATCTAAATACAGGAACCAAGTAGATTCAGGAATATTGATCGAGAGGAGGTAGATCTACGAGCAGCCAATGGAGCCAGACTTGTTGTTGTAGCTGTCTGGGACTACCACCTCACATTGCCTACTGGGATGGTCTTAGTTTTAAAAGGATGTTATTATGTACCCTCTATAACCAAAAACATTATTTCAGTATCTAGATTAGATATTGATGGATTCATCTTCAAGTTTTCAAAATTAATGTTGATACTTTTATAAAGATAGCATTTTTTTGGTAGGGAACATTTATATAACGGTCTTTATGTGTTAGACTACACAAACCAAGTAATGGAAATTGAAAAAAAAAAGTTAATTCACATGACTAAAACCACTTGGTGTATGTCATGTGTGTCTATAAGGCAAAATGACCAATGCCCCATTTAGTGGGAAAGGTGAAATGGCTAAAGAGCTTCTAGAATTAGTTCACACAGATGTGTGTGGACCATTTCTAGTTGAAGCAAGGGGTGGGTTCTCGTACTTCATAACTTTTACTGATGATTTTAGTAGATATGGATATATTTACTTAATTAGGTATAAGTTAGATTCTTTTGATCGGTTCAAAGAATACAAGAATGAAGTTGAGAACCATCTTGGTAAGAAGATTAAGAAACTCCACTCAGACAGAGGATGATAATATCTTAATTAGGACTTCATTGATTTCTTATGGGAGTTTTGGATTCTATCTCAACTCACTCCTACTTACACACCTCAGTGGAATGGTGTAAGTGAAAGGAGGAACCACACCCTGTTGGACATGGTGAGATCAATGATGAGTCATGTGAGTCTTCCATTATCATTTTGGGGATATGAATTACAAACAGCAGTACACATACTAAACCAAGTACCAACTAAATCAATAAATGGTATTCCATACGAGTTATGGAGTGGACGCAAAGCCATGTTATCGAATTTACATGTGTGGGGTAGCGAAGAATTTGTTAAAACCTCTTCAAGTAACAAGCTTTCACCCCAAGGCACAAAGTGTATCTTTATAGGATATCCCAAAGAAACAAGGGGATATTACCTATACATCCCCTCAGATAAAAATGTAACAGTGGAAAGACACGCCATATTCCTTGAGAGGGATCACATATCCAAAAGAGATAGTGGGATAGAGATATACTTTGATGAAGTCAAGGCTCAAGATACATAAGAGTTGGTACAAGAACAGATTCCACAAAGCTTTGTGGAAGAACAATCTCTTCTAGAGACACAAGAACTATGTAGGAGCACGAGAGAGGTGAGAGAACCAGAATGATATGGTTTCCTTATCACTGAGGATGGTGACTCATTATTGGTTGAAAATGATGATCCTCTTACCTAAAAGGAAGCAGTTGAAGGCACAGACGCTGCCAAGTGGCAAGAAGCCATGAATTCTGAAATGGATTCCATGTACCAAAACCAAGTCTGGATTTTGGTAGATCCTACAGTTGATGTAAATCTTGTTGGTAATAAATGGGTATTCAAGAAGAAACTGGAAATGGAGGGTCAATTCATAACCTATAAGGCATGACTGGTTGCAAAAGGTTTTAGACAGCGTCAAGGAATTGACTATGATAAAACCTTTTCACCAGTTACGATGCTAAAATCCATCATAATCCTATTAGCCATTACCACTTACCATGACTATGAAATTTGGAAAATGGATTTCAAAACATCATTCCTTAACGGGAACCTCCAGGAAGATGTCTACATGACACAACCTGAAGGGTTTGTGACTCCAAAGGATTCCAACAAGGTATGCAAGTTGCAGAAATCCATTTATGGATTAAAGCAAGCATCAAGGTCATGGAACATTCATTTTGATGAAGCTGTAATAGAATTTGGATTTGTTAAGAATGAATGTGAGCATTGTGTCTACAAGAGGTTTAGTGGAAGTGCATTCATTTTCCTAATAGTATATGTTGATGACATATTACTAATTGGAAACGAAGTACCTGTCTTACAGCCAGTTAAGGCATGGTTAGATAAATGATTCTCCATGAAATACTTGGGTGAGGCAGCATATATTCTTGGGATCAAGATCCATCGTGATAGATCCAAGAGAATGCTAGGCCTGAGTCAAAGTACATACATTGACAAGATACTGAATAGATTTAGTATGGAATAGTCCAAGAGGATATTGTTGCCAGTGTCACATGGAATTCATCTTTCCAAGAAAATGTGTCCTCAAACACATGAGGAAAGAAAGAAAATGGAAAGGATCCCTTATGCATCTGCGATTGGGTTAGTCATGTATGTTATGCTATGTACAAGGCTAGATGTTGCTTACACATTAAGTACGGTAGGCAGATATCAAGATGATCCAGGAGACCACCATTGGATGGTAGTCAAAACTATCCTTAAGTATCTGAGGCGTACTAAGGATATGTTCTAGTTTTATGGAGGAGATAAGGAACTATTCATCAGATGACATGTAGATTCTAGTTTCCAGACTGATCAAGATGACATGAAGTTGTAGACTGGGTACATCTTCAGTTTGAATGGAGGTGCAGTGAGCTGGAAGAGCTCAAAGAAAGGTGTGGTTGCAGATTCTACAGCAGAGTCCGAGTATATCCCAGCTTTTGAGGCAGCTAAAGAAGCAGTATGGATGTGAAGATTCATCCAAGAGTTGGATTTATTACCTAGCAGTAAAGATCCTATCACACTCTATTGTGATAATACTGTAGTGGTGGAACTTGCAAAAGAGCCAAGGTCACATCAGCAGACAAAGCACACACTTCAGAAGTATCATCTTTTGAGGGATTTTTCTCAGAGAGGTGAAGTTGTAGTAAGTAGTATTTCCACATAAGAAAACATGGCAGAACCCTTGACTAAAGCCTTGACTCAGTAGAAACATGATCATCATGTGAGGTCTAGCGAACTAAAAGTCATAGGTAGTTGGCTCTGGTCCAAGTGGTAGTTTGTTAGGGTTGGTGTCCTGAGAACCAACTATTTTTTACTTTGATTACATGAATGTTCACTTATTATATATTATTCATTGTTCTGCATGACTATAATATAATAATATTCAAGAATATTTGTTGCATTAATAAGGTCATGGAAGAACCCCGCTATGATGAGAACCTTGAAATTCTATAACAAATATTCTCAAATAAAGTTCTGCGGTTGGATGACATACTATGATAGGACACATAATATACAGACTGTCATGTGTGAGTGCTCATAAGAAGACAAGACTCTCTCTCATAGAGTTCACACTTGGTAATCTCCAAGATGGGAGATTATGAGAACACACCCGCCAGTAGTAATTCTGCATGTTTCGGTGTCATCGGATATTGCTATCTGTGAGCGTGTGTAATGGTCCTTAGACTGGAAGATTATCATTAACTCGTGTCATGACTCATTCACTTAGATTTGCTGATAAAAACCATCATGAAGAGAGTTGGCGGGAAGTAGGGTATGTTGGGTGCCTCACGAATGACATGTTGTTAATGGATAAGTCAAGGAAGGATTTTTCCCTTCCATGTTTATGGAAGTAGATATCTTGGGCCCTTTGATTTAAATAGAATTAACGAACAAATTCTATGGACATGGTGACATGAAGAGTTTATTTCTAGAAGTCAAAGAATGACAGATCAAGCATATAGGTTTATGACACTTCCATAAAACATACTTGATGAGATATTGAGACAAAGGGATTAAATTACATAGTAAGTGTTTGTATGAGGTGACACGTCAATGCGGCGTCAACTTCTTTCTCTTGGGTGCCTTGACCCATTGCTAGATAGTAATCTTGGACTTTAGGAAATTCCGCCTAATGACAACGAGAAAGAGTCCTAGAGGGTCACACACTAAGTGTATCCAAGTATCTCAAGTAGAATAAATATTATTCTCGTACATGGTTTAATAATTATTCAAGGAAGCCTAAATCGTTTTAATGATGGAGGAATAAAAAAATGAAAAACAAGATATACACGCCGTGTATTAATGATTACACGCCGTGTAGTTTTTCATGGAAAACAAGTACACGTAGTGTATTAATTATTACACACTGTGTAGTTTTCATTTTGGAAAGTAAATGAAAAACAAGTACACGCCGTGTATTAATGATTACACACCATGTAGTTTTATGGAAAACAAGTACACGCCATGTATTAATGATTACACACCATGTAGTTTTCTAGTCGGGATTTTGAGGATATAATATTGTTTTGTTAAATATTATTTATTATAATCAGCATGGGCGCATGTCAAGGAATTAATTATTCGACATGGGGGATTTAAATAAGAGTCAATGAAATAAATAAAACGTGTAACGCACTATTTATTGCCATGACTCTACAACCTCAAACCTGATTATAAATATCCTCACAACCCAAACTCTTTTCCTACAAGAGAATCGTTGTGCGCAAAAATTCTGGAGAATTCTTTCAAGGACAAAAGAACCTATTTCTCCAAGAACGCTCTCTAGACTAAGAGAGAACCTCTTCCATCGGATCAAGACGATCTAAGGCGGACAACGCAAGCAATGGTTTCTCCATGCTAGCACTCAAAGACTCCTTTGGCGACGTCCAGAGATACGAGGTGCACGTGTGGATCACCGCTATAGGAAGTATACACTTGGCTTCTACGACGCAATGATGAATCACATCAGAACGTGATCAATAATATCAATAAAGAAAGAACACCCAAAAGGTAATTCTTGTCAATTAATTAAATTAATTATAATAAACCTATTACAATCCACTTTTGTGGTTCCAGGACCTTTCTTCTTCTTTGTCTATTTCTGTGAATCGATCCGTGGAGACTGGTGTTTATCGTCGTATTGATCTTGGATTGATCATTGCTAATGACAAAAATCCAAGTGGGTACATCCACCCATTCGCTTCCGCTGCACCCGAAACCTTCAGTTACTATTCTCAATTGTCGTGTTACTATTCCCAATGATCAGGTTACTATTCCAATGGTCAGGTTACTATTCAAATGGCCACATTACCTCATATAAATACCACTTCATTATTTCACTCAATATTTAACTCAATTTCTATCAAGGTTCTATATTTCTATTTTTTTAATGTTGATTGGTTTAATAATATTTTTTTTATAGTGTTGTTCATGGGAGGAATGTTTCTAGTAGATTAGAGTGATCCTTATTTTCCCATTATTGTTTTTCCATTTTATATTTTTTTCCCTTATAATAATTTTAATTTTAATGGGTTTATTCATTAACTAATGTAATAAATTTCATTAATGAAATAATATGTTACCAGTTTCTTTATGGGTTGTATGTGTATAATATTGTATAATGTAATATAACACGCATTCATTTCAATAAACATAAAACATTTACAAATTCTAGGTTGTTAAACCCTTCCTCTACAGATCCTCTAACTACACTTTCATCTCTCATAGCTCTATTAGGGTTATCTGATATACTGGTGTAGCTATTGAGGTAGTCCATGGGTGTCACGACCCGACCTCGGGGCCCGTGCCGTGACTACCCCAAGCCCGCCTTCCATAGGCCAGGGGCTGGCGACTAGCACCAAGGCGTAAAATCCCGGTAAACAGGGAAGGCATTGCCTTTATAAGTAACAACCACCACAGAGTCAGCAAGCGGAAAGTAACTACAAGTGCAGAAAAGTAAAGGGGGCCGGAATACAAGCCCAACTGAAAGTACAACTGAAAAAGTAAAGAACAGCAACTGAAGAAAAGACGGCGGCCTCGTGTCGTCCACTGGCAATCCCACCTGAAGGGTGGGTACAGATAGCCTCCAGGCTCCTCGGGTCCCACGTCCGCTCCGAGCACGTCCCGCCCAGTGGTCCACCTCCAGGTACCGTCCTGCTCCACGCCCCAACCGAGATCAGCGCTGTCCGTCGTCTGCATCCAACACAACAAGGTGCGGGCATAGCCCGTGCAGGGGTGAGTATAAGCTACTCAGTAAGGACCCCGAGACCCCCGAAGGTCTCCCGAAATCCACAAAGGATATAGCACAAAAGAAAGATGCAATCACGAAGTAACATCTGACTCGACTTAGGTATATGCCCATACATATACCTAAGTCCCCAATTCTAGATCTGCTCACGAGCTCAAGAACAACTCAATCCACGCAGGAAAGCAAGACTCAAATCCACAAGGAGAGTAAACAGTAAATCCACAAAGGATAGTTCAACACAAACCACAAAGGAGAGTAACATAAGATTCAGCTCAACCAGGTATACTTTTTCAGATGACGTCAAAGATGATCACTGATCCATCTAAGTCGTCGGACCCACGAAGGATCGATAGGTACTAACCCCCGCAAAAGACCCACACAGGATCGGGCTCACACAGAACCTGTAGGCAGTGGCTCACACAGAACCGGTAGTAAGGACCCACACAGGATCGGGCCCACACAGGACCTGTAGCACTGATCCACGTAGGATCGCTGAGTGTAGTAGTCGACGCAGTCCACTGAGGATCTCCGCACAGTCGTTGCCGCAGTCCACGAAGGATCTCTGCTCTGTCGTCGCCGCAGTCCACGGGGGATCTCTGCTCTGTCGTCGAAGCCACAGCCAGCACTAGGGTTCCCGCACACAACGAGCTCGTTTAGGAGGGTCCGCTCCACGAGCCGAGAGGCTGATACATCAACTGACACGTAGTCCGAAGTTGATGTATCCAAAAGTTCCATATCGACAACAGGATCTCAACGCAACAGACGGCGCGTCAATCGGACGCCCGGTCTGAGAGTTATTGGCATTTTCGTCCCAGGGGCCTGGTTGGTTTTTAGGGCAAAACCAACCCGACCGTACTCCGCCTGTGTCCGATCCTCGGGCGGAGTATGCCAAAAGTTCCGTCTCACTTAGAGGAAACTACCACAGCTGACGGTACTTCGATCGGACGTCCGTAGCTCAAGTTATGAGCGTTTCCACTCCGAGGGCCCGGTTGGTTTCGTGTACGAACCAACCCGGCCGAACCCAAAGTCTTCCGAAACCTTGAGTATAATATACAGAAACGACCGTATCAATCCAAGGATCGCGTAGCCACTGACGGTTCGTCAATTGGAGGTCTCAGGCCCAAGATATGGGCAAAAGACCGAAGAAGGCCCGAAAACGGGGTTCTGGGCCCGGGGCGACCCGGCCCGAACCACCCCTGGGTCGGCCGAACCGGGTCGACCCGAACCGGTTCGGCCCGACCCGGCTAGGCCGGGTCCGGTCCGGCCTGGGCGCGGCCCGGCCGACCGGACCGGCCGGCTCGGCTTCGGCCGAGCGGCCGAAGGGGCGTCGCGGGCTTGACCCGCGGCTTAGGTGGAACGCGGCCCCGCGGGGGGGGCCGCCTGTCACGCGGACGCAGCCGGGCCGCCGCGTCCCTCCCCGGTTCCGCGCGGCCGCGGAACCGGCCGCCGCCGCCGCGGCTTCAGCCGCTGCGGATCTCCTCCACGGCGGCGCGCCGGGCGCCGCCGCCGCCTTCCGCGGGCCGCCGGAGTTGCTCTGGTGGCCCGTTTTGCCTCCCGTCTGCGCCGTTGCTCCTCCCGGGGGCCGATCTTCACTGCGGGATCAACGGATCGCCCTTGCCGCACGGTTCGTCGTCGTCCGCCAAATCCACACAACAAAAGATCGGCGGAGGGTTGCCGGGTCTTGTTCGTTAGATCCGCACCCTCCGCGTTAGTCATAAACAACGGGAGGAAAAGAAAATAATCAACAACAATTTTAATTAAATTAAAATTGTTCGGAGATCAGGTTCTTTATTTTAAAAGAATAAACACGGAAAAAAAAATATTCCAACATCCCTTACCTTGTCGTCGTCGGACGTGAGGTCGTCGCGGAATCGCTCGTCGCGGAAGGAGGGGATCGTCGCGTCGTTGCGGAGGAGACGTTCGTCGCACCGCGGGAAAAACGTCGCACCGACGATCTCCGGATCAAGATCAAACGGATTTAATTAATTTAAATCCGTTGATATCGAATTATAAAAAGGGGAGAATTAGAAGATTCGATTCTCACCTTAGTTGTCGAACGAGGATCGGCCGCGGAAGAAGAGGTGTCACCGAAGAACGTCGCGGGTAGAGCTCGTCGACGTCGCAGATCACGGTGTGCGTCGGCGAATTCCGGTCGTCGGCGTTCTTCGCGTTCTTCGCGGGGAGAGTGGAGGCTCAGAGAATTCGCACAACGATAGCAATCCTCCAAAATAGACAAGTTTGTCTATTTTATTAATTTGCCAACGAACGTAAACGCGTAAGTAACGACCCATTAAATTCGTTGAATTAATTCAACGAATGAAACAGCCCATTTAATTCACGAAATAAACCACCCAATTAAATGGTCTGTTAAAAATTTAAGAAAACGCGTCGGTTGACTTTTCAGTTACTTTGACGGGTTTTCGCGGGTGCGTTACTTAGCGGAAGAAACGGCGGGGCTCGTGCGGGCCCTGCCTCACAAATATCCTACCAAGAGGGTAGGATATTTCCGGATAGCACCCTATCCGCTTTAACTCAGTTCAAGTGGCTTCCAAGTGACTTCCAAGCAGCTTAAGTGAAATAAAATAAAGTTGTCGCACAAATTTTATTTTATTTCTGACTTAAAGCCCCAAAATTTAAAAACCACGTCTGAGCAAACGCAACTCCGGAAGAGGCGTTTCTAAGCAAATACCGGCGCTGCGATTTCATCGGTGCCCTCAGAATTTGATTCCGGGCACCGGTTCAAAAGATAGAAAAACCCGCTCGTTCGTTCACTGAACGTACCCGAGCCAAACTTCGGAAATTGATTCCGGGCACACCGGGCCTCGGAATCAGGTGCCGTCTAAAGCTGCGCTCTTGTAAAATTCCAAAGAAAATTAAGAAAAAAAATTTCCTTGAAATTTGCGGGTCTTTACAATGGGTGAAGTTCTATGAAGAAGTTGGCCTCTTGATGAGGAGGTAATTTCGGTGCATACTCATTCCAGATGTCCTCAAACTCCACCACCACTATAGGAAACTAAAAACTCAATGTATCAATTTATCCCATGGATATACTATCCAAATGATGATAAATATGTTTTATCCTCCTATGTATGATCCCATTATGATCTACCTGGGTTTTTTTCTCACTAATGAAGGAAAATATCATCTTGTTTACCCAAATACACCACACCTTCTATATGAAAGATTCAAGTTGTGCATGGATGGCTGAGAGCTAGTCTATACTAAGAATGAAATAATGTGGTCTCATCATGACTATTAATAGGTCCCATATGATGCTCTCACCAATGAGAGTCATGTCACACTATCAGAAAAATCATGTGATTATTGAATCTTCCCTAGTATGATTTTCTAAGTGCAAGGTTGAGCTAAAGGCTCCACTAGAATTTTTAAGTCTCAAACAATATTACTACAGGGAAGGAGTGGATTGCTCGTATGTCTATCAAAATTAAAGATAAAGTATAGTAGATATAGATCATACCTTAGATCAAACTTAGAGCCTCTATGTCATAATCCTCCACTACTTATAACTATCCACATCCCAAAACATCGGCTCCCTAATCCTATCATGGACCGTCGTGGGGTAGTGATGGTGGGAATGGATCATAATTTTGACCACCTCCTTTATCTCCCACAACTCCTCTACCATGTCTTTCACACTATGGACCTCCTTGATCAAGCCGCTTCCACTACCTCGATGTCCCATTGACTGACGCCCTGAATATAGCATAGAGGGTTGGGAAATCCAACTTGCTATAATCTTTCCCATAAAAGGTGTAGAATTTCCTCTCCATTGGCTGACTATAATCTCCCTTAGAGCCCTAAAATTCTATAACCTATGTCCTAATACTATCTCTAGAAATCCACCACGTACCTAGGTCCCTGTGCATGTCGTCGACTACCAGTAGCTAAAGTCTATGCTCCAAGGTGTACACTTCCAAAACCAACAACCAAACCCTTTTCCACTAATAAGTGCTCTACAACTAAGTAATTCTCTAGCACACCATCATAAGAAGAGATGAAAGAGATACCACTTTGTCTTAGATATCACAGAAAAAACCATGCTCAAAGGTATATTCTTAAAAGTAACCATCACAAACCATTTCCATGGAATACCATGATATTTTGGTGAACCTCAATGCTTACTCCAAAATTGACACGTTTCCCTACTAGATCTCCAAAATATCCTGGATACATACTAACTGCAATATTACTGGATAAAAATTCTCTCTAAAGAGGTGCACAAACTCCACCCAGAGAGGGTCACCTTGTAATGCATCTACACCACCAATCTACACCATCACCACACTAGTCCATAGAGAGGACTCACCTTTGGGACCACCATCTGGTCTATAGGTGTCTTGAAAATACAGAAAACATACTCTACCACCTCAAGCTAGTCCTCAAATGCATGGGGGTCTTTATCACATCAAAAACATGAGAACTCTATATTTTTGACACTCATGAAGCATTCTAAGCCTTCATGAACCATCTATCAGTACTGCCAGAATAACTGGCTGCTCTATAGGAGGAAATAATATCAAAAATTCACCTGGAAGAACTACCTCTAGTATAGGTCCTCAGATTAAAGCTTCATCGCTAAGTATATCATCATTGAGATCTTGCTATAGAATCCTAGTTGGATATCATTATAGAGGAAAACTATAATATTCAAGATTAACCATGGTAAAAAAAATTATATTTGGGGAGATAAATAAAGAACAACATGGAAACAACAACCCACTCTTATATAATTCATGTAACAATGTTTTCCCTACAACTAATGCCTACATGTACCAAGTCAAAAATTAGGTTATCAGGGCCTTATTGAATATAAATTTTGATCATCACACCATCACTAGGTTCTATAGACTGAGATCCAAAATCAAGACACATTATCACTATTTACCTAGTTCCCAACCCAATCATCATGACTATACTATCTCCAAATTATGATCCTAATATAACCACTATGATACCACTCTATTGCAACCCAACACACTAGGGTCCTTTTGGATGGTGTTATGCCAAGAGTGACACCCCAATCCCACCTTCAATAGGTCAGGGTCTAGAAAATGACACCATGTAAGCATATCACATGCATGGGAGGTTATACACGCATATCTACATGCACCAATATAATTCTAAAAATGATAAAAATTAATGCTATTGTTGCACGCACAATAAATAATCCCACATCATAGTGTACAAAATAGTATATAAAAAGAAAAAGGTCCAAATATAAGTGTTTCATCCCAAAAATTCCACATGGGGATAGGATAATTCTTTTTGGTGTTGGTGGAACAACCTTTACATCAAACACATATTCATGTCCCTTTTGGGTGATTTCCAAGGGGGTTTATTCATGGAAAAGGAAATACCCAACGGTTCCATATCTGTGATGACTTGGAGACATACTTTCCAAAGGTAGGTGCTTGTTGGGGAAGTTGGCCAATGATACTTAAGAACTCAATTTGTTGAGGGGATGGGAGTTCGGGCTCATAACATCCTTTAAGGGGGAATTTTTTCCTATTTCACGACTCTCAAATATTTAAGATATTTTCATGAATCCTTCATTAATTCCAAAGTCTGAAAGGGGTCACCCTTTAATTAACAATTAAGTATTAGAATGCATGGAATTTATAATCATCATTATTTATCTGAGTTTATTCATCGATGGATATATTTGTATGTATTTGAGGCTCTCCATCAATGGTACCCTCTTATTCACTAATTAGATAATATTTTTTCATTTTGTTACAATGCCGGTTTTGAACCACACAGTGGGGCCTCTAGAGTGTATCGTCATCCAGGGAGACAAGAATTTTTTTTATGTTGGGATTGAACCCATGATATGGGCTTCCTATATATCCTTGTGAAAGGAATCGTAACCCACATAGTTCGGTTCCACTTAACAGGATACATCGTACCTTTTAAGGTCATGTGATAAGGACCATACCGTGCAGTTTAGCATCATGCGTCAATGATGTCTAGTAAAAAGGTTCCTATTCAAAGTTTGGTGGGGGACTTATGCCAAAGCGGCCCAAGGAACTTGGAAGGGATATAGTCTCCCGAGTTAGATAAGACCCTACTAGGAATGTGGCCCATATAGAATTAGGGTTGATTTGGGGTATTGGGTTTGGACCTCAAGGAGTCTTCCTACATATCCCATTTGGATAGGAATTAAATCCCACATAGTTCAGTTGTGAGGGCCCATGCCTATAGTGGACCTATGAATATTTTTCTCATAGGTGAATGTGTCCCTTTGAGAGGATGGATTTGGGGCTTACTTATAAGGAGGATGCCCTGATGATTTTTTAGATTTGTTTGGGGATTACTCCTAAGGAGGATTCCCTTTTAATTAGTATAGTGACATATTTGGGGATTATTCCAAAGAAGGATTCTCTTACTGGTCGGAGTTTATACTTAGATTGATTCCCTAAAGTTGTATGGTGACATGGTTGGGGATTATACCAAGTAGGAGGCCCATGTTATTTTGGATTTTTGGTTGTGTCTTATTTCTAATGAGGATTCCCTTTTTTATTTGGGACATACACTTGTAATGATTCCCATGAGGTTGGGTTTTGGGGCTTACACTGTACAGAAGGGATTCCCTGGTGATTAGGGAGGTTTGGTTAGGGATTATTCTTGAGGAGTATTCCCGTGTTTAGTTGGGTCTTACACTTAGAATTATGCTCATGAAGTTGGGTTTTTGGGATTACACCATATAGGATGGATTACCTTGTGATTTTTGAGGTTTGGTTGGGGATTATTACTAAGGATGATTCCCTTGTTTAGTTTGGTCTTACACTAGGAATGATGTCCAAGAGATTTAGGATCGTGCAGATATCATGATCACCTCCAACCTCTAAGACCACGTGAGTCATTATTGGGGTGATAAATAATAGGAAACTATGGATCTAAGAAACCACAAAATATACTTTTTCTTAAGGTTTCATACATGTCCTTTAGGAACCATTCCTGTGGAGGCCCTCTAAAGGAAGGTGAGAGGAAAATATGGGAGAAGATTCTCTCCCAAAACATGCATTTGACCATGTGGATGTCATGATTGTCACTAACCTCTAATCCCACATTAATCTTTCTTGAATGTTCCAAACAAGAGGAAGTGTAATATTTGCAAAACCACGCCATCCTTCTCCCTCTAATGGGAGAGTCTAGGGCTACATAAAAGAAAGAAGGGCTTGGATGTTCCCCTTCCCTCCCATCATTGTATCCAGGATAGTCAAATCTGACTACCCATATGAATACACCCTAAGGGAATGGAGGAGTAAGGAATGAAGTATGATAGGTCCTATAATAAATACTATGGGATTAATCGATTAGGGATTCCCTAGATTGTTTACGGAAAAGAGATGAGGATAATGCACTAATCCTCAAAAGGAAAAGAAAGTGTGATCTTCACCCTCGCTGAAATTGAAGGTCCCTAGTCTTATAGATGACGAGGGAAGGACATGGTCCTATCCCTTTAATCCAAGACAGGGAGGTCCCTAACACTGCCTATAGGGTTTGGTTCTTGTGACTAAAGTAATTCATATCCACATGCACCCCGAGGACCCTACCCATCGGGTAGGAGAAGTGCGGGCCACCTCTGACTAAAGGAATGCATATACAAATGGGATACAAGTTGGTGTGCCTATTTCCATGGTTTTAAAAGTCTAGAGGATTTTGTGGAGGTTTCAATTTGGTATCTCTAAAACAATATATCCAAATTAAGAGAGTCTCTACCATTGGTGGCTTGGAAGAGGGCCTGAGAGGTGGCTTGCATAGAGTAGTGGCTAGGAGAACTAATGGGTTCTCCCATAGATCAGGCATGCATGGATTGGAAGGGATTAACATAGGTAGGAATTCGTGATTTAAATGTGTTTTGGGTGATGTAACACTTGGGAAAAAACACTTTGGTGAGGCTTTGCTCAAGGCTTTAAGGGTTTACTCAATTGTTCTTGGAAGTATATCTTGTAGGTCCCTGGTTAGGGAAGGGACCTTTGCTCTTAGAACTTTATAACTAGTGGGACAGGGTTACTCAATTAGGTGTCTTGGATTTCTTACCCTATAAGGATTTTAATTCTACTATTCTTCTTTATTCCCTCTTCTCTCATGTTTTATAGAGCTACCTAAAAGGTTTCTAAAGGCCTTGGGGAAGGAGTAGGGAGATCAGAGCTTTGAGAGTTCTTCAGGATTTTCCATCGTCCAAATGAGGAACCCCAAGGTCCTATTTATAGGCAAATATGGGACCTTGGGTGACGGTGTTGGATCATGAAGGTCTTTCGTGTAGGCCAATTCATAGGTACCCAACACAGTGTCGTTGGGTGACCCAGATGTCTTGGACTATGTAGATCCATTAGATGTGTAGGTACCCTACATGCCAACACTCCTTTGGGGGACCTATGTGAAGTAGATTTGGTGAAGGGTGTGACCCTTGGAATTTTTCTCTCCTCTTATTTTATTTTGCTTAAGGTATTTTCCTTTTACACCTTTTCATCCAGGTGACAAAACATAGTGTCAAAAAAATCCCCTATTAGGATTGGATCTGATCAAAAGAAGTGGTTCTGATCCTGAGGTAAATGGAGGAAAATTCCATGGGGTCATGAAAGTAATCTGTGAAGGTTATCCAAATAAGTTAATGTAATTAGGGCACACATATAGGCCACACACAATGGCTCTCATGTCTATAAATAGAGCCATT
This sequence comes from Viscum album, assembly GCA_963277665.1. Classification (NCBI taxonomy): domain Eukaryota; kingdom Viridiplantae; phylum Streptophyta; class Magnoliopsida; order Santalales; family Viscaceae; genus Viscum; species Viscum album. Next base: position 733,781,249 of record OY728146.1, on the reverse strand, counting down.
GGTCTCAATGGAATATCATAACACTTTTGTACTGTTGGTCTCACTGTTCTAGTATTTTGTGTAGACATTTTAATTAAGCTATATTTTATAAATCCTTTTTCATGTAGACTAGGTACACACCTACCTATGTGGCTCATACATCTAGGTGAGAGACCCGTGTGAGGTTACTTGGCCAGGGTACTTGCATGATGTCACCTGCATGAGTACCATGCACAGGCTCATTCCTTTTCTAATTTTCTAATTTTATAAAACTTATTTAAGATCAAGACTATTTCTATTGAAAATCTTAGTACTTATAGATAAATGGACACTCAGAAGACTAAAGTTTCTGATGAATAAGCTGGAAATCACATCGAGAAGATGGTAAAAACTGTTAGTCCAAACTATTATGATGTATGTGATACTAATCTACCAGATTGGTCAAAAGAATCTGAATAAGTATGATCATGAATACCCTAAGAAAAAATATATTCTTCTATATGGTCATGGTCATCTGAAGGAGGTCTTTGGGATAGATCTAAAGAATTATACTCCTCTTTCCTAGTTTCAAAACTATATGAACTTCACTACTACCAATATCTCAAGTGTGGATAACTACATTAATGCAGGAACATCATCCACAACTTGTTTCATGCATCAAAACTAGTGTGATCCATATTTGAAGCCACATACACCTTAGTTAAAGTCTAACTATTGCTCATTTTTATTTCATGATTCCAAGACAGACCATTCCAAGGGATGGAGAGAATATAGGGATCTCCACCCGATAGGGGGTGTTATCCCTGAATGGATATGGGTGTTCTAGGAAATCTATAACTTTGCTAACTTTGTGACTGATCTGAAAGATGTGGGAATTTATAAATCCATATAGGTGTCTTAAACATACGTATATAAGAATTATGACTTTATCTCCAAACTGCTAAGCTGATGGAGCCCACAAATGAACTCTTTCCAACTGATACATAGAGAATTTGGTATCAGCCTATGGAATGTCCATAAGATGTCTGGGGATCCAATCCTTAGAGAGATGTATGATGAATTCTTACATGTGGGATAATGCTGAAAGTACGCCATTCTTTTCTTGTGAGTTGTTGTAGAGAGATCGGGACATTAAGAATGTAGACCCCCGACTGAGGGGGGATATTCATCGTGAATCATGGATGAATGCTTTTCTGGAGCTAGAAAGGGATAGCCCCACCTACAAACATCCAATGGGGTGTCACAAAATGGTGAATCAGGGAATTCCTGGTAAATTCTAGCATACCTTAAAGAAGGGGGAGTATGACCGATGGGGGTATAGTCCCAATTCTAATGTACCTATAAATACAATTATTTTAGGCTTATTAGCCATGTGGTTAGGTTTTTACATGTTGCCTATCCATGACTCCAACAGTGGTGTGAGGTCAGGAACATTTTTTATTATGGACAAGCTGGTAGAGATGAAACACATAGGGTTGGTATCCCATAGCCTAGAAAAAAACATAGATTTTTACTACATATTCATGTAGGGAAGTCCCATTTTGTAATTTCTGGTTCATTCTAGGAACTTAGGGGATGGGTCATGATGAAACTCACATTTTCATATATTTTATACTATAAAAAATTGTTTATAATCCCACAAAAGTGTTATTGAATGGGTAATTATCATGTTTTAAGGTTTTAGTGTTATTTTGAACCCAAATGTGAAAAACGACTAATTCTGGATTTTTGACAGAACTTTACGTCAGGGGTATTTTGGTCATTTCAGGAACAATAAAATTCCAAATTTTCTGATTCAAATTTTTTTAGAATTACTATTTTATTTCCTTCATTTTTGTCTTCTGGACCAGGAGCTGATTCGGTGATCTAAAGGGTCTAAAAAATCATTGAAGATTGGAGTTTTTCCGGGCGGACAGCATGGACCCACCCAAAGTAACGGACATCAAACGCAGCTTACACATATCCAAACGACGTGTTTAAAACTGGGATACCTCTAGGACATATAGGGACATCTCTACAATAAATTTTGAGGATGTTGGAGGTCATTAAGGAGGCTATTGAATGACATTAGATTGGAGGAACCTTACAGGATGCTTCGTCCAGAAACAGCAACCGAGAATGCAAAATTCATACCTCCTACATACGGTTTCAATATTATCTGAAATTTGGAGAGGAGACGGCCAAGAAATTTATGAACAACATTTATTAAGGGTGGAACACTTTAATATGTCATTAAAGGGGTCTACAACGCGTCGAAATTAGGGGGTCTAATTCTGCCTATAAAAGGAGGCCCTCACCTCCTTCCCAAATCATCCATTCTCCGTCCATTCCTTCAAGGCACCAAGGAGGAGATCTCCACCGAGGGAGGCCGGCCGCAAATCTTCCACCTTTATTTTTATTTTATTTATTTTCTTTATTTTTAGTTTTTAATTGTAATTTAGATTTCTAATAAATTCATGCATTGTTTTTATTTTTATGTCCACCGATTCACCCTCTTTTCTTCCTCTCATCTTACCATCGTGAACTATAATACTCATGATCATGAGTAAATAATCCGAGGAATATCCTGAGGGAGTAATCAGGTTCTTGAACCCAAGACCATGTTTTTAATATTCTTTGAGTTAATTCTAAGGATAATTTATAGTGGGTGTAATCCTACTATGGTTGTCTAAATATTAACTTCTTAATCTACAACCATTTTCCCTCGATTGAGGAGGTGGATGGAAGGTGTGCTTGGCGATCGCTAAGTAGACTTTTCATTCATAACCGGTGTAGAATAAGGTGTGCACACATACGATGGAGTGTGTAAACTAAGAATATTTGAACCTGGCCAATGAAGGTGCTCCCTGAATATTCTCTCGGGAGAACTTCCTTTCTTCCTTAATTACATTCTGTTTAGCATTGCATGGTAATTTAGAATTAAATTTTAGTTTTTTATGATTTATGAATTTCATTTATTTTATTAAATTAAATTTATTTCATAAAATATTAAACAACAAAAAAAAGAATTAGATTAGGTGGAATAGAAGTAGTGATTTATTAACCACAAAAGCTCCTCAAGAGAACGACCTAGGTCAGCCCCTGTGCTGCACTTAGCTATAAATATTTTTGAGAGCGTGCACGACAACACTTCATCAAATTGGCGTCTTTTCCGGGGAGACAAGTGGTTTTAATTCACTATTTTTATTCACATTGTGTAAATAATTTACCTTTCATTTAAAAAAACAAAAAAATCATAAATTTCAAAAACTAAAAAATCTTCTTTGTTCATGATGTATTCAAATTATGATTATTATGCATGGACTGATCAATCTCAACTGCAAGAAAATTTTTACAATGAACTAGATGCGCAGTTTCATAGGATTAGCGATAAAGTGAAAAACTTGGAGGGCCAAATAGAATTGATTGCAGAATATGTACGCGCATCCCAAGAACAACCCGAACCTGAACCGGAACGAGTGGTGGAAGAGATTTCACCCATCATTTTTTATGCTAAAGAACCTGAGGGGGGTGAGAAGGATCTACTAAAAGAATTAATCACATCATCCCACACTCAACCATTGCTCGAGGAGGTCCTAGAAGTAAACATTCCAACTGATGCACTGATGGGAGGTCAACATTTTTTGGAAGAATCTTGGAATAACTTTGTTGAAGATAACTTGAAACATGATCTTCCCATACTTAATAATGAAACATCAGACACTTTCTACCTCTCTCTTGATTTGGAAGATAAGGAAGAAAACGCACCTGCTGAGATTGAGTTTCCAATGGTCATGCCTGAAGAGATCAATTTCCAAGCAGAATTACTTGAAAGGGAAGATTTATTTATTAATTCTTCATGTTTTAATCTTATTCAAGCTACATTGTTTTCTGACATCTCTTCCTTTGAAATTTCTGATACGGCACAAATGGAGCAGACCATGGATGATATGAAAGATACCACTAAAGTAGTGATGATCATGGAAGAAGATCTGGAGATGGAGGCGGTGGTGCGACTACCTCCTCAACAAAAATTTTCATACCATATGGAGGAGGACACCACCGAAGTTAACAGGGAGCACCCTTATCTTTTATTCCCTCCCACTTCGAACCTCAAATTTCTTCTTTATTCTTTCTTGGTGGTTGAGAACATTCTTATCTTATTTTGGGTTCTCTACTTTAAGTGTTTAATCATGGACATCAGGAAAACTCACATGTGGTGGTTCATCTCAAAGAAACCACACCCACCTTCTGATTGGGGATAATCTACTGAAACTGCCTGACTAGAGGCAGTAAAAACCTAGCACCCACTTGGGGGTCTAAACCAAGCATTATCTCTTTTCTTTTCCTTTTCTCATTCTTTTTATTTATTTATTTTTTCTTATTTATTTTTATTACTTTCTTGTAGTCTTAAAGTGGTTGCTTCTAGGAGCTTAACTCGAGGCATCCACTTTTAAAATAATGTTAGGTTGTATCTTTCCTTCCCTTTGATTTTTTTACCTTTATATTTATATTTTGTTGAGTTGAAATAAGGGGTAGTTAAATTTAAGTGTGGGGGAGTTTCAACCTGCTTAGTTCTTCTTGTGTGCTTTTCATTTTTTTTAGGATTTTTGAGCTTTAATGAATATTCTTATCACTTTTCACACATCAATTGATTTTGAAAGAGTTGAAATGATTTTTGAAATAATTGATTTTAAATGATTTTTGATATGAATTATTTTCCCTTGAAATTGATTTTCAAGCATTTTAATGAGTTTGACTGATTTTTGAAATCCATTCCCATGAAACACTGACTAAAAATATTTTTCCAATACTGTGAGGTATTCTAAACCACTTTTACATATTCTTCCTAATACCCACACTTTCTTGAGGGAAACTTGAATTTTGTGTGAGAACCAGAATTTGTGAATATTCTCTTTCGAAGCTTTGGATTTCATGGAATGTATTTAAAATGATTGAGGCATCTCATTGGCTAGCCACATTTTATCTTGAGACCCACCTTTACATTTATCCTTCGTAATCCCTTAGATGCCATGAATTGCCTTATAGGTTTAAGCCACATTACAAGCCAATTTTTCCATACCTACCCGCACTTTTAGTATTTTTGCATGGATATTTCAAGTTTGAGTGTGGGGGAAGGGCCTTTCGTGTGCGTTCATTGGGATGTGTATCATTTATGGGTAGTGTGAAGTGTGTGTCAATACTTTGGGCAGTGGATAACAAGAGAATTGGGCATGTGTCGTCATTTCATTGTGCTTTATTTGTTTCATCTATTTCTCCTAAAAAAAGAAAACAAAAAAATGGATATGAGCTTGAATTCCTCATTGTACATTCTTTTATGACTCATGTCCCTCCCAAAAATCAAGGGCATGAATTGTCATTCATTCATTATATTCAATTTTTCAGCTCATCCTCTATGGAAAAAAAAGAAAATAAAGCTGTGCCTTTCTGGAGCTTTAAAAAAAAGAGGAGAACTTAGATGATATCATTCATTATAATCACTCATTGGCTCATGTACCATGTCATAAAGATGGGTGGGGTTTTTTTTCACATTTACAAGCAGTATTGAGTGAGGAATTTCCTGTGTTTTCACTTGATTTAATCATGCATTGTACTTAAAAGTTCAACCTCCTCTTTCTAGCTTGGAACATTTTTCAATCATTCTACCACCGACCCTAAGCCACAGAATCATTTGAACCTTTAATTAAATCCCTAATGATTAAATTCATTTTCATGTTTCACACTGTGGAGAAATGATAATTTTCACAAACCTATGGTGATACATGTGATTTTAAAGTATGAGCATAACTCCAGAATCAATTTCTCTTGAGTGAAGAGTGACATAAAATTCAATGTGAGGTAGGTTGTGATTGAGTCATGGATTGATTTATGAGGTTGAACAAATTTTAATGATTGAAATAAAAATGAGAGAATTATTATTCATAAATGAGACATGATGGAATTCTATTTTGGATGAAATCATTGATATTTTCTCATTTTTGATTGTTGTGTGGATTTTGATTTGGATGTAAGATGATTGCCCAGGAGTGCAATGTCTAAGTGTGGGGGAGTGATGAAACTCACATTTTCATATATTTTATACTGTAAAAAATTGTTTATAATCCCACAAAAGTGTTATTGAATGGGTAATTATCATGTTTTAAGGTTTTAGTGTTATTTTGAACCCAAATGTGAAAAACGACTAATTCTGGATTTTTGACAGAACTTTACGTCAGGGGTATTTTGGTCATTTAAGGAACAATAAAATTCCAAATTTTCTGATTCAAATTTTTTTAGAATTCTTATTTTATTTCCTTCATTTTTTTTCTTCTGGACCAGGAGCTGATTCGGTGATCTAAAGGGTCTAAAAAATCATTGAAGATTGGAGTTTTTCCGGGCGGACAGCATGGACCCACCCAAAGTAACGGACATCAAACGCGGCTTACACATATCCAAAAGATGTGTTTCCACCTGTGATACCTCTAGTACAGATAGGTACGTCTCTAAAATAAATTTTGAGGATGTTTGAGGTCATTAAGGAGTCTATTGAATGACATTAGATTGAAGGAACCTTCCAGGATGCTTCGTCCAGAAACAGCAACCGAGAATGAAAAATTCATACCTCCTACATACGGTTTCTATATTATCTGAAATTTGGAGAGGAGACGTCCAAGACATTTACGAACAACATTTATTAAGGTTGGAACGCGTGAATATGTCATTAAAGTGGTCTACAACGCGTCGACATTCGGGGGTCTAATTCTGCCTATAAAAGGAGGCCCTCACCTCCTTCCCAAATCATCCATTCTCCGTCCATTCCTTCAAGGCACCAAGGAGGAGATCTCCACCGAGGGAGTCCAGCCGCAAATCTTCCACCTTTCTTTTTATTTTATTTATTTTCTTTATTTTTAGTTTTTAATTGTAATTTAGATTTCTAATAAATTCATGCATTGTTTTTATTTTTATGTCCACCGATTCACCCTCTTTTCTTCCTCTCATCTTACCATCGTGAACTATAATACTCATGATCATGAGTAACTAATCCGAGGAATATCCCGAGGGAGTAATCAGGTTCTTGAACCCAAGACCATGTTTTTAATATTCTTTGAGTTAATTCTAAGGATAATTTATAGTGGGTGTAATCCTCACTATGGTTGTCTAAAGATTAACTTCTTAATCTACAACCATTTTCCCTCGATTGAGGAGGTGGATGAAAGGTGTGCTTGGCGATCTCTAAGTAGACTTTTCATTAATAACCGGTGTAGAATAAGGTGTGCACACATACGATGGAGTGTGTAAACTAAGAATATTTGAAGCTGGCCAATGAAGGTGCTCCCTGAATATTCTCTCGGGAGAACTTCCTTTCTTCCCTAATTACATTCTGTTTAGCATTGCATGGTAATTTAGAATTAAATTTTAGTTTATTCTGATTTATGAATTTCATTTATTTTATTAAATTACATTTATTTCATAAAATATTAAACAACAAAAAAAAGAATTAGATTAGGTGGAATAGAAGTAGTGATTTATTAACCACAAAAGCTCCTCAAGAGAACGACCTAGGTCAGCCCCTGTGCTGCACTTAGCTATAGATATTTTTGAGAGCGTTCACGACAACGATTCATCAGGTCACATCCCACTTTAGCTCCTATGCCATGCTAAGTGGAGTTGAGGTACCTGAGGGAAAGTTTCAACCATTTTTTTAGGTTTTTTCTAGTATTCATCCATTGAACATGAAGTCGAGAAATACCATGAATATATTGAACCTATTAAATGAGTTAAACTTCTTTACATGTAGAGATCTACCCACTAGGAAATTCAATGATGATGGAAGGGCTATAAATGAATGAAGATCATACATTATTTCCTTTAGAGATGGCATCCTAGAAATGCAAATTGATGGAAACGTCATATATGAGGCATGTGGTCCATATATATTTTCACAGTAGTTCAAGTTCTAGTAACAAATAATTGTATTACCCCCAGTGTGTGTCCAATCAGAAATGTACCCAATGGTGGCTCGATAGTTGTGGATGTTCACAACTGTAGAGAAGATCAAACAGTAATTAAACTACCTCTAGAGAGCATTTCCACTAGGTTTAATTCCTATTATGTTGAGTCTTGGATTTCATCATACCCCTAGGGAGTGTTAGTAGAATATGTCCCTCAAGTTAGAGTTGTAAACATTGTTGGGAATGGAAAGAAAGGTAGTATGGATCCTCCCTATCTATAAGGTGCTTAATCTCCTCTAAAAGATACATATGAAGAGGTCTCAAACACTCCCAAATGATCTCATGCATAGTATAGTCCACCAATCATGATCAAAAGGGATATTCCAACTGAGACTGAGCCTAGAAAGTTCAGTCATTATCATCAAGAAGATACCCAAACTCCATTTTACCATCCTTAAAACTTTATGGAGAGGTTTGGGAAGCCTATGAAACCAAATGTTGTCAAATCATATTCAAAACTGATTGGGATAGTCTTAGAATATGTGCAACTAGAGGTAGTCCAATTTTAGAAGAGCATGCCTTCTGATACTGAGGGCCTTGCGGTTGATCCTTCATGCTGGGATGCGGATTACATAAATTGGAAATTATCAAGACCCATCTATTATTTTCTTTAATTATATCCCCAATGTGGTGGAAATATACATCTGGGAGTTTGAGATTCTTATTTATGTAACCTAAAACCAGATTCCTTCCATGAGGCGGGTGGAAGAAACGCTTTAATAGGGGTATGATAAAGGGGTTGACCACCCATCTTCTAAGGATTGGAATGAATGTGTCGATCCTAAGGATGTAATTTCTTTTTTTATTATTTAATCTATTCTTAATTTATTTCATTTTGAACAAAGTGTTGTTACTGAGGGAAGATTCACATTGATTTGCTGTGAGAAAAGGTGATATCGGTTGAGATTCCATCGTTGAAATATGGCTTGACCGACACCCCACTTGGAAATGGTGAATCATCTCCTAAACTGGGATAGTTATCCTTAGGACAGAAGATAATGGAGGATGATATGAAGGGGGAATCTCTACTTCCTCCTCCGATGCCTATTTTTGAGTAGGCTGCTGCTAGACTCCCTCTATCAAAAAAATAAAGAGCGATGAAGAATGAAGTCTTTATCTAAGCACCTCATAAGTGATGGTAAGTCTTAATAGCATCATTTATATTTGATTTATTTAGAATAAATGTTTAATCATGTTTATAGTTGCAGAATCTCCTTCTCTATCTTCTCTCAAGGGGCTTGGATATGAGCCTTTGAAAACTGAAGTAGATGCTCTGGACACGATGTGGGTTCCCACTAGCGAGTCAGCTCCCTTAATAGGAGAAGTGTTAAGGGATGAGGCTACATTATCAGCTCATGTCACTACTACTACTATTTTAGAGAGGGAGAAAGAATCTGTTAGTGTCAAATGTACATCATAAGTTTTTATATGCCTACTAGTGACTTTTATTCCTTATGATATTTTAAATTATTCTCATGTGCCGAAAGAACTTATAGTGACCGATATTGACCTTGAAACTATCTATGAGGAAGTGATTTAGGGTATCAATTCATCATAGGAGGGTACTATTTTGGGTCCCGATCCTAATTCTTTAGACATTCCCATGGGTGAAACTACCATGGGGCTTGGATTATTAATATTTTCCATGAGAAATTATGACATGAAATTTGAAGAAGTACTGGAACACATTAATATTACCACCTATTTAGAATATTTTTGATCAATTTAATAAGGAATTTAATGGAATTGAGTCTTTATTTTAATCCAACCAATTTCTTATTCCTAGTGACTTAATCATTACTACTTTAATTTTTCAGCTTTATACATGTAGAACATTGTAGTGGCAATGCTCTAACAATGTGTCGAAGTCCTTATAGTTCCCACTATTGAGGGAGAACTAAATCAAGGTGATCCCAAAATAAGGAGTCTTCATAAGCCTCCCTTGGAAAGTCTCAGGAAGACTCATGAGAATTCCCCTCATCAAAAGATTTTGGATCAAACCACTAAGTTCAAGAATTTCCGGGAGGAATCCACTCAATCCACTGACCTGTCACTAGGTGAGTTTCACCAACCGCATTGATTATCCCCTGGTTCTTCCATTTTATATCTTTTTAAGGATAACAATGAACCTTATCCTTTATCCAGCTCCATCAACTTCAGCATCCAGTCCTGAAGGGGAATATTTTTCACCAATTCATTCAATATCAGAGAGAAAAGTCATTACATTCTCTGAGAGAGCAAGTTAGGGTGCCTAACTGAGTGCACTAATCCTAGAATAAATTTATCCATCTGAAAGTGGATCCAAGTCATATTTGGAGACACAAAATTCCTTTTTTATTGTACACCATGATTCTTAGAGGTATATCTAGAAGATAATCTCTAATATGCCTTTTGAATACATACCACTAAGGTTATACCGACATCTACTCCTATCCATCATGTTGTGATATGGAGGATTTTATTACCAAATGATATGTGCCATTGTTAAAGATATCATTCATAGATGGGGGAGAGAACATGAGCTACAACATCACCTCATAAAGGCGAAGCTTCTTGTTAACACAGATGATCTATGGGCTGTATTATCCCAAGAAGAGGCCTGCCACACTAAGAAATTGGAGGGATGTAGGTAATGGATTAATGAGAATACCATTCAAATATCAAACCTTTAATAATAACTGGTTGCCTCTCAGGGAGATCTCATAAAACTTCACCATTGTCTAGAAGGAACTTAAACTGAGGGGTCAACTGCCATTATGACTATGGTAGAGGAACTTCATCAGGACAAGGAGACTGAGGCTGTTCATTTGGATTAGTTTTGACAGGCTATGGATGAGGATCAAGAGGCCATTAAACAAATGAATAGTTATGTTGATATCCTTTTGTAAAGAAATATGGAGAGACTCTAACTTGTGGATGCTTTTCTGGGTTTTTATATCATAAATGAAAAGATTCCATTTCTAATCATCTATGTCTTCATCCATGTTTTCCTTATGTGATTATAACATAACATTGAATATGATTTTCATAGAAATACATATTTTCATCATCTAGTCATAACCATAGTGATAGGGATGGTAAAATTCTCTAATTTTTTTCTAATCTATAAGGCCTAGAAAGAGTAGTTCGACTGCTTCTAGGGTTATATGGAAAACCCTACAAACTTTTCATATTTTGTGTTATTGACCTAATTTTTTCCTAATTAGAATGAAGAAGAATTAGTGGGTGAGACTTGGATTTTTCTTAGGAATACTTTTTTAGATTTTCATCCTAATAAATTTTATGCTTTTTATCTTTTCATTACTCAATTCTTACCGAAACCATTCTGAGTATAGGTCTAGCGAGCTGTGGCTCAGCTTTTATCCAGAGTAACCTTTGCAGGTTTTCAATATGGTGGTTACTTTGTCTCTTTTTATGGGTAGTTTGAATTCGTGAAATCCGGACTAATTTTAATGGTGTTTTAGGTCAAAAAAACAATGACCATGAGTTTTGTAATGATGACCCAAATAGGGATTATTAACCAAGAATATTATGACATTCTTCAAATACCCCAAAGAGAATTTTAAGTCATTATTTTTTGATTTCAGAATAAAAACATGATGTAAGATGAGTATGTGAGGAATGGTCATGGACCAAGTTTGAAAAGTGCTTTATAGAATAATATTTTCAAGTTATATGGGAATATAGGAGGTCTCTCTTGAGGATGAATATGCAGTTAGTTGAAAACAATTTTTTGTGGGTGGAATTATTCAAATACAACTAGGAATGTTACTGTATATTCAAGCCATGGAATCCTTTTTCTGATAGGCTTATCATGTGGGAGACTTTTGAAAATACAACTATGTCATGTTACTAAAAAATCATACAAATAAGTTCTCAGGAATTATGAAATTATATTGCTAATGGGTGAAGAGATTTTATGGAGATTTGGAATTCTCAAAACCATGATGGGTGTTTTTCCAAGGGAAGATGTCTGATAATGAAGGTAATATATTTATTTTCATTTTCCATGAATGGGAAAATGCTCCTACGTGAATTTGGATCATGTGAAAGAGCGTATATTTTTTTAAGTGACTGATGTCAGGGAGAAGGCCCCTTTATAACAAGGGTTTAAGTATACTGTAGTTTAATGTTGTACAACCAGGACATGGACCATGTAATTTAATTTTTTATGGTGAGGACAGTGTTGTACAGTTTAACTTCTTAAGACTAGGTTTTTTTGTTGTGCATTTTAATGTCTTACATCATGGACATTTGGGGCTACAATTTAAGGTCTTTTAGATCTAATATAAAGATTTATGATTCTCCCTTTCATAGTAATCTATCCTAGAATGTACCATCATTTTCAGGTATGAAGTGTGAAATTTGGAAGATGTAATCTGAGGGCATCTGAATCCAATGATTGATATGGAGGAAACAACTTATGGCGATAGATGAGGTATCTCCTAAGGACAAAATTATCACTGGTTGACAACCTTGTTATGTGGGAAACTTTATGCAAACCCAAATGGGTTGTGTTACATAATAGTCAAATAGAAACATCCTTAGATTAATAGGCCCTTTATGTGGGAGTCTTATGAAAATCTAGCATGGGTGGGTTATTGTATAGTTAGGTAAAGGAGTTCTCATGAATTATGATTGTTTTTTCTGAGAATAATCTTCCAAAACTTTTGGATATGACAATGGGAGTCATTTTTTTCTTGACCATTGGTCATCGCTAAATGGATGAATTGTGTGGATTTCTGAGCTCGAGGGCCTATCGGGTGGCCTCCAGGGTCGGGATGGTACCATTTTGATGATATTTCTAGACCATTTCCTTTGAGACCCATCATTGAAGATGCTGGGTTGGTAATGGAATCCTCTACTTGGATGAGGACCCAACATGAACGGTAGTTAGGGAATACATCTGTGAGAGTTTGTATGAATCCATTTGGATTGAAGGGAGATCCTATTGGAAGTTTCAGAAATATAGGTGACAAACACAAACAAGAAAACCTCATCCAAGTAGAATATCATTAAATGAAAATATTCATGATTGATTATCATGCTTTTACCTCTTTAATTTTGAGAATTAAAGGGTCTTGATAGGTGGGTGACAGCATTAACTTGGCTAAGGATTCACGTTAGGTTAACTATTTTTCTTTCATCCCTGAAATGCCACATGGGGCTGGGATAGCACTTTTTGGTGTTATTGGAACAACCTTTAAATCAAACACATATCCACATCCATTTTTAGTGGTTTCCAATGAGTTTTATTTGTGGAATTAAAAAAACCCAATGATTACATATTTGTGATGAATCATGGAACTACATTCCAAAGGTAAGTGATTATTAGGGATCTTGTCCAATGATACTTTAGAACTCACATTAGTCAAGAGGATGGGAGGTCGAGCTCATCACACCCTTTTAGGGGGAATTTTTTCCTACTTCAGGATTCTCACATATATTTAAGATATTTCTGTGAATCATTCATTAATTACCATATTTGACAAGGGTCGCCCTTGAATTAACAATCAATTATTAGCATGCATGTAATTTAGAATCATTTTTATGTGTCTGAGGATATTAATTGATTGAGATATCTATAAGTATTATAGGATCTCTATCAATGGTACCCTCTTATGTACTAATTATATATTCTTTTTTCATTTTATTTTGATGATGGTTTTGAGCCATACGGTGGGGTTCTTTGGAGTGTATCATCATCAAAGTATATGAGAGTTGTTTTGATGTTGGTATCAGACCCATGAGATGGGATTCCTATGTATCCTTGTGAAAGGAATCAGAACCCATGTATTTTAGTGCCACTTAATTGAACACATCATACCTTTTAAGTTCATGTAATAATTACCTGATCGTGTAGTTTAGAGTCATGCAATAAGGATGTCTAAGAGAAAGGTTCCTAATCAAATTTTGGTATGAGACTTATGTATAATTATCCCAAGGAACCTAGAAGGGATATGGGATCCTAGGTTATATAATACCTTACTGGTAATGTGTCCCAAATAGAATTAGGTTTGATTTGGGGTATTGGGTTTGGACCTCAGGGAGGATTCCTACATATCTCATTTGGATGGAAATCAAATCCCACACATTTTGGTTGTTAGTACCCATGCCTATGGAGGCCATCTAAATATTTTTCTCATAGGGGAATGTGGTCCTTTGAGAGGATGGATTTGGGGCTTTCTCCTAAGGAGGATTCCCTGATAATTTGGGAGATTTTTTGGGGGATTAATCCTAAGTAGGATGCCCTTTGAATGATTATGGTGACACATTTGGACTTATTCCTATATTGTATTCTCTGAATGGTTGGGGATTACATTTGAAATAATTACCTGAAGTTGTATGGTGACATAGTTGGGGATTATACCAAGTAGGAGTCCCATGTTATTTTGGGTATTTGTTTGGGGATTATTACAAAGTAGGATTCCCTTGTTTAGTTGGGGATTACCCTTGGAATGATTCCCATGAGGTTGGGTTTCAGGGCTTACACAGTACATGAGATATTCCTTGGTGATTTGGGAGTTTTGGTTAGGTCTTATTCTTATGGAGGATTCCATTGTTTATTTATGTTTTACACTTGTAATGAGGCCCATGATGTTGGGCTTCAGGGATTACACTATATAGGAGGGATTCCCTAGTGATTTGGGAGGTTTTTTTGGGGATTATTCTTAAAAAGGATGTGCTTTTTAAGTTAGGGATTACACTTAGAATGATGCCCAAAAGTTTTAGGGTCACGAGGATACCATGATCACAACCAGTCTATGATCCCATATGATTCATACTCAGTGTGAGAAAAAAGAGTATGTGGTGGATCTGAGAAACCACACAATCTATTTTTTCCTAAGTTCAGATACATGTACTTGAGGACCCATGTCTATGGAGTCCCTTTGAAGGAAGGTGGGAGGAAGATCAGGGAGAAGATTCTCTGCCAAAACATGTATCTTCTTGTGCAGATGTCATGATCATAGACAACCCTAAGCCCATATGATTCATGATTGAATGTGAGAAATAAGAGTAAGTGGAAGATCTGGAAAATCACAACATCTTTCTACCACTGATGGAAGAGATCGGGGCTATGGGAGAAGAAGGAAGGGATTTGATGTGCCCCTTAACACCCATCATTGTATCTGGGATAGTCAGATATGACTGCCCATATGGATACACCCTAAGGGAATGGAGAAGGAGGAAAAAATGAAGCATGAGAGGTCTTGCAAAAAATTCTAGGGGATTACTCCATGATGGATTCCCTATATGGTTTCTAGGGAAGAGAGTAGGATAATGCAATAATACTCAAGGTAAAAACAAGCATGATCCTCACCATCCCCACCTGGAACTGGAGGTCCCTAGTCTTAGAGATGACGAGGGGAGGAAATGGTCCTAGACCTCGCACCCAAGACCTAGAGGTCTGTAACACTTCCCCCAGGGTTAGGGTCCTCATGACTAAAGGAGTTCATATCCACATTCACCTCGAGGACCCTACCCATCTGTTAGGACAAGTGTGGGAAACCTTCAACTGAAGGAATGCATATCCAAATGGGAGACATGTTGGTGTGCCTCTTTCCATGGTTTCGTAGGTCTAGAGGATTTAGTGGAGGTTTAAATTTGGTTTCTCTTAGAATAGGGATTAAAATGAAGAGGATCTATGTCATTGGTGTCTTGGAATAGGTACTGATAGGTGGATCATGTATGGTAGAGGATGGGTGAACCAAGGGGGTCTCGCGCAACGTAGGAACGTGTAGATTGTAAGGACTTCACACATGTATGACTTCACAAGATAAAGGTGTTTTGGGTGATATAAAGTCTGTGAAACAACACTTGAGTGAGGCTTTACTCAAGGCTTCAAGGGTTCCCTCAGGTGTTTTTGGAAGTATCTCACACAGGTCCCTAGTTAGGGAAGGAACCTTCACACTTTTCACTTTTTGACTAGGGGGAAAGGGTTCCTCGTGTTGTTGTCTTGGATTTCAGACCCTAGAAGGATTTTAATTCTATTATTCCCATTTATTCCCTCTTCTTTCACATTTTATTGATATACCTAAATGGTTTTTATAAGTCCTAGGTGAAGGAATGGGGTGAGAATAGATTCTATAGTTCTTCATAATTTTCTTTCATCCAAATGAGGAACCCTATGGTCCTATTTATAGTAAAATATGGGACCCTGAATGAAGGTGTTGGATCGCGCAGGTCTATCGTGCAATCCAATGTGAAGGTACCCTATGAGGTGCTTCTAGGTGACCCAACTATCTGGGCCTATACAGTTCCACTTGATGTGCAGGTACCCTGCAGTTCGATGTTTCTTTGGGGGGACATATGCAAAGTTTCTTTGATGAAGGGTGTGACCCTTGGAATTATTCACTTCCCTTATTTTATTCTCCTTAAGGTATTTTACTTTGACACATTTTCATCTGTGTGACAAAATGGAGTTTCAAAAACAATCCCACTAACACTATAAAAAGTATCCAACCTTCTAAATAAAAAGGGGACTACTTTCAAGATGAAACTATAGGAACTATCTATGGTCTATCTAGTCTAACTAAGCTCCACCAACTCTTAGTCCACCTAAGACTCCATAAAAAGGTGTTTATTATATATAGGACACAAAACATATGGGTAGATCTCATTAAAGAGTGATTATAAACATACTCAGTAGAAAATCCAAAAAACACTAAACAAAAATCCTAAAATATCATTTAAACACTAAATTATAATGGAAAACAAGATAAAACCCCAAATATTCCCAAGGGAAGACTCCAAGTCTCAGGTGAGGTCTATCTTGACTACCAAACAATAGATTCTATATAAAGTTCCAATGAAATTATTATCTATAATAACTCACTCCACTAATATTTCTAATAATTAAGGTTCTTATAAGACAAATATAGACTGATAGGGGATCATTTCCAGGTCTTATGGGGGATATCTAACCCTAACTGAAATAACTCACTAAGAAGGGGATTGCATACTCTGGTTTTCAGTCACGAGATACCTAACCCAACCTAGGTAAGAAGAGATACAGGATAACACATTTGACTATGTAGAGGGATACTTGACTCTATATAGCACCAGTCTGAAAAGGGGATCACTCATTCTCTACTTGGGATGGGATACCACAATGTACCCACATGGGAACAGTGATGAGGAAACATACCTAAGATGAAATGGCTCAAGGGAACACACACTTTCTCAAACTAAAGTAAATCAATAAGTCGTATAGAATATATACAAAATACATGGTTGTTTGATACTTTTATATCTTGAAAGGATAAGAATTATAAAGATAGGTCCACATGATGTGTTCTCTTCCAAAAATAACATTGTGTAAGTTGAAGTTTCTTAATACTCTATATATTCCACACATCTCCACCCACAACACTTTATCCTATAATTACACTATGGATATATTCTGAAAGTACCATGGATTAAGTGGAATATTCTCGAGTCTTCATCATCACACCACCAAAAGGAAACACCCAAACAAACTGGTTTCTAGTACAACTGTTTCCTGCACTGCCGTCATATTTCCAACATCACCAACATTCCCATGTCACATATACAATATCATCATTGAACCTACATAAAAAATATATAGGAACATAAATTCAAATGAACTATGAAGTAGGTTTTCAGTTAGTTGATTCATCATTCAATTTAACACCGAAAAAAATAAAGAATTAAGGGATAAAGGCCAAAAACACAAGGGTGAGCATCCAATATTTTTTGTGTTCATTTATCTAACATCGGTGAAATTCGAATGGATTTGATGGTAAAAAAACAAAACCAATTAAAAAACTACAATTATAAAAATAAAATAAAAAAATATATTTTACTAATTTAAAAATGGATTTAATGGGATGAGTTGATCCATGTTCATTCTAGAACTAAGAGAAATGGGAATACAAACTAATAACACAAAGGTCATACCTCGGTTTTGGATTAAACTTTGGATAATGAAATGTTTATAAGAACTGGATAAGAAGAAATTTTTAATCATTGTCATCTCTAATAATAATCAACTATGTCCATCATTTATCCCCATGAATAAACCTTCACCTCCATGATTTTATCTTCCAAAAATATCAAATGAATCTCCTTAAGAAATAATGGTGAAAAGGAAAATTAATTCTCACCTTAATTCATCCAAAATGTCTCAATTTTCTAGGAAAATTTCCAAGATCGGATGAATAATCAAGGGGGAGGGAGTATAAATCAATGAATTAAGGGAAACAGTGAATTAAAGGAGCATTAACACCCTAAAATAAAGTCTCATGCATTTATATTAAAAATTCATAAACCCCCTAAATAAATAGTGGATGAAATAGTAACATTAAAGATAGAAATATCATCACCACATCTTACACCATGGTGTTTCCTTGGTCATGTAATGTATTCAACAATATATATAATTATCAGTCTCCATGGGTGTGTGGAAAGACCTAGGCCATTTTTCCCTCACCGAGGCTTCAAAAACAGTCATGGTCGGGTTGCCTAGTCCATGACCAATAACATCCTCCTCTAATCATCATGTCTTTTCCACATCTTGGATAATCCATTTCCCCCATTTACCTTTTTACACTAAGACATTCTAGGGAAACCACACCTTTCACCAGGCTATGGTGTTGCACGTTTTGAATATAAAAACTCCAAACCCTAGAATTAAGCCTCCAACAACTTTCATGGGGCCTAGAAATGTTCTTCTACTCAACACCTTACTTTTCACATATCACTTAAAATATTACAAAGTATTTAATAGAAAAATGGAGTTGTTATAACATATACATAAAATGCATGTGGATTCTTCCTAAAGTAGTGAGAAAAGGGGGAGGAATAAGTAGAATCTAGTTGGTAGTGAGCCTTGGGAGATAGTGAGTCAACCCTAAACCTTGTAAGGTAGTGATCTTAGGTGATATGTAATCAAAAATGAACTTATAGTGATTTTTTTTCAAAGGAATGTCATCATTGATGCTCCATAAATATATCCCAGTGAAGAAAAACCAATAAAAACACCATTTACCTGTTACTTTATTCATGAAAAACAAAAGTAAGTAGAAGGAACCTTAAAGAATATCTTGTAAAGGGGTTTATTAGGTAATTAATTAGATCAATATATAAATTCAAGAGCATAAAAAGTTTCCCACAACATTCATAGGTTATGGTCCATTAAGAGTAGTGATATAAAAGGTCTATATAGTTTTAATTGGATAAGTCATTTTCACACCCTGATTCACCCCCACCCCCCTCAGGGTGATATAAATTTGAGCCCCTAGTTAAGTACCAATAAGTGGTATCAAAGGGATAGGTTCATTTTTTGTATTTTTTTCTCTAACTTTTTTAAAAGTTGTTAAATAAAAATAAAATCCATAATGAAGGATCATATATTTGATGGAAATAATTTAAAAACATGGAAAAAGGATTTCATTTCATTCATGGAGTATTATCTTAGATTTCCTTGAGAATTTTTTGAAGATTTAATTGTTCTATTGAGTAGACATGGAATTATCTTTGAGATAGATCAAAGAAAAAATTTCAATTGATGCTTCAGTAAAGAGGGAATTAAAGTAGGCTCTCAAGAAAAAATTATAAAAAAAGGTTAATCATTTCAATTTATCAAAATACATATAGATTAAATTGGAATATTTTTTTGGAAAATAATAAATTCCAAGTGATAAATTCCTTATGAAAAATAAAAAAGAATAAAAATAAGAAGAATTAATCTTAGAATATGTGTTCTCTAATAAAGGTAAATTCTAAAAAAATTCTTACAACAGATTATTAACTTGGAATAGAATAAGGATGTGGTGTTTTAGACTCTATTATGGACTTAAAAAGAATATATGATGAGGATGAAACAATATTAAGTTTTTATACCTAGAGGAGCACATGAAATGAAAATGAAGTTAAGTTGGAAGTGATGCATGGAGTGTATTATAAAATGAATAAGAATTTTTCCCTAGAAAACTAGAGATTGAATGTATTCAACAATCTATATAATTATCAGTCACCATGGGTGTGTGGAAAGACCTAGGCCATTTTTTCCTCACTGAGGCTTCAAAAACAGTCATGGTCGGGTTGCTTATTCCATGACCAATAACATCCTCCTCTGATCATCTTTTCTTTTCCACATCTTGGCTAATCCATTTCCCCCATTTACCTTTTTACACTAAGACGTTCTAGGGAAACCACACCTTTCACCAGGCTATGGTGTTGCACTTTTTGAATATAAAAACTCCAAACCCTATAATTAAGCCTCCAATAACTTTTATGGGGCCTAGAAATGTTCTTCTACTCAACACCTTACTTTTCACATATCATTTAAAATATTCCAAAGTATTTAATAGAAAAATGGAGTTGTTATAACATATACATAAGATGCATGTGGATTCTTCCTAAACCAGTGAGAAAAGGGGGAGGAATAAGTGGAATCTAGTTGGTAGTGAGCCTTGGGAGATAGTGAGTCAACCCTAAACCTTGTAAGTAAGTTATTATAGGTGATATATAATCGAAAATGAACTTATAGTGATTTTTTTCAAAGGAATGTCATCATTGATGCTCCATAAATATATCCCAGTGAGGAAAAACCAAGAAAAAACACCATTTACCTATTACTTTATTCATGAAAACCAAAAGTAAGTAGAAGGAAACTTAAATAATATCTTGTAAAGGGGTTTATCATGTAATTAATTAGATCAATATATTAATTCAAGAGCATAAAAAGTGTCCCACAACATTGATAGGTTATGATCCATTAAGAGTAGTGAGATAAAAGTTCCAAGTAGTTTTAATTGGATAAGTCATTTTCACACCCTGATTCACCCTCACCCCCCTCAGGGTGATATAACTTTGAGCCCCTAGTTAAGTACCAATAAGTGGTATAAAAGGGATAGGTTCATTTTTTGGATTTTTTTCTCTAAATTTTTAAAAAGTTGTTAAAGAAAAATAGAATCCATAATGAAGGATCTTATATTTGATGGAAATAATTTAAAAATGTGGAAAAAGGATTTAATTTCATTCATGGAGTATTATCTTAAATTTCCTTGAGAATTTTTTGAAGATTTAATTGTTCTATTGAGTAGACATGAAGTTATCTTTGAGATATATCAAAGAAAAATTTTCAATTGATGCTTCAGTAAAGAGGGAATTAAAGTAGGATCTCAAGAAAAAATTATACAAAAAGGTTAATCATTTCAATTTATCGAAATACATATGGATGCAATTGGAATATTTTTTTGGAAAATAAGAAAGTCCAAGTGATAACTTCCTTATGAAAAATAAAAAAGGATAAAAATAAGAAGAATTAATCTCAGAATATGTGTTCTCTAATAAAGGTAAATTCTAAAAACATTCTTACAACAGATTATTAACTTAGAATAGAATAAGGATGTGGTGTTTTAGACTCTATTATGGACTTAAAAAGAATATATGATGAATATGAAACAATATTAAGTTGTTATAACTATAGGAGCACATGAAATGAAAATGAAGTTAAGTTGGAAGTGATGCATGGAGTGTACTATAAAATGAATAAGAATTTTTCCCTAGAAAACTAGAGATTGAAATTGGAGGAAGTGTCTTTAAATTTTAGCATAAAGAAAATGGGAATAAAAATGAAATAACAAGGAAACATTATTAAATATATTTCCTAATATATTATGAATCAAACAACCATGGATAAGAAGTTTAAGGCAAGGATATTGCCTCTCAAAACCCAAATTAAAGAATGAATATAATCAGGTATGGATGTAGCTTCATGTTTTTAGGAAATAGTTAATGAATTAAAGAATAAATAATATAATATTAGAGAAATAGGGAAGAGGATAAACACCTTGAATGATATGATAAAAAATCCTCCAAATGTATCCTCAAAAAAATAGATAGAGAATCAAAATATAAAATATGGAATAAAATATTTTTTATATGAAAATTTTGAAAGTGGTAATATATAAATGAAGTAGTCATAAATGTGTGACTGTTATGGAATAATTAGGCACATCATGAGTAGATGTTTTAAATATAACAAGCCCAAATATGTGATAGGATCTCTAGAAATACAATATCCCAATCAAGGAGAAACCAAATGAGGTATGATTCTTATGGTAAATGCTTTATTTGTTCGAACCTTAGTCACATGTAAATATATTTTAATTGGAGGAATGCATGTAAGGGTAAAGAATCCATAAAAATACACTCCACCCCTATTTAGAAAATAGGTTCAATGTTTTATAGGATGAAACTAAGTCTTAATGAAGGGATTTCAAGAACCGATATCTGGATACTCGCAATATCTCTCTTGGAAATAAATAAAGAAAGTATAGAATCAAAAGAAATAGGTTTTAATAATTGTGATAAAGGTGGAAGAATAAGGGAAGGAGAATCTATCAATGAATAATAAACATTCCAAGATTTAACTCTTGGACATCAAGGAAGGTTTTTTCAAAAATGGTTCTATATAATACACTAAAAGGAAAAAGATAAGATTAAATGGAAAAAAATACATAGGTGATATCCACTTGTGATGAAATATAAGAAGTTTCTTGTTCAAGTGTGATCAATTCTATAAATATGGAAGAGCCTAAGACAAGGAAGATTATAAATACTTATATCCATGAATAGATGTGTGAAATTATTGTAATTAAAGTGAAATACTTTGGAAAGATATCATGTTTTACTCCTACAAGTAATAATTAATAACTTGAAGAGATGATTTCATTCCTTTCATAAAATATGAAAAAGGGAAAAGGAAATATGGAATGTGATGGGTTGGTTCATCTTGACCAACTATATTCCTCAACTTAATGAACTTTTAGGTACCCCTCTCCCTATATAATTTAAATGTTTATAAAACTCTTTAAAGTGTTCTAGAATTTTGGGGGAGACAT
Organism: Viscum album; assembly: GCA_963277665.1. NCBI lineage: Eukaryota > Viridiplantae > Streptophyta > Magnoliopsida > Santalales > Viscaceae > Viscum > Viscum album. The sequence continues at coordinate 733,758,406 of OY728146.1, read as the reverse complement.
GATCCATGGGGTAAAGGTATAGAGAAAGTACATATAAAAGAGTTTAATTAAAATCTACTAAAGTTGGGAAGTGCATGCTTCATATGATTGTTAGAAGTATCTAAACTCTATTTGATATTATTCATGGACATGGAAGTGAAGGTTGAACCTAATTCATCAAATGGAATAAATTTCAAATCTCGATTATGAAATATACATGATAGAATGAAGAGATTTCTCCTTCACTTTATTCTGATGTATTCGATGGACAATGGAAGTTGAAAAAAACCATGTAAAACATCATGAATAATCTTGGATTTAGTTTCCTCCTCTTCAACATGGACACTTTTGAGGTGGAGAGAAGGAAACCAAGTCGCGGGCTACCTTACTTCTTTGGAGGTTACGGGCTCTGATCCAATCTATCATCATATGGTGAGCTCCTTGAAACCCGAGGGTGTCAACTTAATTAAATGGGATTCCCTCGGAATCCACTACTACAATCCTCCTTAGGGTATTCCCAATGCTTGAGTTTTTGTGGGTTTCGGTTGTATCTCTCCCTTTCTTAATAAAAATCCAAAATGATTACGATGATAAAATTTCATAGAAAAGGGCCAAAACCAAACAACAACTGGTTTCACGCTAAATCTGACTTCAAAAAAAATTGAACGGGATATAAATTTAGTATAATAAATCCACTAAAATAGTAAAGGAAAAAATTTGAAATAACAATAAGGCAAACTCTATATTTATCTGTTTATATCCTAACATTTGGTATTAGATGTTCTGATATACAGGATGGTAATGGTTGTTATGATAAATGATTTGTTCTCAACAAGTGGTAACCCCAAATTAAGCTACAAAAATTGGATTCAATATTTAAATTCTAATGAGTATTTTTTATTAACATCAAGGCTATTAAGCTATATAATAATATTTTAAATCCTATAAAGAATGAAAAAGAATGGAGTTTAAGTGGTTTCATTTTTTCAAATTGAACTGCTCTTTCAACAAGTGGTATCAAGTTTTTAATAAGTGGTATCAAGTACTTCATCAGGTGGTATTATACTCAAAAACAAGTTATTTAATTATTGGGTTTGTAGAAATTTTATTTAGGATCATAAAACAGAGCATGCCATATAGAGATGATTGGACACATATTATTCAAAAAAAATGGACGGAATTTTTCCTACTGTGATGTTTTTTCAGAGCATATAGACAGAAGGTTTTTTCACTGGAAAGAAGTTCCTTCATGAAATAATAATTGGTTAGAGTTGAGAAGATGTATAATATTTGGATAATGAGTTTTTTTGGTGAGGCTTAGATTATAGATCTGAGATCATCAGGAATATCTCTTATAGTTGATGTCCATGGGTTACCCTTATATAGGAACTCACTAGAACCCTTACACAGTAGTGGGGGAACCTTTATGCAGGTATTGTCTATTATATGATGACCGGTTGTATGTAGTTTCATTGGGGGTTTATATAGTGTATCAATAGTTTCTCATGTCATTAGAAGGTTAACCATGAAACTTAGAGGTCATTGTAAACATATTGACCGATCAAAGACCTCTATAAAGAGGTGTGGTGTCCCAGATCTAAAGTTAGTGGTATTTTTATTAACAGTGTGTGTTTCTAAATTAATTTTATAAGACCTGATATGGAGAGGAAGTGGGATTTTTATTTTTAATCTCTTGTATCTCCTAAAATGAAATATGTTTACAGTGTTCTCCCATTGATATAAGAATTTTTTGAACCATGTAAATCTTGTTTGTCTATTTGTTTTCTTTCTCTTGTTTTAAAGTAAAATCATAGAGTTTTGTGTGGTGGTTTGGTTGATTCCTCTCTTCCTAGTTCAAGTGAACATAACATGGGAGGATAAGTTTATTATAAAAAATATATTACATAAAACATTATAGATCATTTCCACTATGAAATTTAGATCAATTGGATAGAAATCTATATTCAGTAAAGGTGGTCTCTCGAAGTTCATTTATTGGATCAAATGGATTAATTTTTCTTCTCAAGTGGTTATCTATTCCCAACATTAATTTTATTCACTATTGTTTTGGTTTGAATTTACGGAGTTCACAGGTTGTGTTGTGATTTGTAAAAGTCAAAGTTGTTATAAGTTGTATCTTGGTATTCAGGAGTGACATGGATGGCCTTATTATTGTCTATAAAAACATTTGTTATATACACTAAGCATAGGAACAGTAGATTAGAGGATTTATTTATATCTCAAGTACCATGTGGTAAATTCATTATATGAATCTCTTGAGAAAATATAGTAGTAACAGAGATTAGCTTAAGGATATTTTCTAGAGTTGGGTATTCCAACCAAAAATAATGTTCTTGTGGTTTCAAAGGATTTGGATAATCGATATGTAGTTGACCCAAAGTATGAATATGATTTTAAATAGGGGTATAATACATTTGATGAAGAATTACTTCCTATCCACATTGGGGGAGTTGAATATCATGAAGAATACCTCTTGAAAGTTGAAGAAAAAGGTGGGTTTATCATTTTTGTAGGTTCTTTACATACATCTAGGGGATAAATGTTTGTAAATGAAGGGAGAAGGATTCCATTAAAAAGGTTAGTTTGATCTTCAAAGTAAAATACCAACATTTTAAGGTTGTATATGATCCCTTTGAATTTAATTTCCAAAAAGGATTATCAATATTTGAAATGTAATATTTTCAACAAAATCCAAAGTGGGATATTGTTAGTAATCCCAAAGTATTGATTTAGATTTGTTGACAAGAGGTGTTGGATTTATTGACAAGAGGATTGTTTTATAAGAAGTGGTGATTCTTGGGAGATTTTTACCCAATATTTATCATCAATGTGTGTTTTTTACAACAATCTATTAATATTGAAATTTTTGATAAAGAGGTGATTATTTAAGAGGATTTAATGGATTTTGGTGGAAATTCCGAAGAAATAAGAATTTCTACAAGGAGATTTTATGATTGATGGAAGTTTTATGAAGTGAATAAGGATATTTAGGGAAATGAGGTGAAACATAAACAAGAAAATATGGTCATGCTCATAGTGGAGGGTGTGTTAAAGAGTCCTGGAAAGGACACTCCCATGAAGGAGGGCATGTTAGGGAGGAAATGTCCAAAAAAGGCAATTGACTAGGGACCATGGTCGTAGTGGTCCCCATGGTGAAATTTTAGTACACCTTTACAAAATAAGAAGAATAAAGTGAATACACTCATAGTGGAGGTTACTATGGTCAAAAGTTATAGATACATGCCAACATAGGCAATACCACGCCCTTCATGCAGCGGTGTTTGGCGTATCGGGTGAAAAACGGCCAAAAAATTTGTGCTTCATAATAGTGAAGAAGACGTGGTCAATCAGTTGAACTACATTGAATATATTAAAAAACCAAGGCTAAAATATTCTCTACCACACCCATAGTGTATGTCATGAAACTTATGATGTTTCCCTATATGAAATAGGGATGCCTAAAATGAGTTTGGTGGTGATGAGGTGTTTATGGTCGATAGGTGAAGCAACAACCCAAAATGACCACAAGTAGAGGAACACACCCATGGTGCTCAGTGTTTTAGAGAAAAAACAACCAAGGAACTTTCACTAGGATATAGTTCAAGCCATGTTGGGATTTGGAAAATAAAATTTGGTGAGAACAACTTTGGAAATGATTGTGCTGGTTTTTCATTGATCAAATAATCATGGGACATGTTTTTAGCCCATGATTCAAGCAATTTTGGTATTTTGGTTGTATTTTTTTAAATAATGGATTAAATGGAGCTAAATCCATGCTAAAAAGGAGATTTATTTCAAGTACATTTAATGTCTAACATATTTAAAGATTTGGATTTCGTGGAAATCATAGAGGAAATTTGTGGGTTTAATGGGCATTTTGAATAACCCAATTATGGTGTCCTTATGGAAATTTATTGTCACATGATCTTATTTTTATAATGGAAATCATATACATCCAAGGAATATACATATAAATAATATTGGATATCGATTTCAAAGAGATAAAATAATAGATAGTGGAGCACATTGAATACTCAATTCTCAGAGAAAAAGAAGTTTGTGTTCCATGCGAGGGGTTGGAAATTTTTTAAGGAGTTGGCATCCAGTGAAGACTTTGTTAAGTGAAGGTTGTTTTTTCTATCCAATATCAAAGGAGAGGTGTTTAAAAAAGAGGAATTCACAAGTTATTAATAATCATTTCAAGTGGACATCAACGGAGCATTCATTCATACATGAAGATGCAAGTCAACAAAATGAAGCTTGTGAAGGGACCTACATGTCCATAAAATGTGTGTGTATCCTTCCCAGAGCAGTGATAAAAGGATTAGAAAGAAGATGAAGTGATCCTTAGGCAATGGTTAGTCAGGATTAAACTAGTGAGCCTATGTGAGAAGTGATCAATCCTAAAAATATAGTGATTTTGGTGCATAATCATATCACCATGCATGATCTTTGGATGCATCCTAGTGAGGGTAAACTAATTAAAAACACCACGTCACTATTTAATTTATGAATGCACCCCAAAGTAAGTAAAATGAACCTTAAATAATATTTGGTAAAATTTACGATCAAGTATTTGATCAGATCAATGTTTAAATTCAAGAGCATACAAAGTGGTCCTTGAGGTTGAGAGGTAAAGATCTAATAAGGGTGGTGAGATAAAAGGTTTAAGTAGTTTTAATTGGTTAATTCATTTTCACTCCTTGAACCCCACCCCCCCCCCCCCACCACCATAGGGTGATATCACTCTAATCCCCTAGTTAAGAACCAATATTTTTTCAATAATCTATAAATTCAAATGATTCATTTTTTTTACAAAAAAAATACATAATTTAATGATTTATTTAATTATTGATTATCTAATTGTTCAACCAATATTAAATAAAAACATATTATTTATTATCAAAATCAACCTGAGTTAATCATTAGGTTATTTCTAGATTGTTTTTTCATTAATCATTGGATTGACCACTCCCTAACATTCATTTTTTCTAAACCAAGACATCAATATATTAAAAATAAATATCTCAGAGTACAAGCCCCTTGGGGTACAACCTAGTGGTTTCACCTCTACGGGGTCTTGGGGAGGTCTGGAATTCGAGTGTCTTTGAGTACTTTATAAGCATTGGTAGATTTTATGAAAACACAATTTTGCAGGCCAGCCAGTTAGCCCATGGGTTTTTGAAGACTAGGGCCTCTAAAAAATAGACCCATATAAATGTGGGCTTATTTTGGCCTAATCTAGAAAATCCACAATCTTCATGGACCACACCAAGAACCTTGATGTCTGGTCTGTGGAATTCATGTTTGTTTTTTTATAAAAATATAATATTTATCTATTGGAAAAATATTACCTACCTATACTACATTTTGAATTATATTTTAATTTTTTATATTATATAATTTGTTTAAAAATCAATACATATTGTTTTGACATGTTTTTAAATACTTATTTTTTATTTCATATAAATTTAAAACGTTAATATGTTTGAAATATCATTTTTTTGAAGAAAAAAATTGGGTCATGGTGTTAGCATGCAGGTCCAGCAAGGGTAGAACTAATGCCTAAACTTTTACGATCTACATAAAATTAGAACTTTCCTGCCCAGTCGGAAAAAAAATGGCCCACATGTGCGAGTTGGTGGGATGGCTAGACATGTGTGTTTAACACCAATGTCAAAACCTTTCCACAAATTATTCTTCAAAATAGAGAAATTTATATCATGATAATCCAAAATTTTCAATTAAAAGTATATTAATTGCAGCATCCAAACCCACAAAGCCAAGAAACAAGCCTCATAAAACATATTGGGTGATTATGTGGCAACCCATGTTTGAAGAACCTTCATTGATCTTTCTAAAAAATGATTAAATTTTGTATAATTCTAATTCATTGTCAAAGAAAAATTGTAAAAATTAGTATTCTATAATTATTGGAATTAAAGAAATTTTGTGTGTGAACAGGTGTAATTATGAATGAAGTCCCATTAAAAATAGGAAAATGGTCCACACCAACAAATGCAAGTTAAAGAACCTGAAAAACTGGAGATGTAAACAGAAATTATAGAACATGAGTCCAAAGATCCCCACATAACCTCCCACACATCACATTCTCTCCATATGCTATCTCTTAAATCCAAGAAAGCCATGCAGTAGAAGATAATACAATTCCATAAGCCATATTTTTCTTTCAACTATCCGCAAGAATCCACAAAAGAGATAATGTGTTCCTTTCTTGACAATGTTACCCCAAGTAATATTTTTTCATCATTTTATCTACTATTTGTAAGTTAATTTCCTTATCATTTTTATCTAATACTTATTTAGTTTTTTTCATAAATATTTTGATAAGTCATATTTTTCTTCCAACTATTTGCAACAAGCCATAAAAGAGATAACATGTTCATTTCTTCCAATGTTACCAAAATTTACATTATTTTCATTATCAATCTTCCAACACTGTATATTAATTTGATGTTCTTAGTTGAAACCCCATTCCCATTGTTGAAAACCAGAAGAGTAGAGGAATTTTTTTTGGTTAAGAACATTCACTCAATATGCAGTGTTGGAAGTTAGACAAAGAAAGAAAATGGAAAGTGTGGTAACATTGGAATATCATATTGTTTTTATACTTAAATATATAAATCCATAAGTCATTTGGGACGTGTAGAAATTAGAATCAACTCAATAAGAAACATGGTGTGACTGTTATGACTCTAGGTGCACCTTTTTATTTAAAATTGACATTAATTTTAGTAAAAAATATAGTCGACATACTCAAAATAGAACAAATTCATTTGGATTGTTTTGATAATTTAGAAAAAATATAAATAAGTCATTTAGTATGTGTATGAATCATCTATACCTCAATCGACACACGGTGTGACCGGTATGACTACATGTGCATCTTTTTATTTAAAATTGACTTTAATTTTAGTAAAAAAGAAAACCCGTAAACTCAAAACCATGAAAATGAATTTTTATTGTTTTTATAATTTAATAAAATGATCCATATGTCATTTTTGATGTATAGGAATCATCCTCACCTCAATCTGATACACGATGTGCTCGGTATGACTCAAAGCATCAGTTATCAGTTTAAAATTGAAATTTCAGTTCAAAAAGTGTGACTCATTGAAAGTTAATAAAATGAACTAAAATTATATTTATAAATTAGTAAAATGATTCATAAGTAATTTGGGATGTGTAGGAAGTAGTCTCATATCAATACAACACACAATGTGTCTTGTATGACTCAAAGTGTGTGTTTCCAGTTTCAAATGAAATTTTAATAAAAAAACACAAGTGACATATTGAAAACCAAGAAAATGCATTCATATTATTATTATACTTTATTAAAATGATACATAAGTCATTTTTTACATTTAGGAATCATCCTCGCCTCAATCTGACAGATGGTGTGATCGGTATAATTCCAAGTGTGCTTATTTATTTAAATTTGACATTAATTTTAGTAAAAAGAACAAGTGACATAATGAAAACTGAGAAAATGCATTCAGATTATTTTTATAATTTAGGAAAAAGATAAATAATTCATTTCAAACATTTATTAATCAACCCCACATTAATCCAACACACGGTGTGACCGGTATGACTCTAAGTGTTATCAGTTTAAAATTGGAATTTTAGTTCAAAAAATTTCACTCACTAAAAATCGAGAAAAAGAGTTGGATTTTCTTGATAATCTATGGAAATGGTTCATAATTAATTTGTTACATGTAAGAAGTAATCTCACATCAAACTGACACACAATGTAACTGGTATGACTCAAAGTGTGTGTTTCCAGTTTCAAATGACATTTTAATAAAAACACAAGTGACATAGTGAAAATTGAGAAGACGCGTTCAGATTATTTTTATACTTTATGAAAATGATACATAAGTCATTTTTGATGTGTAAGAATCATCCTAACCTCAATATGACATATGATATGATCATTATAATTCCAAGTGTGTCTATTTATTTAAAATTGACAATAATTTTTGTACGAATAACAAGTGGCATATTGAAAACCAATAAAACACATTCAGATTGTATTGATAATTTAGGACAATGATCCATAAGTCATCATTGATGTGTAAGAATCAGCCTCACCTCAATCTATTGCACAGTGTGACCGGTATAACTCTAAGTGTGTATTTTTATTTAAAATTAACATTAATTTTAGTAAAAAGAACAAGTGACATACTGAAACTAAGAAAATGAATTCAAATTGTTTTGATACTTTAGTGAAACGATCCATAAGTCATTTTTGACATGTAGGAATCACCTTCACCTTAATCTGACACATTGTGTGACCAGTATGACTCCAAGTGTATCTTTTTATTTAAAATTGATGTTAATTTTAGTAAAAAGAACAAGTAACATACTGAAAATTGAGACAACATGTTCATATTGTTTTGATACTTTAGGAAAATGATCCACGAGTCGCTTATGAAGTGTAGGAATCAACCACACCTCAATATGATGCACGAAGTGACCGGTATGACTCTAAGTGTGTCTATTTATTTAAAATTGACATTAATTTTAGTAAAAAGAATAGGTGACATACTGAAAACCAAGAAAACACATTAATATTGTTTTTATACTTTAGAAAAATGATCCATGAGTCATTTGTGACATGTAGGAATCAACCGCACCTTAATCTGACACATATTGTGACCGATATGACTCCAAGTATGTCTTTTTATTTTAAATTGACATTAATTTTAGCAAAAAGAACAAGTGACATGCTAAAAACTAAGAAAACACATTCATATTGTTTTGATATTTTAAGACAAGGATCCATGAGTCATTTTTTATGTGTAGGGATCACTTGTACCTCAATCTGATGCATGGTGTGACCAGTATGACTCAAAGTGTCCGTTATCAGTTTAAAATTGACATTTTAGTTCAAAATGTTTCACTCACTGAAAACTAAGAAATGTGCTCTGATTTTATTGATAATTTGGGATAGGGATTCATAAGTTAGTTGTGACGTATAGGAAATAGTCTCACATCAAACCGACACATGATGTGATTGGTATGACTCAAAGTGTCTGTTTCCAGTTTCAAATGACATTTTAATAAAAAAGACAAGCGACATACTAAAAACCAAGAAAATGTATTCGGATTATTTTGTTACTTTAGAACAACGATCTATAAGTCATTTGAAACGTGTAGGAATCAGTTTCACCTCAATTTGGAGCATGGTGTGACCATTATAAGTCCAAGTGTGTCTATTTATTTAAAATTGATGTTAATTTTAGTAAAAAGAACAAGTGACATATTGAAAACTGAGCAAACACATTCGGATTGTTTTGATACATTAGAAAAATGATTCATCAGTCATTTGTAATGTGTAGAAATCAACCACACCTCAATATGACACATAGTGTGACCGGTATAACTCAAAGTGTGTCTTTTTATTTAAAATTGTCATTTTATGTATTCTTTTATATTAATGCTTAATTTATTTCTTTATAGTATTACTATCATAAGATTTTTTTTCATATAGGTGGATTATTTTTCTCGGGTTGAGGTGATTTGTTTGGTAACTAATACCATGAGCGGACTCTTTTGAGAGTGGATTGTAGGCACCAAAGAAGATGAAACATTAAATGTTTGTAGATATTTGTAAATATAATTATAGAAAACATTGTTTGAAATGTATATAGTAGTGTTTTTTTTATTAATTATGTCAAATATATTTCAATTGAATTATTAATTTTTCATACACAAGTTACATGTTTTTTTGTACAGTTTTTTGGTGCAGTAGGCTGTTATACAAACAATGCATGACAGCAGGTTGGGCCTTTATTAGAGTTATTTCTAGCACTGATAAAAGTCTCCTTTTATTTTCACTAATGAAAGTGCTTATAAAGGGGTTCCTTTATAAGTGCTAACAAAACGTTGATAAATGGTGGTCTTTATTAGTGCTTTTTTAGCACTGATAACGGAGACCCCCCCTAACAATGCTAAGGACAACATCATTTTTTTAGTGATATTAAAAATCTTGTTGTGCACTACTAAAGGGAATATTTGTATTAGTGAATATCATTTTTTGATAAAAAAAAATTGTGGGTCATGGTGCTACCATGCAGGTCCAACAAGGGTAGAAATAATGCCTAAACTTTTATGACCCGCATAAAATCAGAACTAGCCACCCAGTTGGAAAAAATCATGGCCCACATAGGCGAGTTGGTGGGCTGGCTATACATGTCTGTTTAACACCAATGTCAAAACCTTTCCACAAATTATTCTTCAAAAGGGAGAAATTTTCAGAAAATTCAAAACTTTAAATTAAAAGCATATTAATTGCATTGCATCCAAACCCACCAAGCCAAGAAACAAACCTCATAAAAGAAATTGGTATTTTGTATGATTCTATTGGCTTGTCAAATTTTGTATGATTATAATTGGTATTTTCATTGAGCTTTCGAAAAAATGATTAAATTTTTTATGATTTTAATGGGTTTTCAAAGAAAATTTGTTCTTCTATAATTATTGTATTTTGTGCAATTTTTTGTGTGAACAGGTGCAGTTATGAATGAAGATAAATTGGTGGGATAAGTTTTTTTATTAAAATGGGTCTAGGGTTAAAATAATTAGGGATATGGGTTCAAAGCGCCACTTTAAGTGGTGCTTGATATATTTCGAGAGCATAGCACCACTTCAAGTGGTGTTGATCGTGTACAGTACACACGATCAGTGTCACTTCAGGTGGTGTTGATCCCTTTGGGGTTAGCCTACCGGCGCCACTTCAAGAGGCGTCGAGGCTTGGGCTGCCCTATAAAAGCAGCTCCCCCCCCCCCCCAATTCTCATCCTCCTCACTCTCTCTCTCTCTCTCTCTCTATTTTTTACATCTTCCTCACTCTTTCTCTCTAGTTTTTTACACTCTCTCTACTTCGGTTCTCTTTACTCCGGTTGCTCTGCCCGCGCAACCAACTCTCCACAAATTTGAGGTAATCCTTATTTTAAATATATTTTTTTGAATTATTTTTTTGAATTATTTTTTTAATTCATAGAATTATTTTATAATTATTGTATTATATTTAGAAATAGTAATAGTTTTTTTTAAATGTAGTTTGGTAATTAATTAATTATAAGTAGGTAATTAATTAATTATAAGTATGTAATTAATTAATTATAAGTATGTAATTAATTAATTATAAGTAGGTAATTAATTAATTATAAGTAGGAAATTAATTAATTGTAAGTAGGGAATTAATTAATTATAAGTAGGGAATTAATTAATTATAAGTAGGCAATTAATTAATTATAAGTAGGTAATTAATTAATTATGGTTATACAATTAATTAATTATAAGTAGGCAATTAATTAATTATAAGTAGGTGATTAATTAATTATAAGTAGGGGATTAATTAATTATAAGTAGGGAATTAATTAATTATAAGTAGGAAATTAATTAATTATAAGTAGGCAGTTAATTAATTATGGTTAGGAAATTAATTAATTATAAGTAGGAAACTAATTAATTATGGTTATCCAATTAATTAATTACGGTTAGAAAATTAATTAATTATGGTTAGGAAATTAATTAAATGTGGTTATGCAATTAATTAAATGTAGTTAGGAAATTAATTAAATGCGATTAGGCAATTAATTAAATGCGATTAGGCCATAAATTAAATGCGGTTAGGTGATTAATTAAATGCGGTTAGGCGATTAATTAAATGCGGTTAGGCGATTAATTAAATGCGATTAGGCGATTAATTAAATGCGATTAGGTGATTAATTAACTGCGATTAGGTGATTAATTAACTATGATTAGGTGATTAATTAACTGTGATTAGGCAATTAATTAACTGTGATTAGGCAATTAATTAACTGTGATTAGGAAATTAATTAACTATGATTAGGTAATTAATTAACTATGATTAGTCAATTACTTAAATGTGATTAGGGAATTACTTAAATGTGATTAGGGAATTACTTAAATGTGATTAGGGAATTACTTAAATGTGATTAGGGAATTAATTAAAATATAATTAGGCAATTAATTAAATCTAATTAGGTAATTGCTTAAAATCTAATTAGGTAATTACTTAATTCTAATTAGGCAATTACTTAAAGGTAATTAGGAAATTACTTAAAGTTAATTAGGCAATTAATTAAATCTAATTAGGCAATTAATTAAAGGTAATTAGGTAATTAATTAAAGGTAATTAGGTAATTAAGTAATTCTCATTAGGTAATTAAGTAATTCTCATTAGGTAATTAAGTAATTCTAATTAGGTAATTAAGTAATTCTCATTAGGTAATTAAGTAATTCTAATTAGATAATTAAGTAATTCTAATTAATTAATTAAGTAATTCTAATTAGGTAATTAATTCAAGGTAACTAGGTAATTAATTGATAACTATGTACTGAATTGAAGTAGTTATCTTAATTAGGGAAGTAGTTATCTTAATTAGAGAAGTAGTTATATTAAGTAGCGAAGTAGTTATAAATTACTTCTAGAATATACCCTTGCATTACATTCTAGGTTTGATAATGAATTTAGTTTTCCATCTACCTTGACCTCAGTTTTTAATTGAAGTTATGAACTTGAATTTAGTTGTTGAATATATTTTTTCATATTAAGTGTTAAAGTTGTCATGAAATGAATGTTATCTTGAGTAAAGTATCCCTGGGTAGAGGGGATTTGGGTCGGACCACCTACTTTCTTGGAGGATTGCCTTTTCTAGGAAAGTGAGTGGGGTTGGCTATATGTCGCTCTAGGCTTACTCGTGTGGAGTTTTTCAATTTCATATAACTCTATGATTTTACATGATGCGTTCGTGTACCTCATGCATATAATGCATGTGAATATGTATGAATATGTTTGACTTTTATTTTTGGGTAAGTAACACAAACTTGTGGGTTGTGTAAAGATTTACACATCAATATGGTTTGAACATATTGATTTGGTGGAGGGATTAGGATTCCAACCTGAATTACTAGAAGCATGCATACATAAATTGATTCCCTAATCGGATTTAATTAATAACAATGGTTTATTTTAGATAAAAAAGATGGATGTCGCCTATATTTATTGAAACGAACAAATAATTGAGACAGAACAAGGATGTAGTTATAGTATACATCTAGAAGTTGTTGTGATGATTGGGGGATGTACTACTTTGGAAGCTGTGCAAAGGAAAATTCATCAAAAGTTAAAACTGGTGAGGAATCAACTGATAGATTCAATCACATTCAGACATCTGCAATATATAGATAGGTTTTGGCATGTGGAATATCTAGTAAATGATGATGATGATTGGGAATATGTACTTTCATTGGTTAAGTATCTACATGGGAATCAAATGATGGAGTTGTATGTCACTATAGCTAAAATGGAGGTTCCATCGACATTGGAAGTTGGCCCATCTCAAATTCATGAGACTATGTCATATGCTCCTACACATCAAGAAGTTCCATCAACATCAGTAGTTGTTCCATCATTTCCATTGTCCATAGTTTCAATGGATAGTCCTCCACATACTTTAGATGCATTGGTCGATGATTTTGAGGATGATGACAATTTCGAAGAAGAAGATGAAGAGGAAGTTGAAGAAGAAGAAAAAGAGCATGTGGAAGATCATTTTGTGCCCACTCATGTGAGGTTCAACTGACCATTGAACCATCCTCCACTATTGGCTTCATGGTCGAATGAAGGCATGAATCTCTTTCCAGAATTTGATTGGTCAGTTATTACTCCCAGTTCAGAATTTTCAGGAATCATTGGTGGCACAAATCGAGTGTCAGATGACGGTGTTCTGTATATTGGTAGAGAGTTTGAGAGCAATGAAGCAATGAAAAATGTGATAAAACAATATCACATTGAAAGACATTACTTTTATGTTTTAGAAGAGTCAAAGACATCTTACTATTTGATCTGTTGTGACAAATATGAATCGAATTGTCAAATGCATCTATGAGCTATAATTGATAACACTTTTCACAGCTGGAGCATCACTAAATTTACTCCACACACCTGTGTGAACCCAAGCTTGTCACCGGAACACTCTTCATTAGATTTTGAGTTTATTTCAACTATTATTGTAGAAATGATTAGAGCATGTCAAGACGTTCTTGTGGGTCTGGTGATGGAGCGAATCAAACAATTTTTTGGGTATCAAATCTCTTACTGGAAGGCATGGGCGGCACGACAGAAGGCTATTGTGAAAGTGTACAGTGATCGGGACGACTCTTATCGAGTTTTACCACAACTTTTGGAGATTCTATGCCACAATAATCAAGTGGTCTATCAGTTACATACTGTTGAATATGTTAACCAACACAACCAAATTGACCACTCAATGGTTGTGTTTGATATATTATTTTGGATGCCAATCGGGGGAATATAAGAATTTTCGGTTGTCGGATGGTTCACCCACGCTTCTACCAAACAGCACTAGACTTTGACCTAAATGGAGGCCAAAGTCGACTCGTATTCGAAATGAGATGGATTTGCATAGTGAACAACCAGCTGGACGAAGGTGCAGCATATGCCGCTAGGAAGGTCATACGAAGACACGTTGCCCTAGACACATAGGAAAATCATCTAATGGTTAAAATGAATCATGTACTCTATCAGTTACTATAAAAGTTCGTACATGTAATCATTTTTATCACTATCATCATTTTTAATCATATTTGTCTTATTTGTATATAGGGTAACTTTTAGAAAATGTACTTATATATGAAGCCAAATAAACATCAGTATTCTTCCAACACACTACATCAGTAGAAACAACAACAGTAATAACCAAAATACAACATTTAAATGAACCCACACACGATGCATAAATGTTTTCTTATATAGGTAGATTCCTTTTTTTAGTTGGTGTTGTTTGTTTAAAGCTACTCATGCAGTGCTAACCATTTAAAAGTTCACATTCAAAAAAATAAAACCATTTGAACTATGAAATGAAAATGTCATCAGACTTTTATAATGAAAAATGAACTTACAATGGCCACAAAACAAAAATGAGGAAACTTCGAATGTCTTCACCCCAACACCCCAACACGGGAGACAACAACTGACCCAATGTGTTTATGCTTCTTTCAATCATTATATGATAAATTTCATACCTTACATGATAAATGTCATATCTTACATGAAATTAATGTTTTACTGTTTGTACATTCAGATGGAGCAACCACTGTTATCTGCCCAGGAGACGCGCGTGTCGCGTGATGTGTTGGCGTGATGACCTGTTAGACATCTTGTTGTTCGGAGAGCGCATCATTTCCATCACGAGGCACCACCGACAGCTATTTTTCCATACCTTAGACATGCGGGATTTTATGGAGTCGCTATGTGTGACTTCAAGACCATTGATCACCATTTGATTGTTGCGTTGGTTGAGAGATGGCAGCTAGAGACACACACATTTCATCTCCCATAGGGGGAGATGACTATTACTTTAGAGGATGTCGCCTACATGCTGGGGTTACCCATCCATGGACATGTAGTTATGGGTGTTGGTAGTGGCAACTGGGCTGCAGTCATACAAAGGCTACTAGGCATTGACGTCGTCAGCACACGAGATGTCCTCTAGTGTTCACGCTTGCGCATGAGGTGACTTGATCAGCATTTCGACGTTTTTTTTTGTGATGCAGACGAGGAGACACTTATTCAGCACACGTGTGCATACATTTTGCGGCTGCTTGGAGACATGTTGTGTGTCGACTACTCCACCACTTTGGCACACATGATATACCTCTCATTACATGAGGATCTGGATCAGACAGCTACATAGAGTTGGGGGTCCGCTGTATTAGCACATCTTTACATATGTCTATGTACCAGTTGTCAGGCCGATTCACATCAAATTGCAGGTTACATGGTGTTAGTACAGATGTGGGTCTGGGAGCGTTTTCCACGCATCGCTCCTCGAGCTATCGCACCACTTACACCGAAGCTATTTCAGGATTGTCCTCGGGGACGATGGTATGTCTACATCATTACTTTCAGTTATTTAGTACTTTTGTTATTGTTTTTTATAAACATACCGCATATTGCAATTTTTTTAATCGGGTGGAGTCAGTCTCAGAAGTATGCACATACTATGAGACATAGTCTGCACAGCTTCCGACATATATTCAACGTCATAGTGCCAGCTGATGTAAGTTAAACATTACTTTTTTGTAGACAAATTTGTTTTGCTATCATTATTTTAAGTTATTTCAATATAATCTCAGTAACATTATCATGCTAATATATGACTTATTTTTTGAGTTTACATTTCAGGTTTCATGGACTCCGTATACAGGTTATGTCTACGCATCGCTTCCACCATACTGCACAGCTATGGTTGGAGATCGTGCTGCAGTGGTGTCACTCATCCACTTCCACATCATTGAGTGGCACCAGCCAGACCGGGTCATGCGCCAGTTCGGTTATATACAACATATCCTCATGGCACCAGGACAGCCTACCAAGTTACATTCTATTGTGCTTGTAGGTAGACAGACGACAGACTGACGGCGAACTCATGCATCTTATATCAAGCTTTGGGGCACGCGTGCCCGATTCAGTATCTTTCCATTTGGATATACCACGGCACGCTCTTAGTTATTTGCTCAGGGGGGTTATGCATACTAGTATCGACGTCACACCATCATACACCTTACATGTCAAGGGATTGACATTCAGCAATTGGTATGTTTACTAAGATTTATTATTTTTGTTTAACTCATTTTTTGTATTAATTTGAATGTTATTTCATTTGCAGGCAGACGTCATTGGTCATCTTGCACATACCACACAGCATCAGAAGGATGCATATATTAGACGGGATGTAGTTCATCGGGATGTGTTGGCTCTCCTCGATCATCTCCGGTTGATATGTGACAGTTTTTTTTATGAGGAGTCACAGGTATATCCCGATCCATATCCTCCAGCTGAAGCTCCTGAGGATGACGATGTCTCTACTATGCCTACTGAGGACAATGCACCGCCACCACCGCCGCCAGCTAGACAACAGAGACAAGTACATCAGGAGGGGCAGAAGTGACGACATTGACATCCGAGAGCGGCTCCTGCAGATGTCATCACACCACAGAGAGACGATATGGGTCAGCCGACTAATGATATTGTACAGCAGGGAGACACTTATATACCACAGATGTCGTCTCCGCAGATTACTATGGACTTCGATCTGGGTGTGGTCACACAGCTTATGGCGGCCCTCTCTCCTCCCGACGAGCCCTTTTTTCAGTGCCTTATTTCTACCATTTATAAGAGCATCGGAACCATATGGCGCCCCATATGATTTTGTGTTGTCATTCTCACATAGTTTTGGTCAGTCCTCTACACAGCACCATGAGGAGGCACCAGAAGCACCGGAAGAAGAGAAACCCACAGCTAGGACACCAGAGCGACACAGACGTCGG
Source organism: Viscum album (assembly GCA_963277665.1). Classification (NCBI taxonomy): domain Eukaryota; kingdom Viridiplantae; phylum Streptophyta; class Magnoliopsida; order Santalales; family Viscaceae; genus Viscum; species Viscum album. The sequence continues at coordinate 733,740,998 of OY728146.1, read as the reverse complement.
ACGTGGAGAGGACGTGAGATTCAGACGTCGCGTTGTGGTACCGGGGGCATCGTCGTTGATGTTTTCGGATGTCATGTTCTATATATTAAAAAACCTATTTACTATGATAAGTAATTGTTGTTTAAGATAAATAACAAGAAAATCAAAAATATAGTAAATACAAACCAATTTAAATTAACTATTAATAATTTATATATTTTCAAAGTCTCATAATTATAACATTATTATGTTTCATGTATGTGACTTTAGAAGCGTATAAATTATAAAGTACAAGTATAATCTAAATAAAATTTGTCACACAGACTAAACATATAATAATTTCTTGAAAAATGAAAATAAAAACAAACATATAGTAAACACAATATATTTTACATGACGACTTAAATATTTAAAAACATCACATTTATAATTATATAATAGTAAATACATTTGTAAATAGATTTATATTTATAACTATTTATTTTTAATTATATATATACATAACTATATTTATACACACATATATTTCAAATTATATTTATTTATAATTGTAAATATATATTTATATAAAAAAATCTTTTTTATAATTATATATTTAAAATTATATTTATAAATACGTAATCACAATTCCTTATATTTATTTATATTATATATAATTACTTATCATTATAAATATATATTTATGTATTTATAAATATAATCACAAATATATATTTATAAATACAAATTCATTTAATATTTATATGTAAATATATATAACCATTTATAATTATAATAATTTATAATATAAATATATATTTACAATAAATAATAATATTTATATGTAAATATATATATATATATATATATATATATATATATATATATATATATATATATATATAACTATTTATAATTATAATATTTATATGTAAATATATAAATAAAACATACCCAAATGGGCAAAAAAAAAAACACACAGGCACAAGTTGCGCTTTATGCTTGAAGTTGTGCTTAGGGGACAGATTTCTTAATAATTAGGAAACTGGACCAATTAAAAAAAAACCTGTCACAAAATTCGCCTATGAATGATGTTCCATTAAAAAAAAGGAAAATGGTCCACGCCAACCAAAGCAAGTTAGAAAACCAGCGGAAAAATGGCGATGGAGACAGCAAATAGAGAACACGGGTCCAAAGCTCCCCACCTCGCCTCCCGCACATCACATGCTCTCCCTGCTCTCTCTTAAACCCAAGAAAGCCGTGCAGCGGAAGACAAGACAATTCCACACTCCCCTCCTTTCTCCCACATTTTTCTTTCTTTTTCATGTTTTTCTCAACATTTGAATTGACTATTCCTCCTCCTCTCCCTTCTCCAACTCCAGACCGACGCCTATAAATAATGCCCACCTCTACTCCCTCCCTCAAACTGCACCTGAATCTTCAAATTCATCTCTGTTCGTCCACTGTTGTACAGTCTTCAAAGGAACTGTCAAATGGGTTTCAGCGGTGGTGACGCGAAAACCATGCAGCTTCTGTCAAAGATGGCCACCGACGACGGTCACGGCGAGGATTCGCCCTACTTCGATGGGTGGAAAGCGTACGAAAGCGATCCCTACCACCCCACCACCAACCCCTCCGGCGTCATCCAAATGGGTCTTGCAGAGAACCAGGTTCGTCTCTCTCTCTCTCTCTCGACGGTGCTAGACACCATGGCGATGAGGTGTTCACTGTCAAAATCTCATCATATATTAATGATGTTCCAGCTCTGCGCCGACGTGATCGAGGAGTGGATCAAGCGGCACCCGGAAGCCTCCATCTGCACCCCCGAGGGAGTCCACGCATTCAAGGACATCGCCAACTTCCAAGACTACCATGGCCTGCCCAAATTCAGACACGTATATTTTTTGTCTTGGATTTTTCCGGATGTCAGGGACTATGATGACATGAAGCGTGCGTTTGGCTTTCTTTTTCCAGGCGGTGGCCAAGTTCATGAGTAGGGTTCGGGGCGGGCGGGCGGAGTTCGATCCTGACAGCATTGTAATGAGCGGCGGCGCCACCGGGGCCAACGAGACCATCATTTTTTGCCTGGCGGATCCCGGCGACGCCTTCCTCGTCCCCACCCCGTATTATCCCGCGTACGTGTCGTTTTATCGTTTAGTTAACTGTCTATCACTGTTCGGGTTTTGGTGTCCTCGTCGTGGTCGCATTAATTCTTCCCCCAAATAGTCAAGCTTTATACGTTTATATGTTTCGAATATCTTAAGACACGAGAGGGTATGCGTGGATCACAGGTTTGAACGTGATCTGAGGTGGCGAACCGGAGCGCAGATCGTGCCGGTGTTCTGCAACAGCTCCGACGGCTTCCGGGTCACCGGGGAGGCGGTCGAGGAGGCGTACCAGAAGGCCAGGGGGGCTGGGATACGGGTGAGGGGCCTCATCCTGTCAAACCCCTCCAACCCCCTGGGCACCGTTCTCGACCGGGCGACGCTGACCAACCTGGTTCGCTTCGCCACCGACCGGGGCATCCACCTCATCTGCGACGAGATCTACGCCGCCAGCGTCTTCGCGGCGCCGGAGTTCGTTAGCGTGGCGGAGGTCGTCGCCGAGCTTGGCGGCCGGGTCGACCGCAACCTCGTCCACCTCGTCTACAGCCTGTCCAAGGACATGGGCCTCCCTGGCTTCCGGGTGGGCATCGTCTACTCCTACAACCACGTCGTGGTGGCCGCCGCCCGGAGGATGTCGAGCTTTGGGCTGGTGTCGACGCAGACGCAGCACCTGCTCTCCGCCCTGCTATCTGACGATGCCTTCGTGGGGCGGTTTCTGAGGGAGAGCTCGGTGAGACTTGGAAAGCGGCACCGGGACCTCACCGCCGGGCTTGAGGGGGCGGGGATCCGATGCCTGGGGAGCAACGCGGGGCTGTACTGCTGGATGGACCTGCGGTGGATGCTGGAGGAAGCGACTGTGGAGTCGGAACTGAAGCTGTGGAGGGCTATAGTCCGTGACGTGAAGCTGAACGTGTCCCCAGGGTCGTCGTTCCGGTGTTCGGAGCCGGGATGGTTCAGGGTCTGCTTCGCGAACGTGGACGAGGAAACTGTGGCCGTGGCGCTTGCCCGAATGAGGAGGTTCGTACGGCGGAGGGATGGGAATAATGAAGAAGAACAAAAACGGGAAGAACCCAATCGGTTGCCGCCGCCGCACAAGCAGTCGGCGGTGGCGGAGAAGAAGCGGTTGCAGAGTAACGCGCCGAGGAGGCTGAGCTTCAAGTCGGGGCGGATGGAGGACGCGGTGCTGGGGCCGCCGCACGCGATGTCGCCCCAGTCGCCGGTGCCATGCTCTCCGCTGCTCAAGGCCAGGAGTTGACGAACAAATAACCATGTAAAAGGCAACAAAAACAACTATTTTTTCCGAGCCTTTATTAGAATAAACAATGTTGCGTTGAAATACGATACCCTGCGCATTTTGATGCCCGTGCCGGCTAATTTTTTTTTATCCCTTTTTTAATTTTTTTTTTTGTTTTTTTGCCTGAATGGGTTAGCCATCATAATATTTGAACCCGGGATGCGTGTTCAGTCGTGCACTAGCGGTCTTTACTATCACCTCCCCTTTATTTATTAGTATGATTAAGATACGACTTATTTGAAATGAAATAAAAAAATTCATCAAATTCAAATATAAACAATTTCTACAGGATTCCATTATTTCTATAGTTTTTCCCTTAGTATATTTTGGTCATTGATATTTACGAGTAATTTAGTTTAATAGAATTGATATTATCGTCATTTTTTTATCTTGTTAAACAAATTGTAATGATTGAAGTTTTTCTATTTGGAATCGTGTTAGGTCTAATTCCTATTACTTTGGCTGGATTATTCGTAACTGCATATTTACAATATAGACGTAGTGATCAGTTGGACCTTTGAAAAATCTAAATCATCTATCTTTTATCTTTCTTTTTCATTTTGAATTCACAGGAGGTCAAATTAATCTTTTTATTCTATGTATAGAATTGTATCAGTGTAACAAGAAAAAATCTCAAAGTCGTATTTTATTTGTTTAATTGTGTTTATTTATTTCATTTGTATGATTTATTTATTTATTTAATTTTTAATATGTAGAAATTAATATTTGTCAGTATGCTTTATTTATTTCATAGTATTGATGATGTTGTGGTATGTTGGGCTAGCGGAACAAAAATACAGCAGTGCAATCAATCCAAACAACCACAAAATAAACAAGAACCGGTCTGGAGCTGTTATTTTGATATCGCATGAACCAAATAAAACAGAAAGTGCTGAAAAAATAAAGGAACACAAAGTGCTGAAAAAATAAAGGAACACAAGAATTTATCGTGCTTCGGCCCCTTTAGGGACCTACTGCATGGCCAGAACACCACACCCACGCACGCGTTTTATTAATTGCTCAAAAGAAAAAACAACACCAGATTACAATGGACAACAAACAAAACAACCGGCAAAAGCAGCGTGATAATTAGAAAAAAACGAACGACAAACAACAGCTGGAAGAATGGAAACCCCAAGCAAGATTTTCGAGAAACTGGGTTGGAAAACACTTACAATGCCGGACAAACGTCCGGCTATCCAGTTCACCTCGTGCAGCAGATCTCCACGTCGAGTAGCAGCTCCTCACCCCGCAACAGGACCGCGATGCGCAGGTCTTCGACTAGCAGCGGCTCCTCGTCCCAGCAGGTCAACATCAAGAAGCAGAAATCCCCTTCGGTGCGCAACAAAACCGCTGCGATCAGGCCTTCGGCGTCAAGAACCAAAAAAACCCCCTTCAGCGCAGCACCTCTTCGAAGGCAGTATCAGAGCCGAAGTCGAGGGCAACGATGAGAACCAGAAATTGGGCCACACCGTGAAAGAACAAGAGGAATTTCAGATCTGTTCACGCTGCTCTCTCTCAAGATCTCTCCAAAACGGGTCTGTCTGAAGCTCTCTCAAAACTCAAATCTGTATATCCAAAGACCAGCCGCTGTAGGGGAAGATGAAAACCCCCCTGCCAGATTGAACCGCCTAACTGCACAAGCCACAGAGAGTTTGCCATGAAGCCCTCCGCTGAACAGATCCAGCAAAACAGCATGCAACCGCTCAACACATCCAACGATCATGATCAAATGGACAACCATCAGATCAAACGATTAGAAGAGAGCCTCGTGTAAAAATATGGATTGCCAGGGTGGATTAAAAAAACAGCAGTCCAAATAACCGGGTCCAGCAAGTTTAAACAAAAATAATGCATAAAAAAAAACAATAAAATGAAACGGCGGATAATTTTAACATGAAAAAAAAAACGTGAAATTAAAATATCTAATTTCACAAATCTCCACCATTTTCATTTAAAATTTGACGATGTTCTTGCACCTAACCTATGAATTGAATCGGGAAATCATGCTAAACAACCTAAGCAAAACAAAAACAACGATAAACAGTGCTAGTCAAACTATTCACTACTTATGTCCAACATGTGTATCAATGTGATACACATTTTCCCTCATCAATTCCATCTAAACTACTACTTAAACATGCTTAGAAGTAAACTCTCTAAACATAAACAAAATGCATAACTGCACTTACCTGAGCCGACTGCTGAGATCATGGTGTCAAGGAAATCTCATACTGCAAACTAGTACCTGCACACAAGCAGCAAATACAGCAGTACCAATACTCAAAGTATAACAACAATACAATGATATAAACATAAACCCAACAGTGCAAATGCAAACAGTAGTAGCAAAGAAAACAGCTCATGCAAATGAAAGCAAAATAGGCAAACAAAGCACAAGACTCAGAGCAAGCAAATTACTTACTCCACCTGAATCTAAGACAGACCCAGAAAACTCTCTCCACCTAAGGGCAAGACACTGCCTAGACATGTGCAACAGGGGAAGACACCTCCAAACCTCAACCGCTGTAAAACCCATACAGCCCCAATTCTAGAGCCAACTCGTAACCACGAGGAAACACACCCAGCAAGCAAGGGCAGCCCGCTACCGACCTAGGGAAAAACCATCCTAGTCTAGCCCACCCGCGACATCAAGCACCTTATTCCTAGGTACCCATCCAATGTCGACAAAGAGATACCAGCAACACCCCCATCATGAAGTCTGGTGATCAGCCAGACACCTCCCATGATCTGCTTCTCTTAACCACTGCTCAACGCTACACTATCCTCACACCAGGTTACCTCCCGAGAGGCCTAACACACCTAGGACACCAAGAAAGAAACAAAACCAGAGTTGAACCCACAACTCTGCCCCCCTGCAGCACACTAGACACACTACAGAACGACAACATCGTCGAAACCAGGCTCAACTACATTAGATTGAGCCCCGTCATCCCTCGAACCATTCCTTTCAGGACAATCCCTTTTAAAGTGTCTTGGTTTCCCACACTGATAGCACTTTAGTGTCCTAAACTGACCCGCACCTTTCTTTTTACCCTTATCACTGCTTTTCCCTTGTCCCCTATCATTAGTTCTACCCACAACATTAAGCCCCTCTCCCACTGATCCTAACCCATTATTTGACTGCAATTCTTTTGAAAGAAGAGCGGACTTAACCTCTTCTAGGGTCAGTGAGTCCCTGCCATACATCATAGTCTCTACCAAAGAACTATAACTGTTGTTAAGAGAAATTAAGAGAATCATTTCCTGATCCTCGTCACCGACTGCTACATTTATGTTGGCAAGGTCTAACATGATTTTATTAAATTCATCAAGATGAGATTTGATAGAACTACCAGGTTTCATCTTTAAAGTAAACATGCGATGTTTTTTATACAATCTATCAACTAATGAAGCAGTCATATACTACTTCTCTAATTTCAACCAAATGCCGGCAACAGTGGACTCGAAGGCAACCTCTCTAAGGACTTTATCTCCTAGGGAAAGTAAAAGGGAGCTATGAGCTTTAACAAGCACATCAAGGGGAACATCTTGGTATTCTACAACAGTCTGGCCAGCTTGATTAACAGTCGTAATGAGTTTCTTGGGCCCACATAGGGCATCAATTAAACCTTGCTGTACGAGCAAGGCTCTCATTTTAATTCTCCACAAATTGAAATTGTTGTCTCCATCGAATTTCTCAATTTCGTATCACATTGTACCAGATGAGTGGATGCCGAGTGGTTGGGGACAACGTTAGGCGTACGCCCCCAAGAATCGACCAATCTCAATGGGTAAACGTGTACCGTGAGATACAAAAATCAGAGGATTTCAATGAATACAATGGTTTCTATTAACAAATAGAAATCAATTTAAACAGACAAAATTAAACAGAGATGCAAATGCAAATAAAATGCAAGAAAACTCCAAATTAATAAACTGTACACAAACTGCAATAAACTCAACCAGAATACAACAAGACAGAATGATAGAACAATAAGCAGGGGCAGCTAAGTGGAAACAACAATTGTAACAGGGCTGTAACAGAACGCAGCAATGCAAAACAGTTCTAAAGAAACTAAAATCCGAAGGGAAAGCAAGCAGATTATCGAAATCAAAATACACAGCAGTCAGGAAGGCTCTGATACCACTTGTTGTGGTATGTTGGGCTAGCGAAACAAAAATACAGCAGTGCAATCAATCCAAACAACCACAAAATAAACAAGGACCGTCCTGGAGCTGTTATTTTGATATCGCATGAACCAAACAAAACAGAAAGTGCTGAAAAAATAAAGGAACACAAGGATTTAACGTGGTTCGGCCCCTTTGGGGACCTACTGCATGGCAAGAACACCACACCATGCACGCGTTTTATTAATTGCTCAAAAGAAAAAACAACACCGGATTACAATGGACAGCAAACAAAACAACCAGCAAAGGCAGCGTGATAATGAGAAAAAAACGAACGACAAACAACAGCCGGAAGAATGGAAACCCCAAACAAGATTTTCGAGAAACTGGGTTGGAAAACACTTACAATGCCGGACAAACGTCCGACTGTCCAGTTCACCTCGTGCAACGGATCTCCATGTCGAGTAGCAGCTCCTCACCCCGCAATAGGACCGCGATGCGCAAGTCTTCGACTGGCAGCGGCTCCTCGTCACAGCTGGTCAACGTCAAGAAGCAGAAATCCCCTTCGGTGCGCAACAAAACCGCTGCGATCAAGCCTTCGGCGTCAAGAACCAAAAAAAACCCCTTCAGCGCAACACCTCTTCGAAGGCAGTATTGGAGCCGAAGTCGAGGGCAATGATGAGAACCGGAAATTGGGCCACACCGTGAAAGAAAAAGAGGAATTTCAGATCTGTTCACGCTGCTCTCTCTCAAGATCTCTCCAAAACGGGTCTGTCCGAAGCTCTCTCAAAACTCAAATCTGTATATCCAAAGACCAGCCGCTGTAGGGGAAGATGAAACCCCCCCTTCCAGATTGAACCGCCTAACTGCACAAGCCACGAAGAGTTTGCCACGAAGCCCTCCGCTGAACAGATCCAACAAAACAGCGTGCAACCGCTAAGCACATCCAACGATCATGATCAAATGGACGACCATCAGATCGAACTGTTAGAAGAGAGCCTCATGTAAAAATATGGATTGCCAGGGTGGATTAAAAAAAACAGCAGTCCAAATAACCGGGTCCAGCAAGTTTAAACAAAAATAATGCATAAAAAAAACAATAAAAATGAAACGGTGGATAATTTTAATATGAAAAAAGAACGTAAAATTAAAATATCTAATTTCACAGGTGCATGATGTGTAAATTAGTTCTGTTCTGTATTATTTAATTTTTGAATGGGTGTATGTTGTATTTGAATGTTTAGAAAAATTAATCATGTAATGTCTGAAATGTTGTATGAATTCATATTGAATGTTTGGGAAAATCAAGTATTTTATTTTAATTATTAAATAAAATTATAATTTTTTTACACTAGTTATATAATTTAGAAATAATAGATTACTTATATGTATCATATAAATTTTTTATTAAAAATTATATAGAATTATAGTAATTTAATTTACTAATAATTATTATAATCGATGAAGTATAAAATAAATTAGGATTTGATTGTCTTATTTTCTGCATGTGGTTATTTAATTTGTAATAAATGCATTTTTTTCGTATTGATGACCTGCGAGTAATCTCACTAGGTATGTATGGACCTGCGTGTCCGCATAAAGAAAGTTTTGTATTTAAGACACCCCTCAACCCCCTCATATGCATGTGAGTAAATTTATAATTATAAGACAATCACCAAGAGACGTCCCCAAAGAGTGTTCCCGAAGAGGCATCCTCGAAGAGACGTCCTTGAAGAGCGTTCCCGAAGAGGCGTCCCCAAAGAGACGTCCCCGAAGTGGTGTCCCCAAAGAGGTGTTCGAGAATAGATGTTCAAATGGCAGTTGCTGATTTGATAATAGAGACTCCAGAAGTCTTCCAGTCATAGGTTTCGTTTAGTTTATTAGATAATGATAAACTAATCAGAAGTCTCGAAATCAAGTCATGATTATTTATTGAAAAGTAATTAAAATTTATGAAACATTATATTAAACTCTGATAAACTTATACATTAAAAAAATCTCGTTATAAAGTCAATTATGCAAATATAGTTAAAATAATTTAAAATTTTGATGTTGTATATAATATTTTTGTAATTATTTATTCAAAATTAATTAAAATTTATGAAACATTATATTAAAACTATTATAAAACAATTTAACTAAATTAATTATTTATTCAACAATAGTTATAATTTATGAAATCATATATTAAAGCTCTGATAAACCATTACATTCAAAAAATCAATTATTCAAAATCAATTCAACTAATTAAAAATTTCGATGTGGTATTTAATATTATTTGAATCATTTTTTATAGGTAATCACGTCTGCAAAAATATATTGCAATGGTTAGGTCATTTATACCGAGCAGGGTTTTAGCTACAGTGTGCCACCTGCTAAAGTGGTAAATCTATATGGTTGTATGACATTGGATGTAGTTTGCAATAAGATTCATAGTCGGTTAAAACTGAGAGCTGATCAATCAATTACTTCAATAAAGTATTGACATCTTCAATATGTTGAACGTTTTTGGCACACCGAGTACCCTATACTCGATAATGAGGATTGGATGAATGCTTGTCTGTTATTTAGGCAACAACGTAGTAATGGTTTAATGGAATTGTATGTGGTGTTTTCTGATATTGATGTGGTGAAACCAAATACTACAGATCCTTGTTTTATGAGCTCGGTAGAATTCGGTCCTTCAGAACACTCTTATTCATTGCCTCCTCATATGACTCCTGTGATAGAAGCAAATTATGAAGAAGATGATCAAAATTTGGAAGGAAATGTAGATAACATTTATCTGTGTGCTGATATAGTGAATGAAAGTTTATCTGAGGAAGAAGAATCTGGGGAGTCATCAGGAGATGATTTGGGTGAGGGTGATGTGGGGAATGAAGCTTCTGAAGTTCCTTTGAGAGATAAACATCAACGACATCCATCGGTTAATAGTACTCATCCTTTAGTATTGCGATCTTTAGTTGAAGGAATGTCTCGTGAACAACATTTTGATTGGAATGTCATTACACTGGCTTCTGAATTCCCTGGCATTATAGGGAATAAGTCTGCATCAAATGATAATGTCATATATGTCGGGCAGGAGTTTGAAAGTAATCTGGTCATGAAAAATGTGATAAAACAATACCACATTGAGTGACATTTCACATATGTGGTTGATGAGTCAAAGAAGAAAAAATATGTCATTCGTTGTGAGAAATATGGGACAGAATGTAAATTTCGATTAAGGGCGATATTTGATAAATTTTTTCCATGTTGGAAGATAAGAAAATTAGAAGGTCCGCACACATGTGTGAATCCAAGCTTGTCGTAGGATCACTCTTCCCTTGATGCAGAGTTTATATCAACTATTATTTGTGAGATGATACGAACATGTTAGGATGTTCCTGTTGCCCTTGTTCAGGAAAGAATTCAACAGTTGTATAACTATAAGATATCATACAACAAAGCTAGGAATGAAAAACAGAAGGCCAATGTAAAAGTGTATGGTGATTGGGATGAGTCTTATGCGATGCTGCCACAACTTATGGAATTGTTGTCTCTCAATAATCATATTGTTTATCAGTTGGACACTATTGACTATGTATCCCACACTCACCGAGTTGATCGATCAAAGCAGAAGTTAAATAGGTTGTTTTGGGAATTCATGCCATGCATTACTGCCTTTCCCTATTGTAAACAATTTATTTAGGTAGATGGCACTTTTCTTTATGGAAAGTATACAGGTGTTTTACTCATTGCTGCCACACAGGATGGTAATCGTGCTCCTCTGCCACTTGCTTTTGCTATTGTTGAAAAGGAGAATTTTGAATGCTGGAGATGGTTTTTGGCATTTGTGTGCATTCTTGTCACACAAAATAAGGGCGTGTGTCTTATATCTGATCGTCATCGCGCAATTATAGAGGCTGTGAATAGTGATGGAGTTTCTTGGATGGAGCTGAATGCTTATCATCATTATTTCATTAGACATATAGCAAGTAATGTGCATAATCATTTTAGAGATGAGGCCATTAAGAAGGCAATTCTCAAGTTGGGTATGTTTATCTAAACGTATATTTTTTTAAAAAATTTAATATCCATTTTAATACATTATTCTCTTGTGTTTTCAGCATATGAGCCTCAACAAGAAAGATTTGATCGATGCCTTGAAGAGATTCGAACTGCTAATGAAGATGTGTATGAATATATGATGCAAATTTCAAAGGAAAAATGCTCATTATCATATGATGGTGGCAGAAGATATGGACATATGACCACTAATATAGTGGAGTGCATAAATGGGGTCCTCAAGGGTGTGCGCAAACTTCCGATCACATGGTTAGTGCAAGAGACATTTTATAGATGTGTTCACTACTTTGTTGACCGGTCCCAAAAATCCTACCAGAGGATGGAAAATAGAATGCCTTTTACTCAGCATTTCCAAATTGATATTGATCAGATACTGAATGAGGCTTCAAGATGGAGTATTCTAGGTTTTGACAGGGAAAACATGAGTTTTCAGGTAATATAGTGCTATGACCGGGCTACATGCACTAGTGGTCGAGTGTTTGTGGTGATGTTGGATAACAGGTATTGTGATTGCGGTAGCTTTCAAGCATTGAGATATCCATGTGCACATGTTATCATAGCTTGTGCATCGGTAAATATATCATGAGATCCATATGTTGACCCAGTGTACCACATGAGCACTTTGGTTAACTTTTACAGTGCATCTTGGATACCTGTTGGTGACTTTCATTCTATCTCATTGCCTGCTGATCACCTGACCATTTTCTCTGATATTTCCAGGTTTCATAAGTTGGTTGTGTTTTCAATTATCAGTTTTTCAATGTAGTTTTTTAAAATATTGGTTTCATACGACCAGGTTGAGGCCTCGAGGAAGACCAAAGTCAACTCGAATCAGGAATGAGATGGATTGGCCTCGACAACAGGGAGGGACAATACGATGCAATATTTGTCACACAGAAGGACATACTCGTAAGAGATGTCCCCAAGTGGCAGGACAGACCTCCACATCCCGTCATCCATGATCGAGTCTATGTACTGTATCACGAATATGCATATTTTGTTTTGTATGTGGGCATTTCAGTATTGAATCCTTTTAATTTCGGTTTATCTCATTTTTTGAATCTATCGTAAAGAATTTTGTGATACTAAATATATTAAAAAAATAAACATTGAATGAAATTGAATATATCATGCTTCTACATATTCAATGTAGGGTTTTCAACACTATTGATTTATATTAAAAATATCGGAATAAATTAAACTTCATTGAAGATCAATAATACAAGAAATTTATAATTGAAACCAACGATACTTCTCACATATATTTTCTACCTTAGTTTTCTTATTGTAGATTTCGTTTAAATAAAATTTTACAATTTTTTTTGAATTCCCTATAAAAAAGTAACGATGATATCATTTGTGCAGATGACAGATTTTCCATTGCTCACATCTCAGGCTACTCATGTCTCACAGCTAGTTTTAGAGGGACGTGTTGTGCCTCTATTGAGTGTTCGCAGATCTCACCATTTCCATCATACCGCACCACCTCCCGCTATTGTTCCCCATCTTCAGCACGCTGGATTCTACGGCGTAGCGATGTGCGACTTCACCTTTCTTGATCATCAGCTCATTGTCACGATTATAGAGAGATGGAGGCCAGAGTCGCATACATTCCATTTGAGAGAGGGGGAGATGACTATTACAATATAGGATGTGGCCATTATGTTGGCCCTCCCCATTAACGGTGTGCCTCTGATAGGTCGAGTTGCAGTAGATTTTCCAGAGCTTGTTCATAGAAAACTTGTCATAGAGGTTTAGAATGATGGCAGGACCATCGTTGGTGGTAGATTACGTATGCCTTGGTTAGATCAACACTTCATTCCTTTACCAGAGGATGCTGATGAGATCACTGTGCTGTGATTTGTACGTGCTTATATTTTGAGGTTGATCAGTGGCACACTTTTTGTTGATCACTCCACTACTTTTGTGCACCTGATGTATTTATCATTTTTGGAGGATTTGGACCAGGCGGGGAAGTATAGCTAGGGGTCTGCTTGTCTTGCATATACATATAGGGCATTATGCAGTGCATGTCGCATCGATAAGATGCAGATCACGGGATTCATGGTTCTTCTACAGATGTGGGTATGGGAGCACATCCCTCATTTAGCTTCACATGCTCGTGCACCATTACCAGTAGATATTGTAGGAGAGGCTCCACGTGGACGTTGGTATGTTCTTCTTTCCTTCTAATGTCTAACTTAATTGTTTAAATTTATATTATCAAATGTAAATATAACAATGTTATCTACAGGTGGAGTCAGGCACATCGACATTCAGATACCCCCAGACATGACGTCCACGCCTACAGACATATGTTGGATAGCATTCAACTGCACGATATAAGTGATTATTATTTATATTATTAAATATTTATTCTTTACTGTACATCTAATCATATATTCATTGATTATTCATTTCTTTTTTCAGATTACATGAATACCATATACAGATGATATTATGCAGAGTCTTCCACCGTACTGTATAGCGATGCTTGCTATTGGCTCCTGCACTGTTCCATTGATTCATTTTCATATAGTTGAGTGGCACCATAATGATAGAGTCATGAGGCAGTTCAGATTCCATCAGCCTGTTCCTGATCTTCCCAGTCAGTTAGATTCATTGCATTCCCTGAAGATGTCAGGTAAGAGAGATTTTGATTGGAGGAGATATCATGCCAGATATATTGAGTTACGGGACATATGGCAGGAGTCCTGGTTATGAGGGGCAGGGATGGTACCCTTTCAGTTGGTGGACCAGATGGATTATGCATCATGGTACATCAGGTCCCCAGTCAGATTTCTGACACGACACGGATGGGGCTTTCAGGAGTTGGTATACATTATTTCTTCCACTATTTATCAGATTTTTTATTCATATTACTTAACGACAGAATTTGTTTTCGCAGGATGCTCGTATCTGTCATATACTTCACATGGCTGATCCAATCGAGAGAGCCACATTTGACCCAGCATATTTTCACAGCGTTGTCGCATCTCTGCTTACTTCGATGGACGAGATATATCATGGAATTTTCTTTGATCCACCACATGCTGAGGAGGTAGCTGAGCCTCATATAGATGTACCAGGGGGTGATGACCTTGCTGCTGTTCCACAGGAGGAGGGGGTTCATCTTGATCAGCCAGATGTCATTGTTCTAAATGAGGAGGGTGTTCCACATGATCAGTCATATGCTCCTCCTACTTCTCAGGAATAGGAAGAGGTAGGTCTAGCCGTTGATTGGTCAGATCTGGATGCATTATTACAGCCATCCACTGTAGAGCAACCATCTTCTTCCCATTTCGGTGAGAGTTCTAGCCAGCTTCCACCATCTGCCACACAGGAGGATGTGAATGTGGATGCTGATGATGATGTGCAGCGTACGCCAAAGTGCATACAGAGACAGACACGACGTGGACGCATCCTGTATACGCCTGGCTATGGGACAGAGGAGCATCCATGCCAGAGGCATAGATTAGGTTGATTTTTGATTTATGATACATTTTGTTTGTGTCTTACTATCATTATTTATAGAGTTCTATTCTTTTTTAATATCTGTCTTACTGTTATCAAATTATATATATATATATATATATATATATGTATAATAAATAATATGATTAAATGAGAAGTCATTTGATTATAAATCCAAGATATTGAAGGGTGATTCATCCAAAATAAATACCAAGAAAAATGACACCCATAAGAACACATAAAGGAACCATAAACACAAATAAATTGAAGAATTATTGACATCCACATAAGAAAAACAGGAGTTGAAGATCAGAAGTGTAAATCTGAAGAAAAGAGCTAATGGATCATATTGTTTTCCGAGCATGATTTCAAATGAGTGGTTGTTTATAGATAACGATTGAAGAGATAGTCCTAACATTGAACCCCTTGATCAAATATCTCTTGTTTTCCGAGTATGATTTCAAATGAGTGGTTGTTCATGGATAACATTGAACCCCTAGATCAAATATATCTTTTTTTCTACACCATTTTAACCCAAGTAGACTTAGAGTTGATTAACTGAAGTATCTTTGCAAAGTTATCCATGTGACTTCATCCACCCCTCAGAAACAGTCAAGAAGATATTCTTTAGAGGGAGGAGAAAAAGTTATTGACATATCAACATAAAACCATTTCATTTTTTTCCTGAAGCCTTGAATAATTATTGTTAATTCAAAGAATTTAATGCTACATTTGATCAGTTCTCCATGATGATACAATCCAGACAATTGAAGAGCTGGTCCAAGCATTGAACCCCTTGATCAAATATCTCTTGTTTTCCGAGCATGATTTAAAATGAGTGGTTGTTCATGGATAAAATTGAACCCCTTGATCAAATATATATTGTTTTCTACACCAGTTTAACCCAAGTAGACTTAGAGTTGATTAACTGAAGTATCTTTGGAAAGTTATTCATGTGACTTCATCCATCCCTCAGAAACAGTCAAGAAGATATTCTTTTGAGGTAGGAGAAAAATTTATTTACATATCAACATAAAACCATTTCATTTTTTTTCCTAAATCCTTGAAGAATTGTTGTTGATTCAAAGAATTGAATTCTACATTTGACCAGTTCTCCATGATGATACAATCCAAATGATTGAAGATTTGGTCCTATCATTGAACCCCTTAATCAAATATCTCTTATTTTCTGAGAATGATTTAAAATGAGTGGTTGTTCATGGATAAAATTGAACCCCTTGATCAAATATATTTTGTTTTCTACACCAGTTGAACCCAAGTAAACTTAGAGTTGATTAACTAAAGTATATTTGCAAAGTTATCCATGTGACTTCATCCATCCCTCAGAAACAGTGAAGAAGATATTCTTTAGTGGGAGGAGAAAAAGTTATTGACATATCAACATAAAACCATTTCATTTTTTTCCTAAAGCCTTAAAGAATTGTTGTTGATTCAAATAATTGAATGCTACATTTGATCAGTTCTCCATGATGATACAATCCAGATGATTGAAGAGATGGTCCTAGCATTGAACCCCTTGATCATATATCTCTTGTTTTCTGAGCATGATTTCAAATGAGTGGTTGTTCATGGATAACATTGAACCCATTGATCAAATATCTCTTGTTTTCTACACCAGTTGAACCCAAGTAGACTTAGAGTTGATTAACTGAAGTATCTTTGCAAAGTTATTCATGTGACTTCATCCATCCCTCAGAAACAGTCATGAAGATATTCTTTAGAGGGAGGAGAAAAATTTATTTACATATCAACATAAAACCATTTCATTTTGTTTCCTGAAGCCTTGAAGAATTGTTGTTGATTCAAAGAATTGAATTCTACATTTGACCAGTTCTCCATGATGATACAATCCAAACGATTGAAGATTTGGTCCTAGCATTGAACCCCTTGATCAAATATCTCTTGTTTTATGAGCATGATTTCAAATGAGTGGTTGTTCATGGATAACATTGAACCCCTTGACCAAATATCTCTTGTTTTCTACACCATTTGAACCCAAGTAGACTTAGAGTTGATTAACTGAAGTATCTTTGAAAAGTTATTCACGTGACTTCATCCATCCCTCAGAAACAGTCAAGAAGATATTCTTTAGAGGGAGGAGAAAAAGTTATTGACATATCAACATAAAACCATTTCATTTTGTTTCCTGAAGCCTTGAAGAATTGTTGTTGATTCAAAGAATTGAATGCTACATTTGATCAGTTCTCCATGATGATACAATCCAAATGATTAAAGATTTGGTCCTAGCATTGAACCCCTTGATCAAATATCTCTTATTTTTCGAGCATGATTTCAAATGAGTGGTTGTTCATGGAAAACATTGAACCCCTTGATCAAATATCTCTTGTTTTGTACACCAGTTGAACCCAAGTAGACTTAGAGTTGATTAACTGAAGTATCTTTTCAAAGTTATCCATGTGACTTCATCCATCCCTCAAAAACACTCAAGAAGATATTCTTTAGAGGGAGGAGAAAAAGTTATTGACATATCAACATAAAACCATTTCATTTTGTTTCCTGAAGCCTTGAATAATTTTTGTTGATTCAAAGAATTGAATGCTACATTTGATCAGTTCTCCATGATGATACAATCCAAATGATTGAAGATTTGGTCCTAGAATTGAACCCCTTGATCAAATATCTCTTGTTTTCCAAGCATGATTTCAAATGAGTGGTTGTTCATGGATAAAATTGAACCCCCTGATCAAATATCTCTTGTTTTCTACTCCAGTTGAACCCAAGTAGACTTAGAGTTGATTAACTGAAGTATCTTTGCAAAGTTATCCATGTGACTTCATCCATCCCTCATAAACAGTCAAGAAGATATTATTTAGAGGGAGGAGAAAAAGTTATTAAAATATCAACATAAAACCATTTCATTTTGTTTCCGATAATAGGGAAAAAAATTTGGCACACATATTGAAAATTTATGAAGTGTGCTTCATCCATTGAAAACAAAATACAAAGGGGGAGATTGATGTGCATAATTGTTGAATTTTTGGTCAATAAGAATTCAATATGTGAATAAAAGATATTGATGAATAAGTTCTTGAAACCTTGAAGAATTGTTGTTGATTCAAAGAATTGAATGCTACATTTGATCAAATGAATAACTTCCTGAAGCCTTGAAAAAATATTGTTGATTCAAATAATTGAATGCTACATTGATCAATTCTCCATGATGATACAATTTACACAATTGAAGATTTGATACTAAGTTCCAATATATTGTATCCATGAATGATACATTGACTACACCATCATGAAAAAGACCATGCAACACTCAATTGCACGAGGAGTAGGAAGATACATCCATTGATCTTAAATGGATTATGTTTAAAAACTTAGTTGATTACTTATGCTAATCCTCAACATCCATGACATGTGTTAAAAGGAGAAACCATCACCCAAAACCTCATCCTTGGATTGATTTTATGCTTAGTTCTTCATTATTGAAAAAGGAATTTTTTTCTAATATCTGCATTATGAAATATGATTTTATTAATATTAATGATAATTGAATGAGTTTTCATTTTATTTATATTATTTATTATTTAATTAATATTTAATATATTTATTAATAAACATTGATATCTCATGTTTTTTAATTGGTATATACATGTTTAATTTTTTTTCCTTTAGCCTTTCTGTATGATGCGTGAACGGGGTTCACGCATCCTGTAAAAACTTAATAAAGGATGCATGAACCCCGTTCATGCATCCTTGCGAGGGAAGATGTGTGAACAGGCTTCACGCTTCTTGAGACCCATTTTTAAAAATATGTTGAACCCTAACCCATTTAAGCATTTTTTTTCAAAAACCTAGAAAAAAATTCCCCCCGCATGTCCTTTTCTTTATTTTTTGCCCTTCTAAAAAATGCATATACAACCATTATTTATTAATTTTTTTTTAATTTTAATATTAAATTAATTTTAATGATAAATATAAATATCAATTTTTTATATTTATTATAAGTATTTTTTCATTAAATACAATTTACTCATCTATTTGAAACAAATATGTTATAAAAATATAATTTTTATTATGTATAAGAAAATTTTCTTTTTGGGGTTTTTTTTTCAAAAACTAAATTTTTTAATGTTTTTTTAAATGAAAATGCATGGACTTTATTATCATGTGAACACCATTATTATATTTTTATGAATTTTATTATACTTTTTACATGTGATGCATTTTATTTTTATGGTAAATTGGTGCACCAATAAGTACATGTGTAAAATATTTAACTATTTGTAAAAAATTAACCTAATTATATAAAATTTTAAAATTTCATATTTTGTTTTAGTTTGAGTGATATATGATTTTTTTTTCTCTCACACAAAACCATATTCATAAAATGAATTTTATCAAGCTAAAATAAATGTCACTTAAAATAATATATCATTGAAAAATCATTTTTTTATTTTTTTTATTGCACAATATTTATCGCATACAATTTGTGTGATAAATTTTATCTATATTAATATTTTCTTTAAAACTTTGTTAAAAATTATATTTTATATGAAATATAATTCCAATCAGTGTGACGAAATTATTTTTTTATAACAGTATAAAAGAGATGGAAAAGCAAACAAGTGATCTTATTTTGATACAGTTGTTATTAAAAAATGAAATCTATTTCACAAATTTCTTCCATAAGTTTTATTTAATTTTAATGAGTTTAGTTATTTTCCCTAAAATATATCTCATATGACATGTGAGATAAATATCATTTTTAAGAATATATTCATTTAAAAAATCATGACAATATTTTATTATTGAATATCAAATTTATCACACCCAATTAATTAGGTAGAATTAAAGAGATGTTAAACTATAGAAGTCGTGTTGTTATTTTTTAATTCAAAAACTGTAACTTGATTATATTAAATCACCAAGTACACTCTTTATCAGCGCTTTATATAGCACTCATAAAAGAGACCTTTATTATCAATTTTTATATCACTAATAATGGTCATATCAATTGCTACACCATTTAGCCCCACGACAACCATGAAACAATCCTATAAAAACAAAATCAATTAGAATACATAAACATGAATAAAGATATACAAAAAACTAGATTGGAATACAAATATCACATTGCATCATCATTTCAATTAAAAATCTATATACAAAATATTTACATTGATGTCATATTTACAATTAAAAAAAGTACAACCCATGCAAAAAATCAAATATAACATACTTTTTCCAACAATCAATCTCGGTGTAAAATCTTACCCCTGCAATAAATTGTTTAATTTTAGTAATAGTAAATAAAAAATAATTTTTTTTAATTTTAATGTTATATAATCAACATATAATAAATTATAATGTTGATTACATTAATGATGTTTTCTGTTAATCATGCATCAGATTATTGTTTGGTCAATTTCTACACATCACAAATGTATTATCAATCGTAGTCCTAAGGTTTGAAAACAATCCAAGCTCATTTTCTCGGTTTTGGCTAGCTGATATACATTTTAATCTAAAATGACACTTTTATATTGAAAACTTGCATTTCAAGTCATAACCACCACATCGTGTGTCTAATTGACGTGCAGTTGATTCTTACACATCATTTTTTTGAAAAGGTAGGGACAAAACCCCTTTATTAAAATAAAAGGCAAGAACAGAGAAAATATGAGATGAGGTTAGACAAGGCATTAATGCCCTCATCAAAACAGTCAAAGACCAAGTTTTCTTCTAATATTTTATCCTTATATTTTTCTCCTCATCCCACAAAGCATTCCAATTAATTATTCTGCGACCACGCTCACGGCTGCAACCTCTAAAATAATGCTCTCTCAATCTTTCTGCTTGATAAAGAAGGTCTTCAATGTCACTGCCTTTCGAGTCACCATCAGCCTTTGATTGAATTTCCTCCTTCTTAGCAGCCCAATTAGCACGACCATGTCCTTTTGGATGACGAACCCGTTTCCAAGACTTAACTTGTTGTCAAGTCCCTTTCAGCTCTTCCCTTTCCAGTTCAGATATGTCCTCTATGGGTGCAACAACTCAAAATTCTATCAATGAAAATTCTCTTCTTAAAATTATGTCATATAGTATAAATCATATAAAATCACTTATATAATACAATACAAACTTTAAAAATGAAAAATGAAAAGTATAAGAGTTATTTCTAGAAGTTAACACTACCACAAAATTGGCTTTACACAGTGTTAACTTTTAACAGTGCTACAAAAAGCGTTGATAAAGGGAGTACCTTTATAAGCGCTAAAAAAAGCAATGTTAAAAAGTGTTTTTATTAGTGCTAAAAAAACACTCATAAAAGTACCCCTTTATTAGTGTTATTTTAGCGCTGAAAAAGATACCCCATTTATCTGTGTTTTTTTAGTACTGATAAAGGTACCCCCTTTATCAGCGTTTTTTAGTGCTGATAAATGATACTTTTATCACCGTTTTTCTTAGCACTGATAAAAGGTATATTTTATAAAAAATATATTTATCATTAAAAAGAATATATTAATATATAAATATATTTATATTGATATAAATATAATATATTTTATAAAATATGATTATATAAGGCTAAATACATATTTGCACTTAATATATAAGATATTTAATGAAAATGGATTATAAAATAATTAAAAAAATAATATTAATTAATAATGTGCTAATTATTATCAATTAATAGTAATTTAATAACAATTTGAAGATATAAAAAATTAAAAAATAATAATAAACAATTTAAAATAAGTTGAAAATGTGATTCAAACTTCAAACGACCAAAACTTTTGACCTGGGTGTCTGTTTGGGCTCTAACATATACCAAATTGAAGTATGTGATGAGATATACACCGTCATAATTAGGGGGTCACTATTTTTTCGAGGCCCAGAAGGCCTCCACAATCGAGTTTTTAGTCGGGGTACCCTATTTTTTTAACATTAGATGAAATTTCAACCTCGTTTAAGAGGGTATTTTTATCTTTTTTCGGAGGAGACAATTTATTTTCTAGTATTACACTCATAAGGATATTACGATGTTCAAATTTTGTCCTTTTTCATAATGTATTGTTATTTATAATTAAGTATACACACATATATACATATTTGTATATAGTTACACATAAAAATTTAATTTTATAAATAAATATATAAACATATTTACATATAAAATATATTTTTAAATATATAAACAATATCTAAATAAAAAACAATATTCATATTATTTAAAATAAAAAATATATGAATATTTATATACCTAATAGTGTGTGTGTGTGTGTGTTTGTGCGTGTCTGTATTAACAGACTAATATATGTTATCTATATATTCTAATATATGTATATAAATATTAATATATAATATATGTAAATAAATAAAAATATGGATAAATATATTTATAGATACACATATATATAATACATATATGTAGGTTGTAGATATGTTTGTATTTATTTATTTATAAACACACACGCACACAAAAACATATTTTATAAATGTATTTAAAAATGATCATATAAATATATATTAATATACGAATAAATATATAGATAAAAAAATATAACTAGATATATATATATATAAATAAAAATATATATCATAAAATGGAGAACAAAGCAACATGAAAGAGTAGTAAGGGTCCAACCGCGTAAGAGAGAGGTCTTGGGTTCAAATCCAGGGGGAGGCAGGGGCGCGTGAGCGGGTGGGTGAAGGGGGGTGGTGCGCCTAGCTCTGTGGGGGAGGGGGGAGCGCTGATAAAGGAGGGTGGTTACCTCCGATTCCATTTTTTTTCAAATTTTAAAAAATAATTACTTTTATCAGCGCTAAAAAAAGAGCTGATAAAGATCCATTTTATTAGCGTTTTTTAGCACTAAAAAAAGACCCCTTTTATCTGCGTATTTTTTAACACTGATAAAAGGGGAATTTATCAGAAATTTTTTTAGCACTGATAAAAAGGATCCCCTTTTAATAGTGCATTGATTATCAACCTTTTTTTAGCACTGATAAAAGCTTTTTTTAGCATTGTCAAAATCTTATTCTGTAGTAGTGTAAGGAACCTATATCAATAAAATAGTAACTTGACCTTAGGAATAATAATATGACCCTTATGAATAGTAAACCTACCAAATGAATAGTAAAATCACCCATGAAAGTATAAATGAAATTTATAAATCTTATAAATGAAAATATGATATAATTATATCACAATATATGTAAATAATTTTTTTAAAATTATTAATTAAGTGTTGGTATTTTTTTAAGTCATAAATATTTAATTATAATTCTATGATTAATTTAATAATTTAAAATAAAATTTATTTTCATAAAATGTATTCATAAATTAATATTTTTCTATCTTATGATTTTAAGATAAATTTATGAGGCCTTAGTAATTTTTTCAAAGTGTTATAAAATCTGTTATAAATTTAAAATCAGTATTTTCCAAGTAAAAGATGATTTTAATTAAAAATTATTTTTCTTATATTTATAAAATTATTTTAAAAAAATGGAGTCCATTTTTAAATTCTATATATTGAAAAATAGTTAGGTTGATTTTTTTGGGATTTTTCTAAAATACATGAATTTTTAGTGAATAGTAAAATACGATAATTTATGATAAAAGCTAAATATATGAATTATGGAGTCATTGATGATGTATGGCTGATGTAAGCCCAAAATATCAAACTATCCTTTATTATTTTAATATTTTTGGTGATAATACTCAAACTATTCATAGTCTTGAGCCAAAATAAAAAACTAATGAATAACATAATGAGAAAACACTACTCTTATCCACTATAAATACCACTCATCGCCACTTATTCTCCTCATAGCTTCCAAGATTTGAGCCTTGTCTAAATTTTACCCAATCCTCTTCCCAAGACCCCCCCACATCCAGGAGTCTTTGGTATAAAAAAAAGACCAAAATTTTTTCCCTAAGGAGGTTCTCAAGGAGGAGAAATTCAAGAAGTAAAATCTTTTTTCTTTTCTTTTAATTTATTTTCAAGTTCTCTTATTTTCTTATTATCTCCTCAATTCCCCTCATCCAAATGGAATGATAACCAAATTAACTTATATATACTGAAATTTTGTTATTCTAATTAAATAATCCATCATCAAACCACTTATGTTCTCCCTTTTATTATAAAAATCGAAACATCGTCTGTGAGGTGTTGTTTTATCACCTTTAAGGATGACAGGTTTTCATTTTCCTTAACCGCCTTCAAGTCTGGTCATAAAATCTTTATAATGGTTGAAATGGATTATAAAATGTATTTTATAACATTTTTTTATCTTTTGGAACTAACATATATACATAATACTAAATGATAAAACAAAACAAGTTCATTGTGACCGAAAATCACCAAAATTAACCTAAAGGATTATCATTAATTATTTATATAAAGATTCATCCACATACCATATAACCAAATGATTTATAAGATAATTTAATCTTATATAATTTCATTAATAATATATAATTTCAATTCTGGATAATTATCCCTATTTTACACAATCTTCCATACTAATATACAAGTGAACCAATCATGAAAACCTAGAAAATGAACACTCACGAATGATGAAATTAAATTCTATAACTCATAAAAAATCCCATAAATGAACTTAATAAAACTAATATGAATCAAATAACTGTATAAAATGTTATTAATTTTTTAATTAATTAATTTAATTTGATTATTCATGATATTAAAGTGAAGAAATCATTCATACATAAGGTAAGGGGAATTCTTGAACCCAACTATCTTCCTTTGGGATTTCCCTCTTTTACTCCATTTTTATTATTAATGTTCCTTTAATGTTCCTTAAATATAATTTCATTTTAATTCCATTTTCTTTTTTGGGATATACATTCTTCCAATATGGTTTTATGACAAATTTGATGATTTTTTCAAAAGAACTATTCTTTCTAAAAACACACCTTTTACTTCTCTTGATATTGTGTCTTATTCACTCAAGATCGATGGTTCTTATACCAAGTATGTCATTACATATTTACTTTGAGAACCATATAGTATATTCATGGATGCATTATTTATAAAATGAAACCCATTCCTTTCAATGGGTTATTTTATGTCCAAAATTGATAAATGTTCTATATGGCATGCATGATTATGTACATGTTATGATGTGATGGGTGAACCCAAAATTATATAGTGCAAGTAAATGTTATAATGTGATGGGTGAACTTGAAATTATATAGTGCTCCAATGCATTGGGTAATATGATATATCTCATGAGATAAGGTGAATGATGCGTGAACATGATGCTAGCTTTGTTCACAACTATGTGTGGTGGTTAACCACTAAGACATGATGTTTCATTTTTATGCATTCCAACATTTCAGGCTTTTATCTCATGCTTCCTCTCATGATTATGATGATGATCCTATGCTTATGTTATGATGATGATGATTATTCTCACCCCATGTTAAATTGATTCATGTTCTTATCTATCCTCTTACTAGGATTTTAGCTCACTAATTATTTTAATGTATATCCTTAGGTGAATACTTGTACTAAGGAGAACACGAGGGACAATAAGAAGCTATAGAATAAGGAATTAAATAAATTTTTAAGTTTTATTATGTAAAATTCATGTATGGTTTTAATTTTCCCAAGACACTAAACCTTTAGATCTTTGGTTTTGTAATGCTGATTATATTTAAAATGTTATAATAGTTATGTAAGAAAAATTAATGTCTCTATAGTTGGTATCAGAGCACAGTTTAGTTAATTTGGGGATTAGGATTAAATAACCTTAGTAAAAACACTTATTATGAGACTATGTATAAGTAATCACCCAAGAATATTTGTTTTAGAAAAATGATAAACACAGGGATCCCACAAGATATGCCTTTAGAGATAAGTTCACAATTGAATAAATTATTTATTCATGAATTGTTGACTTAGGTTTTGTTCTAACCGTTTCTATTTTGGAAAATGGTGGGATCTGGGAGAAATCATGCCAAAAACTTGTGCAAGGGACAATGCAGTGATTGCCTGAACAACATATCCAATGCCTTGGGAGGTGGAGTACAAAATTTAATGGTGATACTGACCTAGCTGTCTTAGGCTATGAAAAATAACCTGAATAATTTGGAACATCCGCCTTTACCTAAGAGGGAGAAATTGGATATTGAGTATTTTATGCATAAATGACCACCAAAATTTTGTGGATCTTCTGATCTACTCATCACAGAATAGTGGGTCAACTCAATGGAAAAGATATTTTTTGTTCTCTATTGTTCTGAGATGGAGAAGATGACTCTATCCATTTATCATTTAGATGGAGAGGCTAATCAATGGTGGGATTTGATTAAGAAAACCAAGATAAGGGAAAAAATTGAAGATATGGAGTGGGAATACTTTAATATAATGTTTCTTAACAAGTATTTTTTCCCAAACTCTTCATACAAAGGTGGAGAGAGAATTCTTAGAGCTGAAGCAAAAGGAAGGTGAATTTTTCATGGCCTATGAAGAAAATTTTACAAGGCTTGTAAGGTGAACCTCAGATTTTATTATCAAAAATGATAAAAAAATTGATATATTCTTTAATGAATTAAAACCACACCTTCGAAAGGCTCTATCTATCCAAGACATTGGGAGTTATGAAGAAGTTGTTTGATGTGCTCTCAAAGTGGAAATGGAGTTTGGCGAATAGTCCCACAAATACGGTGATAAAAAAAGAAAGATAGAGTTTCAAGATGGGGGATCTAATGAAAATGGTGTAAATAAATCTCAACCACACACATGTCAAAAATTTGGGAAGAAGCATCATGAGAACTACCTTAAAGGGATTGGTAAATGCTATAAGTGTGGGAGAGAAGGATACCAAGATCATGAATTTCTAAGATACATGAGGAAGTAGGGCAATGTGGTGGAGGAAAGGAATGAACCACCCATGGTTCAATGCTTCAACTATATGGATCAAGGGTACTATGAAATCCAGTGCACTAAACCTCGAGTCCTCTAGGGTAATCAGTGCCAATAACCACCAAAGGAAAAGATGAAAGGGAAATCTTGTGCCATCACTACTGCCGAGGTAGAGTCCGATAGTGAAGTGGTGATAGGTACGCTAGTTATTCATTCAAGAATAGAAAATTTATTATTTTATTTTTTTTCTATTCATTATTTCATATCTTTCAAGTTTAGTAGAACAATTCAAAAACCACCTTAAAATATATGGGTTGAGTCATCTGTGAGAAAAAAAAATGAGGAAATTATTGCATCCAAAGTTTATAAATCCTTCTCGGTTAATTTATATGGATCGAATCTCCTATAAAACCTTGTATTAATTCCTTTTGTGGAGTTTGATGTTATTTTGGTCATGGATCAACTTTCTTTATAAAAATCCAGCATCATCTGTTGAGAAAGAGAGGTTACTCTTCACATCCTGAAGTATCCTTTAATTCTATACAAGTGTAAAGAGGATGATGATTCTACTTCAAAATCATCATCTCAATTGTGGATATTATTACCTTATGAGCAATCATATCTTTCTAAAATGATTTATATAAAGGATAGAATCATGATAAAAGACATGCCCATTATGAGAGACTATACTGATGTGTTCCCTGAAGAATTACCTGGTCTACCTCCTGATCGAGAGGTTGAGTTATCAATTGAACTTATTTATGGATCTATGCCTATATCAAATACACCTTATATAATGGCCATTATTGGGTTGGAGAAACTGAATAACTAGTTAAAATAGAATTTGGACAAGGGTTTTATACGCCTGAGTACTTCAATATGGGGTGTACCAGTCTTCTTTTTCAAGAAGAAGGATTGATCAATGGGCCTCTGCATTGATTACCATGATCACAACAAAATCATGATAAAGAAAAAGTATCCCCTTCCAAAGATATATAAATTGTTCTATCAACTATGAGAGGCCAAGTATTTCTCTAAGGTGGACCTTTGGTCAAGATATCACCAATTATAGGCGAGGAAGGAATATATCCTCAAGACCACCTTTAGAATGAGGTATGGACACTATGAGTTCATAGTGATGCCATTCAGACTCACTAATGCTCCATGAATTTTCATAGATTTAATGAATAGAGTCTTTAGATATTACCACAAAAAATTTATGGTAGTATTTATTAACAATATTATAATATACTCCAAGAGCAAGGAGGAACATGAGGATCATTTGAATACCATGCTAAAGACATTGCGAATAGAGAAGCTATATGCAAAGTACAATAAATGTTAGTTCTATATAGAGGAAGTATCATTCTTGGGGAATGTTATCACTAACAAAGGAATATCTGTAGACCCTTCCAAGAAAAAGGCAATTCAAGAGTGGCCTAGGACAAAATTTTTAATGAATATCCATAGTTTCCTTGGTCTAGCTGGGTATTTCTAGTGATTTGTGAAGAACTTATCATAATTTTCAAACCCACTAATCAAAATGAATTGGAAGGGAGAAAATTTTGTCTGAACCAGTGAATGTGAATATTTCTTCAAAGAGTTAAAAATAAGACTTATTACTATGCTAATACTCACACTTCTGATAAATGGGGAACTCTTTGTGGAGCACAATGATGATTCAAAGAAGGGATTAGGATGTGTACTGATGAAAAATGATAACGTGATAGCCTATTCCTTAATACAATTGAAAATTCATGATCAAAACTATGGTTAGAGCTCATCAAAGATTACAACTACTCAATACACTACCATCCTAGTAAAGAAAATAAGGTGGAAGATGCTCTAAGTAGAAAGGATCCTACAAATTTATCAATGTTGAGAATGAAAAAGGATATAATATTCTTAGATTTGAAAAGGATGGACATGAGAATCATTAAGGGAGAAACATAATCAATCCTCTCTCTATTGATTTCTCAACCATCCCTTATGGAGAAAATAAAGGATGCTCAAAAAAATTATGTGAAAATTCAAAAAAGGGTGGAAACTTTCAAAAATAGGAAATCCCTAGAGTTCCAAATGGATGAGGAAGGAGTCATGAGATTTGGGTCATGAATATGTTTACCATCCAATCCAAAGGTAAAGAAATTGATTCTGAATGACACATATAGATCAACCTTCTATATTATCCCATAGATCACAAAGATGCATCAAGATTTCTGAGAGAACTTTTGGTGGGACAATATGAAGAAGGATATTTCTAAATATACATCAAAGTACCTGGTATGTCAGAAAGTGAAGGATGAAAGGAAAAATCCTAAGGGTATGATGAAACCATTACCCATACGAATATGGAAATGGGAAAACATCACCATGGACTTTGTCACCAGAATTCCATGGAAATCCAGAGGAAACAATGCTATATGGGTTGTTGTAGATTTCTCTTAAGGACTACTCACTTTATCCCAATTCAAGAGGACTTATCACTAGATCAACTTGCACAAATATATACTAGATAAGTGGTAAGGCTGCATGGATTACCGCTATCGATTATATCTGATAGAGATATGAGATTCACCTCAAAGTTTTGGAAAATTATTCAACATTATCTAAATGTTGAGATGAACTTTAGTATGTCTTATAATCCTCAAACTGATATCCAATTTGAGTAGAAAATTTAGAAACTGGAAGACATATTGAGAGCATGTTTTATAGACTTCAAAAGAATATGTGACCAACATCTTCCTCTGGATGAGTTATCTTACAACAACAATTTCCACTCTAGAATCTATATGGATCTATATAAATCAATTTATGGGAAAATATGCATAACAATGAAATTCTAGGATAAATTCAATGAATGCATACTTTTAGGACCTGAAATAGTTGAAGAAATGGTATAAAAGGTAAAAACCATAAGCAATATATCTAGGCAGCACAAAGTCGATAGAAGAGTTATAAAGACAATCATTGACGAGACCTGGAGTTTAAGGTTAAATACATATTATTCCTCTGCATATCTCCATGGAAGAGGATCATGAGATTTTAGAAGATGGGAAAGCTAAGTCCCAGTTACATCGGCCCCTTCGAGATTCTTGATCATGTTGGAGTTGTGGCCTATCAACTAACACTTACACCAACCATGTATCAAGTAAATTATTTATCCTACATATCCTTCTTGAGTAATTACATACCATATCCCTCAAATGTACTGAATTTTGAGGTGGTATATGTGGAGAATGATCTCTCTTATAAGGAGAATCCAATGAAGATCTTGAACCATAGAGATAAAGTTCTACGCAACAAGACTACTAACTTAGTCAAACTATTATGGAAAAACCATAAGTATGAAGAGGAAATATGAGAAACAAAGGAAGTGATGAAGGAGAAGTACCCTCACTTGTTTTGAACTTAGATTGTATAATGAAATTTTTTGGGTGAAGTTTCATAAGGGGGGAAGAATGTAACAACCCAAAATTATATCAATGGAAATATTATTCTTATAATTATGTAATATAGTATAAATCACATAAAATAATTTAGAGAACACAATACGAACTTTATAAATTATGAATGAAAATTATAAGAGGTATTTCTATAAGTTAAGGAACCTATACTAATGAAATAGTAACTTGACCTTAGGAATAGTAATATGAACCTTATAAATTGTAAACTATCCAAATGAATATTAACCTCAGCCATGAAAGTATAAATAAAATTTAGGTATATTATAAATGAAAATATGATAAAATTATATCATAGTGTAAGTAAATAATTTTTTTAAAAATTATTAATTAAGTGTGGATATTTTTATAAGTCATAAATATTTAATTAAAAATTTATGATTAATTTAATAATTTAAAAGAAAATTTATTTTCATAAAATTTATTTAAAAATTAATATTTTGTTGTCTTATGATTTCAAGATAATTTTATGAGACCTTAGTAATTTTTTTAAAGTTTTATAAAATCATTTATAAATTTAAAATTGGTATTTTCCAAGTAAATGATGATTTTAATTAAAAATTAAATTTATTATATTTTGAAAATTATTTTAAAAAATGGACTTCATTTTTTAATTCTACATGTTTAAAATTTTTAGGGTTAATTTTTGAGATTTATCTAAAATACTTGAATTTTTAGTGAATAGTAAAATACTATAATTTACGATAAAAGCTAAATACATGAATTATTGAGTCATAGATGATGTATGGATGATGTAAGCCCAAAATCTCAAAATTTACTTTATTATTTTAATATTTTTGGTGATAATTCTTAAACTATTAATATTCTTGATCCAAAATAATAAACTAATGAATAAAATAATGGGAAACACCCCTCTCCTCTACTATAAATACCACCCCTCACCACCTATTCTCCTCACACCTTCTAAGATTTGAGACTTGTCTAAATTCTACCCAATCCTATTACCTATAACATCCCCAAAATCTATAATACTTTGGTCTCAAAAAAAGGCCAAAACCTTTTCCATAAGGAGGTTTTGAAGGAAGAGAAATTCAGGAGGCAAAATACTCTTTCTTCTCTTTTAATTTATTTTCAAGTTCTTTTATTTTATTATTATATCCTCACCTAACCTCATCCAAATGGAATGAAAAATATAGTACCTTATATATACTATAATTTTATTATTATAATGGAATAATCCATCATCAATCCTATTCTCCTCTCCCTTTTATTCTAAAAATGGAAATGTCATTCATGAGGTGTTGTTTTATCACCTTCAAGGATGAAAATTTTTCATTTTCCTTCACCACATTCAAGGATGGTCATAAAACCATTATAATGGTTGAAAAAGATTTTAAAATTTATGTTATAACATTTTTTATGTTTTTGAACTAACTTATATACATAATACTAAATGATAAAATAAAACGAGTTCGTTGTAATTGAAAACTGCCAAAATTAACCAAAATAATTATAATTAACTATTTATCTAATGATTAATTATCATACCATATAACCAAATGATTTATAATATCATTTAATCTTTTATAAGTTCATTAATAACATATAATTTCAATTCTAGATAATTATCCCCATTTTACATTATCTTCCATACTCATATACAAGTGAACCGATCATGAAATCCAAGAAAACAAACACTCATGAATGATGAAATTAAACACTAAAACTCATCAAAAAGCCTATAAATTAACTAAATAAAAATAAAATGAATCAAATTAATGTATAGAAGGTAATTAATTTTTTAATTAATGAATTTAATTTTATTATCCAGGATATTGAAGTGAAAAAAGAATTTAGACATAAGGTAAGGGGAATTCTCAAACCCAACTCTCTTCCTTTGGGTTTTCCCTATTTCACTCCATTTTCAGTATGAATATTCATTTAATGTTACTTAAATATAATTTTATTTTACTTCCCTTTTATTTTCTGGTATAGACATTCTTTCAATCTGATTTTATGATACATTTAATGATTTTTACAAAATAACTCTTATTTCTAAAAACAAACCATATACTTCTCTTGAGATTGTTTCTTCTTCACTTAAGATCGATGGTTCTTATGACAAGTATGTTATTACCTATTTATTTTGGGAACCCAAAAGTTTATTCATAGATGCATGATTTATTAAATAAAACCCATTCCTTTCCATTGGTTATTTTATGTCCATGATGTAGGACCTCGGGACACCCTGAGAGGGGAGGGGTGAATCAGGGTGTCAAATTTTTCTTTTAAAATCAAGGATCTTATTCCCACATTGGTAGGAACTGGTAAAACCTGTATGATGGATATGACCAGTAATGAAACATTCACATGTAAAGAGATGACACCACAATTTTTACTTGGTTCACCACTAAGGGCTATGTCCAAGGAGCATACGCCGACAGGTTGTAGGTCATACTAAATTCCACTATTCTTCACTAGTTGTGGATTACAATGGTTCGTGTATAGTCACTCTGTCCCAGGCTCACTGCCTTTACAAAGGTTCAGGGATAGCTCACTGTGTCCCTCGAGTCACTCCCGTTGACTCCCCATGGCTCACTGCCTTTGGTGAAGTCCCACTCAGTTTATAGACGTGAAGGTCTCTTCAATAGATTTGCATCGAAGTCCTTGTCTTCTGTTCAGCATGAGACAATGCTTGCATCAGAGTCCTGAGTTGATGCTCCTTTTTTTATTCAATCTTCTTCTTCAGTGCAATAACTGAATGCACTAAATCTTCTTCTTCTCTTCCGTTGATTCCCAATATCGACACCTAAGTATATCATTATATTTCCCTCTTTCTATGCATATCTGAGTTTAGATGCACGAATCACTCTTCTTCTCTTCGCAATGCACAAAGAGGGTGTTAAACACCAGTCATGTGTGAGCGGTACAACTTCCCTTCGTAAAACCAAATGATTCACTATTCTTCCGTCTTCATAAAGCAGATTTGAGAGTGCTAAGCACCTGTCAAAGGCATGCGGGACCCCCAAATTTTTCGCGCACCCTTCCCGGTGTCTTGCGCATAAAATTTAAACCTTGCGCGTAAAAATAACTTTTGGCGTGAAAAATGATTTTAGCGCAAATCTCCTTTTTTCGCACAGAACTACTCTTTTTCACGCAACACCTTCTTTTTCGCACAATCCTTATTCTTTTCGCGCACCACTCTATACATCAATTTTTCCGTGCGTCAGAAATCAGGATTTGTCTAAGTGTATAGCCTCTCGAAATGAGAAGGGTTCACCTCATATTTGTAGGCGTTTTTGATCCTGCGCGTAAAACCCCTTCCTACGCGTAAAACTGTCTCTCAGTTCTTTGAATTATGCGCACCTTCCTTTTACTCTCGCGCACCGCCTTGGTTTTTCACGCATCTCATTACATCTCCATTTTTCATCATTCTAAACATGAATCCTCTCTTGCGTGTAAAACTTCAAACCCACATTTTTCGCACAACCAAATTTACGCGCAACAATTTGATTTTCCGCGCACATGGAACGAACGTCTCCGATTTTTCACGCGCCTCTTCCTTTGCCGATTTTCTGTATTTCTGACTCGATACACTGCTTGCAAGAAAAATTCACCCAGCTATTCTGTGCACAAAATATTTCCACGCACATTTCCATTTTTCCGCGCACAACTCTGTTTTTTCATGTAGCCCATGCCTTTTCCATTTTTCAACGTTCTGATTCTGAAACACAGTTTGCGCGAAAAACTTTTCTCCACTATTTCTCACACCACGCTGTTTTTCGTGCCCATCTCAAGTATTTCCTGCACAAACCTTATTTTCCGCACACCACTTCCTCTTGGTGCGCACATCCTTTTTCAGACAATCCATGTCTTCATTTTCCGATTTTGAGGCCCAAAAATTTGTCAAACACTGGGAAACAGCGCCACCTTCAATATATGCTTCAGCCGTAACCTTAATGTTTCTTTTTGGTGATTTTCCTTCTTCAAAAACTCTTCTGCTTTCATCAGAAACTCCACTATCGTGATATATATCCTTTGATAGAACAACTTTAGCATCATCATATGTTGAGACAATGTGAAGTGCATGGCCATATCAGAATTCCAATCCCTTCCACATTGTCTTCTTCTTCAACCGTCATTATCTACTTCATGCAAATCATACGATCCTATTATTCAAGAATTATCTTGCATGGTTCTCATGAAATCATAAAGAATTTCATGGTCTTCATCAACCGTCATGTCTTCTTCTTCATCTGTCATCCTCTTCTTCATGCAAATCATATGATTCTATTCTTCAAGAAGTCTCTTGCTTGGTTCTCATGCAATCATGAAGAATTTCACGGTCACCATCAAATCCCCATTCTTCTTTAATCATCCTCAGATGGATTATTCCTTGCCATTCTTTACTATTGTAAACAATGTGTCACCTTTGACACACGTTCTTTTAACTTATGATCAGTACAACAATTGTCTGAAGTTCCATTTCTCCATTTCATTGGAGTACTTCTTGATCTCCTTCATTTTGATCTTCATTGACAACTATTGACAAAAAATACAACCTTATACACAAAGTGGTTCCAATAATATCCCCCTTTGTATTTTGTTGTCAATACCTTATACATCTTCTAAAATGAATCTGTCAATGTCAAAATGAGAATCTTCTCTTCAGTCAACTTTTCTTTTCAAACTTTCATTTCACTTTCTCTCACCCTTATTGACAAGAAATACAAAGTGCACGGTAGGGAGGGTATCAATCCATACATAAGAAATGTTTAATTAATCATTTTACTCTAAGTCTACTTGAGCAATGCTCGATGTAGAAAACAAGGGGATTTGATTAAGTCAACAAGGCTGTCCATTATTCACAGATCATGATACCGACATGAGATGAGAACTCATGTATTTTTTTTCTTCAAGGGTTGACCACTTTTATTTCAGGTAGAAGAAATCAAATGTGATAGGGAATAATCAACCTGATACTCCTGCACTCACATCAACAAACAGATCAAAAACATTCAAGTGCTATCGGCAGGATAAGTGACCTTGGGGCACATCCATTCTTCTTATGTCACTGATCAATTCAGTTACTCCCCCTTTGTAAAATGATCTATGATATAAGTAACCAAGGGATAGAGATTGAGAAATAGCATACCTTCTCCATTGACATGTTCTTCAAGAAGTTCATAGAGTAACTGCATTTTATTCCAGTTGGAGTTGATATTGATTGAAACAGTGATTTTGGAAGTTTCCTCATTTTTCTGACATGTTCTTCAAGAAATTCACAGAGTAACTACATTTTATTCCAGCTGGAGTTGATATTGATTGAAACAGTGATTTTGGAAGTTTCCTCATTTTTCCCCTCCTCAAGGAAAACACTCCTCATCATCTTCATCAAGAGTGATCCTTCAAAATATTAGTCTTTGAATATCAATTGAAGAATCTACAAAGGATGGAAAATTCTTCATCTTGGTTATCAAGAGTTGACAGCATTCACTACTTCTTAGGTTCTCCCCCTGAGATCATGCTTCACCTTCAATTCCCTGCATTATTAGCACAAATACAATACACAAATGATTATGGGAATAAGGTGGTTCCTCCTTGCTTCATCAACATGAGCTGAATGGTTGAGATGCATTTCTCAACCAAGTTCCTCTGTTTTCTCTAGTCTTCATGCCTGCACATTTTAACATATGTTCTGACATCTGTTGACCAGGCATGGATTTCTTCACATTCTCTTCTACTTTGTATGGGGGATTTTTCTGCTTAACAGTCATCATGAATGATACATTTTTACTCCTCTTAAGTACTGCTTCTTGCTCTGGTATTAAGGTTAGGCAACCTTTTGCAATGTGACCAGATTTCTTGCATCTCTCACATAGAACTTCTTTGACACGTGTGATTCTCTTGGTTTTCAATCTCTCCTGCACTCTGTCTTCATCACGTGAAAGTTTTCCTTTTCCTTTAGCACTAGCATTGGCCTTTTCATCTTCAAGTTTCCTCATTCTTTTCAAATCATCTGGAAAGATGACCAATATGTCATTTGGAACTGTTATAGCTGATTTGGGTCTTCCACATGGGTTCATCTGAGTTTCATCCCACTTAGTGTTTCTTTTGGATGAATGACCCGTCAATTTCATGGATCTAAAATCCTGGGTCTCCTCAGCTTCCCTACTTGAGATCTTCTTGGGGAAATGTGTGTTCACAATATTCTTCTGATTTCTTCCCAAGGAATATTCTTCTTTCTTATCTGGCTTGTGTGGTCTTCTGTTCTTATCAGCTTTGGATATCTGTTTACATAGGCATGAACCATTCTTGTGACCAATGTCATTGCATGCATCACATATTTTATCAAGAATTCCAAATCTGTTTGCAGTAAACAGATGCTTCTGGACCTGCGGATGTTGCTTCTTCATTTCTGTCTTCCTTCCCTTTGATATAGGCTTTCCTTGTGATTTTCCATGTAAGGGATTGTAAAAACAATCCAGTGCATAGTGCCCAAATCTTTTTCAGCACCAACATTGACCCACAAACCTTGTCTTTCTTTTATCTTCTATAAAAGGTAGTGGGTCCTTCTTCTAGTTGTGTTTTGCTATATATGGGGAACCATCTTCCAATTTTTTCTTCATATACACCCTAGGAATGGTGGTAGGTTTATTATTCTCACCTTTCCTCATCCATACTTGTTTAGAATTTTTCTTCCAGCCTACACTGATTATGGGAACGTATTTAGAAACATGAGTACAAGATGGTTTGGATGGTACCTTCACTTTCTCAGTTTCTTGTGATTGATCAATGAGTGAAGTCATGATCTTCTTATCACATGTTGGAGGTATTTTGATAATAGAATCCTCCAGTGATCATTGAGTACTAGCCACAACTGATTCTTGATGTGGATAATCAAGAGTTGTCATAATCTTCTTGTCACATGTTGGAGGTATTTCAGCTTTAGATTCCTCCAACAAACATTGAGTACAAGCATCACTCATTTCATTCTTTTGTGAAGTCTCAATATGTGTATTCTCAATCTTGGTCAACTGGGATTCCAATTTTTTACTCTCAATATTGAGGATGATCTTCTGATCTTTAGTCATGATCATCTTCTCTTCACAAGACTTCTTCAATATTTCAACCTCATATTCATGCATCTTAACTTTGTTTTGTAACAAAGAGTCAAGTTCCCTGAATTTCATGGAAGTTTCTTCCAAACACAAACTCTTGACTTCTTTGCTCTTCTTCAGCTCAAATTCAAGTGCATGGATCTTTTATTTTAGAGTCTTATTGACTTCCTCTTTTTCTTCAAAGACTTTAACCTGTTTGGTGAGCTTCATAATTTCCAGAACTTTTCTTTCTAACACCTTTTCCATATTGTCATCTTCACTTTCTAATCGAGTGATCTCAACCTGCATAGATTGGAATAGGCTACAAATAATAACAACCCTTTCTTCAGGAATATCATGAAGATATGTTTTGAGTTTTTCCTGAAAGCTTGAATTAGGGGTGTCATCTTTTCCTCTGGAAGAATTTTGAGCCACCTGCTCGATACTTTCCAATTCATTATTGGAATGGCATGGAGAACAAGACACTGCATCTTCTTTGGATATGAGGGACTTCTTCAGCTGATTCTTCTCTTTATTTTTCTTATTTGTCATGGTCTTACTAGATGTAGACTTCTGCTCATAAATTATTGACTCTTCATCAAGACTGCTCTTCATTGTTGACTTTAGGAAAGAAACTCAAATCCTCTTCTGAATAGAATTACTGTGGAGTATCCATCATACATGAACCTTTCCCTCTGATACCACTTGTAGGACCCCGGGACACCCTGAGAGGGGAGGGGTGAATCAGGGTGTCAAATTTTTCTTTTAAAATCAAGGATCTTGTTCCCACATTGGTAGGAACTGGTAAAACCTATATGATGGATATGATCAGTAATGAAACATTTACATGCAAAGATATGACACCACAATTTTTACTTGGTTCACCACTAAGGGCTACGTCCAAGGAGCATATGCCAACAGGTTGTCGGTCGTACCAAATTCCACTATTCTTCACTAGTTGTGGATTACAATGGTTTGGGCACAGTCACTCTGTCCAAGGATCACTACCTTTACAAAGGTTCATGGATAGCTCACTACGTCCCTCGGGTCACTCCCATTGACTCCCCCCTGACTCACTGACTTTGGTGAAGTCCCACTCAGTTTATAGAAATGAAGGTCTCTTCAATAGATTTGCATTGAAGTACTTGTATTCTCTTTAGAATGAGACAATTCTTGCATCAGAGTCCTGAGTTGATGCTCCCTTTTTTTATTCAATCTTCTTCTTCAGTGCAATAACTGAATGCACTAAATCTTCTTCTTCTCTTCCGTTGATTCCCAATACCGACACCTGAGTGTATCGTTATATTTCCCTCTTTCTGTGCATATCTGAGTTTATATGCACGAATCACTCTTATTCTCTTCGCAATGCACAACAAGGGTGTTAAACACCAGTCATGTGTGAGCGGTACAACTTCCCTTTGTAAAACCAAATGATTCACTGTTCTTCCGTCTTCGCAAAGAAGATTTGAGAGTGCTAAGCACCTGTTAAAGGCACGCGGGACCCCCAAATTTTTTGCACACCCTTCCCGGTGTCTTGCGCGTAAAATTCAAACCTTGTGCGTAAAAATAACTTTTGGCGCAAAAAAGGATTTTAGCGCAACTCTTGCGCAGAACTACTCTTTTTTGCGCAACACCTTCTTTTTCGCGCAATCCTTCTTCTTTTCGCTCACCACTCTATACATCAATTTTTCCGTGCATCAGAGCTCGGGATTTGTCTAAGTGTCGAGCCTCTCGGAATAAGAGGGGTTCACCTCATATTTATAGGCATTTTTGATCCTGCGCATAAAACCCCTTCCTGCGCGTAAAACTATCTCTCAGTTATTTGAATTATGCGCACCTTCCTTTTATTCTTGCGCACCGCCTTGGTTTTTTGTGCATCTCATTACATCTCCATTTTTCATCATTCTGAACATGAATCCTCTCTTGCATGTAAAAATTCAAACCCAAATTTTGCGCACAACCAACTTTACGCACAGTAGTTTGATTTTACGCACACATGGCACGAACGTCTCCGATTTTTTGCGCACCTCTTTCCTTTGCCGATTTTCTGTATTTCTGACTCGATACACTGCTTGCACGAAAAATTCACCCAGTTATTCTGTGCACAACATTTTTCCGGGAACATTCCCATTTTTCCGCACACAGCTTTGGTTTTTCGCGTAGCCCATGCCTTTACCATTTTTCAACGTTCTAATTTTGAATCACTATTTGCGCGAAAAACTTCGCTCCACTATTTCACACACCATGCTATTTTTCGCGCCCAACTCAAGTATTTTGCACACAACCCTTATTTTCTGCACACCACTTCCTCTTGGTGCACACATCCTTTTACAGACAATCAATGTCTTAATTTTCCGATTTTGAGGCCCAAAAATTTGGCAAACACTTGGAAACAATGCCACCTTCAATATATGCTTCAGCCGTAACCTTCATGTTTCTTTTTGGTGATTTTACTTCTTCAACAACTCTTCTGATTTCATCACAAACTCCACTATTGTGATATATATCCTTTGATAGAACAACTTTAGCATCATCACATGTTGAGACAATGTAAAGTGCATGGCCATCTCAGAATTCCAATCCCTTCCACACTGTCTTCTTCTTCAACCGTCTTTCTCTACTTCATGTAAATCATACGATCCTATTCTTCAAGAATTATCTTGCATGGTTCTCATGCAATCATGAAGAATTGCATGGTCTTCATCAGCTGTTAGGTCTTCCTCCTCATCCGTCATCCGCTTCTTCATGAAAATCACATGATTCTATTCTTCAAGAAGTCTCTTGCATGGTTCTCATGCAATCATGAAGAATTTCACGGTCACCATCAAATCCTCATTCTTCTTTAATCATCCTCAGATGGATTATGTGTCACCATTATTCACTATTGTAAATAATGTGTCACCTTTGACACACGTTCTTTTAACTTATGATCAGTACAAAAATCGTCTGAAGTTCCATTTCTCCATTTCATTGGAGTACTTCTTGATCTCCTTCATTTTGATCTTCATTGAAAACTATTGACAACAAATACAACCTTATACACAAAGTGGTTCTAACACATGATTGATAAACGTTCTATGTGGCATGCATGATTATGTAAATTATAACACCCTGCCCCTACCTCATTGGCTTAAGGAGGCAGTGAGGGCTACTTGGCCTTAAGCGACGTTCCCAAGATACCAAAGGCTGGCAATAAATGCCGAGGGCTTCAAGATCAAGTTGGGGAACGATTTTCCCTTAAGACAAAACCAACCAAACCAACAACTAATGACGCATGCCATTCAAACATTCAAACATGTGTTCTCAAAGGACAACCAAGTTGTTCCACAATACATCCCAAAACCAATAAAACTAGACATGTTCACACAACATTAGAGTACACTGCGGAAACTAAACAACTTACACTACAAGCCATGACACCACCACAGCTCCACGCCAAGCTCCAAGCTCCAAGATCCACCAAGGGATCAAAATAATCCACTAAAGGAGAGAGATACCTTACCTTTTCCCACGTCACGATACACAACATCTGCAAAGACACCAACGTGCCAAAGCAGGGGGTGAGTACTAAAACTCAGTAGGATTTCCCCAAATGACTTCCCTACACACGCCACTAGGATAAAACCATTAACACATTTATATAAAACAGTTTATATAAAATAATCACAAGTGCATCCATTACCATAAGTCTACACACCCTTACCAAGACATCGTGCCCCAAACCATGTAAACCCAAGGAAATCCAAACAATCATGCTGTAGGCTAAACACGTCACACAAGGAAGTCAAATCAACCATGCCACTCAAGGAAGCCAATTCAACCATTTCACATTTACACAAAAAAATCCATCTATGAAAAGAAACACATAACAAAGTAACCACAAAAAATCAACCATAACAGTGGGACTTCCCGCCCAACTTGTTCACCCATCTTCGGCTAGCAGGACCTCCCGCCCACTACCTGACAACCCAAAATGGTAACGGTGGGACTTCCCTCCCAACTCATTCAACTTTTATAGTGAGACTTCCTGCCCACTTCCACACAACATTTCAATCAATCCAAACCAAGAATAAACTCACCAAGGTCATAACAACATGCA
Source organism: Viscum album (assembly GCA_963277665.1). NCBI lineage: Eukaryota > Viridiplantae > Streptophyta > Magnoliopsida > Santalales > Viscaceae > Viscum > Viscum album. The sequence goes on along the minus strand of OY728146.1, from coordinate 733,699,456 downwards.
ATCAACCAATTCCCTTGCATACCATTCCAATTCAATAAATCGTCCATTTATTGAAAACCATTTTTCATGCCAAAAAACCTTTAAACTAAACAACATCTTTATTTAAAGACATTTACATCAATAATTTTCACAAACCAATCATAGCATCCCATTTTAAAATCCCCATTTTAAAATCCACGACAATACCATTTCACCACAAAACCCTATTTTCCCCAAAAATCCCCAAAACATCACCCAAGAGATTTCTAAGCAATTTCGCACATCAAACACAATTAATTTAAAGCACAAAAAATTAATTGTAACCAAAACCATTAGCTCTAACCAAGTGGAGTCTAGAGAGAAGCCACCTACCTTTAGGGTTCCTGAGAAATCGACCCACAAGCCACCACACCTCAAATCCGGCGAACGCACCACCAAAACCTCTCTAGATCCCCTTCCATAACATCCACAAGCCTTAAAATAATCATCCAAGGCAACCACAACCCTAGATATACACACAAAAAGTGTAGATCTAGAAAACCAAGAAAGAGGGAAGAGCGGATCTAGAGGAAAACACAAAGAAACCATGAGAGAAGACTTACCCGGGAGAAACAACCTTCAATCCGCCTTGAAACCCCTTCAAAAACCTTCCAAACTGAGTGGGAGAGCCCCTATAACCCTTAATAATTGAAAATCACGAGTGATCCATGAGTGGGATGAAGTTTGGAGTGTTTTATGTTAATCCTGAGTGAGCCCAGAACTTATAACCCTATTTTTAAGTGGCCGCACGGTTAGCCCGCATGGTTTGGAAAACTGTGCGCTAACCGTGCTCACGCTACTGCCTCAGGAGAAAGGTTCCACACGGTTTCCTTGCACGGTTTGAAAAACCGTGTGCAGGCTGTGCGAAGCCTACTATCTCCCTTGCACGGTTTCCTGAGGAATCTACACGGTTTCTACTAACCGTGCTCAAACCGTGCACCCCTTTAAGAGCCTCCAAACTCATCCAAAACCATTCCAAACTCTCCCAACCTCTTCCCAACTCATACCATGCACTTTAAACACATAAAAATGCATAAAAAAGGACACATACTTCAAACTGGGGGTGCTACATTCTCCCCACCATTGGACTTTTTGTCCTCGGAAAGTAGTGAACCCGCCCTTTGCCGAAAGAGCTTGGGCCACTGCTCGACCATCTCTTTCTCCCGCTCCAAAGTCTTCTCTTAAATATGACTATGTTGCCACAAAAAAAGAACTAAACCGATGATTTTACCACACAAGACTTTCTCATGCCTATCCACAACCCACACTGGCACGTGCACCAACGAAGCATCTGGTTCTAGCTCAACATGATCCCATCGAATCACATGGTCACGATCCGATTGATACTTTTTAAACTACCACACATGAAACACATTGTGCACCGCACTAAACCTAGGTGGAAAATCCAAATGACAATCCACCTCAACAACCCGTTCAAGAATCTCAAATGGACCAATATACCTCATAGATAACTTTCCCCGCTTCCCAAACCGACGATGTCCCAACCTAGGAGAGGTCCTCAAGAACACATGATCACTCACCTCGAATGACAACGGCCGTCGACGATGATCCACATACGATTTCTGACGAATATGAGCCGTCTTAATTCTCTTCCTGATCAACTTGATCTTCTCCATAGTCTCCTGGACAAGGCTCGGTCCAACCATCTAGGACTCACCTATTTCCACCCAACATAGTGGAGAGCGACATGGCCGCCCATAAAACTATTCAAACGAAGACATATGTATGGATGCTTGATAACTATTATTGTATGAGAACTCAACCAAAGACAAGTGATCCTCCCAAGAGCCACCAAAATCCATTACACAAGCCCGCAACATATCCTCCAGATTTTGTATCATCCTCTCAGATTGTCCATCTGTCTGAGGGTGATACGCCGTACTCATCGTCAATTGTGTCCCAAGGCTTGCTATAAGGATTTCCAGAAACGATATGTAAAACTCGGATCTCTATCGGATACAATCGAAACTGGAAGACCATGCCTCTTTCCCACCTCTCGGATATAGATTTTGGACAGATCCTCCACCATATGAGATTCACGAATTGGGATGAAATGGGCCGAATTCATTAGCCGATCCACTATCACCCAAATGGAATCATGCTTTCCGACTGTTCTTGGGAGACCTGTGACATAATCCATCACTATCTTCTCTCACTTACAAACAGGGATTGGTAAAGACTGCAACATTCCCGCTGGCCTCTGATGCTCTGCCTTGAACTGCTGACAAGTCAAGCATCTCGAAACAAACTCAACCACTCTTCTTTTCATGCCAGCCCACCAGAACTGAACTTTCAACATTTTATACATTTTCTGAATTCCATGATGAATAGATCACCTGGAATGATGACACACCCTGAGAATATCCTCCTAACAAGAAACTGGTACAGCCATCCGATTCTAAAAACACAAAACTGAATCCCCATTCAGTTGCCAACCCTCAATGGTCTCCCCACCATTGAGTCTCAACCCCATGGTCACACACTCGGAATCAGATATCTATTCCTATATAACCAGGCCAACCAAGTCAGGAGTCAACAAAACTGGAAAGAAGACCACTCTATCGCCCTATTCCTCACATTCCAACCACATTTCAGCTATAACCGACATCAACTTCCACTGTTCTGATGCTTGTTTTACCACCTAAGCATATGATTTTCTACTTAATTCATCCACCACCGAATTTCCCTTACCCGGTGTGTACATCAAGTCAAAATCAAACATTTGGATATATTTCATCCATATCCTTTTCCTCAAGTTCAAATCACTTTGCGAGAAAATGTACTTCAAGCTCTTATGATCTATATATATCGTAAACTTCTCACTGAAGAGATAATGATGCCACACATTCAAAGAATGGACCACTGCTGCCAACTCCAAATCATGAGTTGGGTAGTTCTTCTCATGAACTCTTAACTGCCATGATCCATATGCAACCACATGATTCCCTTGCATGAGAACGCACCCCGAACCTGATCCCGATGCATTGTAATACACCACGTACCATTTTCCTGATTCTGGAAAAACCAAGATTGGTGCTGATGTAAGATGACCCTTTAGCTCTTTGAAACACTACTGACACTGTTCATTCCACTGGAATGGAACATTATTTCTTGTCAAAGCTGTCATTGGCGAATCCAAACGTGAAAAATCACGAACAAAATGCCGATAATTCCCAGCTAGAATAAGAAAACTCCATATCTCAAACACATTCTTTGGTGGTTTCCATGAGATAACAACCTCTATCTTTTCCGGATCCACTGAAACACCCCTTTCAGAAATCACATGGACAAGAAAACAAACCTCCTGTATCCAAAAGTCACACTTTGACAGTTTGGCATACAACCGATGATCCCTCAAGATCCCTAGCACTGTCGCCAAGTACTTCTCATGCTCCACCCTTATCTTTTAATACACCAGAATATCATCTACAAACACCACCATAAATGAATCCAGATATCTCTGAAGTATCCGATTCATCAATTCCACGAACACCGCTGGCACATTCGTTAGACCAAAGGGCATAACCAAATATTCATAATGGTCATATATACTTCTGAAAGTTTTTTTAGAAATATCATCCTTCCTCATCCGCAATTGATGATATCCTGACCATAGGTTGATCTTGGAGAACCACTAGGCTCCCCTCAACTGTTCGAACACATCATCAATTCATGAAGAGGATATTTGTTCTTTATCGTAACTTGGTTAAGTCGAAGATAATCAACACAGAGTCTCAAAGTTCCATCCACCTTTTTCACAAACAACACCAGCGCTACCCACGGGGACATGCTAGGATGGATAAACCCTTTGTTCTATACTCTTCCAACTAGACTTCCAATTCCCGCAATTTAGTAGGTTCCATCCGGTAAGACGGAGGTGAGATAGGACTGGTCCCCAGAAAGAGATCAATCATAAACTCCACTTCTCTTATGGGAGGTAACCCTGAGAATTATTCGTAAAAAATTTCCAGGAATTGATCCACCATTGCTGGAATAACACTCTTCTCAACACCCTCTATCGATTCCAACGACAACACCACCAACCGATACAATAACGTACCCACTGCTGGTGCCAACAAACCCATTGCACCCTGACTTTCATGCCTCTCTCCTATAAAGAGATGTCTAACACCATCATGTGTCGTCAAATCCAGTGTCCACGCATTACAATCGATGTGGGTCTTAAACGCCACCAGCCAATCCATTCCCAGGGTTACATCATACCCATCCATCTCAAGCACTGAGAAATTCCACATTAGCTCAACCTCGCCCACAATGATACAACATGCTCTACACAAGAAGGCTCGACACTCTCTTTGACCTAGAGGAGTTTGAAATTTCAAAAATGAAGGCACCATCTCCAGAGTTAAACCCAGTAAAATAACAGCACGAGAAGCAAGAAAATAATGGGAAGCAGACGTATCAAACAAAGCTTGCATCAACATGGAATTTAAAAGAACCGTACCTCGCACCGTGGATGGTGCTGTTTGATCATACACTACAACTTGCTCAGCTCCAAAAATATGTGTGATTTCTATGCTCTGCTCTTTATCCCCTAGCTGAAACTTCCCTTGTTGAGTAGTATCACGAACACCCGACCTTGAAGCATTATGACAATACCGTTGAAGATGACCCATCCACTTGCAGTTATGACATTCTCAAGGTTGTGCCATACAATCCCGTTTCAGGTGGCCTACAGAACCACACTGAAAGCATCCTGGATTACACTTGGGTCTTGAAGGAAGTTTTAACAATCTAGTGATACGATTTTAATTTACTCTAAGTCATTGAGAAAAGGTTTCTGTATTGTTCTTTATCTCAGTGTTGGGGTTCACACCTCCTATTGTGAGGACAACCGTGCTTCCATTACTTGGATTTCCGACCGTGATGATATCGTAACAAGTGTATCTAGTTGAAGTCCTGACTGAACTGTTTGAAAAGCCTGAACGATGATTTGGGCCAACTGCTGGTTCACCTGGGATTTAGGTGGAACCACATTTTCAGTAGCTTCCTCTGATTGATCTCTACGATTTCTAACCGGTTCCATCGCTATTAACAGAAAACAAACAACCATGAGTATCACTTTCGTAGACATCAAGAATTCTCATTTCAAATCGCATTACACAACACTATCACAATGAGGCTTTCCACCTTTCCACATTTTCCATGTTTCACCTTTTTTGAAAACCAAACCATTTGAAAAACTATTTCTCAATTCAACCCATAAATCATTATTCCCAATGAAATATGCATCCTAGTGGGAAGTCATTTCTACCATGCATGTCATGCTCATCTCATTGGCTACACCCATGACAATGAGATATCAAATGCCTATAAGTGTCTCCAAAACACTTATGTACCCAACTACCTGGTAACTTGAAGTTTAGCATAAGAGGGTTAGCTACGTCCTTTTATTCTATACATTCCAAGTTCCGACATTCCTACGCCTTACTACCATCCCGACTCAAGGAATACACCACAACGAATGTCAACTCCAAATCCGAGAATAAACTCCAAAGGACCGAACAAGATGATACCACTTGTAACACCCCGCCCATACCTCATTTTCTTGAGGAGGCGGCGAGGCCTACTTGGCCTTAAGCGACGTTCCCAAGACGCCAAAGGCTGGCAATAAATGCCGTGGGCTTCAAGATCAAGTTGGGGAATTATTTGCCCTTAAAACAAAACCAACAAAACCAACAACTAATGATGCATGCCAGTCAAACATTAAAACATGTGTTCTCAAAGTACAACCAAGTTATTCCACAATACATCCCAAAACCAATACAACTAGACATGTCCACACAACATCAGAGTACACTACGGAAACTAAACAACCAACACCACAATCCATGACACCAACACAGCTCCACGCCAAGTTCTAAGCTCCAAGCTCCACCAAGGGATCACAATGATCTACTAAAGGAGGGATATACCTTACCTTTTACCACGTCATGATACACAATATCTGCAAAGACACCAACGTTCCAAAGTAGGGGGTGAGTACTAAAACTCAGTAGGATTTTCCCAAATGACTTCCCTACACACTCCACTAGGATAAAACCATTAGAACATTTATATAAAACAGTTTATATAAAATAATCACAAGTGCATCCATTACCATAATTCTACACACTCTTACCAAGACATCGTGCCCCAAACCATGTAAACCCAGGGAAATCCAAACAATCATGCCGTAGGCCAAACATGTCACACAAGGAATCCAAATCAACCATGCCACTCAAGGAAGACAATTCAACCATTTCACATTTCCACAAAAAATTCCATCTATGAAAAGCAACACATAACAAAGTAACCATAACAAAGAAACCATAACAGTGGGACTTCCCACCCAACTCGTTCACCCATCTTCAGCTAGCAGGACTTCCCGCCCACTACATGACAACCCAAAATGGTAACGGTGGGACTTCCCGCCCAACTCGTTCACCTTTTATAGTGAGACTTCCTGCCCACTTCCACACAACATTACAATCAATCCAAACCAATCATAAACTCACCAAGTTCACAACAACATGCAATCAACCAATTCCCTCGCATACCATTCCAATTCAATAAATCGTCCATTTATTGAAAACCATTTTTCATGCCAAACAACCTTTAAAAAAAACAACATATTTATTGAAATCCATTTCCATCAATCATTTTCACAAACCAATCATAGAATCCCATTTTAAAACACCCATTTTAAAATCCACGACAATACCATTTCACCACAAAACCCTCTTTTTCCCAAAAATCCCCAAAACATCACCCAAGGTATTTCTAACCAATTTCACACATCAAACACAATTAATTTCAAGAACAAAAAATTAATTGTAACCAAAAACATTAGCTCTTACCAAGTGGAGTCGAGAGATAATCCACCTACCTTTAGGGTTCCCGAGAAATCGACCCACAAGCCACCGCAACTCAAATCCGGTGAACGCACCACCAAAACCTCTCTAGATCCCCTTACCTAACATCCACAAGACTTAAAATCATCATCCAAGGAAAACACAACCCTAGATCTACACACAAAAAGTGTAGATCTAGAAAACCAAGAAAGAGGGAAGAGCATATTTAGAGGAAAACACAAAGAAACCACGAGAGAAGACTTACCCGAGAGCAACAAACTTCAATCCGCCTTGAAAACCCTTCAAAAACCTTCCAAAACGAGTGGGAGAGACCCTCCAACCCTAAGAACCAAAAATCCAGAGTGATCCATGAGTGGGAGGAAGTTTGGAGTGTTTTAGGTTAAGCCCGAGTGAGACCGGAACTTATAACCCTATTTTTAAGTGGCCTCATGGTTAGCCCGCACGGTTTGGCAAACCGTGCGCTAACTGTGTGCATGATACTGCCTCTAGATCAAGGGTCCGCACTGTTTCCTAGCATGGTTTGGTAAACCGTGCGTAGGCCGTGCGAAGCCTACTGTCTCCCTTGCACGGTTTCCTGAGAAATCCTCACGGTTTCCATTAACCGTGCTCAAATCGTACACCCCTTTAAGAGCCTCCAAACTCATCCAAAACCATTCCAAACTCTCCCAACCACTTCCCAACTCATCCCATGCACTTTAAACACATAAAAATGCATAAACAAAGGCCACATACCTCAAACTGGGGGTGCTACATAAATGTTATGATGTGACAGGTGCACCCAAAATTATATAGTGAAAGTAAATGTTATGATGTGATGGGTGTGCTTGGAATTATATATCACTCCAATGAATCAAAAGATTTGATATATCTCATGAGATAAAGTGATAAATGTATAAACATGATGCTATCTTTGTTCATAACTATGTGTGGTGGTTAACCACTAAGACATGATGTTTCATTTTTATAAATTACCACATTCCATGATTTTATCTCATGATTCCTCTCATGATTATGATGATGATCCTATAATTATGTTATGATGATAATTATTATTCCCACCCCATGTTATATTAATTCATGTTCTTATCTATCCTCTTATTGGGATTTTAGCTCAACCCTTATTTTGATGTATATCCTTATGTGAATACTTGTACGAAGGAGAACAGGAGGGACAATAAAAATCTAGAGAAGAAGTAATTAAATAAATGTTTATGTTTTATCATGTAAAAGTTATTTATGGTTCTAATTTTCCCATGAAACTAAACCTTTGGATTCTGGTTTTTTAATTTCATTTATCTTTAAAATGTTGTGATAGTTATGTAATAAAAAATAGGGTTTATATAATGGGAGTTTATTCCTTATTAGTAAGAACTTAAATGAACATAGAAGAGTCAAAATTAATCTTTAATTTTCTTATAGGAGAAATAGATTTAGGAATCATCACATGGTTAGACATCCCATCAGCTATCTCATCCTGAGTACATAGGTTTTTCATCTTCTTTACTTCCTGGAAAAACTTTGGAAAGACTTATAGTGATAACATGTTTGGAGAAACATCAATTTGTGAACATTCAATTGAATTATCCATCTAAGGTGGAGTATCTTCATTGAAATATTCATCTTCTTTCCTTCATCCTTATTTTAATATTCAAGCACTCCAAAAATGTTGGAAGTTGTCAGATGTGTGTCATTTGTATGATCAAGATCAACCAAATTTAGCTTAGAAAGAGCATTGGTCTTCCTATAAGAAACTAATTGAAAGCCTTCATCATTGACTATTTTTTTTCTGTTAGTCATATTCTTGTCTCTCAAGTATTTCTCGGGTACCAAAGTACTAGCCTTCTTGACATCAGGTTGAAGTAGGGTAGATTCCCCTTTATCTTCTATCTTCACAGGGGAATCAAATTCTAGTTTTTATTTACCTTTATAGTTTCTTGAATTAAGTCTTGCTCATACAAAATATGTTCAACAAACATATACTAGGTTTCAATTTCAATGACATATTTCTCATCCAAGGGTGTCCTCTCCATACTGACCTCCAATGCAGTTTGTACCATGTCATCACTAGGAAGAGGGATCTTAACTTGATTGGAATCTAGTACAAAACTTTCCTCAACAGAAATATCATACCATAATATTTTCTTACTACTAGATGTTGGGATTTTTTGTTTAAAAATTTGAATATTGAAGAGAGAGAAAAATATTAATGGAGAGATTTATCTCAACATTAATATAGGATTTTATCCCAAAATTAATGAAGAATCAATAATAAATATTAATGGATGTTAATTTTAATGTTTACTTCATTAACTAGTGATATGGACTTGACGTCTATATAAGAGGATGAAATATCATATTTTGGAAGGTGTGCCGATATAATGTAGCCAGTGAGAGAGAACCAGGAAGGGGTTTCCATGTTTGCGGTAACTAGTGCGAAGCGACGATGATGATAATGAAGCGAATACTATGATTATGCTAATGATGGATTATCAATGGTGATGATTGAATGTGTTAAAGATGGATTACGATGAGAGATGAGGACATTTCCATGTATCAAAAGTCCTCTTGGTTGTGGAGATCAAGTGGTGTGTCTCAGTTGTGATGATCAGTGGTACATAAAAATGGTACATTCATAGGTGTGAAAAAAATGAATTCAGATGTGTTGTGAAAAATTCTTTGGGTGAATTATAAAAATACTTTGGGTGATAAAAGTCCTTCAGGTGAATCTTCTAGTGTATTTTATCGGCTACTTCCATTGCAACATCGGGATCTACCCCAATAGTGGTATTTAAGGGATTGTTTTAAGTTTTCAGTTGAATAAAAAAATGGAAGAAATCTAGTGGAGAAGTTTATCAAAGAATTTAAGGACATTATCGGAAGACAATGATGGTGCCAAAGGTGTTTCTGTGATATCAAAAGTCTGATTAACCAGTTGGAGTCATGAGTTATGTTCTGTTGTTGGTGATAGTCAGAGTTTGGTAGAAAATGGTTGGGGTTTCTCAGGTTAGGTGGTCTATCAAGCATGTGGAATAATGTCACTTGGAGATGGCGGTGGTATCAGTGGTGTTTCTGGAATATTAAAAGTATTATTGGACACTGGTGTCATAAAGTGTGTTCCATTCACTGGGTAACATTAGGAGCTTGGTGGAAGGATACTAAAAATCTAGAAGGAAAGAGAACTGAAAGACCATAAAAACAAGAACTCAGGGATTATTTCAGAATTTAAAGTTAGGTGAAAGATTACTATGGAGTATTTAAATTTTAAAACATGGTGGAGATTTTTTGTATTTTTTGATTTAAAATTTGAACATTGTGGAGAGAGAAAATTATTAATAGAGAGATTTATCTCAACATTAATAGAGGATTTTCTACCAACATGAATGGAGATTTAACTATCAATATTAATGGATGAAAAATTTAATGTTTACTTCATTAATTGGTGATATGGACTTGATGTCTATATAATAGGATGTAGTAGCATATTTTGGAAGGTCTACCAACATAATGTAGTCGGTGAGAGAGAACCGGAAAGGGGTTATCGTGTTTGCAGTAACTGGTGCGAAGTGATGATGATGTGAATGAATAAAATATGGTGATTTTTTCTATAATGGTGTGTCAACATCAATGATTGAAAGAGTCTAAGATGAAATGTGATGAGAGATGATGACAGTTCCATGTATCAAAAGTTCTCTTGGTTGTGGAGATCAAGCGGTGTATCCCAACCGTGATGATTATAAGCACATCAAAACGGTATGTTCATGGGTGTGATAAAAATTCCTTTTGGTATGTTATGAAAAATCCTTCTTGAATATTAGAAAAATATTTCAGGTGATTTGTAAAATTCATTTGGGTGATAAAAGGAATTCGGGTGAATCTTTTGATGTGTTTTGTCAACTGCTTCCACTGCGAAATTGGGCTTCACCTCAACACTAGAGTGTTGGTCAAAAGTTGTGTCAGCCTGCTGGTGATTCTATGAATCTCCCACATCTCCACATGTGATCGAAACCTACATGTCACAAATGAATTATGGATCATTTTTATAATGTTTGAAAACAATAAGATCTTGTTTTCTCATTTTTAACTAGTAATGCATGATCTAAACTAAAATCATATTTTTATATTAAAAACACATACTTCGAGTCATACCAGCCACATCGTGCATTGGATTGTAATGCGGTTGAATCCTACACATCATAAATGAATTATGGATCATTTTTAAAATATTTGAAAACAATCTGAGTTCGTTTTCTTAGTTTTGGCTATGTGATGCACTTTTTAAACTAAAATGGAACTTTTATATTGAAAACATGCACTTCGAGTCATATCAGAAACATCATTTGTCAGATTTATGTGTTGTAAATTCCTACACATTATAAATAAATTATAGAGAATTTTACTAATGTTTGAAAACAATTCAAGATTGTTTTATCATTTTTGTCCAGTGACACATGTTTTAAACTAAAATGACACTTTTATATTGAAAACATGAACTTCGATCCATACCAACCACATCTTGTATCAGATTTATGTTTTGTCAATTCCAACACATAAAAAATGACTTATGGAGAGTTTTGATAAATTTTGAAAACAATTAGAGGCCCTTTACTCAGTTTTGGATATATGAAGCATTTTTTAAACTAAAATGGGACCTTTATATTAAAAACATGAACTTCAAGTCATATCAGCCACATTGTGTGTCAGATTGAGGTACAATAAATAAATACATGTCACAAATAAATTATGGATTATTTTACTAAGATTTGAAAATAATTAGATCTAGTTTTCTTAGTTTTGGATATGTGACGCACATTTTAAACTTAAATGACACTTCTATATTGAAAACATGCACTTCGAATCATAACAGCCACATCCTATGTCAAATCGATGTTTGGTAAATTTCAATACATTATAAATTATTTATGGATTGTTTTACAAAATCATCTAAACAATCCAAACATTTTTTCTAATATTTGAGTATGTGACATGTGTTTTGAACTAAAATGTCAATTTTAAACTGAAAAAACACATTTCAATTCATACCGATCACACCGTGTATCAGATTGAGGTGCAGTTAATTCCTACACATCAAAAATGACTTATAAAATGTTTTCATAAAATATAAAAACAATTTGAATGTGTTTTCTTAGTTTTGTGTATGTCACGTGTATTTTTAACAAAAATGTCAATTTTAAACTAAAAACATACACTTCAAGTCACACTGGGAACACCGTGTATCATATTGAGGTGTGGTTGATTCCTACACATAAAAAATGACTTATGGATTGTTTTTATAAAGTATCAAATCAATCTGAATGGGTTTTATTGATTTTGAGTATGTGATGTGTGTTTTGAACTAAAATTTCAATTTTCAACTAAAAACATACACTTTGAGTAATATCCGGTACACCGTATATCAAATCGAGGTGATGTTGATTCTTACATGTCAAAAAAGACTTAGGGATTGTTTTCATAAAGTATCAAAATTATCTGAATGTGTTATATCAATTTTGAGTATTTGACGCGTGTTTTCAACTAAAGTGTCTATTTTAAACTAGAAACATATAATTGGAGTTATACCGGGAACATCATGTATCATATTGAGGTGATATTTATTCAAACACATCACAATATTTCTTTTTGTTCTCAAAATCATATGATCTTGATTTGAATCACATCCTTGGTGATAAGAAAATCTCACCACAGATGTGATCCAATTCACGAGAACATGTTTTTTAGAACAACAAGACTTTAACCTTTACACAATTTCTTTTTAATCTTCAAGAATTATCTCATTGAAAAGTAACTAAATAAGTATTAGACAAAAATTATAAAGAAATTAACTAAAAAATAAGAGATAAATGATGATAAAATTAAGTAAATAAGTAATAGGAAGTCACCTTTTCATGATGTCTGTATAGATTCTCGACCTAGTTCCCTATCACCATTATCTCAATTGCAACCTCAAAGTTTAATATATCATGATCCAACAATCTCGTACCTGAGTGGTAAGGTCTCATGCTTGTCATCCAAGAGATTTGAGTTCAAAACCAGGTGAAGGTGAATTTACGGGTTATTGTAGCAGTGTTGTAGCAGTACTGTAGCAACTGGAACTATTCACCTGATTTGGGCCTTCGGGCCACCGGTTTGGGGCTACGGGTCTTAGGGACTTTGGGTCATCAAAGGCCTTTGGACCTCAGGGCCTTTGGACCATTAAGACGATAAGGTAGCCCAGTTCACATAGAGAAGGCCCCAGAAGAGGATTATAGCAAAGAGTAGCAGTCACCAGAGAAGAGCTAACACTACTGGAATTTTACCCTTTACCAACGGTTTTGAACCGTTGGTAGAGGCTGGGAAACCATTAGTATATTATATACCAAAAGTTTCCCAAACCATGGATAAGTAATCCGTGGGTATAGTGTTATACCAATGGTTTTGTGTAAACCGTTGGTATATGTGTTAAAGTAAGAGATATACCAACTGTTTCACAAACCGTTGGTATATGTTACCCTTATACCAATGGTTTAGAACCGTTGGTATACAGTGTACAATATACAACCAAAGGATATACCAACAGTTTTCAAAACTGTTGGTATAAGTGTATACCAACAGTTATACAAAACCGTTGGTATAATATACATTAGAAGGCTATACCAATGGTTTTGAAAACCATTGGTATACATATGCTGCAGCTCCATAGAAACTAGCAGGTACCTCCAACATGAAACTCTCCACCTCCAACCTGCAACTCTCCTTGCAAGAACACATACAACCAGAATCCAAAAGACTACATGGGATGTTTAAAATTCATCCAGAATTCAGAAATTCAGAAATTTAAAATTCATTCCTCACTCAAACCACAACACAAGAGAAAAATCCAAAATCTAATACATCCACAATCCAATACATCCAGAATTGAAATGAAATAACACCCATAACACCAATACAAAATTAAAATCCAATACATCCAGAATCAAATACACTTAACGATATTCAAAATTTAGAATTCATTACCAATACACCCAGAATCCAATATATCCAGAATTCAGAAATTTATAATTGAAAAGAAATAACAGCCATAACAGTATTAAAAATTTATAATTCACTACTCACTCAAACCACAACACCAATACACACAAGATAAAAATCCTACATGTTATAAGAAGCACATGGGATGTTTACTCATGGTCTTGGGTTGACTATCTTAAAACCAACAGAAAAACTTGGTTAGAGAGGACAAGAATCATGATACCCATAAGATAGACAATGGTAGTGGTCATTTTCTTAGACCTAGGATGAGTTATAGGAAGCACATGGGATGTTTATATTCCTATAATGACTATGTATCCATGTAAAAATGTTTCCTGATGTGTTAGTAGGAAACATTGGCCAATCTCAACATATGAGATGGGTTACTAGAATAACCTACATGTTTTTCATAGAATTTTCAATTAGAATAAGGGGGTAAGTGGCTAATTGTAATTTTGTCTCCAGGGTGTGATGTGATATGAATCCCCATTTTGGGTAGTGGGTATGAATATTCAATTATGTCTTTGGTATTGGGTTCCCAAAGGGACTTTGGTTTGGCCCTAAAACCCCTTGTTTGATGATGAGATTGGCGTATTAAATGTCATGTGTTTTAGAATAGGGGTATTATTTCCTCACATGAGAAGTGGATTGTGTGAGGCTGGACCATGGATCCATGTTATAAAGTATCTAACACAATCCGAATATGTTTGGTCAGTTTTTCATATGAAAGTTGTTGTTTTCACTTAAAATCTTGTCCATTTCAAATAAAAGTGACACAGTTTGAGTGGTACTGGCCACACCGTGACTTGGATTGAGGTAGGGTTGACTCATACACATCAAAAATTATCCATGGATTGTTTTCATAAAGTATCAATAGAATCCGAATGATTTTTCTCAGTTTTACATATGATAGTTGTTGTTTTCACTTAAAATGTTGTCCATTTCAAATAAAAGTGAGGCACTTTGAGTGGTACCGGCCACACCATGCCTCATATTGAGACAGGGTTGACTCTTACATGTCAAAAATTACCCATGGATCCTTGTTCTAAAGTATCAACACAATCGGAATACGTTTGGTCGGTTTTCCGAATGTCTGTTGTTTTTACTTAACAGTGTCCATTTTAAACAAAATAGAGACACTTTGAGTGATACCGACCACACTGTTCCTTGTATTGAGGTGGTGTTGACTCGTACAAGTCAAAAATGACCCATGTATCGTTTTCCTGAAGTATCAATACAATTAGAAATCTTTTGGTCACTTTTATGTATGAAAGTTGTTGTTTTCACTTAAAATCTTGTCCATTTCAAATAAAAGTGAGACAGTTTGAGTGGTACCTACCACACAGTGCCTCAGATTGAGGCAGAGTTGACTCTTACACATCACAAATGACCCATGGATTGTTTTCCTAAATTATAAACATAATATGAATGTGTTTGGTCAGTTTTCTGTATACAAGTTTTTGTTTTCACTTAAAATCCTGTCTATTTCAAATAAAAGGGAGATACTTTGAGTGGTACCAGACACACTGTGCCTCAGATTGAGGTGGGGTTGATTCTTACATGTCAAAAATGACCCATGAATCGTTTTCCTAAAGTATCAATAGAATCCGAATGTGTTTGGTCAGTTTTATGTATGCCAGATGTTGTTTTCACTTAAAATGTTGTCCAATTCAAATAAAAGTGAGACAATTTTAGTGGTACTGGCCACACCGTGCCTTGTATTGAGGTGGGTTTGACTCGTACATGTAAAAAATGAACCATGTATCCTTGTGCTAAAGTATTAACACAATCCTAATATGATTGGTTGGTTTTCCATATGTCAATTGTTTTTACTTAAAAGGGTGTCCATTTTAAACAAAAGAAAGACACTTCGTGTGATACCAGCCACACCATGATGCATATTGAGGATAGGTTGACTCGTACACGTCAAATATGACCCATGGATCGTTTTTCTAAAGTATCAACACAATATAAATGTGTTTGGACAGTTTTCCGTATTCCAGTTGTTGTTTTCACTTAAAATGTTGTCCATTTCAAATAAAGGTGAGGCACTTTGAGTGGTACCGGCCACACTGTGACTTGGATTGAGTTAAGGTTGACTCGTACACATCAAAAATTACCCATGAATCCTTGTGATAAAGTATCAAAACAATAAGAATATGTTTGGTCAGTTTTCTGTATGTATGTTGTTTTTACTTAAAATAGTGTCCATTTTAAACAAAAGAGAGACACTTTGAGTGAGATTGTCTCCGGAATCAAGGTAGGTAGTGCTTAGACTTTCATGAATTGTTGTGATTTTTTATATATGCCAAATCATCACTCGATCAATGTTGGGATGTCGGGTCGGGGGGCTATTCGGGGTCCAGGGAGGAGGGTGGGGGGGCTGTCAGGGGGCTGTCCGGGGTCCAGGGAGGAGGGTGGGGGGGGGGGGGGGTGTACAAGTTCCAAGGAGGAGGGGGGGGGGGGTGGGGCTGTCCGGGGTCCAGGGAGGAGGGTGGGGGGCTGTTTGGGGTCCAGGGAGGAGGGTGGGGGGCTGTTCGGGGTCCAGGGAGGAGGGTGGGGGGATGTCCGGGGTTCAGGGAGGAGGGTGGGGGGCTGTCCAGGGTCTAGGGAGGAGGGGGGATATCTGGGGTCCAGGGAGGAGGGTGGGGGGATATCCGGGGGATGTATGGGGTTTAGGGAGGAGGGTGGGGGGGGGGGTGTCCGGAGTGCTGTCTGGGGGGCTATCCGGGGGGCTGTCCAGGGGGCTGTCTGAGGTGCTGTCCGGGGGGCAGGGAGGAGGGTGGGGAGGCTGTCCAGGGTCCAGGGGAGAGGGGGGCTGTCCAGGGTACAGGGAGGAGGGTGGGGGTGGGTGGGGGGGGGGGGGCTATCCAGGGTCCAGGGAGGAGGGTGGGGGGCTTTCCGGGGGGCTGTCTTGGGGGCTATTTGGGGGGTTTTCCGGGGTCCAGGGAGGAGGGTTGGGGGGGTGTCCAGGGTCTAGGGAGGAGGGGGGGGGGGGGGGCTATCCGGGGTCCAGCGAGGAGGGGGGGGGGGGGGGCTATCCGGGGTCCAGGGAGGAGGGTGGGGGCTGTACGGGGGGCTGTATGGGGGGCTGTCCCGGGGGTTGTCTGGGGGCTGTCCGGGGTCCAGGGAGGAGTGTGGGGGGGGGGGGGGGCTATCCGGGGGGCTATACCAGACACGTGGGATGGTATTTACATAGTTTTTAAGCAAATTATTTCAAGGTTAAAAAAATAATTTCAATATATTAACTTCTAATCAGAACATCAATTTTCTAAATTCCACTAAAAAATTAAAATTTCATTAAAATAGATAAAAAATAAAGATAATGTGACCTACCTAATCACACATATATTCAGACACAACAAATCAATAAACATAAAAGGTCAGTAATATTAGTAAAAAATGTAACAGATCAATCTGTCCCTCATCACCATTACTATCATCACCATCATCGTCACCCTCACCCTCGTCCACATCGTTGTCTCCATCATCATCCCCACCCTCCTCCTTTCCCTTGTACTTAGCCTCAACCTCCTCATCGCCCTCCTCCTCTACCTCAGCCTCCTCCTCGTCCTCCTCCTCCACCTCAGCCTCCTCCTCCGCCTCAGCCTTCTCCTGGCCATAATCTCAAACACCACTAGAACTGCCACCTGGTGCACCATATATATAACACATTGATGAAATATATTCATCACAAGCAGTGATGGCCTCTGGTGGAAGTGTTGGACGTAAAACTTACATCAGGTTTATAAATGTAGTGTTTGCCCTAGTAGACTGTTCTGCCGTCTCTGTGACCCTTTTTTTAGCCTGTTCTGCCTATGGCTTAACCAGCTGCAACTCGGCGGAACTACAAATTGTACCTGATGAGGGCCAATACCTCATCATAACCATACTCTTCCAAGGTCGGCAGCGTACTCTACCAGGGTGCTCATCTCCCAACACCTGATGTAAGTGATCATGTGGCATAAAATTGTTAGGTTTCTAGGAATCAAGGGACTCTAAAGCATCCCGTTACAAATATAAATAGATTATTAAGTTTAAAAATAGAGATTAAAATTTTAAATCTACAAAGTAAAACTTACAATCTGCTGCTGAGCCGCTTCATTAACCGCACTTCCATCTTTCTTCTTTCTACTCAAGAAAAACAGTTTTTCTTGAGGCACATGTCCTTTTATATTCAATTTATGCCTCTAAAATGAAATTGAATGTAGAAAACCATAATTAAAAATAAGATACCAAAAAAACATAGTAATTTCATAACTAAAATTATATAACAACTTTAGCAATCAAATAAATTATGGAAGAAGCAATAGAAAGTGCAAGTCGTAAAGAATGATTATAAACTGTCATACCTGCTATCTCTCATGATCTGTCATCATAGTACATCTCAATGTGTGGACATATTTCTTATCATTAATGTTTTTTTTATTTCTTCCAGATGCATTCTAAATAAATTTCAATAATTAGTATTAACAAAAAACATGAAAATTTTCTTTTAAATACTTCTAATTTGATTAGTACCATAAACTGGATAGTCGCCCAATGAGTAATCATCTGTCGGTACTGTTCTAATAGAAAATCATTCACGAAAAAGACCACCTCTAACTCTGTGCCCACTCTAGCATGCCAGAAAATGTAGAACTCATGCTTATATACTCTCCAAAGCTCGCCTAAATCCTTTAGACATGCTAGCCATGCACCCTCACCATCAGGGAAATTAAACCGCAGTTGAAACCAAAATATTAATTCATATAAATAAAAAAATTAATATATTGAATTAAATAAAACATATTTTTTACCCATATCTATACCTAGGATTTATCCTTGACTTCATTTGACATCTGTCTCCATGAGAGCGGGCTGACCTGAATAATGTCAAAGTATTTGGAAAGAGTCGCCAAAAAACTCTGACATTGCTGCCCAGATTTTTCAATCATCTGACTATCTTCATTGTAGTCCACTATCAACTTCGAGCGGCGGTTCCACACTGAACACATGCATGTACGACCCCAATCCCGCCTCCTATCAGTAGATGTATCTATTATGAAAGAAAAACAAATATTTTATCAATACATGTTATAATGAAAATAAATAATGGTGTAACAATTTTTTAGGGTTGTATAAGTATACCTGCGGTAGTCTGATCAAATGGGTGCTGCTGGATCCACAGAAACTGAAGGAACACCCTGTACAGATGGAGTGAGTCCCAATGTATGCTTCGTAGGGACAGACTCTGACAGAGTAGTAGTCGAAGAAGATAAAATATAAAAGCCTGAAGAGAATGAAGTAGAAGTAAAAGAAGATGACAACGATGGATGGCGAAATGATGGATGGGGAGTGGGAATCATCATCGGATATGGTACAGATGGGTGAGGAGGATCAGATGTAAAGGGTGGTGAAAACATTGGAGGGATAAATATCCCGTGTGTCCCTAATGACAAACTGGGATCAAAATGTGGTATAGATGGTATATCAGTGGGAGGGGCATGGTCTAATCAGGTACGCTGACCGGATCTTCTAGCTCCTGTACCACCCCACTCGTACAAACACCCCATGTACTGAAACCACCACTAGGTTTCTCATCAAATAAATGTCACCTAATATATGGATCCTGAAAAAATGTTAAAAAAAATTAATCACATGACATTATATATTATTTAAATAAATATATTTGAAATAAAATACTCACTGAAGGCACTAGTGGTGGAATATCCAGCTCATCCATGCGAGGACTATTGTCCATAATCTGTTTTTGTCGCCTATCTTCAATTGGTTTCATTTTACTGCATTTGAAAACAAATATGGAAGTAAATAGAAAAGGATAACTAATGTGTAACCCAAAGAACAAAATAAATGAGAGGGAATAAGGTGATTCATGGATAATTTAACTAACCATTGTTTTAGGTGAGATTGAACAAATATATAATGAAGTTAATAAATTGTACAAGATGTAATAAAGAAATTTAATTTTTAGTAGGATAATTATTTACTAAGTGTCATTATTCTATTAAAATCATGGAACATTGATTCTACCAGATTCATAAGTGGTGAAGCAGTTGTCAAAATTAAGGAAAAATTTAATTTCTTTAGCTTAGGTAAATGATGCAGGTTTCAATACATGTTTTGTAGAAGAATAAAAACCATCATGTTCATTACCTAGTAAAGTGTTAAAGAGAGGTCTTAGAGTCATACAAATTTTATACAAATCACATTTGAAGCATTGGAATGTTCACAAAGTTAGAAATGTTGGTTTTGTAGGTTTAAATACAGTTCAATTCCAAATTACAAAATTAAATTCAAATAAAAATTCCAACCAATAAACATTGAAAATGCAAATAACACTCAAACAGGATAAAACATATTTATAATCAATATTAAATCAATTTTAATAGCACCAAAATTAACAACCCAACTCGAGGTAAAACAAAATAATTAAAAAAATGTATGGATGATTCTATATATTTCCCACCAAAACTTTAGGTTCAAAATCAACTCTGAAAATTGATCTATTAGAGTCATCAAAAGAAATAAATGGATTGGTTCCAATGGCAGTAGATACAGTATCAATTCCATCATCACCATCATCAAAAATATGTCTTGTAATTACTTCAACTATGACACCAAATTCAGGTAGAAGTTGGTCTTTGACATAAAAAACTTGTTTATCCATTGATTCCAATACATATTGTTCTTCAATAGCAAGAGTGTGATCCATATTAATTACTTGAAATACATAATCATCAAAAAATGTGCCCTGTATCGTCATCTAATCAAACCAATGGAATTTCATCATCATGACTCATCCATGAGAGTAATAATCCAATATTACTATTTTTTCAATGACTCCATAATAACCAACATTTTCAAATCACGGTCTACTATATGATGCACTGACATAAAAATATGTTGCGGTAGTAACCATAACACCATCATGTTGTGTTCTCATGTTCTTTTCTCGTTCAGTGACAATAAATTTGTACCCATTGATAACAATTGATTTACAGTCACGAACCACGGTATTAGGACCAAAAGCCAAAGATCTTATTTCCTCAGAGACATAGTCAGCATGAAAACTCAATACCTACAATATAAATGAATATTAAACTTAATTAATATTCATTTAATTATTTTAAACAATAATATATTTACCTTCAATTTTAACCAAGTAGAAAACTCTTTGCTATGCAAAGACTCCCTTCTTCTCAAAGATAATGAACGATGCTTTATATTTATCATTGTTTTATATTCCCTGTAGATAAAAAATATGAATAGATTAACAGATATATATGTAAGATATACATATTCAATTTAGTTACCTGATGTAGTCATCGAACAAATCACAAATGTACAAAACTGTGCGATGTGCCATATCCCGCTCTTCAAGGCTTAATGTCTTCAATGTATATGATCCAGGAATTCCTCCTTTTTGAGGAAGTGATGGAAAACTGGGTTCAATTTTCTCATACTATTATTATTTATTTCTCATTGGTCTGTTCATTCTTGAAGTAAGATCAGAAAAATACATTGAGCAGAAATCCATACATTCTTGAGCCAAGTAACCGTTCATGATAGAACCTTTGGGATGATTCCTGTTTCGGACATAAGACTTTAATGAGTACATATTTATTTCAGTTGGATACATCCAATGAAAATAAAAAGATCCTCCGAGAAGTATTTTAGTGGGAATATGGACAGTCGGATGCAGCATGCATGTGAAAAATGATGGAGGAAATATGTTCTTCTACTCACACAAAATTAATGGGGCATCTGTCAATATTTTTTGCAAGAAAGACTTGGAAAACTTCTTAGCACAAAGATCTCTAAAAAAATGGAACAACTGAATAAAAGTCACCCTTAAATTATTGGAAAAAATATGACAGATTTCTATTGGAATCAACTCATGGAGAAGAACGTGATAATCACGAGTCTTCAAAGATTTCAGCTTCAACTCTCTTATGTTGACCCGTTTAGATATGTTTCTTGAATATCCATCAAGAACTCTAATAGTCTATAATACTTCCCGAAATTTCTTTTTTTCCATAGGTTTCATCACATAATAATCACATGGAACTTTCCATTTATTTTCACTGATACGCACATGATGCAATTCTGGTCTGATGCCCCAATCCACCAAGTCACGCTGAGACCATAAATCATCTTTTATCTTTACATTAACATTTATAAGTATCGAAAGAAAAATTTCACATATATTATTTTAAATGTGCATTACGTCTAAGTAATGACGTAACAAATTGGTTGACCAATAAGGAAAATCAAAAAAGATACTCCTCTTCCTCCAATTGTAACAGGTTCTAGTGGTAAAATTCTTTCTATTTCTAGATTTCACTTGACCCTTCCCAAATGAAAAACTGAAATCTTTCAATTCATTAAGCACATCAGTTCCAGACATACACTGAGGTGGATCATCAATCTCTATGGTATTATCAAATCTTTGACGATTATTTCTATATGGATGGTCCATTGGAAAGAATCATCAATGTCCCATAAAACTAAAACTATAGTGATGTTTCAGTCTTCTGGATCGTGTATTCTTCATACAAATAGGACATGATAGTTTTCCCTTCTTACTCCACCCAGACATTATTACATAAGCTGGAAAATCATTAATCGTTCACATAAGCACAACATGCATATGAAATATGTCTTTTGAATATGCATAGTATGCGTGCACACCCACATCCCAAAGAAGATTCAACTCTTTTATTAAAGTTTGAATGTATACATCAATATCAATTTAAGGATCAGAATGGAAAAATATGAGTATACTCATGAAAGTGAAAGGTTTTTTCATACACAACCATGGAAGAAGATTATAAATGTGTATAAAAACTGGCCATGTAGTGTGCGAAGTAAGCATCTGCCCAAACAGATTAAAACCGTCACATGAAAGAACCAGCCTCAAATTACGCACGTCAGCTGAAAAATCAGGATATTGAGAATCAAATCTCTTCCATGAAAATATATATGCTGGGTGAACCAACTCATCATTAGTCTTATTTCTCTCAGTATCATGACATCTCATTTTTATTGATATTTCACCAGTCATTAAAAGATTTCGGAGTCTGGGGATCAATGGAAAGTGACACATTACTTTATATGGCACACAGGATGGTGTTCCATCGGATTTTGACTTCCAGTGGGATGTGCCACATTTTATACAATCATTTCATTCAGTGGTTTCCTCCCAGAATAAACTTCAATATTTTGGGAAAGCATGAATTTTGTTTATTGAAAATCCAAGTTCCTCGACTAACTTCCATGCCATATAGCGGTTTGAGGGAATATCTGCATCATCTAGAAGTAAATTATTCAAGAAGGTAAGAATTTAATCGATTGATGTATTAGAAATCCCATACATAGTTTTCCCATGAAACAATCGAATTAAAAATTTCAACCTTTTCATTTTATCTCATTGTCTATATACTGAAGTCGTGGTATCATCATTTACTTTTTTCACCCTAACAACATCATCATTTTCATTAGACGCATCATGTGTGCTCATATCAAAGTCTTATTGGGTTGGAATCCTTTCTTTTTCATGATGATGAATAAATAGAAACCTTCCATATAACAAATTCTCCACTCCAGTCCTCTCATTTGGATCATCAGCAATTTGAGATTTTATTTTCTCCCCATTGTGATACCACACATAGTAGTTTGCTTGAAAACCATATTTGGTTATGTGGTAGATGACTTCTTCACAGCTCAACCAAGGTCTACCAACACAATTAGAACATGGGCAGTGTATGCGACCACTATCTGAAGCATTTTGAAATGCAAAAATCTAAAAAACTCTCCAAATTGATTTGAAAATCGCTTGAGATCCGATTGGTTTCATACATCCAACTTCTATCCATTCTGTAAAAAAATAATTTTTATAAGTTATTTCATAAAAATAAATTCAATAAGATTGAAGTTTCATCGAAAATATATTTAAGTAAATGAGAATTCTTCATGAGGGGTGGAGGGGGGGGGGGGGGTGTCCAGGGGGGTACGGGCTGTCCAGGGGGGGTGGGCGGGCTATCCACGGGGGGTGGCGGGGATGTCCAGGGGGGGGGGGGGTTGGGGGTGTCCAGGGGGTGGGGGGGATTTATAGGTGGTGGTGGTGGTGGGGGGGGGGGGGGGGTTGTCTAGGGCTTCGAGGCATCCAAGGGATGGGCAGGCTGTCCAGGGGGTGGCTGGGGGTGGCAGGGCTGTCCAGTGGGGTATGGGGGTGTCCAGGGAGGGTGGCCAGATTGTCCATGGGGGTGGGGGGGCTATCCACAGGGGGAAGGGGGGTGTCCAGGGGGTGTGGGCGGGGCTATCCAGGGGGGTACGGGGTGGGGTGGGCGGGGCTGTCCACGGGGGTGGTGGGGCTCTCTGGGGGGGGGGGGGTATGGGGTGTCGGGGGGTGGGTGGGATGTCTACGAAGGTGGGTGGGGGTGTCCAGGGGGTACGGGGTGGCCAGGGGGGTGGGGTGGGCTATCCACGGGGGGTGGTAGGGGCTGTCCGGGGGGGTCGGGGGGGGGGGGGGGGTGTCCAGGGGGTATGAGGTGTCCAGGACAGCCCACCCCACCCCCTTGGACAGCCCACAACCCCCCACCTAGACAGCCCACCCCCACCTGGACAGCCCACCCCCACCCCCTTGGATAACCAACACCCCTCCCCCACATAGACAACACACCCCACCCCCCTTGGACATCCCACCCCCCTCGATAGACCACACCCCCCTTGACAGCCCACACCCCTCCCCCACCTCCCTTGACAACCAACACCCCCCCTCCCCCCACCAGGACAACCCACCCCCACCCCCCCTTGGATAGCCCACCCCCCTTGACAGCCCCACACCCCTCACCCTCCACCTAGATAGCCCCACCCACCACCACCCCTAGACAACCCACCCCTCCCTGGACAACCCACACCCCCTCCCCTATAGCCCCCCCCCGACATTCCCCTGGACAGCCCCCCCACCTGGACAACCCACACCCCCCACTGAACAACCCCCCCTCCTTGGATAGACCATACCCCTCCCCCCACCTAGATAGCCCCCCCTGGATAGCCCACCCCCTCCCTCGATAAGCCCACACCCCTCCCCTACTAAGCCCCCACCTGGACATCCCCCCCACCCTGGACAGCCCACACCCCCCTCCCCCTGTATCCCCCCACCTGGACAGCCCACCCCCCCTCCCTGGACACCCCCACACCCCCCTCCCCCAACTGGACACCCCACCCTGACCCCCTTGGAAAGCCCCCACCCCTCCTTGGGGCAGCCCATTACCCCCTCCCCCACACCCATATAGCCCCCACCCCCCCATTCATCCCCCTACTCCCTGGATAACCCACCCCCACCTTGTAGAGACCCGAAGCCTGACTTACATGGACTTTACATTACTTTTTCGGAATACTTAGTACATAACAAAAACACACACACAAGGATCGTAATAGTTTAGTGTCTTTGGAAACTCGGAATAAAATCTTCTAATCGTGGTGAAAGATCTTCAACATCTCCCATAAAGATCTTCCTTTTTTTTTACCTAAAACCTTTCTTTATATCCTGGGGAAAAGAAAACATAAAAGGGTGAGCTCAAATGCTCAGTAAGGGTAAACAAAATAAATATCAATCACATCGTATTCATAAGAACATAACATTTTGGAAATCATAACCTGCAAAAGAGAGTATAATTTCATAACATGGGATAAATCATGGTAGTGAAATGTAATCACAATAATCATAACTTAAAACATGAAACTTTGTGGCATTCACACATAATCATAGAGAATCATTTCTTGTTAGTCAAGACTCATTTCCAAGACTATCTTAGTGGACAAAGTCCCTTTCTGAATCGAGTAACCCTCGTTTCAGTCCTGTTTCACTGAACCGATATAACCTACCATTCCAGCCATGTCTATCTCATGAGATATAAAATCTTTACCCAATGCATTGGAGGGAGATATAGGTCCCACCCATCTTATAATGAATCCTTTATTATGTGTGCCACATAATCATAAATCATAAATCATAGCGTAACCCATGTAATAAAAATGGGATTCTTAAACAACATGACATCATAAAACAATTCATATAAGATAAAGGAATTCATAAAAATAATTCCATCTCAACATAATAAAATCAATGTAATAATAGGGATAAAAACAGAACCCTTTATTATCTTATATGGAAAATAATTTTGATAAAACACTTGAACTTTATTCTTGAGGAAAATATCCTTTCTACTTCAAAAATACTTTTCCTTTCTTAACATGTCATTACCGTTTTAAACTAAAAGAAGTTGATTAAAAATAAACATGAAAACTTGTAAAGGAAGATTCTTGGAAATATTGTTTTAAAAATCCATTCATGCCGTATAAGTTAA